>JAGQAX010000023.1:13562816-14762816 GCA_019142605.1 Cephalopholis sonnerati
ACAAAAACATGGACTGATATGAGGTCTAGAAATTGTGGTTTACTGATACTAAAGGACTGCCCCTTTGTAAATTACAAGAAGGTGGATATTCAAAATGACTCCATTGTTCCACACACATTGAACACATGGGATAAAATTAAGATTTGTTTCATACTTCTGGCTCCTATATGGAGAGACCCAGGCAACCCATCTTGGACACGGTGGACCTCTCTGGATTAATAACATGAGAACTGACTATAGCATATCCTAGTAATTTTAATGTAATTGTTTCACCTGGTGGTGATGTCTGTTCTTCTGTTTACTTATGTATTTATTTCCGCTTGGGGTGCTTTGGTCTTCTCTTGTCTTCTTTTTTGGATTGTGATAGTAGGTAGGTAGATAGGTTGTTACTCCTGCTGTATTCATGTTTGGTTCAAGGTGGTTCAAATTATTAAAAAAGTAGTTCTGTAAATATCCAGTAATGGAGATATATGAAACTGTGGCTGGAACCTAAAAAAAACTAAGATAATACGATGGTTATCAGAATTTTAAGTCTTTGTTAACAAAGAAAATCTATTGTGGGTTTATTTCGTTGCTTGTACAGCCATCTTGCTGATGATTTCTAGTGTAGCTCTCAAACTTCACCCTACCCCTCTATCCCAGCAACCCCTAGACATCAACACACAAAAGGAGGGGTAAGGGCTGAATGGTAGAGGCAAGGGTTGTATTGGGATAGGGACATAGTGTTGTTAAAATGGTTAACTGAGATAATATCCGATACTGCAGCTGTTGCTGTCTCTGACTTGTCCTGTCAGACAGGGTTTAGTCCTGTTTGTTTTGGATGTGTCTTCTGCTGTGTGCTTTTGCATTTGCTTCCTTTTTAAGTGCTCCCTCAGTTGATACAGTCTCTGCATGGTCCATAACAATGGCAGTTAGTGGGCCTCTGTGGGTTAGCTCTGAATCATGACATGAAAAGCAGCCACACAGCAGTAAACCCAGTCTCCAGCCTCATATTTTTTCTCCCCTCCATCAAAGCTCAGGGCTACCTCTGCCACATTATTAGCAAGCCAAGTAAAGGTGGCCTTGGTGAATTTACTCCAGCACACTGTGGCTCTTATCAATGATTTAGTGCGTTGGGATTAATGTTCACACCCCATCCAAATGCTCAGTCCATTCTTTGGTTCACTGACTTCAGGTTTTGTTGAAAAACCTGTTTTAAAGGACTTTAAAAGGGGGAAAAAGTCAAATGAATAGAGACTAAATTTTCCTGGCTGTGCTGGAGGAGATATAAATCCTGTGCATGTACATTGGTCTTTACTGGCTTTCATCAGCATGTTTACAAGGACTCTACCGCCTTATTGGCTCTGCTTATTCTCCCATTCAGTACTCCTGAGAGATGACGGGAAAGGCCGATTGGCTCCTACTCAAAGATTTACATAACCAACTCCCCTATGATGACTATATACAACTAGAGCTGCGCCATTATTTGAAAATGTATCAAAGTAACGATATTTAAAACAAGCATATTCAAATCGTGAGAGAATGAGGCATTTGTGTTTCTCTGAGGAAAAGGTGTTTGAATCCTAAACAGACTGATCTGCATGCAGAGTGCCAGGCCAGCATATCAAGATCGATGCCCTAGAAAATCTGTGATTTTATTCAAACCCAAGATTTGCATCTAATTCCACACTATCAACAACATTTTGAGCGTTTCCAGGCTGGAAATGGAAATATGGAGCTAAAGCTGTGTCCTCATGTGTCACAATTCATCACATTGTGAGTAATGGGCATAACAAATGCATTGTTTTTTGTGTCAATACCTTGTAACTCTAAAGCCAGATTTAGGAGTCAGTCAGACATGCCATGAATGTTTCTGACATTGAAAGTATTCTGCGATTCAATATGTTATCCTTTTGGTTTCGTCTGAATTTTCTAGTGTTTTGGCTTATGATTATTTCCAAACCAGTATTTTTACTTGCTTTATATTTGTTGTTGAAATAAGGTTTTTTTTAATGTGAACGTTTTATTCACTAAAATAGCATTTTGCTATATAAGAGCAAATATTGCGGTTTTAAAATGAATTTCCAGATGATCTTAGCAAGACTGTGTTTTTAATATGTCCCATATGTGATCACTAAATGTATAGACAGAACAGAGGATGCAGCCCATGTGTCCTTGCAACAGAAATGATGTTGCTCAGAGAGGTAAGCCAATAAAAAATACAGACATTCTGAGACATTACCTTAACATTCAATACCAACTCTATTTCAAATAGAAGAAGCAGCACTCTACGGCATAAAACCATATTTTAAATGTCATCTACATTTCCCTGGTGCCATACTCTGCCCCCTTTTCCCCATTCAGTCACCTCCCAGAATAGAGGTTGAGATTCATGATGTCTGTGACTTTAGTGTGTCACCATATTTAAAGACCCGGCTGGCCTGTAACAGTAAATATGGGGGGCTGACGCTTTCCAGATCATTATTGTTTTTGCTCTCGGTGAAAACGAACGCTGACCCCTCACTCAATCAAACTGAGTGATGAGGTTGAGAAGGAGTACATTACTGTCCCTGGGCATGATGTCTTCATTACTCAGATATATTGTGATTTCCTTCTTATTTGTTTTTATCATTTTCTCTTTGCTGTCCTTACCAACCTTTCAGTGTCAAAAATATACTCAGGCAGATCTTAAATGTCACAAGAAATCCCCAACTGCTCTAAAACTCTAAGGGAGCAGGGCAACATTTGTAGTCAAGTTTTTTTGAGTTGGTAAAAATGAGCAAAATCTCTAACATTAGAAGATGGCAATAGTTGTAGTCATCTTAGGTTTTCTCTCTATGAATCCTCATGGTTTTCTGATCCAGTCACCTTTCTCTGTGCTGCTGTTATGAAGTCCCATCCTGCCAATGCAATTTCCAGTTTATTACTGTAAAAGCATGTGCTTTCTTGCTGCATGTATTTCTTGATCTTTAACTAGATTCACTGCTGTACTCTGGGCTGTTTGTTTTGTTTTATAACAGAGAAAATTAAATTCAGAACATGAAAGGAATCAATATTGCAGACTTAATCAACATTAGTCAAACAGGACCAGTAGACAGAACCAAAACACAGTCGAACTTCTGATTTGCCCACTTAGCTGAGATACTAATGACTTTCCCGTTTGAATTTACATGTGTTTGAATTATAGATCAAAATATAGATTTGAATGTAGTGTTATCAGCTCTGGACACACGTTGTGTATATACATACATGCATACTGTGTGTATGTGACAGTGTAGACGCCGGTCTAACTGTTACAGATTTATAATCCCCTTTTCTCTCTCTGTATTGTTTCTGCAAACTGATAAAAAGCCAGTTGGAACTTGAAGCTTTGTATTTCTTTTGTGGAATAAGAACAAATAAAGAGTGCAGTTTGGGGATGCAGATTATTTTGATGAGTTAATTGCTTTGACTAAAAGTCATAAAAAAGCTACTGAAAAATGCCTATTATAATGTCTTAGTAGTTAGTAGTGATATTAAGATTATTTTATCTGGACCACTGTCCAAAGAAAACCATAAAACGTGCAAATTTGAGGAACTAAAACAAGACAATGTTTGGCATTATAGCTTGAGATATGACTGGAATGATTAATTGGCTACAAAAAATAATTGCTGTGATCAACTAATGGATTAATAGTCTAATTATTTTAGCTCTGGTGGACCTGCTGACAAACAGTTGTTTGTTTGTTTTGTTCATTTGCATTCAATTACTAACCTTAGCTTTTGCCCCCAGTTTGTTTTATAATTTGGTAGGTTATAATGTGGAGTTCCTGGTGGATAAAATGGGTTCTGGGAAATTGGGAAGTACATCATTATTGTGGATTACGTAAAGCAGAATGATTTGACAAGCACTTGTTGCAGTTTTTTTTTTTAAGAATACAGCTGCACCCATTGTTATTTGGAACTTTTGTAGTGCTTTAGCCTTGTGCTAACAAGACACCTCATCTGTTCAAGAGTGCTCACCAATACTAAGCGCTGCGCTGTGTTGGGTGAAACTTTACAGCATTGGCATCTCCAGTCAGTGATGTTCTCAGTCAGGTCACCTGTATGCATTAGCAAGCTACAGGGGCCCCACGAATTAACTTCTTTGCCCTCACATTATAAGATAGACTGCATGCCTTTCTGTTTGATAAGCCCACCAATTACATAGAAGGTCACCTGCTCTGCTAACAGATGTAGGCAGTGCTGCCTTTGGTGCAGAGCCAGAGGTGAATAGCTGCCTTAATGACGGCGCTTGAGATGCACCAGGCTTTGTCTCTGTTCAAAATGAAGGTCCAGTTGGTCCAAATCAAATGTTTTCTCCTCTGTATCACACAGACTGGATTTTTAATGACAGCGAGAAATAAGAACACCACATTGAGTCTGACATTTTCAACTGTGATTTGGTCCACTCTTACATGTGGTATGAGCAATCCTGGAGTGTATGAATTCCACGACTTTCATAATCCCGTACTGGCTGTCTAACATACACACTGTTGGCAGTACCACTGAGCATGAAGGACATTGTTTAAAGGTGGGATAATGAGGTGTTGGACCTCCATAAGGATTTAGAGAAATGCTTCAAGCTAAATTCAAAGCACCAATCATAACTGGGCTGTGTTTGAAAGCGTATCAAAAGAAGTGGCTGAGCAGGATCACAGGTGAATGTTGCTGCAATGTCATTGCAAACTTAAGAGCCTTAGGGATCAGTTTAGACATCCAAGGAATATAACAAAAGAAGCATTCTTGGTTGATTTGGGGCATGTAACCTTCTTAGATTTGTATTAGATATTGGCTACACTGAAATTATAATGTGTGCGGTGAAAAAAAAAAATCAAATCTCAACAATACATCAGAATTGAGCATTAAGGCTTGCAGTGTGAGAGCAGCTTTTGTCAGCACGCATTAATACAAGACCTAACACCCCTTGAAAAAGAACTGGAAGTCAATATAACCATTTCAGCTCTTGCAATTAAATGCATTCATCTTTGAAGTGGAGCTGCGCCAAGCTCATTCTGTTATAGGCCAAAGTTTCTCAGAAAATAAGAGTTTTCCATCACAGACCCCTTCTCAGCTGTATGTGAATGGACATACAAAGCGAGTCACCCTTATCAGTGTCTTGTTCGAGAGCCTTCATCTCCCCAAATAGCCCCAGCAAGATACCAGAGTGTAGATAAAACGCCGCCTGTGCATCCGAGGAGTAATGACAGAGATATACAGTGCTGTGTTCTAACCGGGAGGAAAGTGAGATTGCATTTCAGGTTTGTGCTGTTGTAAGTATCCCATCAGCAGATTTATAATGAAGGGGATTATATCAGTTTTCTGTAATGACCTTTTCAAAACAAGCTCTGCCTGATTCTAAAGAGTGGTAATGAATGCCAATGAAGAGTGACTGCAGTGGGCATCCAGATAAGCATTTGGACAGGGCACAATTTCAGACCTGCCATATGCTCACTACCACGATCCATTATTGTCCTGCAACGCAGAGCATTCACACGCTGTATCTGAGTGGTCTGTAAAGTGCAGACATAGCAGGGGAATGGATTTAAATGTGAGGAGGCATCCCATATGCTTTTGAGCAGCGCCCTAGGGGAGCAGTTGTGCTAACATTAGTACACTGATGTCATAAGCAATTCATTACTGTCCTCAGATATCGACCCAGCTCTTATCTGCAGTGACACCCTCCATTGTCACAGCCACTGCTGACGTTATGATTCAGAAAAGCACCGAATTGTTTTACTTGGCTCAAAATGGCAAGCTGCAGCAGTTTTTCCCTAAAAGCACACTGATAGCCTCCTTTATCATTTTATTAAGGACACGTTTCATGGGTTGTCAGGGTTTGAAGGTGACATGTAGAGCATAGTAGAATACAAGTATGCTTTCATATATGTGTCACACACTTTACTATACATGTACAAGGCCAAATTAGATCTAAACAATGTGGTGTCATCCCTAAAATATTAGAACATGTTAAGTAGTTTTGTATTAATTGCCGTAAGCATTGATTTCTTTTCCTCCATCCATCATTCTTCAGGTCTTTGAATTGACCATCAATATTAATACTTGTCTACTTTATATGCATATTTCCTCTGCGCTGTTGAACACTGATCCTTCAGAGTTGCTTTTATCCTTCATTTTTCATGTATTTAGCTGCATATACTGCTTTTGTGTTAGAACTGAATCAATTCATCATTCATTGAGAAAGTTATTCATATGTTTACCACCACAATTTACAAATGTTTGCTGGTTCCAGCTTCTCGTGTGAGCATATCAGTCATTATTCAATCATCATTTACTTGTGAAATCACACAAGGTATAACTAGTGAAATGTGATTTTGTCTGCTCTTTGAACTTGTTCATCACAGTTTAGTCGTTTTTTGCCTCTTCTTGCATTGTAGGTTGCTGCTTTGTCCTTGTTTCTGGATGGTTCTGGTAATTTATGGTTTCTGGTTGTGGAATAATTTAACTGTAGTTTGGGGTTCAGTTGCTACAGATTAAATCCAACACAAGCTCAGTGATTTCATTGATGTCACTGGTGATGTCGTTGGTAGTGCACTGAAGTTTGTTTACATGTCTTGACCTCTACAAGATGCTGCTTTTCTTTGTCGTGTATAATACAAAACTGAATATCTTTGAATTTTAAACCTTTGGACGTGTCACCTTGGTCTCAAGGAAAACATAATGGTCACTTTTTCAATATTCCCAGTCGGGGTGGGGGAAATAATCAATTCTTAGATGCGTCACGATGTAGACATGGATGTTAATAATTGATTATTTAAATGTTCATTAGGAACAAGAGAGTCAAGGTCAGCACAGTACTCGCACAGTCTACAGTATGGCACACTCAAGAGTTAACTTGTAATTCATCTTCACAAAAGGCAGCGGCCACAAGCTTGCTTTAATTTAATATCTAAATAATTACATTTGCAAGGTGAACATGAAGTATGGTGTGAATACTTTTTACGCCACCACCCAGACACTAATGTTAATGTTGTAAAGCAGCGATAAGCAGTGACGTAAACAAACCAGACTGGCTGACCAACAAGCACTGCAGCATTAACCAACTTAAAACACCTCTGTGAAAAATAAACTAACTTTCTGTTCAGGCCGTTACACCTCAAAAACGCCTTTGCCTGGCCTGCTCAGCATTCTGGCTTTTACTTGAGCAGGAGGTGCCTTAGAGAAGCTGCTCTCTGCTGCTGGAGACGTTAAAACAACACCACGGAGCATACCATCTCCCCCTTATTTTGTTATTTTCATACAGGCAGGACACTGAGATGCTTTCATATGATTTATTCCGTTGACTAATGCAGTTTACATTTAAAATGAAAAGGCTGCGAACCATTTATTATTCAACAGAATGTGAATTACAAACTGTTTCCAGTAAAATATTACAGTATGCAATTACTGGACACTACGCCAGCAGAAATATAAAGAGGGTTAGCATGAGCAACCGCAGATGGCTACAATCCGACTGACACTCCCCAGTTTTAATGCTCGGGTATGGAACCATATTGGCTATAAGGTTGAAGGGGAAAGGGACCTGGACAAGAGCCACTCTGTAGGCAAGTAAATTCATCTGTTTAATAATGGATCACTACACATACAGTATGCTGCTTTAAAGGTATCAAGTAGTCACACATTGAGAAAAGTAAGTCATGCATAGAAATAAAAAATTTTTATGCATTCTGATGCATCAACATTTTATTATCAAATCGTAGCCGTCTGAATCGTACTCTCCTCGAATTGTTAGGGTGTCTGGAGATCCCCACCCCTATTGCCCGGACATTTTATCAGACAAAACAATTCATCAAGACAAAAAATCAGCACATATAACAATATTTAAAAGCTTTATTTTATTTGTTTTGTAATCTAAAGAAATCTGATAAAACACAAATTAATCAAAAATAAATATGAATGATAACATTTCCTTGGAAAAAGTACAAGATGTTGTCTTTACTGCTGAGTTTGTCTTGGTCAGCAAGGAAAAATGATTATCTATCACTACTTACTGATTGGTTGTTGGTACCTAAATAATTTAATGCCCAGACAGGCTCAAACATGCTCCCTTCTTTGCTTTTGTATGAGTCCTAGCCTCTGCCTAAATTCCCAGAATGCTAACTTGATCTGCTGAGGAAGATGCAGCATTAATCTTTTGTTTTATGGAGCACTTTATCATCACTAGGGTCAAAGATCCCCTCAGACATTGTTGTTGTTTTTTTTCCCCTCCTAATATGCTCTTAACAAATCGGCTAACCTTTTTCCTAATGACAGCTTAGCAAAATCGATCAACCTTTTTCCTAATGACAGCATCTGTGTGCTCTATCTCTCCATAAAGGTTGCTATAGCAGCCGTTTGGCTTGATAGCTTTAGAGTGTCTTGCATCTCCTGAGGCAGGGCTCTTCTCTTTGTTCCCTTTTGGTTGCACAATCCAGACCCACTGTTACAGCCTGAAACCCTTACCTTTACATTTCTGACAGTATGAAATCTCAAACAATTCTTAAGATGACTTGTGAGGTTTTTACAACAATTCTGCTTTTTTTAGACTTTGCCAGCCTTTGAGCAAAACTGTAAACTTCATGTAAGGAGCTGAGAAGAGAGCTGCACTGCACCCATCCCCAGATTTTATTTGGTTCACCCTGACAGAAAGAATAAGCCAGACAAACCTCATATCTCACTCATCCTTTCCTCTCCAAGAGGATTTTTTAAAAAAAGCTGTGCTTAATGTTGATAAAGTATTATAGTTATTTAAGGCCAGGTGCTGAAAAATATGTTTAATTTCATTCTGCTGCAGATGGAGGTTTTTACTGCCTTACTACTACTGTTGATATGGATTCAGAAATCATTTCGAAAGCACGTTCTGCCCATCTTCCAAGGTCTTTATTTATATATTTATTATTTTGTTTTATGGCTGTCTGCTTCTCTGCTGCAAGAATGTCCCATTTTACTGTCATTGTGCATGTTTGGCAGTGATGCATCACATTACCTCCTCATCTTTAAGTCTCATGAAATTGTGTATTCAGTAAGCAGTTCTGGGCCAAGAGCCCAGACTTAACTGTTCAATCTTAAATTGAATGCACCACCCTTAGTATATAGTATCTCTACTGTTTCCAGTTATTTCTCCCCGCACTCTTAAAATCAACTGCAGTCGAAATGTTTATGCAGGCAGTCTCTGTGGATTTATTCCTACATAAAACGGTAAACAGAATTGTTATTGCAGTTATAGTCTCCTTCCAGCTTTCTATGTAGTCAGCAGAATGTCCTGGTGACTCATGTTGAGGAGCTTTTTTTTTTATTGCACGTTTTCTTGAAGGAAGCAGTGGTGCTTCGTTGTTGGATCAATGCTCATTTGTGACAAAGGTGGGAGATTGGCATTTTAAGCATTTAAATTAGCAATTAAACACATCATTGGCGTTTTGTTACTTGACAGAAGTTTAAATGTCAACAATTTTGATAGTTAATCATTCAAGTCATTCGTAAAGTGAAATTGCGTAACGTTTTCAGTTTCCAGCTTCAAAATGTGAGGATTTGTCGCTGTTCTCTTATAATGCTGGACCATTGTGATTAACACTACTAGCACTGATCTTAAAATTTTATTCTCAACGATTGATCAGTTTATGGTGATTTATTAGTAATGAAAATAACTGTTAGTTGCAGCCCTGATTCAATGTTGATAATAATGTATAATGATGGAATAATAGAAATATGATAGTACAGGTATCAAATTTAACCATCTTGAAGGCGTTCTGTTTGAACGTATTAATGCAACGGTTCGTATGATGTCTAACAAATAAGAGCCCCACAGATGGCGTTGTCACATTACATACTTAACCTAAAGTTTCGTACTTAATGTAAAGATACGTAGGTTAGGTTTACAAAAAGGGACATCGTGACAGTTAACCTTAAAATCCCTCAAAGGTCACTTGAGTTCACATGATTCTGACCACCGCCTGAGAGAAAGTCCTGTGTTTGTTTGACCCGGCCACTGCCCCACCCTGCCTCCTGATGTGGACTTTCACTCTTTATGCTACTTCCTTCTTCACTCCAGTCAGCACATTGGTCATGTGATTGCAGCTTTCTAATTTCCTTGGGTTATATATGAATTACTGGCTCTTGATTACATGGGTTAATTACGATTTCCTTTTCCTAGTTATACGTATAAACAGTTAATGAGAACCACTTGTGTGCTTAGTGCTACAGCTATAGTTGCTTGATAAGTCTATTGGCAGAATATTAATCTGGTCTATACAGATAATTGATGAAGCATTTATTTATTAAAGAAATATGCCAATCATTTAATTCCAGCTTCTCCTTTGTTAAAGGGTTGTACACTGAGAACTAAAATATCTAATTATAAACATCTGAAGAACAAGGACATGTTGAGTTTTTATAAAACTATTATTTAATATGTCATTGACCAAACAATGAATGGATTAATCAAGAAAATAATCTGCAGCTTTGGTCTAGTTATCAGTTATCATTCTTTAGCAAAGTCAGTGTTGACGTCTAAAATTACACATCTAAATAACAGTGTAGAAGTTCACATTCACTCAGTCTCAACTCACAAGTTAACCTGAAGGAGATTGCATAGAGAAATTTAAAAAAAAAAAAAAAACAGAGAGGGTAACATCAGCTCTTTGTTGTGCATCCACTGGTTGTTCACTTTGACTTCTGCTCCCTTCGAGGTTCCCGTACTGTGCTGACGGCATATTGGCGTTTGCCTTGTTTACCAAAGCTCATCCAAGCTGGCTGTTGGTGCTGAATACTGCAGATATTGCTCATCTCTGTGCACGCTGGTGTTCAGCGATACGTTCAGGTACTGGAGGACATTCCACTCAGTGCTTGTCTAATGAGCCTGCAGATACTGTGCCTGCAGGGTTTGACAAGGCAGACTTTTGTAGCCGTGCTGTTAATGAGTTTTCTTGTGTTGTGTGTTTGATGGAAACAACAGTTTAATGGTCTCCATTCTTTTTTCATGTCTGCTTCTCCCATGGAGCAAATAACAGTAAGTGTTTTTTGATAGAAAACGCATAAATATTAACTAGAAAGTAGAATCAATTCCCTGAAAAATAAAGCGCGATTAATAATTCATGAGTCACCAACAACATATACAATTAAATTGTAGTGGTTAATCAATGGGAGTGAATAAAGGATTGCCTTACATCCACTCAATACCTGCACAAGCTATTAGCATACGCAGTACTTTAGGTGCATGACCCTTCATTAGAGACAAGAAAACCCCAAAACAAAAAAATTGAAATCATTTACAGGCATTCTTTGGTGCATACAGTACAAACCTGATGTGTGTGAGTAGAGCTTTTGATGACCAGTTGACAACAGACACTGTCCTGCCTCACTCCAACAACTTTCAGAGCCCCTTTCTGGATATTGTCAAGCAGAGTAAGGTGAGTAGGTGGAGCACTTATCCAGCTGCAGTGAAGCACACTCCACTGCAGACGGGTGCTTTATAGATTGTGGCTCAGCTCTTGATGTTCAATTTAGTGGCCACATTCCCCGAAGCTCGCAGTTTCTGACCTGCTCTGATGGAGACGTATCGCGCACTTTCATTGTAAAGATTCCAAGGTGCTTTTTCCATTTGTCTCCGCAGATGTGCTTTGTGTTACAGTGGAGCTCATGTCCTTGTAACTTTCTGATTTCCATCTCGCAGTTTGTTTATCTAATGTCAGACATTTTACTGCTGTTTAGCATGCATACGTTTCGCAGACGAAGTCTTCGGTAGTAAATCGCGCCCCCATGTTTGATGACAAGCTGCTCTCTGCAGCTTTACAGCCGATCAAGCTGCTTCCACACAGGAGGAGAAAAAAGCTCTCGGTGGTAATGGTGGCTCCCACCCCCGGGCACATGCAGTTACTGTTTTCTAGATGGATCAATAAATCTGTCAGCTTCTCCCTGAGTGAGGACTATTTCATGTAACTCCTGTCATTGCTGCGGGGTGCAACACAAAAAAGCCTGTGTTCCATCAAAGTCTGGAGAGAAAGAAAAGTTTCTTTGGGACTTTATGTTCTAGATGACGGGAAAGGCTTCGAAGAGGTTGAGGGGCCAAATCGACATTGTTAATAATATATGGCGCACTACTTTGATTTTTAGCTTCCTCTCTGCTGAAACAGAGGTGAAATCAGTCCAGACTTCACCAAGTAAACTTGCCTGGTAGGTCCCAGGAGCGTCTAGGAGTGTCTAGCCAAATCATTCTGCCGCAAGCCTACAAATACTTACATAATATTCTGATGCTGAAGCTGCTACACATTGGTTTGATTGGTCTGTTTTGTTGAAATTGTCTTGTTGACTGGAAAAAAATCACAAGTAAGTTTATGTGCATTACATAGATTCTAAACACAAAGTATTAAGTTTTTTTGAGTTGGACGTTGTGCCTTCACATAAACCTTTTGGTAGTATAAACCCTCTTTGTTCTGCAGATATCCCTTGCACATGTTTTTTGTCTTTAAACTTGACCCCAGTTTCCATATCACTTTGCCTTGACCATACTCATTAAGGTAAACATGACTCATGTTGAGAGATTTTCCTGACTGTATATGGACTTGGAATGTGGTGATTTGTTCCACACATCACACTTTACACTCAACAGGGGGATGGGGAGGCCTTGAGAGTGTGGGCCTGTTGGAAAAAAAATATGACTTTTAGTTAAATGATGTGTTTGCCAGCAACACACTTCACCTGAATGATGTTGTTTTGGTCAGTGTTCGTTTGCCAATCGCTCATGTGAGCGGCGGACCATCTGTTCACCTCAGAAATAGTGCGGTGGCAAACCTCATTGAGCTCAGTTTGTCATGGACAGTGGTGTGACCTGTAAATACCCCAGTGTAGCTGCTCCCAGGCGGCTGTATGGAAATCACTGCAGGGGCGTGTTTGTTGATGGGAAACATGGACAGAAATGGAAAGCAGTGGTTGGATGACATGTGATGGGGTTGCACACATGTTGAAATGGAGTGTTCTCAGGGGTGTGTGGGGCTTGCAGCATATGTACCGAATGCATGTGTGTATGCACAGAAACAAACACACATGTGTAATTGTGTGTTGGTCTGTAGCAGCAACTTTTGCTGCCATACCCTTAGAGGAAAGGGGTTGAGGTTAACATGTGATTATGGCTTAAGAATTTTCACAAAAATATCCTTTGAATAAAGCAACAATCAGACATTTGATAAACCCCTCCCCTTAACACCGACTTCTTTTGCTCTACCCACTGTCTGTTTACCTACATGCAACCAAAGCCTGCTCAAACATGATTGGTCAGTACGACTTGGACTACAAAAAAGCTTCCAATCTTCTCTGATTGCCTTCAGATTTTACATTCATGTGCGTATATCTGTTTATAGAGATTATGACCACCATTACATATATCCATCATCATCTGATGGTAAGCTTGATAAACATGCTATTATTGACAGCCAGAAAAGTTAATGGTTGGTGGCTAGAACTGAGAAGCCTGTGTCTATAAATGGTCAATCAAAGAAGCAACTCTTCTTCTGCGAACAACAATTTTAAGACAGTTTTAAAAGTCATTGTCTGTTTGAATTTGATGTTCCCTGCCAAAGTCTATGAAAGCCAGTCATTTCACAAAGGCACTGCTACGCCCCACAGATACCTTGTAAATTATTCACCTAATTGAGACACTGTACTAGTTCTCTGCGCTGCTCTGACCCAGTAAGAAGTTTCACACTATATTTCAAGTCCTTGAAATCTTTATTTTTCTCCGAGCACACTTTTTATTCCTGCCTGTGGAACCTCACTGCTCATTCCCGTGCATGTGTATGTGTGTGTGCTGGCATGACACACCGACAAGAACTCCAAGGTCAGAGTCTGCAAAGACTCTACACAGAGCAGGATTCACCAAAATAGACCTGCCTTTTCTGTCAAGTGACCTGTGGAATATCAACTCTGAGCAAATGTAAGCTCAATATGATTTCATACCAGCGCCTGTCAGCCTGTCGGACGTGCAATAATGAGAAAATGTGAACAAATCAGTGTTTTCTAAAGCAAATTTACTGCAGTTATACGAGCACAGACAGTTAAAGGTTTGAGTTAATGACAGGCGTTTCAGATGGGAGAGCTTGGCATTGATAGATGAGTGCAATTGAGGTACAGTGTGGGCTAATTAGTGGAGAAGATGATGCACTTGGCTGGTCCTAATGTCATCACAGATGCTGGGCGTAGCCTGTCAGTCATTATTAGTACTGACCTTGACATTTGGTGGTAGGAAATCTCACTAACCTGGGCTCCATAGCTTTTCTCTCCTTGTTCTGTCTGTAGACTTTTTATTTTTACAGTGTATTTGTCACTCCCTCAACCACTTCCCTCTCAAGAGCCCACGATGTACCATTAACGTCGTCCATTACTGTCACTCATTGTTTTAACCTTCAATTACACATGATGCGGCAGGCCCATAATGTACTGTCACTGCTGATTCATTGGTGGACACTTTCCCCTTAATTCTCCTTTATTTCTCTCCTCCTCCTCCTCCTCCTCCTCCTCCTCCTCCTCCTTGGGTGCTTTCTATCTCTCCTCTTCTTCTCCTCCTCCTCCTGTTCTCGGGCCAATCAGGCCACACCTCCATGGCAACCGTCAGTGAGTGTAAAACATCCACAGATGGTGCTGAGTAGAGCGAGCAGCAGGCACACTACGAGATCAAGTGTGGGAGTGTGTGTTTGTTTGTGTGTCTGAGAGAGACAGACACAGAGAGACTCGCTGGATAACCACTGTATTGTGAAGCCAACAGAGTTGTTCTCTAGTAACACAAGAAGAAGAGTAGGAGCGTGTTTGCCTCAGAGGAGTTGCAGGAAAAAAAAAGTCTGAAGAGAAGGAGAGAGTGTTTGGAGGAAGAAAAAAAAGACAAGCCCCTTACCTTCCCCAGAGAGCAGGAGGTAAACCGCCGGTAAGCAAATATTAATGACCTGACAAAAAAGCACACAACATCAGACAGCCTTACCCCGGAGCGGCGCAACAGAGGAGCTCGGACACATATACACACAGAGCCACACACACGCACAAGACGAGCCCCCCTCACTGCTCTCCACTCACTCATGATCATCACTCCCACAACACGCAGACACAGGGGCCACGCTGACACAACCAGAGGAGTGGAGGAGAGAAGAGGACACTCGCACTGTCGCGGGACTTTGTCAAACTGAAAGTCTTTCTTGGATTGTTTTTTCTTTTTTACCCTGAAGCCGGAGTCCTCCTTTTGTGCTGACCTTTCCAAGCCCCCCTCCCCTCCCAGGAGCAAAGATGAGCTGCAGGAAAAGATGCAAGCGGGAGATCTTCAAGTTCGCTCAGTACCTGTTCAGACTTGTTACAGGCACGCTCAACACCGGTAAGGCTCGTGGTGGACTTTTAGAGACCATTTGCAGTGATTCTCATAAATCTGCAGAGATTGTGGTGTTATCCTCATGGCAGTTTGGTCAGAGCTCTCCACTTGATTCACAAAGTTAACATTTGACACGCGGGGCTGTGTTAGGACACTTTCATATCATCACTACCCCGCAGTATTTAGGCTGTGTGTACATTTACGCCTGCAAACCCTGCTAGAGCAGTGTGAGGATTTCCAGAGTGGGCTTGGATTTATCACCCACTTTGCATCATTTTGTGAGTGTGTGTGTAAGTGTGAAGGGACATGAGGACAGACTGTATCCAGAGGCAAAGGTGAACTCATTTAAAATGGAAAAAAAGTGATCAAAAAGCGGTCTTTTGCTTCTGAAAGCAGTTTTTAAATGTATTCAAGCATTTGACAAACTCATTGGTTCTGTCAGCTCAGAGTTGCCATCATCACGCCTCTGCAACCAGAATAATTTTGAGTAGGCACAGGACGATTGAAATTGTCTTGTCACGATTGTCCTGGCCAAAATAATTTTAATTTACGCTGTTATCTGGACAAGCATCAAAACGTGCGTAGAACTCTTTAAATTTAACGCTTTCGCTCACATTTTGTCATCATATCTCATCATTATCATCATATCATTTTTGAAGCTGGTGCGTATGTGGTCTGTTCTTACAGAGTTCCTTTTATTGTTGGTTCCCCAGCAGTCTTCTTTGGGTGCTGCTGGACACGATATTCATGATTATCCCGATAATGGCAATTCACCACGATCCACTCCTACTGAGTGATTTTTACTGTGATGTATGACAAAATCATGTATCGCCTCATTCCTAATTTTGACCACAGCAGATTTCCGATTTTGGTAAACGTATAAAGTAAAAGGCACAGCAGTGAGTGGAGCAGTATGCTGAAGCCTAATCCTTCTGAAATCATCCCCAGAAGCAGAAGTTGTTGCATACTTTGTACGCACACAGCATTATTCATCACTTCTGTACCTGTATCATGCTGCAAAGCGTAATAGATTTTGCTTTCCCTTTTGTCCCGCGCACACACACACACACACCAAGAGCTTTTCTAATAAGACAGATCGAATCAATGGTATTAACAAGATTAAATCTGGGATTATAGTGGATTACCAGCAGATTACTCCATGAGGAGTTCAAGACAGGACAAAGGTTACAGCAGTGGCATACACTGATACCTGGCATATATTGCATCAAAGTGGTGCTAAGGGTTATTTACATGTGTCTTTAAGACTGTGTTGCGATTGCTTATTGTCAGACCATATAGTTCACTGCGTGCCTTGGTTTTTTTTTACCAATGGTGGACTCTAGAGATGATGTGACTACACAAGCAGCAAAAACTGACAGCCTTGCTCTCCATGGCTCCTGTTCTGTTCTTGCATGAAGTAACCTTCGAGCTGTCAAGTAAGTTGTTGATTATCACGCTGCATGGGTGAGATGGTGCAAAGCCCCAGAGAGGTGCTATATGAACATGCTAATGAATTCCAACATGCCTCTAAACATGTGAGAGTTGCAGTGGCTCCTACCTAGTTGTTGTGTGTATTGCAGAAAGGGGGGACTTTTCACATACAGTACATAGATACAGCCATGGCCTACTTTCTTCTGTCTCCTTGACCTTAGAGACAGAGAGAACCAGTGGGGAGGATGGGAGGCAGCTATAGAAGAGTCTCTCCATCAAGAGGCTGCCCTATTAAAGATGGAGTTGGCTTCAGCTTTCCAATCATACCAATAAATATAGGCTTGTGTGGCCAGAAGAAATCCATCCACTGTCTGTGCCCAAAGAGTACAGTGGTTGGTTTCCATAGCTACTGGCAGGTCGTTTAGGGCACATTGCAATTCCCATTAGGTGATAACATGATGAGTATATATTCAGCAGTAATTTCCTTTATTGTCCTCAAAGGTTGATAAAATGTGGAATCGCTTGATACTGAGGTATAGGTTACTGTGTGTGGGTGCAAAATTGTCTTTAATGTCAGTGTCAGTACTTATTAATTATTGATCATGTTAAATAAATGGCTAGACATATTTCCCCATGGACAGGACCCAATAACTGTAGGTGTGCTGCGTTAGAGAAACGTTCTTTTTATTGAGCACTTTGTCTAAACAGTATCAGCTCGGTTGCTATTTACTAAACCTCAGGATAAAAGAAAACTTGACCAACTGCACTGTAGCTGATTTTCCATCTTTGGAAACCATAAGGCGATTATCTCAAAAGCTACGCTTGTAAGACAAGCCTATCAGCTGTCAGCATATCAAGTAAACTATGGTGTTGTTGTATAAAACCTGTTTGACCCTGATCACACTAAGATGTGCCGCAAAATTCACGGCTGCTTCAAAGCGTGTCAGGCAAAGCATGCGCAACCTGGCGATCAAATGTGATTAACTGAAAAACGCACAAACTAATCTCTTGTCGTCTCCAATGCCCCCCTTACATGTGGTCTCTCTCTCAAATACAGTAGCCTTCATGAAACTATCATGACATGAGAACTTCCCTCTCACATACTCTATACCGCTTTGCCAGTCCAACAGCTAACTAGCAAGCTAGCCTATTTATCACCATATTAAACGCCATTATACTCAGCAAAGAGATTGACCTGGCTGTTCATGCAACACGCGACCATTGTCCCAATGTTCCTACCACATCTTCTGGCACCAAAACATCAATCAGCCCAGCTCTTGCTTGATTTGATTGGCTGCTGGGGTCATGCGTGACATTGATGAGCGGTGTGACTCCTCACCTTGCACTGAAAAGATGAAAACATCTTAACTTTTGTTCATATCTTAAAGCCGTACAAGAAGAGAGCGCGCACCGTGTCATAGGAAACAATGCTTTTGCTGGGGGAGACACATTTCTAGCAATGCGTCTCAGTGTCACTGGGGCCTTTGAGACACATCGTACGACTACAACCTCTGTGACCAAAAATAAAGAGGAGGACATTTCACATATAAAGTTCCGAAACCCATTATCATGTCATTCATTAGACAATTTCCGCTTGAGTGGATCCATTTCTCTATAAACACACTATATTAACTTATCTTACACAGCCTGTGCCGCAGATTAATATAAATGGAGTTTGACCACAGCTAAGCCGGCTCTGCCATATTTGGGCGACCAGGGGAAGAGAATAATAAATGGAGTCAGTTAGCAGACCATGGGGTTTTAATTGAGATGTTCATTGTCCTAGAACGGCCTCACAGTCATTGCTTCATTGATCACTTAGATGCCAAGGCCAGCAAAAACACATAGTGTAAGGTAGAGGGTATTAATGTGCGAGATGTAACAGAACGGACCTGGGCAGATTGAATGCTACATCACATCTGTAATGATTTTTTGTCCACACGGGCTTTTTCCCAATACAGATTTATGGACCAGACGTTTGTTAAAGGTCCAGTCTTGACATTATTGTCCTTCAGCAATATTTGTCACGCTGATATTAAGTTATAATCTGAAGAGAATTCATTTGGTGTCTTCAGCGAGCACAGGACAGCAACTGTTTTAGAGATACAGTAGAGACAATAGGCCACCATTTGTATTCATACCATCAGTGCTGCCCAGTAGGCCTTGGATTTTCCAGCTATAGGAGGAAAAAAAGGTGGGAAACAAATCACAGATGCACATTCTTCCAGGTTATAACTCCAAACAGCAATGTCAGCACATATCCAGTAAATTGGAAAAGCAGGAACTTGTTTGTTGCTCACATAAGGAGAAATTTTCATCTGTTCCAACAATTCCAACACAGCCTGTGTGACGGACGAGCTGGGAGAGCTCCCAGTCCACCAGCGCATCCATCAGGATCATTTCGACGTCCTGAAGCTGAGTGACTTATGCTGCTTACTTCCAAGTGACACGTTTTAAGTGTTGTGCAGTGAAATGGCTTTGAACATGTTTTTTCACCGCAATGCAACTGAATTACATTGTATTACACCATTTTCTTTGGATCAGAGCAATACTTTTTGGAATCCTTCACCACATCTTCACTGATTGCTTCTTCGTTGAGTGTTTGGCTGTCAGGCGTCTCGGCTTCTACAATGCATCATCCTCTTTTTCTCATCAGGACAGGCTCACATGCTCGTAACTATGTGCAAGCATAGCGTAAGACATCACAGCCCGTACCTTCTCACTCTTTTTTTAGAACAGGACTGGTAAAAGTTAGTTTGGTATGACTTTTGTTTGCACTATCAAAGCTTTGATGAGCCTCTGAGCATTTTAACGTTCTCGTATTGATTTCAAGAAGTTTGATTCAGCTTGTCAGTGCAGTAGTTCTTTTCTTCAGTGGTAATGAATATTTTCTTGGTCGTGTTCTTCATAATGGAACAATGCGGAACGACTGTAATGTCTCTGAACTTTCAAATGATTGTATATTGGGTGCGCAGGGATGCAGTAAATGCCAAACAAGCATTTCTTTCCTCCCTCTCAAGGTGTTTCATTTTATTGCTAAATCAACTAAATGGGATTTTTTTGGGTTTGTTTCTCAACAATGCAAATGATGCCGGTTTACCACTAGTGTTTTTTCTGGTATTTTGTATATTCCAGTCAGTTACATTTTCTGAAAACCCATCCTTTAGTAAGACTGTTAGTTTATCTGTGTCAGGATTGCAAAGGCAACAGGGCAAGCAGAGAGACCCCGACATCCTTTCACTTTTTGCCAGCTTTCCCCAGCTTTTCTTTCGCACTTAAAGGTCAGCTCAGAGATGTTATTGTCTGTGCATGTCCTGGGTCAGCCAGGGGTCAACTTTCAAAACAGTCCTCTGTCCTAAATGGTTCCTTTTTGTCTGTAGGAGCGGCTGCTCGAGTTCAAGGTCCCTCGAGACAATTTGGCCCAAAAAACGAGGAATAATATCTGTGTGAGAAATTACTTTGGCACTAAACCTTTTCATGTACCGCTGAGAATAATTTGTTGAATATTTATGTTGAAGACGTTTTTAGGCTTCTGTAGTTCTTCAGTAATTATAAGTTGAAAGAGGGTCTAATCTAGTGCCAAAGAAACCATAATCAAAGAACATAAAATGTACTGCCGCAAAGGAAAAGTCTGGTCTTTGTGAGTTAAGATGTGGAGGTGCTCATCCAATTCATGGCCACAGAGACAACACTGTGAAAAATGCACTCTGTGACTTTTTCAGCATGCACTTGGGAGCACATGTGTGGGGGCCTGCCCAATGACGCGAGGACCCGTCTTTGTTTCCCTCTCTTTGGTTTCCTGATGGCTATTAGCAGGTCATGTTCCACCTGTCCCACGAGGACAGCACGTTCAAAGCCCATAATCCCTGACCAAACACTGAATATTTGATACCCACAGGCAGGCTGGGTTGGCATCACGTCTGCTCAGCGGTGTCCCCACTCTGAATTGCAGAGTCGCCATATAACACTGCTTGTTTTTACTGTATCAGCTGCAGTTTAGAGTAGACAGCGTGGTTGTAATGTATAGTGCAGCGTGGGCACGGCTTTAATATAGACAGTGATAAAACATTGCACTGTAGACATTTATTATAAACTAGAGTCTGAGGTCCATAGCTGCTTTGCTAATAGAGAAACCTAATAACCTTTAGATTGTGGATTAACTGCCAGCCTTTGAGCCACTCCTCTAGTAATTTGCTAAACTTTATGGACCTTTGCCACCTCTGCAGAGCTCATAGACATATCAAAGTGGAACAAAATGACCATAGAAGCATCCAGTATTTCATTAAAACTTCCCTCTGCAGCTGGTTTATAGCTTTTCTCTTAAATTTAACACAGTGTCCAAAAGCAGTTAATGTTTTATGTTCTCCAAAGAAGCAGTATGCTTTCTTGTTGTAGGAGGACATTTCTCCCATGATGTTTGGACAGGCAGAGCAATAACAGATGGCTAACCATGTTGCATAATGTTTCCTTTCACACCCAGTGAGCTAACATGGCATCTGCTTGATTCACCTGACAAACATCAAACTTCAGACCGTGATACACACAGATGCCTATGTTCATACCGTGCACGACTTGATTGCTTACTTAGAGTTGCTTACAATCCCATGATGCGTTTAACTCCATATGAAAATACAATCTCAAAATTATCTGTACTGCAAGTTTGGGCCAATTATTTCTGAATACTCCACCTGGTAGGTGAGATTCTTACATGAGTCTTTGAGTCTGGAATCTGAGAAGCCAATGCTACAGCAAGCAAAAGGAGGCTTTAGATGACGGTAGTCATCATTTGACTTTCAAATGCAGAGGAAAAACTTGGATAACGCTACAGTTTAAACACCGACATCCAAAGGGAGGTGTTTGCTTAACAGCGCAGACTCTTTGTACTCAAAACATCCTTTGAGAACACTTTGGGGAAAAAAAGCTATTTTAGGTTCATCCTGTGTCTCATTTAGCACTGTATTTTCACATTGGTTTCACAAATATGTGAGAGGAAACTAATGAGAATCCACACTGTGTTGTTTTTGTCACTACAGAGTGAGAACATACTGTAATATACAGTAGCTTAACAACATGTCTTGCACTGACTTGAAGCAGCAGATTAGGATGTTGTTGTGATCCTGATCATCAAAGCATCGCTGTCAAACGTTTTGCATAATGGAAAAAAAAGAACAATCAGTGTCAGTCAGTAATGGCTTTCTTTTAACCTTTCACCGTGACCCCTTTCCCAGGGTTCACTGCCTTTGGCAAAGGCAGAAAGGAGACATTTGACTGTGATATCTGTATCCATATCAGCTCGCTGGCAGGCCCAGCTCAGTGTCTCTTTGTTTCACAGCGTGGCTGCCTTCTTCTGGTTTCTGGTTTCTGCTCCTGTGTGTAGCACAGATTCTTTGGCTCGTTGGGTCAGTACACACAGTGCTTGGCTAAACTGCGAGCATTATCAGAACTAGCTGTTGATGTCATACGGTAGCTAAATCCCTAGGCTGGTCCACTCAAATTTTCTTTTGCCTGACTTAAAATGAGTGACAGGCTGTCAAGGACTGTTTAAGTACTGCAAGACAATTTGGCGGGAGGGAGAGTGTGCTCAGCATTGGGGAAAAATGATGTTCGGTCTACGACTCTTTGTAAAACCACACTGAAAATCTTCTTCCTACCTTTCTCTTGTTGAGGTCAGAATGGAGAAGTAGTCGCACATGAATTATGTGTGAATAACTGCAAGGTTAAATAAGCCCCAGATCCCTCCATCATCACTTCTGCTCTTTAGAATCTCACCCCCCAAAAAATACCAATGTCAGTGCAGTCATTTAACCATCTTTCTCGCTGTGGTTGCAGAGAAATCCCTCTGTCACTCACCATCCCTGCAATTCCCTACCTTATTATTAATTACTAGATGTAAAATGAATAATTAGGTAATGATGAGCTTGTCATAGACATGTCACACACATAGTTCAAACAAGTGATTAAAGCTTTGTGTGTCAGGGGACTCTAATCAAAATTTTATTCCACCACGTGGCCTCAGATTTTTACTCTAGCACTCAGCAATCTCTTTAAGTTGCCTGGATATCCCCTCATTTCTCTGCATTTGCATTCTACATTGGCCTGTGGTTATGCAGTGCCACTGTCCATTTAAATTCACCCTCGCCAGCCCATGTAATCAGTTTTCCCATTTGTGCTAATGTTTGTGAATGAGTGTCCTCCTGAGTGGAAAGAATGGCAGGGGTTATTTTTAGTTTGGGTTAGCACAGATGAGTTACAAAGCGGCTGTGTATGAGGTATTACTGTGTTGAATCCAGTGGAAACTCACCCTCGTGTTTGTGTCAGTGAAAAACAAAGCATCATCAGTATACTCTTTTCATGATTAAGTTAGATATTAATAAGAAGAACGAGGCAGCCTCAGTGGACCAAAGCTAAGCAGCGCAAAAGAACTGCCAAAACAAGATTGTGCCCTTTAAGATCGCAGAGTAGACCATTAGGAAGAGTCTTAATTTGTTTGGTTTGTTTACTTTGCTCATTGTTGTTATCACCTTAGAGGATTGTTCTATTACTCCACTGCTTTCGCTATCTGCTCCAACTCTCCCTCAAGTGATCATTACTATTGTTAACTCAAATTAAAAAGTTCCCCCTTCTGCTATCACCTCTCTTCCTTTTGCTTGCTCCCTCTCTGTTCATATTACCCTGCTTGCCGTTTCCAGCTTTACATCCCCCCTTTCTTCTCTCCTGCTCAACTTTATCTCCTCTCGCACTTTGTAATCACTTCATTTTAAGGTCCCGTTGAGGTTTTTGTGGCCTACTGTCAGTTGCGGTGGCTGTGTTTTCACAAAAAGTGAACCCTCTGCCCCAGACGCTGTGCGATACAAGAGACAATGTCCTCTCCACGCTCCGTTAGCTGGCAATTACTGGGACTGCAGCCCTGCTCCTGCTCCCCGCCAACAAAAGAAGAATCAATACACCTCTGAGGGTTGGAGTGGAGAGGTAAACAAGAGGAACTTCATTAATATGCTCTTAAATATTCCCACATTTCACCATGCGAGGATCATGCACAACCTATGTTTTGAGCTTTGTTGGTAATGTTTAAGAAAGTGCCTACAGTCTGAGCAGAAGCTCTCGTATTGAACACATCATGTTTTATTGAGACTTTTCTAGCTGCAGTCCCACAGGAATCTGGGCTTTTGTATTTTTTTTTCTTTTTCATATTTCATTTTCCTCGGGCGCTCTGCAGATCCACTGATGAAAAGGGCTGTTCTCAAATGGTTTTCCATGTCTTCTTTGATTGGTTCGAGATTGAAATTTCAAACAGATCATTCTCCCTCACAGAAAGCGGAGGTTTGCATGAAATGTCAAACGGTTGGATAAACTGAGGCAATGAAAAAAATGGACAAGAGACAGGATGTAATTGACAGCCTATGCCTGCAAACTGAAGTTTTGACATTTTTGGTTATAGAGCAATGTGTTGGCATTTTTCCTGTGTAACTAAGGACTACATTTGCGGTCAGGATGTGCCGTTTTGATCTAATTATCGCATAAAAGACGGCTGTTTTTCATTGCTTTTTAGGTGTTTTGGACAGGTGTACAAAACCTGCAGAGTTTTTGTAACAGCGGCCAAGTTAATGAAGGGCACTGCATCGAGAAAACAAAATGTGTGTGTGTGTGTGTGAGCATCGTGTATCAAGGCAGGTAGCGTAAACAGTGTTTAACTTCTTAATTACACCCTGTTAACTTCTGTCACTTTGGAGCAGATTTGTTTCAAACACTGGAGTCTCATTGAGTAAGAGTCACCTCTTCATGTGCTCAGCTAACCATGAAAAGCTCAGAAAAGAGAGCATCCTTACACACAAACACTTTCACATGCTGTATGGAGAGAGTTTGGACACCTTGCAGCCCTTGTTGTTGCGCGCACCACAGTGCTATTGGCATCTGAGGCACTGCAGTGTAAAGTAGCTGCAGTGTGCTTTCATTGTCAAAAAGGTTGATTTGAGCCAAAATGTGTTGCAGTGGTATATTTTGTGCATACATTTCCTTGATGTAGTGTTTATTTTTCTACATTGGGATAGACTGTGTGCACTATTATAATATTTTTTGCAGGATTTCAATTTAATTTGAGTAGCCCGCATGGCCTCAGCTGCTGCAGAGGTCAAGCAGGGAAAATGAAGTCGCTCCATTATAATGGTGTTCTGGTTTCCCTGCACAGACAGTGGATCCAGCTCAGGTTTGTGGGCGTTGCAGGGTGCAGAGGATAAAGTGCTGTTGTGTGACCAGAATATTACTGCCCATCCTCAGCGCTCAATCCATATATAAGCTCCAAGTCAAGGACGCTACAACCTAGCCACACAGTACAGCCGGGTCTGTGGGAGTCATGACCAAGATTAAGCCCAGATACGTTTCCCCCCCATCAACTCCCCACACCTCTGCTGTAAACCGATGTAATCACTCACTCTGTGCGGAGCAGCGCGTTGTGGACGGCCATGCAGAAAATGGAGCTCCATCGCCATCATTCTGCAGACAGATCCACCCTTGGCCCCATTACTTACCTGGCTAACTCTGTGTCAACAGCGGGCAGGTGTAAACAAGAGGGATGTTGCTCGTCTAACATCACTGTTAGAGCATAACGATGGAGCTTAAAATGCCTCCATTAAAAGGCACAAATTAATTGATAAATTGGCTGGAGTGATCCTCATGTGAAGCAGTGTAACCTTAACCTTTCATTAGTGCTTGTGAGTGTAGTGTCAGCATGTGTATGAGAGCACTGAGTTAACTCTTTGTATTGTCCTTCAAATAACACTAGAGATAAAGGTGGGGCAGATACAGTATTGATTTTGTAACATTGTCTATATGGATAGATCTGGACTGTGTTTTATTTTGATAGGTGGCAGTGCATTAAGCCATTAACATACAGTTCCCCTTAAGTAACTTTAAGAAACAAATCAAACTTACAATATCATATATGTATTCTGCATCAGCTTCTTTTGACTTTTTATTGAAGTGGTACAATGTTTTCACTGAGTAAATATTTAAACTTAAGGGTCCATTGAGCTTAAGAGTTCATTCTTGACCTTGAAAAACAATTTCAAATCAAGGTCTGCTTACTCGCTTGTTCTGGGACTTTGAGCTGTTTCACACAGTTGGAGGACATGGGAGAGAGAGTTGAAAAAAAACTAAGTGATCAAAACTGGTGCAACAAAGGGCAAGATATCCTGACTCTTAGTCCCTCGTATGGGTCATCTCCATCTGGGAAGTTGTTCTTCCGTCTATGATGTGTTTATTAGCTTTAAGTCTGCTACAAAGAAGATGTTTTGTATTTTATTGCCTAGAGCATTTAAGACAGTAATAATGGTTTGAAACCTTACATTACAAAGCGATCTTTACCTCAACGCGTCCTCTCAAAATAAATGCCTTCTGACGTTGTTTCTGTCGACAGAGTCCCTTCAGTTGTTAACATAAGGCTTTTATGGTGAAATATGTGCAGGGCCATGTTGTTGACAGTGTAGTTGCTTGCACAGTTCCAGAAATGAGAGGAGAATTGGCTTTTACTTGGGGAAATACAGTAGTTGCAGCGCCGCAGCACCAACACTGTCAGTGTGAACACTTTGCATTTGCGCACCACAGCAGTTCAGTGAGGTAGCCGTCACGCACTGCTCAGGCAAGCAGTGTGTTCCGGCTCACTAGATCACTATATGTGGACAGCATGTAATGGTTATAACTTAATCCCATATAATAAATAACGTGAGCAAAAATTTGACATGCATTGTGTGAATTACTAAAAAGTTAACTCCAATCAGTATCAACCGAACGTTTACTTTCATTTGCCATGTTTCTGTATATATGACGTCAGCTCGTCAGCTTGTGTACCAAAATTTTCGCCGACTGTCTGAGTTGCTCTGACTTGAGGGGGCGTTGACGTGAATTTTCACGGTCGGAAACCCATTTTTACCATTGTTCCAACACCACATGAATGCAGGGGTGACACAAGGTAACCCTGGTGATCACAATAACATCATGTGTTTTCTTGGACCTAAAAAAAGCTCCTCCAGAGACACAGCAGACATTATGCAACACAGGCTGAGTACTGACCGTGAAAATCAAAGTTCTACGGTGGAGTTTCGAGCAGTGTGTGGCTGCACAGCATGAGTTTATACACACTGGCAAAGTCTTTTCTGTTTAAGGGGTTAAAAGGCGATGTTTGATCAGGCCTCCTGTTCCTTTACATTTTTCCTGAAAGCTCTTCTGTGTGATGAAAGGCTCCTTTTTAGCTGAACTTTATTTTCCTTTATTTCTGTTACTTATTTTGAATGGAAATAACCCATTTGCCTGAGAGCAGTGATTCATTAAATCCTTTTATATACGGTTACACCCATCAAAATCAGCATTAGCATGCTCCTAATCATCACATTCTGGACAGATCTCCCTCCCCTGCATGGCTCTCTGAATGATCCCAGCTTGTATAATGAAATTTAACTCCAAACAGCTGTTTTTTCCATCAATTAGACATCTAGCAAATTTCTCTGACCTTGAAATAATCGTTGCCACATATTGTCTGCAAACCTACTTTGAATCTGAGTGGGGTTAGACAGAGGGAGAAACTCAAAGTCCTTGCATGATGAATTAGTTGAATCATCTTGGTGATTTACATGTTTATAGACCACCAGTAGTGCCTTTGTAATGATTGGTGCTCAATTCCAATCAGTGCTTTTTGCTACAATTTTAGCTCAACTTGCACAGCCCTTTGAGAGTGCAATACAAATCACATTGTGAAGACAGGTTGCTGATCTGTTTCCTTTAGGAATGACACTGCAAAACACCTCCAGCAGATTAAATGGTTGCAGCTCAACGTGTGAATGTAGCAAAGAGCAGAGGGGGTTGATGTATGACACACCGAGCAACAGAGCATCCTCCGAGGAAGCAAGGTGTCATTTAGCACGTCTCTTCAGTCTCCTGCATTTTCCACGCACCACCGAAACCGTCGCAAATTCAATTTAAATGCAAAGCAACAGAGGAAAAGGTATTTGTGTTTGCCATTTACAGTACTTTGGCTTCAGCAATCACTGAGCTAAGGCCAATACAGCTAAGGTCTTTCTCCTTGTGGCCGCTGCTCCACGGATCACACTGACCGTTCTATTGGCTCTGACGGGTTGCTTGATACATTGGATTTGTACCTAATGAGGATGGATCACCTTTTTGCGTTTGTTCCTCCTTTCAGGTGCTTCGCCCTATTTTTCCTCTTGCTGTCGTTTTTCTTCTCTGCTGTAATTTAACTGTGCCCCCAAAGGAACTCTGTGCCTTTTCCTCTGATCTGTTTTTCCTCGTTAACTGATTGTAGTGTGACTTGCGTGAATGGATCTACTCTTACATGGCATTATCAAATAATAAAATTGTATTATTGTGCTCTAATTAGCGCTATTTATCGTTCAGATAATGGCTTGGTTGGATTCATTGGTGGGGTAAATTTGATCAGTGAATTAGCAGTGATTGAAATGGTCTCATGCTATTACCATAACGATTTCTGTACCTCTGTTTTGAAGGGGGGGGGCTCTCATTTGGATGCAAAGCTACATGTTTTCAGCCTAACAGCAAAAGGGCAAAAGGTAGTGTATATGATGTATTTTGTATCTCCCATTGATAGTTGAAGTATTGTTGTAGAGAATGTCGCCAGCCTGCTTCAACCAGGTCATCTGAGGCCAGACCCTGGTCTGTCAGGTCTAACAGCTTGACGGACAGTACAAACAGGTGGATATTTGTGGCGTAGTCTGTGACAATAAGCCTTGCTGTGGTGTTAGCAGGCATTCAGACCAACAATATATCGAAAATATTCCTCAGGTATCACAGAGACAACGAAAATGCAGTCCAGGAAGGCCAGTTTGAGTCACAGATCCTTGAGTTTAAAGGCTAATGAGATGCCAAAACACTGCACAACAGTTTGATGAAGGGTTTTGCAACTCTGAAAAGTTGTCACAGCAACAGGATGTTCATTAAAACAAAGCAAACAGAATCTACACCGCAAAAATAGTGCAGTCGCAGATGTGCTCTTTTTGCTTGAATCTCCCCTCGTTCAGCCTGGGGATTCCTGTCTCGTTGTGTACAGTTGTAATATCTTACAAACAGTAAAAACAGCTTCCTGTTTGTGGGGGAAGAGAAAAAGTGTAATCTGAGCTTTGCTAGAGTAAATAGAGTGGAGTCAGTGGAGCGGAGATGGAAACGCTGAGGGAGTAAATAGAGATGCAGACAAAGCAATATTTGCGTCCTGTATTTCCATTCTTGTCCTTTGTGAAATGTATCACTTGATGCCAGGGAATGAGCCGGGAAAGCAATCCTCTGAGGTGGCAGTTTCACTGGAGAAGCCAACCATTTCTCCGTGCCAACATTAACAGACAAGAAAGAAAGTCCTTTTAAGAAGAAGAACAGTCCTTTTAATTAATTTTTAGCTTTTTAAACTGCTTCTCTTGGCAATTTCCAACAAAGACAGAAAAACAGGAAATATCCATGTTAAATGAGAATAACATCTTAATATAGCCACAGTACGAATATCTGTTTGCAGCCCTCTATGTCTATGTGCAGTCATGCACACTTACTGAATCAAATGATACCTAGAGATACAATCTTAAACATAATGTTGTCAAGCTTTGACAGAGACATAGAAACAAATATATAAGCAAGGTCACATTATATTCCCAGATCTGTGTGGTCGATGCTTCGATGCACCATTTGCAGTGTATCATTTGAATGGAAAGAGTGTCCCCATCTTGAGATTATACTGTTTATCTACTGAGGCAGAAGATAAGTTTGAACTGAGACTTCTGCCTCTGCAAAATTCAGAGCTCCGGCATAAACAGGCCTTCAGGGTCAGTTCAAGAGTTTTGCTTTATAATCATGTTATGTGACCGTGACTACTCACAACTCAAAACCACAGTTAAGAGACTAATGAAATGTTCACCTATATTCATTTTCAGTCCACCAATATTCTTTATAGACTTATTGAAAATGTTTGAATGTGTGTCAGATCATAGAACAACTGCATGAAAAGAGTCGAATATGGAAGAGGAAACAGTCTCCAGTGACAGACTTGAGCACTTTTGCACACTTTTTTCTACCACAAACTTTACATTTTACTGATTTGCATACACACGCATAATTGGGAAAAGGCTGCAGCTCGAGGCCAGGCAAGTGTGGAAGAATTTGAACAGGTAACTCTGCAGTTGTTCTGGGAAGTTTGCCTCTCACACAACACTGATCCGCTTCTTTCCACTTACAGTCCATAAAAGTGAAATTCAGCTAGCTTTCACAAGTCCCGCATTTTCCCATTTTCCCCACTTTTCATGCAGCAGACAGCAAAGGAATTGAGGAGCGATGGTTAGAAGGCATCACCACACTAATAATGGAGTTAACTTTGGCTTTTGTGCGAGAATAGTATGGAAAAAATGATTGTTGCCACTTGAAATAAATTTGTGTATATACTGTAAGTAAACACTGATATCATAACTCCTGTTGTTTAAATGTGACATTATTGTTAAAGTATTGCTTTCCTATATTCTATCAGGCCTTGTGATAACCAGGTGTATGAAAATGCATTCATTAAAGTTTTTCCACCATATTCTGACACCAAAAATAAAGCAAACCATCAGCTGGTTTCATCCACTAAGGCATTTGCTGACATTAAGTCCTTGGAAAGAGGGAAAAGTCATCAAACAAATGCCATCACATAACCATTAAGCTGCTTTTTAACAGTTAATGGCTGGGTATATGCATCAGGCTTACTTAAATGATACAGAAGATTAATGTGCTTTATGTTGCTATGTTAGAAAATGAAGGTCATGTAGAGACCCCTGATGAGTAATTGCATCATTTTAATAAATACCACTGCAGCTATGCACGTGCCCATAGCTGCATGTGTAGATTTCCTGATTGCATAAAATATATATAACCCCTGGTTTGATCTTGGAAGAGAGGCCAACATGTGGTCCACTGTGTTGTTTGTTTTCTGCCATTAAAGAGAAATTTAAAAGACATTTGAATTAGGCTCGAGCAGTGGGGTATCAACAAAGCAGCAAATAGGCTCTTTTTTCAAACCAAGTGTGTTTCCCATTACTATCACATCACAGCATGTAGTTTTAACCATCTATCTTTAAGATTACATTCCACTTACCATGCAATGTATTATAACTTGCCCTTTTTTGAATATAGAACAGCCTGCTGGAGGCTACTTTATAACAAATGTCTAAATTGTAGAGTATTGCATGCATTTATGCATGTGTCTTTCTGTAGGTATCAGCCCAGCTGTAATGATATCAGGATTGGGATAATGTATTATGTCTTAGTGTGAAATCCTTAATTGTGTAAGGTGCAATCATAATTCAATCAAATCAGCATACTTGCCCACTTTTAACTTCTCCCACCTCAGATTGGCCTTTATGGATTTTCATCAGAGTTCTGCTTTAACTTTTCATTAGCTTTCTGATTTACAGTCTGTCACTTCACTTAGGCTGTCTGATGAGCTATGACTTGATACGTAAAGGGCAAATACGGTGTTCCAGTGTTCTCCACAGTGTGCTGATGGAAAGTGCCATCAAAGACAAGGCCCTCTCTGGGAGGCTGATATTGTCTGTCATGCAGGGGTGGTGGTGTGGGGTTTCACTGTGGTACAGTAGGAGGCTGGATTTCTCCGCCATGTTTCACACTGGTATTGTCTGTGTAATCAGACACTCATTGGTTTTGATAAGGTATTATGAAAAGGATTAGTCGCTAGTGACCAGTTGTTTTCAAATCTCTGTTATTACTTGATTTTATATTACTCTACATATTCCCACCATACATAGATTTGGGTCTCAGCCAAGTATTAAATATTATCTGCTGGGATAAGAGACCAGATACCTGTGAATTTTGCAGTCTCATGATTTCACTTAAATGTAATTTCCTGGCTTTAAAGACTGTATTATATTTCTGAGACACTATTTTTGTACCGATTAAACTGTTAAACCTACATAATTATTATTACAACACAACAAGCATTAAACACAACACTGACATCATCACCATACAAACTTGATGTGGCAAGATGTGGTAGCAAACTGATGCCCTTTTACACATCGAACAGACGGGGAGCAATTTTAGCATGGCAGAGATGTGTTTATGACCACCTCGTGATTGCAATTCTAGCATTAACTCTTCCTTTAGCTATTTTCTGGTCTCTAACTTCTGAGAAGTAGAAAATAAAATAAAAGCTTAGCTCTGTAGCTGCTAAATGCTCCGCTATGCTAGTTGCTAACTTTACCTGCCTGTTGGTGCTGGGCAGGTACAGTGCAGTGGGTTTATCAAAGCTTTTATTCTGAAAAGAATTGCCTGCAGTCGTTGGAAGTGGGATTTAGAGCAGTGAAAGTGAACTAGAACAGTAAAGGTTCAGGCTGAAAAGCCAAAACAAAGATAAAAGGCGCTAAAAAGCACAGTTTGTTGCACACAGAAGTAGGTAAGACACTTAATCCAATATGTTTTGAGCAGTGGCGAATGGTGTGGTGCAGAAATTTTGATCATTTAAGGGTCAGTTCATCCCAAATTTCCTGTTACCTGTATTGCTAATTATTGAGTGAGTTGCTGAATGTTGGAGATGTTGGCCATAGAGATGTCTGCCTTCTCTGGAATGAAATGGACCTAGATAGCACTCGGCTTGTGGTGCTTAAAGTGCTAAAAATTACATATAAAAAACTCAGCAGCAGTGTCTCTTTCCAGAGATCATGATCCGGTTACTCAAGATAATCCACAGACCTTCTTGTCAGCAGTTTCATGTAGGAACCACACACACGGCACAGAAGGAAAAGTGCATATACTGCTAGCTCACATAGTACCACTGAGCTATCTAATGTTATGGCTGAGCTGAGGAGGACACCATTAACACGTTTGAGCCTCTTGTCCATGAGTAGATGCACTCTTCCTTCTGTGCATTGATACGGTTGGCGGGAAAATACTTCCCACTGGTCGCAACAAGGTCTGTGGATTATCTTGAGTAACCAGGACATTATTTCTGGATACAGACATGGCTTTTAAGATGTATTTTTTGGCACTTTGAGCGCCACAAGCCAAGTACCACCTAGTTCCAATATATTTGAGAGAAGGCAGACATCTCTACGGCCGATATCTCCAACACTCTGGAACTCACAACAAAATATTCTGGATTGATAAATAGTTCTACAGGTAAGAGGAAAAATAGGTATTTTGATTTGGGGATGAACTGTCCCTTTTCAAAGAATTAACCCCTCTAACTCATCAGACTAAAGGATGCAGAGCATTTGAGGCAGAGAATGAAGTGTGTCCTAACATCTCACCTTGAGAAAGCCACGGGTGAGCGTAATTAGATTCCCTTGTGGTAAATTCACCCTTGTAGCTGCAGGTTAAATGTGAACTGCTTTACATCTGTTCTTTGTTTTGTTTCTATTCGTGGTTCTCTTTCCCTCTAAAGCTTTACTCTTGTGTCTCATCTCTTCTAGTATCTGTAGCTGGTTTGTGGAAGTGATGGCGCCAAGCTAAATGATAGTACCTCCAGGTTCATGTGTAATGGAGGACCCCATTACACATGAAAAATGGGCCTTGTTCTGTAATGGCTGGCTAAATCCAGAGCCTGGAGCAACCACAGTGAAAATGCTCTAAAGAGGGAAGAAACAGTAGAGGTGATGATTTCTCTGCTAAAGATGCAACGTGATATTTTGTGGTGAGGTTTTCTGAGGATGTGTTTGTAGGTGCTGCCACACTGAAGACTGCATTCACAGCATGTCGTTTTTATTGGAGAAAGACTCAGACGGGATGTGTGAAATTCCATTTAGCTTGACACAGATGGGCTTGTTATAGATTGTTCACGGTGATGCAGTGTTGTTTGAAAGGATAGTATCGGCATATTGAATGATGCTTTCAGGAGGTTATGCTGATTAAGAGATTTGTTTGGCTCAGTCAAGGTGTTAATTCTGGATCATGGAGAGTAAATAAAGCTTTTGCAGAAGAGGATCTATTGATGTTTGTTTTCTTAGTGTTCAAACCGGGAAATGTACCTTTTGATGTGTTCAACTGCACGATAAAAATATCTTCGTCAAACATTCGAAACTCACATTCCCACCTGCAAAATGAATTCACCTGATCATAAAAGAAAAACATTTTTTCGTTGTGAAGCAGGGTGAGTCACATCTGAAATACTACGCTTTAAAGCAACAACATCCAGCCTCGCTACAAACAAAAGGGGCCTCATTATCGATCGTCAGTGTTGGGGTGTCCAGCATCACACACAGGAAAACACGCTTCCTCTCCAGCAAGCAAACGGACGCGGAGAGAGCGCTCGACACATCATATGGAGATCACATTTCCCTTCATGCTCCTTTCCTGCCCCACACTGAGTTCTAAGCCCCGGGCCCTCAAGTGACAACCAGACAAATTGGTCTTGAGGAAGCCCAGAGGCAATCAGAGCACACCACTCGCCCACAATTACTCGTCATTTAACAAAACGATCAATGTGCTCAGCGAATCTGACCGTTGCAAGCTGGGACATGCTAAAATAGACTCTCTGCTTGGGTGAGTAAATCTTTGAAATAATGAAAAAGAGAACAGTTCAAAAGGTACAATTCTGATATGGAAAAAGCAGTCAGGGCCTTCAGCTTGAAATATCCTCAGGCTAAGGGCATGAAAACTGCAGGTAAGGTGTTATTTCCCCCTCTTTTGCTCATTAACAAAAAACTAGGAGCTCTTATTTCAATCCCTGATGAGTAGAATCAAAATTAAAAAGAAATACCAATTACATACATAAGCGGATTAACTGAATTTGGGCTGTTAGACAATTAAAGCACACCATATATGCAGTTTTAGTCCCATAATGACTGACCGAGACAAGAGTAAAAGAACATTACTTTCCTGCAGCTTTGCTGTGTAGTCACCTCACGTGCTGCGGCTCTGATTGCCTACCACTGTTTTATAACCCTTGCATGGGCGTAACCTATGCTAATACTGATTGCCCGCGCTTTGCAAGTCTGATCAGCCAACCATAGTGGTATAATGGGCTATCAAAATAAGTGATTAGAGGGGCACTGCAAGTTGATTTATATTGCTGGTTCTTTGTGTAAACATACAGCACATGCATGTTTGCTGACTTTTATATGATATCCTCATACACAGGTTTTTTTTTCCTCTTTTAACCCAGAACTACCAGGAGGTTTTTTTTCCATAGCAGGTGGTCACTGAGGCTTTAGAGAGCCTGTCACAGGGATTGTGAGTGGGCTCATGTCACAATGGCGAGGCTGCTGCTGGTGGTGGTGGTGGTGCATCTGCTTTGACAGAACAGTGCAAAAAATACTTGTACATTTCAAGGGGGACTTGTGCATGTGTGGGCTGTCACGATGCATCTGCCTGCCATCATCAGCACTGAAAATGTTAGGCTTTTGTAAACAGATATAATCGGTTGCATGAGGTTCAAGAGGAATATTAAAAAAAGTTCGTCCTTTTATATTAATGACAAAGTAAGGCATTCAATCTAGGTACGTTGGGATTAATCGTGGTTGCGTAACATTACCGTTTCATAATGTCACAGTTTCATATCTGTAAGAATGGTAGAAGCTACAGTATCTAGTGTTGTGATTCCTACACTGCTGCCTTGTGAGAAAGAATCTTGCAAGTCACGTTGTTTGTGTGTGCGGTGAAATCTCTCGCGAGTCACGCAACACGTTCATGTGTTTGGCGGCTGGTTTTGTGTGTGAAAAAGTGATGCCACTCACCCAAAGTGTTGAGAGGAGAAGCTGTAAAAGAAAATCAAAAAAGGGAACTTACATTCCAGCTTTAAGTATGAGCCAAAAAAGAGCCTTAAATGAGAAGTGTGGAAGCATTTTGCACCAGGAGGTAGGGGTTTCACAGAGTAGTCAACACATTGACTATCAAAACTGCAAGCTGACACTGCATCACTGTCAACTAATCGTTCATCTGTGGTTTTAGCACAGCTGAGTAATGAAGCAGTTGCATGTACAGCAGATATGCAGCTGGTGGGGCGCTGTGGATAGACTGGACATGGGAAACTTTCGAGTCACTTATTGCTTCCTCGTCCAAACTGGGTTCAGAATGTACATCAAAACAGGAGTTGTCCAAGTCTGAGTCCATCAACATCACCATGGCTTGCGCAACCGTAAACTTTACGTCTGTGCCAGCAACTACTTTGTGTGGTTTATAAGCTGCTGCATCTCTGTAAACAACATCTTCTCGCGGTTTCCAGCGGATCCTCTTCTTTGTCTGTCTTTGGACACGGCAATGCTGTTCTCAGCTACAAGATGTGTAACGGCGCCCTCTATCTTATAACAGTGAAAACATGGATTGCTGGAATATCTCATCAATGGCGGGAAAGTGTTCTATCGTAAACGATGGAAAAATCTTGTGGCGGGGATCATGTTAATTGACTAGTTTACTACTTTTTGGAAGTAGTTGTTGACTACTAAGTCAGTTGTTGTGAATGCCCTACCTGTTGTTGTAGAAATTAGATCCAGTTTGCAAGACGAGTTATTGAAAAGTGACTGCAATCATGTTCTAACCCCTTCAGATAATCATCCACCACTGCATGCCAAAGTCAAGTTAACAAAAAGTAACTCGCTAGATGCTGCTCTCCGTCTCTCTCTCTATGTCCTAAGTTCTGTATAGCCTATTTTAATTTACCATTCAATTGATTTTAAAGCAGCCAAATGTGTCTCTATGAAAACAGACAAACTAACTCATAGATTATCATAATATCTAATAAAATTACTCTGATTATTTGACGTGAAAACCATGACACCATGATCTGTCCTCCTGCCAAAATCTCATATTGTGACATCCTCAGTTCAGTCACTGCAGTTAGGCTGTTTAAGCTTCCTCACTCTGCAGTGAGGTTGAACTAATACCCATTATTTATTAGGTTAGATTTATGTATAAGATTATTGAAAGTACCTCCGCTGATCTCTTATTCATAACCTCAGCAGGACTCCACTCATCTAACACAGAGCCTAACATCAGCTACGCATACAAAACACACAAGCTTCATGTTCGCTGTCAAGGCAGTTGTGTTCTCATTGTTATTTTATATTTTGCCTCTCTTTTTTTGCCTCTCCGTTTTGTACCAACAAACAGGAACACATACAGTAGGAAAACTTGGCCTTCACCTTTTTATACCTACTCTTTACACACTGTAAACTTCACCCATGAATCACTGATGATTTGTGTTGTGCTAGGATTTTATTGGGTTTAAATTCAATTCCCCTCTTCTGGCAAACAGAGGAACATGAATAATTGATGTGGAAGCCATGTCTGAGGGCAAGAATAAAAGGAAGCGTGTTCCTGGCAGAGCTTAAAGGTTTAAGATACTACAGGCGATAAATGAAATCTTGCTTTGAAAGATCCTTTCTGTGGTGGGATTTTGGTGTAAATCCATCCTTATTGTGAAACAGTTTGGCTCTGAGGAAACTCACCTGCATTAAGTGAAGTTAAATATGATTCAGAGACCCAAAACTTTGGTGTCGAATTCAGGTGAAAAATAATTTAAATGAGAAAAAAATAAGCAAATGAGGCATGAATTGTTAATTTTAAACATTTAAATGAATTGCTAAAGGTGGAGGGAACTTCTCAATGCTATAACAGAATGTGTGATTCTCAATTTAGTTTTACTAGTTGATTAAACGCCGTGACAAAAGAGGGTCCGAATAATGGAACCGACTCACAAATGTAACTCAGTTTTGTGTGCAGCTGCCACAAACAAAGCTGCACCAAGAAATCTTCAGAAAGAAATATCTGTGTGCACACTTCTTTCTACTTGTTAACAATATTTTAACACATTCAAATGTGCTAATTGAAAAGTTGTGATCTCAAATAACTGGCGCACATTTTCCATAATCTTAAAATCCTTACAGTCATGCTGAAATGCCCACCACACTGCCATGAACTATATCTGCTCAGTTCTTCCATGTCCGCGGGTGAATTTGGTCCATTTCTGTTGCTGAGCTATGAAGATGGGAAATGAAATTCATCGATTGCCTATTGACCCTGAGCCCAGATACAGAACAGCACTGTGACGCCACAGCTTGACCACGAAATGGGATTTTATGATGCCTGCAGAGCCTGCTCTGTTTGATGCAGACTTTAACCTTTTCTGCGCTGTTTCAGCAAAGGCAGGCGATTGAGAGAAACGTTTGTCACAGTTAAGAATGGGAGTTACTGTGGTGCGTTATGGATGTCAGGACGGCTGTAGTACAACATCACCACAGCTGGTAGGGATTCAGTGCTTTCCTAAAGGATATTTCAGCAAGGCAGACACCTGCCATAACAGGGACTCCTCCAGTTGAAGGGCTGTCTGCTTACGGCTACAATATACTAGAAGAACGTTACCGAACTTGTGAAAATTCAAATTGCCGCTGAACTGCTGTCAAACTGCGCTGCGAGCAAATGTCTCTCTACTCACTGTGACTTGAGGTCTGTGTTTCCTTTTCCTGACACCTCACACCAGATGGGGGGAGCTTGCAGATTGCGGTTTTAAGTATGAAATATGAGGAGACACTCTGTCTTGCTTGTAAGCCTGTGCGCTCATGTAAATACACAAATTCTCTCACAAATTCAACAAGACTACCTCAATGTAATTCATCCTGGTGACGAGCAGAGGAAAGAGAAACAAAGGAAATTAATTTGAAAACCACTGCCCAAAGGAAATTGAAAAAAATAAGTGCACTGTTGACTATTATCAGGTAATGTTTTATCTGCATAGTTGATTAGTTCAGCTGCACACACAGCATTTAAAGTTGATTTTGTTTTTGGTCACAAATCGCCCATTTAAACCGAGAACTTTTATTTGTGGTGTATGTTCAGCTTTTTGTTCTGAAATAAAAATGTTGATAATTGATTTATTTTTTTGACGTGTGAAGCGATAATGCTGAACATTTGCTGCTTTTCTCTTTTTTATGTCACCCTAGATTAAATATCTTTGGGCTTTTTATTCTTGACCGGATAAAATAACCAATTCGAAGATGTCACCTTTCACTCTGAGAGATTGTGATCTGCATTTTTTTATTCTCCAACATTTTATACCTTAGATGTTTAATAGATTAATTACAAAAATGTCCAACCTACTAATTGATCATAAAAAATAGTCACAGGCTTACTTTGTGCCAAACTCTTTTGGTGTCAAGACTGTCGTCACAGTTGTCCATCATCCATAAACTCACACACTTTCTTCCAGTTTCTAAACTTTGCTTGCTCCCTCTCCCTCTGGTTATTCCTAGAAAGCGGAGAAGATGATTGGCTATGAGCTCAGACCATGGCAGAGGCTTACAGAGAGCTGCACTGTGTCCTCCACCGGAGATGGATGACACGGTGCAGCAGTCCCTAACTGCATTAAAAGACCCCCACTCCGCCTTTTCTTTCTTCCCTAGAGCACATACAAGTCTGAGATCTGGGTGGAAAACTCACCTTGGGTTGGTGTGCATTTGTGTGTGTGAGCGATGTTCCTCGACATCTGTGTGTGTGCATTTATGCGGTTGCACGCCGCCATGGGAAATTTCGCCTAACTTAATTTTCCTGTTCCCTGAAAATGAACATATTAACACTTGAGCGCCCTTCACTTGTGCCGCTGTGACGAATGCAGGCTAAACAGCACTCGCTGCAATTTGAGGTAGCCTCGCATTAAAACTGCAATGAGGCTTGTAAACCTGCAGAGTGAGTTACTATAGCCTAATTGACTCCTGCAAACAGCGTAATAGAAATTAGTTGCTTAATTGCAGAGAAGCGGGCTGCTTTCTAACATTGTGCTCTGATTTAAAACTGAAACCATGAAAAGCAAGTGGTGTCCCACAGTGCTCTGGTGCCTGGCTTGATAATGAATCCCTCCCTCAGGTGAGTGGCGAAATGCTGGAATGTATTCACCTGCTGTATTTGTCATATACAGTGGGTGGGTGGAAGTGGAGAAGGAATACACTGAAGCTGAAGCAGAGTACACTGAAGACAGCCCTACTTGTGTGTATGTGTGGTTTTTGCATTAATTCGATGGCACCACACAGGCAGACCACGCGATTCAGGAACTGCACCAGCCTGACAAGCATCAGTGGAGGGGAATTCGGCAGGGGGGAAAGAGTTGTATGCCTTGAAGAAAATAGTTGACTCCATGGACGGATTATTAGACAACTGGCCCCTGGGCAAAGGCATGGAAAAGGCCCCCAACCCCTCTTATATAGGAGGAAGACCCCCTGACTGAAAGAGATGCAAAACAGTCTTGTCTTTTTTTGTGTCTCTTTGTAGTTGTTTTGTGTGCCTTTGCTGTACTTTTACATGTGTTTGTAATGGTTTTATGTACACATAGTCATTTTGAGTCTCTTTGCAGTCATTTTTCACATCTTTGAAGTCATTTTGAGTCTCTTCGTAGTCATTGTGTATCTATCTGTAGATATTTTTTTGTGTCTTTGTATTTGATTTGTGTCTCCCCATAGTCATTTTGCAAGTCCTTGTAGTCATTTTGTATCTCTTTGTAGTCATTTTGTGTCTTTTTTAGTCTCTCTGTAGTGATCTTTCATGTATTTGTGTCATTTTGTGTGTCTTTGTTGTCATTTTGTGTCTTTGTAGTTGCTTTGCATGTCTTTGTAGTTATTTTGTATCTCTTTGTACTCATGTTGCATGTCTTTGAAGTCATTTGTAGTCTCTCTGCAGTGATCTTTCATGTATTTGTTGTCATTTTGTGTCTCTATCAGTGACATTAAACTGGAATTCCCAGCTGCTGTTGTAGCTTAAAAAACTGCAGCAGAAATTCTGTTTCGTTCATGCTTGAGATGAAGAGCAGCTGTCTGTCTGCCTGTGTTTTAATGAAATGTTACTGTAGCCTCAGAATGCTGTGCAGCTGAAATGTGATGGCAAAAATAAACATTGGATTGGATTTGGTTGGCAGATACTCAATATTAAAAGATTCTGATGAAAAAAGAAAACGACCAAGACATTCCTGCTTGTAACCAAGCTCTGTGACTTTCTAACAAGAAGTGTTAACAGTCATTTCAAATAGATGTTCTGACCTGAGGGACCCTGAACCCCGTGGGCCCCTGAGCCTGTGCCCAGTAAGCCCATTCAGTAATCCAGCCATGGCTGAATTCGACAACCCTTGTCCTTTTTATTATCCCTGTCACCACATGCTCCCTCACATATGGTTTTCCAATGAACCATTACTGCACTTTCAAAAATGGGTCTAAACATGCCTTTAACAACCAGAGCTGCCCACATCAATATGGCGACGCCGTAGTTCACCTGACTTTTCTCTTCTTCAGATGATTTCTGCACCATTAACTACCATCCCTCAGGGAATCAGAGTGTTTTATGTTCACCTTATAACGAGCTGAAACGTCTCAGGAAGGAGTACACTGTCAGAGCTCAGTATTTACCATGCAATGCATAATTTAGACAGACATTTCTGCATGTCAAGTTAACTCCATGTAATTTTTATGAGTGGGAACTCAACCTTCCTTTAGGTACACCATAGATACACTGGTCCTGGAAATAGCTTGTGTAGTGTGAAAGGTCAGTCACTATGGTATCATGTGGAGATGGTTTTAAAGGTTATAAAGTTATCTTGACATGTCTGTGGCAGATGAGAGTGACTGTGTATACAGTAGCAGTTACACACGGAGGATTGCTGTGTGATTAATTCATAGATTTGTGCACTAAGTTATGCACGGCTTACATTGTATGGCGTGCTCACATACGTAGGTGGTTTATCAACTGTATCATCTTACACACCGTAGTGATGTCCGTGCTGTTGTAACTAAGTCAAGCATAATGAAAAGTAATTGGATTTTCATCCTTTTGTAGTTACCTAATTGCCACAATGTGTACACTGAATTGTTGCATTTTTCTTTAGTACATCTTTCCTGTTGCATTAACTGTTTAACAGCTGTCCCCTTTTAGTTTCCCTTAAGTAGCTTTAAGGCTGGAAAAATCATTGTCTTCCACTTTGACAGTATCCTGTTCTTTATCAGCTTGTTCCAACTGTTGAGGCTGCAGCACACGATATTGATGCAGAGTAAAATATTCGACTCAGTATTTTTTATGGCTGCAGCATTTCATCAAATGGAAATATGCAAGATGTCTCATGCATCATTATATGCACATTTCAAGTTCAGCCTAACACATATGGTATCTTTGGAATATCTGCCAGAATATTAAAGAACTTTAGTGGGTTCCTACACTGTTTGGCAACACAACATGAGTTTGTATAATCTTGTTTTTTAACCTGGGGTTGGTGACCCTCAAGGCATGACTTGATGTTTTAGGTTGATGCAAGATACAAGGTAAAAGTGAAAAGGCATCTTTCTGTTGCATAAAATGATGTTTATTTTATTGACTTTTGTTTGGCTTCTTGTCTCCTTTGTTTTTGGTGAAATACTGTTTAGTTTTGCCTTTTATGGCATCGAAAAATGATTCAAATGAAGAGTGCATCTCAATGGCTGGGTATCGAATCTCAACAACTTTTTGGTGCTGACTGAAATGTGACTGTACGTTGTAGTGCCATTCATTCTTTTTTTCTGTAACCGAGAAATGCATACAGTGGGTATTGAGAAACTGTGCCTATAAATGAACGGTCAAGACTTCCGTGAAGTTGTGATGTCACAGCTATACTATATAAACTGTTTAAAACTAGACAACGTAAACACTCTAAACTGAAACATTTGCAGTTGTTTTTGTAATATTCACTATGATTGTTATTATTAAGTGATTACATGACGTATTTTTTGAGGCAGTAGTTTAAAAAAAACCACTTTTTTAAACATTTTTGTCATTTGCCACAATTTCCCGCAAAAGTCGCATAAAAACGTCGCATTTTTTATTGCAATATTTGACCAAATTGGCCGCATTCAAGGTTTTTTGCTGCGAGATCCTGGAGGGACTGATTAAAACTTGGGTATTGTATCGGCACTGGTAGTAGAAACATTTCAAATGATACTCAGCCCTAAACATCCCTTCTTGCGTATACATAACCTGTGACAAGGGAGCTTTGGTTTGAACGGTCATGAGCCAAAAGGGGTAGAAACACCCCATCTAAGCCACAGAAGAATCTGCCATTTTGCTGTTTATTGCCCTCTCCACATCCACCACTACCACTGCTGAGATATCTGCAGTGTATTTGCTAGGGAAGCAATTGTCTTTTCTTTGTCTCAGCATGTGAAGAGACACCAACAGCATTAATCACAGCGTTTGTTCCCCGCCGTCAGTGCGAAGCGTGTGCATCTGAATTAGCCCGACAGGATATTTACTGTAGCATTCACTTGGAAGACAATCTGTGGCCAGCAGTGTTCAGCCTATGTCTCTGTCACTGCAGAGTAGACACATTAGTGCCATGACAAAGGAACATGACGGTATTAGAAACTAAGAAGAGAACATTTTAGCGGTTCAGTCTTCCAGCATGCATAATATATTATAGTCCAAAGCCCTTACTGTACATGAAAGTGCATGCTTGTGTGAGTTGTACACTTGGTTTGTTGACACTTTAGACAGCTTGTAGGTTGTATATATTGATTAGCTTCTAGCTTCAGATCAAAGATTCAACCACAGAAGGTCCACAAGCAGGCGCAAGTATTTTAATGTGAGCAGACATTAGTGATCTGGAGAGGCGTGAAACAGACACAATCTTGTATCCCCTCTCAATCTACGAGGATTAACGACTGAAAGCTTTTGGCTCAAGTTCAGCTTTTAAATTAGATAGTAAACACATCTATTCAAGCAATGCACCTCTAATCTCATTTTCCACTGCTGCTATTCACATTTTAATCATTTGCTTGCCTTTCTACAGTATATCAGATAAGACTGATAATACCAAAGTAAATCGACTGTTTCCACCAAGCGTCATCATTTTTTCTCAGCCCCAGAAAGTGAACCGACTGGCATAACACAATGAAACCAGTGCTGCAGATTCCCAGCACTGACACGTAATCTGGCCTTGATGTGGGAAACATTGCCGCTGGCACAGATATCGTTTAGTTTCAGGCTGCAAGCTTGTGTGTGAAGATGGCTTGCAACATGTCTCGCCGTTTACCCAGGGAAAAGGGCTTCCCCTCCACTCTCTGGTTTATTAATAGAGAGCTAATGCATGTCGGGCGGGGCTTGAGTGACGCTGAAGTGTTAGCATCACTGACACGGTTTGTGTTTCACTTGTCAGTGTTGGTTATGGCCTGTCATCAGAGTCAGCCTAATAGATTTTAGATGAGATCACGGCCTGAGGCGGTTGATGAATGTGTCATTCATGGTACTGTTTGTGACCCCAGCACAGCCAAGGGCCGCTCAAGCTTTGTCCATCCAAGGATATGTAGTTGCATTTCCCAGCTGATACTTATACTTGTCTTTGAATGGTACAGTAAAAACACCAATACACCATAAGCGGCTCATAAAGCAACCCCCACTTGCTTTTAATGTAGCATAATATATAGCATTGCCTACCACTGTGCTGAATTCATGCCAGACTGTCACATATAAAACTCAGTTGGCCATAAATAGACTTTAAATCGCTTCAGATTTAAAGACACTATAAGGGGATGTAGGTAATTTACTCCTGCGTGGCCTTTTGGCACACTGTTTGTGATGGTGGCTTAACCCAGTGAGTCTCCTCAGGACTGAAAAATATGACTGAAAGAAAAGAGGTGATCAATTAATCTACAGAACCATAGAACAACAAACTTGTGCGTTGCTAACTAAACTGAGATCTGTTTATTATGGCAGCCTTGAATTGAGACTATGTAACTTTTAAAGGAAGACATTACACAGTCTTCCTCTTATAAATAATAAGTTAAAATTATTCATCCATCTACTCATTTTCATCTGCTTATCAGGGCTGGGTCATGAGGGCAGCAGGCTGAGCATTATACTCCATATGTCCCTCTCCCTATATAATAATATATAATCCCTCCAGTGTGTTCTTGGGCCTTCTACCAATTGGTCGTGCCCAACGGAGGCACCCAGGAAGCATACTGATTAGATGTTTGAACCATCTCAAGTGGCTCCTTTTCATGGGAAGTAGTAGCAGCTCGTCTCTAGATGTCTAAGCTCCTCACCACATCTCTAAGGCTGAGCCACCCTGCAACAGAAACTCATTTCGGCCGCTTGTATCCACAATCGCATTCTTTTGGTAACCACCCAAAGATCATGGACACAGTTAAGGACAGGAACATAGATGGACCGGTAAATCGAAGGCTTTTCCTTGTACCTCAGCTCCCTCTTCTCCACAATGGTTCGGTGCAGAGCCAGCATCACTGCCGACGCCACACTAAAGCGCTTGTCCATCTCATGCTCCATTTTACCCTCACTCATGAGCAAGACCCCGAAGCGCTTTAGCACCCAACCCATCCCATAGTGATGCTTTAAAGGGCTAGTCTAGCAATTTGGTAATACACATGTACACAGTATAGTTGTGGCATTGGATAAAAGGAACTGGACAGAGTTGTAGAGATATTGTGACTCTTAAGCCTCAGTTACGCTTTCCACACAGATGGTCGCTTGGACATAAGCTGATGCAAAGATGTGAAAAGGAAATGATTGGATCTTTTATACTCCATGTGGGTTTCTCGTATCTACAGCATGTTTTCTCCATTTTCTCTGCCCAGCCACATATCTATACTTAGAAAATATTACATGTGTATGGACAGGCACTGCACGGCACCCCTGTGAGAGAGCATGTCTGACGGTGTGACACTACTTTGGCCATACGAACACTCGCAACCCTCATGGATACATCAAGCATAAATCAAGCTTAGTCTTGAGTATGGACTAAGCTCCGAAAATGCAGGATCCTACATTTCCCATAATGCAGCGAAAGATAACATCACATTAGACCCCTCCTGTTGGTAAATGCACATATGTCTGAACGCCAGTAGCTCGTAATGCAGGTATTTCTGTAATAAATCCAAGACCAAGCTATGAGCTCAGTAACCCTGATGACATCATCATGTTCCTGCAGAGCCACATAATACAGGACGTAAAGACACAACACCACTGCTGTTGCAGGCTGTGCTTCGACAAGTTGCATACTCCCATAATGCCAAGATACCAGTCGATGCTTTTAATTAATCAGACCAAAAAGAGATTGTAATTGGTAATTGTTTTTGCTTGTTTTTTTGTTGTCCAGTGGAGCATAAGTACCATAAAAACCTCATTACCAATTCTTTATGTGCAGGGAACACTGCTGTGCTCATTCTCCTGCGCGACCTTACGTTCAAGATAAATCCCACTGAAATTTAGCTGAACAAGATATTTGACTGAAACAAAGTAAGCTGATTAAACTGAAAATGTTTTAGTGCTGAGGAGAATTCCTCATGCAGAGGACTAAACTGCTCCCGTGCTCTCTCAAGCAGAGCACAATATAGTGTGTCTAGATATGGTGTTGAATGATAATGTACAGTACACAACATTGCTGAAATGAAGTGGAATGAGGAGTAATGCTTATTGCTGTTGGGATTTGTGGAGCGCTCACATTCAAAGGAGCATTAAATTATGTTTTCATTTTGCTTCTGGGTTGCTTATTTAGCGATATTTGTGCCCCCAAATGACTGCGGTATGTACAGTACCACAGAAGGTTTTATTGGGTTCATCTTCGCACCTCAGGATGAGTTTCATAGTTTTCTTATTCAGAGATGAATCGGGTGTGAGGAGTTATGATTCAGTGACTGAACGCTGCTCATTACACTGCTGTAATGCAATATCCACTGTGTTAAGAAGTGATGAAGGGCTTCAGTGAAGGAAAACAAAACCAGAATTTTGATGTCCTTGCGACCATCTGTGCACATTCGTCATTTTGATTCTGATATGTTTTGGCTTGACCTGATGCGTTTCATACCCGATTGAACAGAGAAGCAACAGTCTTGGAGCTTTATTGTAATTTTTAGTTGTCAGTTTGGACACTTTTCGATGTCCTGCACGGCTCAGTGAACACTGATCTGTAACACTGGGCTCAGTGTCACACGGACAGCGGCTACGTGTCACAGTGTAATAAAAGAATGTGACACAGGCCGTGCCTACAGGGTGCACAATGGCAGCAGGTGGGGCTGCGCTAATGACAGATCGACTTGAGCAGGTGCTATTGAGACTTGTGCCAAACTGTGACTGCCTGGCCGGCATTCATGTTGGACAGCCTCATATTACCGCCGGTGCAGGATTCGAGATGGTTAAAAATCTGTGTGTCGTCTCATCTGCAGTCAAACTGCAGTAAAGAGAAGTTATTTGTTTTCAGCTGTTTCTCTGTAATACTGAATTTGCTGGATGTGCTTCATGGTGCGTCAGAACAACTTGATTTAGATTATGACTCTGGCCAGCTTCTCAGCTTTTATTATGGCTTGAGGAAAGTTCTGTCCTTGGATGCGTCACTAAACGTAGTGCTGAGTCATACTCCTCTTTCTGTTTACAGACAGCAATCGTTCAGAGAAAAAGGGGGAAGAAATAATGAGAGAAATGTGTATTTGTTTAAACACACGTACTTTAAAACAGTCTAGAGAGTTGTTACTTGTGTCTTATAAACTAATGGTGCACATCAAAGCCCTTCAAGCTTGCCAGGGATTCTTCATTATTTATTCTAGATGTCCTCAAATAGCTGTGGGCAAGGGATAGCAAGGGATATATTTTATTAGCCAAACACAGTGAATTCACTGGGGTTCAATAAACATAAAAGTGGCAGAGCTGCCGTGCTTGGCCCACTTGCGGAATTAGGCTTTTGTTTTTGTGCCACCATTCGAAGGGAAACAACCTTTTCACTGGACCATATTTGTGTGTGATTGATGGCAGTTGGATTCGGCGCACACCACGTGGGCCGATACCCACTGATTCAGACCATCTGGGCAGGTAGTGTAGCCTGTTGTCACTGCAGCAACATATTTTGGTTAAACCAGTCTCAGGATGGTAGTAGAGTTGCTTTGCAGATGGAGGTGTAGTGGTGACTGTACAGTAGGAATAAAGCGCTGACTGTGAATATACTGTCAGACTTTTTGTTGCATCATTATTGCTGTGATTGTTTTTGGCTTGCAGCCCAGCCATCCTTCATATATGACTATACAGCACAGAGAGGCTTGCATCTCTCTCACTCATCATCCCCTACTGCTGTGGTGTGGCTTTGAAAATCTGCCTCATGACAACCTCTGCGCCCACTGTGTGCCTTATGTCCTCTAAAGACCGTTCTTAATTGATCCCTAATTAGAAACAGCAGGCTGCAGATTCTTTCCAAAGTGAGCATCTGGATGTTGAGCCTTCCCTTGCCAACTGCTGCTTAAATACTCTTGTTTTGGACAGACAAGTGAGTCTTAAAAACTGCTTTCATGTCAGTCTTTTTTGAGGTTGCACTCTGTTCTATGACTGCTTTCCTGCACGTCCATTATTAGCATTCAAGAAGTGCTTATGGCATAATGGAGGATAACCGCAAAGCCATTTTTCTGTTTTTCTTTTTCATTGCTGTAGCAGACAATGCCATTTCCTGTATTGCTGCTTTCAGTATCTTTCTCCCTACGCTGGGGAAAAAAAGCACTATTCATTAAAAAATTTCACATTTTGTGTCATGTTGATGACTCGCTGCTGAAAAGGCTTAATGTGACCCATTCTCCTACACCCTTTCCATTTCATTTGCTTTTCAAACAGCGCTGCTTTGCTTGCAGTTCTTAGATATTCTCAAGAAAATGTTGTAAAGCAGCCACTGCTACCCAGAGTTTTCCTCAAATCACAGCAGCCATCAAACAGACTGGATCATCGCTGCCCCGTGCGACGTCTTCTTTTGCATTTGGATTCCAACCCAAAGCTGACACAAAAATTCTAATGTGGGAAATGAAAGATTGAAAGTTTGTTTTAGAAAGAGTTCTGACACCTTGCAGTGTGCTTTTGGCAGGCAGTGTGTTACGTCATGGAAAGAAAAAGCACGTCTGCTCTATGTTATTTACATTATTCTTTTTCTTAAGGGCCCCTAATCTTTGTTATAAAATCTATGTCGCAAGTAATGACCAGTTGTTCAAAGGGAGAGTGATTGTGATCTAAATGGAATCAGAGCGTGCTTTTAGCAAGATAACCCGAGACTGTTGTAACGTAAGCAGCTCAAAATTGAAGTTGATACCTTTTTCAGATATGAATTTGGAGATGTAGAAGGTTGTTGTAGTGCTTGAGTTGTCAAGATAAATCAATTGCACCCTCTACTGTTCAAAATGTGACAGTGCACTTTTACATTTCTCACTCATTAATTGCTGTAGTTAATATGGAAAAAAAAACAACAACAACAACAACAGTAACAATAATCAGCAACAGTCAGCTCTGATTCGGCCATTTGTCTGGTTTTTAAACCATGCTTTTTCCTTTGTCTTTGTGTTTTGTTTTAAGGGAGCAGAGCATGAGGCCATGTCAGGAGTTGCTTGTAGCAGCCATAAGCTGGTCATCACTGTCTGCTCGCTGCAGGAGGATAATGTGACTCAAATTAATCAAACCTTCTGTGTCAGCTCCTGGCACATAATTTATCAATTTTGAGGAGCTCTCCTTGTCTCAAAAGGACAGGCTCCTACATTAGTTTTATTGATCACATCATGTTGGCTCTCACGCTTGTATGTGTCAATCTAAAAGTACTGAGGGAGCATTGGGATACAGTAACGTAAGATGTAGTGCAGGGAAATAAGATGGCAGCTCCCATGCTGATTTTTCGGAATTAATTATTTATTGATGTATGTATCTGTTCACTGACAGCATCATGACTGTCCTCTGATTAGTTATAGATGCAAAATACTATGATGTTTGTTTGACTGATAATGTCAGCAGTGCCTGAGGAAGCATGATCATGGAGTTGTTTTAATATGCAAAGACAGAGATGCACATTTCACATTGTTATGCTGCCACTTAGTGGACAATATAAATACTGTTCCTCCAGACATTAGACTAATCATCTCTGTGGAGACACAAGGCCATTGCAGAATCAATTACATATTCATAGCTTTATAATAGCAGACAGCCAACAAATAAATATGAAATATGTAGTGTAACAATAAAATTAAACATTCACAATATGAAAAAATAAATAAAACTACTAACACTTAGTGCACACACACTAAATACAAAGTCTGGAAAAGATCATGAGCTTATTATTAGCTTAATTTTTTAATTATTTTAACTTGACATGCTCAATATGGGGCAGCATAAAGGTGTAGTGGTTAACATTGTCGCCTCACAGCAAGAGGGTTCCAGGTTGGAGTAATACTGTGGATGTCATTTAATGCGGAGGTGAATGTACTTACAGAGAATAAAAGATCTTGCTGTGCTCAAAATAGGATGGTTCCCTGCACTCTTTTCCATGTGTGTCTCTGGTACCTTAGGTACAGCTTTCAAAGGTATAAATATCACTAATGTCTCACACAAACCACTTGTTTTGGTCTTCAGCTAGAGTCACCTCAGGGCACCAAACTTGTCTGTTTCATCATTCTCATCTTGCATCACAAGCTTCCTGTGGCGATGGCTCGGCTACATTTCCATTTGCCTTTGCGCACCGTTAGTTCAAAAGACGCTGAGGGCAACTACCCACCGATAACTCGTCAGTCTGTGTCTGAGTCACAAACACCTACAGACTACCAGAGTTCCTTTTAATGAAGCGCTGTATATGGCATCGCATTGATCACCAGCAAAAAATAGGAGGAAAGGTTTCATGGGGTGGAGGAAGAAGAAGGCTTGAAGCCCACCACTTAGGATAATGGACAGCCTTCTCAAGTATATAGGTGATCTGTGGGCAGCAGAGCACCTACATACTTGAGATGTAAAAGCATTTACATTTTTAAGCAGATGTTTATGTGGTGTGTTGAACATTAGTCCTTAAAATGACCAGCCCTAATTGTTTTTTTTTGCGATGTTATTGGCATATGATTATATTGATGTTCTCTATGCACTTAAACTCAACTTCATTTCAATTATGAAACACTTGTGCTGCTAGTGCAATTTCTTTCTCAGATCCCATACAGCTAATCAAATTGTTTTCCTGAAGTGGTGTTGAATAAGCCTCTGTATGTGTGGAGATGATTTACCCCAGAGACATTTGATTATTCCACTCTATTCTCTGGAGTGCCTAATTTAATGAAAACTCATTACTTCTCCAACATAATTAGGCTCCCCTTTAAAAAGCCACGCTCAGCTGATTTGGACCGATCCTCAAACTGGGGATACGTTCTTAAGAGTTCATGCTAAGTGGCTATTCTTTGGTAACCTTCTCACATTGCTACTTTTGTGTGGGTACAACTTAATTTAACTTGCATCTCTCACTGGGATTCCCTTTCATATACGCATATACATTAAGACATCTCAGTTATCTGTTGTTTTGCTGGTGCTTTACACCCTCAGCATAATTTAATTTACTGTCTAACATGTTAATGAGCATGGCTGCAACATAACTTTCTGTTTAAGTTAGTGGGGTAATGTAGTGGATGAATCACTGAATCGTGGAGAGATGTATTGAGTTGTCACTTCTCAAAATACTGGATGAATTTTAGTCACTTTGGTTTACCCCTTTTAGTCCAACACCATCATCAGGTCAGATTTTGAACTGTCCTGTACATTGGTTTGTTTTGTGCTAATTAGAAGCAGTGGCATGCTAACACACTAAACTAGTATGGTCAACATAACCTCATACAAGGGCTCGTATGCTGTCTTATGAAATAGTGCCCCTACTTGTTAGGTCAGGTTTAGGAAAAGAATCGTGGTTGGAAGTGATGAGGCATGACGTTGCGTACGTACATAAAAGCACTGACTTTTGGTTACACATGGTATGGGAACAACAGTCTCCTGGGTCAAAGTCCTGTGTTTTTTTATCTGTCCACCATCTTGACCAGCTCCCTACGCAGACTTTTTTGCTCTTTATACTCCGTCACCTGACTTCCTCCTTTGCACAACCTGCAGTGCATGGATCACATGTTCTCAGCCTCACAATTACATGGGTTATGTATGAATTATAGTGCATTATTTTTTGCAGGTATATGTAGGAACAGTGAATGAGAACAGCCTGATATAGTGAACATGGTAAATGTTTAGAAGCTATTAAACATGACAATGTTAGCATTGTCATTGTGAGCATGTTAGCATTTAGCTCAAAGCACTGCTGTGCCTAAGCGGACGATATATTGGTATCTGATTCAAGACTAGATATTCCTCTCAAGTGTTGTTTTTTCCTGTTTTTAAAGGCCTAAGTTAAGTAAAGTGATGTAATTTACCAGACTGTCTCAGCTGTTCTAACCTAGTCTTTATAATCACATTACTAATGATCTCATTTTAGAAATATTTTGTGAAAGCACCAATAATTGACCCTACAATATCAATGAAATGTGATATTTTATTTTCTCCATATTGCCCAGCCTACTGTAAATATATAGTTCTAATAATTGTTCTAACTCAAGTGGATGGTGTGGTCCACTTTAAGAGAGATTTGATGAGAGGCGGCAGTTTAAGTCCGTGAGGACTTGGCTTGGAAGCCAAGGGGTTGCCAAGTCAAGTCCCCGTACGAACCAAAACACAGACTGTCGACTGGTAGCTGGAAATGTGCCAGTTCATGCTCCTGCTTCAGTAAGGCACCGAATCACCAACTGCTCGGGGCACCTGTCCATGGACAGCCCCTTCACTCCGGCATCTCTCCATAAATGTATGTGTGTAGGTCCTGTTTGTTCGTGTGACTGCATTTCTGGTCTGTGTGTGTTTAATCTGTTAATTAATAACAGTGAAAAAAATTGGAATATTGAATTTCCCCTTGAGGGGACTAATAAAGAACTGTTTACTTTCTGAAGTATAGAAACCCTTTTTCTAAGCTGCTGTCACAGCTTAAAGTACAGCGTGTGTTTGGTGCGACTGTTCACAGAACGCTATTGCTCATTGTTGTGATGCTTACATTGTTATCCTTATATTTTTGGTGTGTCTTTTGTGTTTGTTGATACTACCACTTGTAGTCACCAAAGAGTTTAAGGGAGGGAGTTTGATATTTTCAGAACAGCTACCATATTTTCACAGTATGACAGTCTAAAGCAAAGACAAATGACAGCACAGTGATGAAGGTTCATGTTTAAGGTTCATGTTTACAAACCTGAATGAAGGCGATAACTATCAAGGTCTGTATCTACAGTTTGTACAGCCTACTAAATTAATCTGTCTTTCATCAATGTACTGTATATTGAGCCTCATCTGACCTCAGTGATAGAGTAGAAATGGTTGGCTGTATTAAGCCAACAGCCGATGCTACGTGAAGTTAAGTCTTATATAGCCTGAGTCATTACTTTGAATTGAAACCAAGGAAACATGTTACAGTTAGAAAGCAGCGGTGTGTGGGCAAACAAAGGGATTTTCTTTCAAGGTGGTTGTTAGTATAATAATGCAGGCGTCATGCTGAAGTAATCGGAACAGTTGCTGATGAGACTACTCTAGAGAGAAGCAAAGAAAAGGGAAGAAATAGGGTGTGAGTTGGTCGGTCCAAGGTCCTTCAGAATGGGCATGGTCACTCCTTTGTGTGAGTGTGTGTGCTCGCTACACAGTTAATGTATGTGCACAGTTCACAGGGCCTCCCCTACAGTATGTACCTTACCCTTCGTCTGACATACGTGGGAGGCCTCAGGGCAACAAAGTACACGCGACCGAAAGGAAGCAGGTTAATGGAGTAGGTGCAAATTGGTACTTGATTGCAGTGGTTGGCTTTTGAATTGGACTGTCGTCACACAGTTCATGAAATGAATTGCTCGTGGGTGGCACAGGGAGCGGATGTATTTTTCATTCTATTCTACTCTTTTCATGTGTCACATCAGGCGAGCGTCTCGGTGGTATTTTTCCATCTGAGCAAATGGATGGAAAGGGAAAAGATGTGGGCCTTAACATGACTCTGACCTCCAGACCTTCACCATAATCCTGAGGATCTTCCCCAAAGTCGGTCTGAGTCTGCCAAATAAGCACCCGCGGAATCAGCTCTGAAGAGGCAATCACTTTTTTTTCATAGGTTTTATCATGATGAGGTGGGAAATAACTTCTCTGTGGTTATGAAGACTGAATCAATATTGTACAAGCACACATTCTTATTTACGTACAATACATTGTTGCTGGATTTTTTTTCAAAGAGTGTAGGAGTCAAACTGTCATTCGTCTTTCTGTTTACTGTCTACTTTCTCTTAGCAACTGCCAGCATTCACATTATAAATCAGAGGGCTTCATTGTTGTCGTGTTAAATTAAAATGTCTTTTAGGACTTCAGAGAAAGCCTGTTGTAAAATAATAGAGTTATGATTTTATTGTCATCTGCTGATTTGAAGACATGTTTCCATTACAGTGGATGGATCAAATAATGTTAATCTTACCACAGGAATGTCCCTCTGACATTAATCTGTTTATAAAATGGCTAGTCAGCATTAGTAGGTGGAAGAGAAGCTCACTTACAAAGCTCATCAGTGATTGCTTGTACACAATTTAAATATTTACACCAGCCACTGGCAGCATGAGCTATCAGCTTTTGCTCAGTGTCGTGGACACAGCATGGTTTTTTCCTCCTGCGCCCAGCAGGAGATGTAGTTAAAAGGCAGCTAGTAAGGAATAATGGTTATCTCTACAGCATGAGCTCTCTCGCCTTACTCCAATCTCTCCCTCCCCGTGTGAGAAGAGATCCGCTGAAAAGGGCGTCAGTACCACTCTCCCCAGCATGTTACTGGCTCCCTTTCCGAGCGCTCAATTAATCTAGGTGCTCAACTGGTACAAAGTAGCTTTTGCAGAGCAGAGATCAGCCAGCAAGCTCTCACTTCAGAGCGGGAAAACAGGGGAAGGGAGGGGGCTGCGCGTCAAAATTCAAAACTCAACGGAGGCACGCATGTTTTACTCCCACTCCTATTGCTTTTTTTTTTGTGTGTGCTGCCCACCTAGCCGACGTGAATATAAAGGGAAGTTTGGACCGGAGACTTCATTTTTCATGAAAGGCTTGCCAGCAGCTCTTTGTTTTTATTTTCTCCATTTTCACTCTCAAGCCATCGTAGTGTGGGAGTGAAAGTCTGTGAGATCTAGCAGGACTTCCAGATCACTAAGCGAGAAAGTCTGGAGGGCATCATGGGGGCTTTAATGGTCATCTTCTCTCTTCAGCCGAAACAAAGGCGCAAGGTGACAGGTAGGCTTAACGGGAAGGGGAGGAGACGGTTTAATTTGAATCATTTTTCTTGAATTAGCAGGTAAATTAATTGCCCAGGAAGAAAAGTAATTGCCTGTTTGAAGAGATTTCTGGTCTTTGTTGTGCTTCAGCCAGTGGTAATATTGTTAAAATACTCACACAGATGAATTGTTCTTTCTGGGTTTGAGAATGTCCTGCATCAGGCTGTGTGTTTGGGGTTTCGGTGTCCAGAAAGTTCCCCATTTATCATCTGTTTTCTCAATAATCCCAACTGAATTCATGTTGCCACACCAGCAGTCCATGAAATTGACTTGAAATCGGCCACCCTTTGGTAAACATTTCAGTCTAAACTTCACAAACTTGCTCGACTTTTTCCATTTGCTTTTCCCAATATTGATTTTACAGTGGCAGCACACGCACGCAGCATGCCACATCGACTCTCTGCCAACGCAGTCACACGAGCTTATGTTACATCTCAGTCTCCCTGCAATAATGTGCTGATCAGCATTACCGTCACAGCTTGTCACTGTAACAAAAGATGAGGAAGTCCGGTCTTTATTAAAGAACAATGAAATATTTAGTGGGTGGCCAGTGGACAATAACCGTTAGAGGTTATATTTAGTGGTGTAGTGGGAGACAGACAGAATGGATGACACTTAAAGTACAGCAAGTCATATTTCACTGGGGTTTTGTGAGAGAGCTTGAAAGCAAAATGAATGAGGGACCCTTTGTAAGTCTCTCAAGCAATAGATCACAGAGCGGGCAGTTGTGTGCATTGTAAGCACATTTCACAGGGACCCAGAAAGGAGAACATGGGATTCAGGTACACACACTGTCTTACAGCAGATAATAGATAGACTTATGTATTGTTTCCAGCTAAAATCATGCAGATAAAGGAAACTCTAACACAGATTGTATTTGAGAACTGTAGCACAATACAGCAGTTGGTTGATGCCTGCCCAAGAATGGTTAGTCCTCAAAAAAACTGACTGTTGCTACGCCTGTCAAGCTTTCAGTTCTCACACAAAGCACACTCAGTTTACAATGATCAGAGTGGCAGATTAACTATTGAAAGTCATGGTGATTTTGAAGGAAAATGGTCCTTGATTTTTTGATAGAGACAGACAAAAGCAGACCTCTTTTTTCTAGACGGTTTCATTTGATTTCAGCAGCTGAAATGGCATCTGTTGCTCACAGGTTTTATCAGCTGTAGTTAAATAACATTAGCTCCCTTACTGTGTCTCAATTTGAGTTCTTTCGTACTTACATTTGATACTTTAAGTGCATACTGGCAACTATCTTCACACTGACAAGTACGGCAAAATGCAGTGCACTATGAGTACCTGATGATGTGCTTTTAAGGGTCAAAAAGGTGAGTGTGGAAGGCTGGACACTTCTCATCCTCAGTGGTCGCCATATTGGATATATAGCAAAAGGGGAGGGACCATCAAGCTTGTGAAAATGGCTCCTGGGGAAGCTGCAGTGGTTGCTCTGGAGAGCAAGCAAACATACTGGCAGGCAACAATCGTGGTCAAATGTTGATTGCAAGCAGGAAAATAGTGCGATTGTCATTTCTGTGCAAGTACACAACAGCCGCGTTCAATTTGAAACACTACTCAAACACTCTGCAAATAAGTACATAGTGTACAATGTGTTATACATGGAAGCATAACAGAAGTATTCCAGTTGAGATGCAGCACATGAGTTGGTTGAAAATGACATCTTTGGTCAACTTTTTCATGTTTCCAGCTGAGTTGATTTCAGTTTATTATCCTGTAAACACTCAGACTGTTATTTCATCCCAACATAACACTGTAAGAGTTTAGATTTACACTTCAAACTTTATCTTTCAGTTTCAACAGTAGAGGAGAACAAGCATTTCAGATCAGGACTAATATAACGTAACACTGTCCCACGTTGACTGTCCCAGGTTGACAGCTTTTTTTACATAACCTGTAGTCTCCTAAATATAGTAGGCTAAAGAAATGCTCCTTGGGCATTTGTTTATGTATATTTGAGCAGTCTCATACTTTTGCTCCTGTGTTTTTTTCTTGGGAAAGGCTGTTTCATGCATACTGCTGAAGCATGTTACGAAATCCAGATTCTGGCAGGCCTGCTGTTCCAAGTTACAGTTGTTATCTGTGATTAGGCAATCAACGTCTTGAGGGTTTTGAGGGTTTAGGAGTTTAGTAAAGGCTCAATTATCTGAATAAGTGATTAGTTCATAGATTAATTAGCTCTGGAGTAATCGACAGACAATCAAGTCAGTTATTTAAAAAATAATAATAAATAAAGCCAAACATTTGCTGTTTAAGCTTCTCAGATATGAACAGTTGCAGCTATTCTCTTTTTTTGTATCATTTTAAGATGAATAATTTTGAGTTTTGAACTTTGGGCTCATAGAAATTGGACATTTGTCACATTTTGTTTACTAATTAGTTGATTTATTGTAGAAAGTATTAAAAATTAATTAATAATGAAAATAATTGTTAGCAAGCCTTGTTGGTTGTTTCTATCATATATTTTGTCAGATCGTGTAACATACTGATTTGCACCATGAAGAGCTCTTTAGATGAGGACGAAATAATAAAACATGCACTGTCTGAGAGACCTTAGCGCTACTCCACTACCCACTCTAATGCCTTACATTAATTCTCATAGCTGCACTTATCTACATGACAAGAGATGATGGTCCAATAAGCACCCACAGGAACTTTGCCCTCCAGCTTCGTTTGAAACTCGCCAGGCTCAGCTTTGAGTGTTCCCGCAGTGTTCCAAATGTCCCGAGGACAAGAGACGTGCCAGCTTCATTACGGTGGTACTCGCTGATGTGTTTGGCCTTGTCGGGCTTTCTGTCAATATTATTTTAAATGTCTTGCCTGTTTGTGTTGTCGGGAGCTGTTTGAGTAGAGTTTGTGTGGGAGTGAGGTAGGTACACTCAGAAGTAGAGCTGTGCGAATGGAAGCAGCAGAACATTAACTGTGACTCAGATACCAACTGGAAAATTAATGTTGAGGCTGTCTCTGGTGGCTTTTAGTCGCTGAGAGGAGTACAAAACCTTGATGAAATAGTTTCCTGATTTTCAGAATAGATGAACTAACAAGTAATGTAAAGTAAGTTAAGTTATGCTGACGTTTGTTTTCTTGAGCTAATCTTTCGTGACATTAACACAAGGGGCGACGGAGACGTCCAGTGTGTTTCTTGTTGCTGGCCCCGTCTCCTTCCAAGCCTTCTGGTGTTTACAGAACAGAGTGGAGACTTCGGCCGACCACAGGGAGAGCAGCTGTCATGTTTGGGGGTAGCCACGCCACCAATCACCATGCTCGCTCATAGCCAAATCTGATCACATGAAAAACACATTTAGTGCTGACATCCATACTCTTAGAATGAGTAATCTCTGAGCCTTTAGATGACAAGATGAGGATAATGGCAGCAAAAGAAATGCATTTGAACTAAAAGGGTGACACTTCTCTCTGCATCATGATACGGTTAGCGGGTGTAGTTCAGTAGAAAGAAAATAGTTCCTACATTAAACTGCATACAACAAGTTCTGTGGATTTCCTTGAGTAACCAGGTCGTGATTTCTGGAAAGAGACATTGCTACTGAGTTATTCAAACGTATATTTTGGCTGATTTTAGTGCCACAATCTGAGTGCCATCTAGTTACGTTATATTCGAGGGAAGGCAGACATCTCTCCATATCTTCAACACTCAGCAACTCACACCAAAACAATCCAGACTGATAAATAGCACTACAGGTAAGAGGAAAAATATGTCTTTTTAATTTTGGAGTGGACTGTACCTTTAAGTCACCTTTCACTCTAGGCTCCAGCACCATTTTGTAAACAGGTTCAAATAGCAGCATCTCTCAGACAAATACTTTGACCGATGCATTCCTTCTTAAGTCTCAATAAAGACCGACCCAAATAGATTTCACCGTATGAACCGTATTCAGAGAAAGACCCTTCGCCAAAGCCACATAATTACTGTAAAAATGAACCATATGTCCAAACCACTTCAAATTGATTCCATCATTTTTTTTTCCCAAGCCATCTGTCACACGCAGTATTTTTCACAGAACCACTCATCTTGTTCAGAAGTGCTGGGTGGATGTCACAATGTGACAGAGATTTGAGAGAGAACATTTGGTATGCACATGGTTCTTTAGCACTCTCATCTCACCTCAGGTGCAAGTCTATCGATCCATGTCACACTATTAACTACAAGCCAATGAGAAGTCTTCTAAGAGCTCTGGTAAATGCCCAGTGGTCATTAATATATGGTACATGATGTTCAGAATGTAATTGTCCTTTATGAATTACTCAGAGCAGCTATAGACTGCAGAGCAACTCTTTGTCGAGGACCAGGCTTATCTTGCGTTTTAAAAAGGCATATGGATGAATCTATAGTCTCCCACTGGAAAATTATCTTGAAATGAGAAAGGCTTTTTCTAACAACAGCTGGAAAATGTCATTGGTGTTATTAAGCCACATGGCATGTAAAAGACTTCAGATATCTATAATCTCTGATATGCAAATGTGAAAAGGCTACTCTTACATGAGGATATGAAGAGGGGGTCACCTATGCAGCTCCAGCCTCCCTCTGGGTTCTCTTTGTTATCAGCAACATGTAATCTCAGCCCTTTTCAAAGTCACTGTGTCATTACACTGTACTGGTTTTTCACTTCTCTAAATTAGCATTTAAATTGAAAAGAGAAGCCACACCAGTTGGCTTTTTCGGCTGCGAGCTTGTTTTGGGTTTTCAGTCGTGGCGTGGCACTCAGTGCAGCAGTTTGTTCTGTGATATTAATCACTCTGTTCCCACAAGGCGCGGTGACCAGAATTAAGAGGGCTCTCTTAGAGCTGGATTAATGACCAGCATCCTGCTCAGAGAAGCTCCGCAGGTGCAGAAAAGTGGGCTTAGTCATGTACAGACAGTGATGTGGCTCACAGTAGGTCATACTGTCACAGTGACATCTGTAGAGCAGACACAGATACTTAGCATCACCCCAGGGTGCAGTCCTGGTTTGCTTTAAAACCTCCTTACCCACCATAACGTGGACGGTTTCTGTTTGTAAGACTTTTTACATTGTCAGCCACACATCCTTATATTAAATCTACAGGGTGTATATATGTAAATATATGTAAGAAATACCACTAAAAAAAGAAGTAGATCCATTTTCTGAAGGTCATTAAAAAAAGACAAGACAGAACAAGTATTAGTAAAAGTATACGTAGTGAAAAGTCCAAGACTCACATCCAAACTGGGAATACTCATCACCATATCTCCATAACCCTGAAGAAAAACACAGCATACATCTACATAATTACTGGAGACAAGGATAGTATAACCTGTTGGTGAAGATTCTCAGTCATCCAGGCCATGGTAATCCTAGGTGCTCTATCGTAGGCAACCGGAGGCAAAGCTTGTTCGGCCTAAGGACAAACACCCACACAGAAGCAGAGTTATGTACTATATGCAGTCCAATGCAGCCAGGACCACTCCACAAGCGCATGGCACAGGAGAGCCAGCTCCTCAGGTGAAGACTCAGCTGCCCATTTTCATCTAAAGGAGAAGGGACACTCCCTCAAGGACGGCAATGTACACATCTTGGCCAGGGAAGACAGATGGCTTGAAAGAGGTGTGACTGGCCATCTTCGTCAAACTGGAACAACGTAGTAGGAAGGGGCCAATGACAGAACTTTTCACCCATCTGCAATGCAGTCTTGAGATCCCTCCCCAGATGACTTAACACGCATTCACACCCGGATCCATCTAACCCTAATGACACACATGATGGTCGGATGGGTCAGCAACTCACATGTGACCTCAACGACTCTGTAAGGGTTCACACCACCAGAGTTTAAAGCCTGTGACTGAAAACTGAAGAAGTCTCTTGGATTAGACGTAAAACGTCTTCAAAAAACTCAAGCAAATGCAGTTGCCTACAACAACTTTTTGTGCCCAAGGCACACCAAGGGGCAAGCCAAAACCTCAAGGCACACCTGCACGTATATCTGTGCACAATAGGTTCTATAATGTGTGTTGCCACTCTTATCAGGACATTAGAAATAAGAAAAATCAGATGGGTAGCTTTCATGATATTGTCTATTGACAGTAGGTCATTTTTGCTGGTGCTTTGTCATAATTTGCGTCGTACAATAAAGCGATCCATTGTCCCACTCACGGCTTTCTCCTTTTTAATGTTATCATCCCTCACACTTGCTGCAGATTAGGGCTTTGATGTGTCACACACTTATAACTCCCACGCGTGAATGGTGACGAATAGGTTCCCTGTGAAGGTTTTTTTAAACCTAATTCAATTAAATTACATGTTTTAGTTAGAGTTGGCCTCTTTATTAGGGAATGGGTGCGCACAACATACTGATACAGTCAACTTAAGACTTTTTTTTTGTATGGTGAATATTGCAATAATGATGTGTGGTTATCAAAAAATCCCATGGCACACCTGGGTTGGCCATTTGAGAACCACTGGCCTACGATATAGCACTTACGGTGGAATAACTACTGTTAAGGGAATATGAAGTTAGTAGTTTAATGTTACTCAAATTATCAAGTCAGTTTCTTGTAAAGTAAACCTTTAAGTAAATAGTAAAATGCTGCACAACATACGGCCAGTTGTTTGGAACTGTTTCTTCTGTGTGGTTCAAAGCTTTAAGTAGTTGATTCCTGCAGTTTCCACTTGATGGCAGCAAAATCAAACAAACAAGCTTCTTGCAGGAAGAGAAGGTGAAAGAAAAAGTAGTGCTTTATAAAGGCTGATTGACTGAAATGCAGTACAGTTCAAACAAAGGTTTAAATTATTGCAACATGTACACATGGTCAGCAAGAAAGCAGGATCGTTAGTCTGGGCCCTGTCAAGTTCTCATTTATCAAACCTTGTTAAAATCTTTGAGATCATGTGAAATACTTAGCAAGATTTCACTCTTCATGAGGGACCTGTCTTTCATAGCAGAGCCCTGACTGCCCTTTAATATCGTCTTCTATTAAAACAAAGAGCGTTTGACTTAATTGCATGTGAGTACTCTGGATAAGGTTATGTTCTCTTTCCAAGAAAATGTCTCGCACAACAAATTTGACTGCAAACTCATTGCACTGCGATCCATTACTGGGAATTTAACAAGACCCAGATCACATTAATTTGCAATTAACCGTATTATTTGAAGGTTACAGGCCACTGGGGCCTTCTCATGTAATTTCTCCAAACAAATGGAAGACATTAATTTGTTTTAACGCCACTCTGCAGCACTGTGCTTTCTCTGGAGATGGGCATTCAATTCTAACTTAATTTAAGTGAACGTAAAGACGTGTATTTTTCTCTTTGTGGTGTTTATTCGTTGGCTTTAAGTGGAGGTCTTACCTGCCATGTTTAATATGAACATATGACATTGTAACAAAGTTTGCATGTTCTCCTCTGTCAGCGTGGGTTTTCTCTGGGTACTCTGGCTTCCTCCCAAAGTCCAAGGACATGCAGGTTAGGTTAATTCAAGTTAAGTTGTCTGTAGGTGTGAATGTGAGCGTTAATGGTTGTCTGTCTCTCGCAACCTGTCCAGGGTGTACCCCGCCTCTTACCCAGTGTCAGCTGGGATAGGCTCCAGCCCCCACCAGTTTGTGTATGCCCCAGCATGTTCCTACTTAAGATGTAGATCTTCATAATTAGGTCAAACATGTATACTTTCAGTTTTAAAGAGGGCTGAATAATTTCCTGAAAAGGTTGCGCACTGACTATTTTCAGCTGCTGATTGATACACATTGGTGCTTTAGTGCAACAGGTGGCATTAAGTCAAAAAACATAGTGCCCATTTTAATGGTAATGAAGGATAATGTCAACCAGTAGAACAGTGTAAATCATTTTAATAGTTTTTGGACAACAGTGGTGCTCTATGGCACAGAGGAATAGCAGATGTCAGGCTTTGGCTACACAAACGACAGTTGAAAAAATAAAAATATCATCAGTCTTGCCCTTTAAAAAAGAAATAACAAGTCATCTAGGGACAGCATAAGCAATATGGGATTCAGTTTTCTTTTAAAATATGAATATGTAATAAACTCTTAGCCACGTCGCATTGTTTGTTTATTATCATAATCTTCATAATTATCACAATCCCCACTGGGTATCAATGACTCACCAACTTATTTTAATTTTGAAGCGATACACTGCTCAAGTGATATTCTTATGAGCCAGTGTATTTCTCATGCAGCAGATTGTCAGTTTGCAGGTGCTGCAGACATTCTCTGTCACCTACAGTACAGTGCATGCTCCCAGCTTTAACCAGCACACCACAATGCTCCACACTGGCAATTACCTTCATCACCAATCACACACTGATTGATACAGCATACTGTGTGCTGATGATATGCACAAACCTTGATTATTTTCATTACCATTAGCCAAGGGTCTTGATTACACCCTATGCAAAGTTGCGAGGTGATTGGAGAGCAAGTGTTGGAAAGTGCAGGAAGTTTCTGTGAGATTAGGTCATGCTATGATAGCAGTGTCGAAGAGAAACACAAAAATAACTTCAAATTAAAACACACCTGCAGGGTCTTTTTTTTTCCCTTTGTGAAGCTGCATCTTTTGCCCGCGAGACTTCTATCTCACCTTATCACTTTTACAAGCCGTGTTCTCTTGGAGCTTCCTACACAGTTGCCTGCCCTGTCATGTCCAGAGACAGCGCACACTCACACACACACACTCTTGGGGCTTGGGAGCTATATTTGGCCCTCGCTCAGATGCCACAAATAAAGAAAAGTAACTGATAGTGGGATAAATGAGCTGTCCAATAGCATGCACAGCACAGAGGTTGTTTCCATGGTAAAAAGCTGCGCTAACAATTCCCTTTGAGCTGACGGGCTGTGAAGATGAATGGAGGATCATCTTCTTGTGTTTTTGTACTGGGGTGTGTTGAATATTGCTCTGCATGAAAGACATATTTGGCCTTTTTTTTTTAGCTTATTTTGAAAATTTGATAAAAGCCTGAAGCTGCTTTCATCTGCTTTTGGCAGCCAGATGTTTTAAGTTTATATGGCCCATTTTAAAGACACATCCAGGTCACAGTGTAAAACAGGAGATGTCTGTTTTAGTATCGATAGGATGTGATGCAGTGCATGAAACAGGCGTGGATTTGCCTGGATTTAAAAGGTGGACTTAAAACTATCACTTTATTTTATATGCTGACATTTGACTATACCCTATAATGTTTAATACAGGGTGTTAAATAATACAAAACAAGCAGTATTATCCACTGAGAGAATCAGGCGGCTCCAGATGAATCCTGTTCCTTTGTCTCCAGCAGCCACCTGCTGCTGACCGCAGGCACATTTCAACTCTCAACCTCCGAGTCCTTTCTTCTCTGCCGTGTTGTCTTTCTCTCTGACCTCTCCCTTGTCATCTCTCCCTTAAGGTTTCCTGCTTTATTTTAAGTCCAGGTGACGGCGAGGTCACATTTGCGGGTTATTTCTCGGGCTGACATTTTGCACTGATCAGTCCGCCCACAGCTTCTTTGTTGAGCCACAGCTCAATCATACCTGTTATTAGTTTCCTAACAGAGTAAATATAGGAAAGGTGGGAAATATTGGAAATCTTTTCACATCATAGGCTTAGGGGGGATGGCAAGGATTTTTTTTCCTGTCGGTGAAATTACTGCAGCAATTGTGCTATGATTTGCTGCTATTATTCAGACAAAAATCTGTTTGTGATAAACTGTGTTACGCCATCTTCAACCTGTCTTTTGTTCCCTTAGGAATATAAAGATAATACAGGGGTTATTATACCCCCAAAGGTTGTCTGTTTTTCATCTGCAGACATTTTATTCTGAAATGTGTGTCGTGAATTGTGGATGTACTGTGTAAAATGAAATGGCCTTCTGATTTGTTTTATGAAACATGGAATCCATCATGGATAAAATGACAAAACCGTCTATAATTTAGCACTGCTTAAACATGTAATTCATACATGTCATGCCCTCTAATGAGCACGGGTATTTTTTACGCCCCTTTATAATTTTCCTCTAAGGACAAGTGGCCTCTTTGCCCTAATCAAGAGTGAAGCTTCAGGTGGTGGATTATTATCGTTAGACAAGGAACGAGAAAACAAAGCTGTACGGAAAGACAGTCCACTATTGAATTAGAAAAATATCAGGGCTGCTCACTGTGAGGAAGATATGCATTACATGATAACGTTGTTGAATATCACCATATTACTTGCGAATAATAAACGGACTTTAAAGTGAACCCAGTTTTGCCTTTACCGCTAAAGTACAACAAACTGCAGTCTGGAGTTAAAAAAAGGAAATTATTTTCAACATCATTTCACTGTACAAACTGCACATTTAACATAGGCGTTGTCAACCTGCGGCTCCAGACCCACATGTGGCTCTTTAGCCCCTCTCCAGTGGCTCCCTGTGGTTTTGAAAGAAAATTATATGTAAATGAATAACCCTTTAATTTTCATTTATTGTTGTAGGCCTAAAGTGATTCTTACATTCTTCAACCGTAAAAATATGTAGCCTAGACATCGATTTGAAAAAATGTTCTAACATTTCGTCGACTACATTGTGCGTCATACATCTGGCCTGGCGCCTTTTCCCCTAAAAACACCGCTAGCGACGGCTCCAGTATTCTTGAGTCTCTCTCGCTACGCTAGCTGTGGGTTCCAAATCCAAAAAAGAGAATTTAATAGTGCCTGGACAAATTTGTTCGCATTCATCGGCAATGCTGCAAAGTAAGAGTGCCAAATAATCAAAATTGGCCCACTGCAGAGTAGCCACCTCGTGCTAAATGTATTAATGAATGCTTATTTATATCTGTCAGTGATGTTGATAGACTAAATTCGACTTAAAAGCCTGTGTTACCTTCATTATGAGGCTCAAATATGTTTTGCGGCTCCAAACAGTTTTGTTTTTTTTCTTTTTTGGTCAAAAATTTAGATAGCAAAGGTTGCCGACCCTTGATTTAATGGAACACAAAAGGGCCAATAAAAAATTGAGTAATAGCTGCAATTTAAAGTGCAGTTTTCTTCGGATACTCTCTTTCAACTAACTCAAAGAAAGTCTTGGTGCAATATCGTACTCACAATGTGTGTAATGTGCGAGTTAACATCGCAAAGACAATTAAAAAATGATGTACTCTGCCGCCCTAGAAAATATTAAATGAATAGAGATAAATTTGAAATCATTTTTTCTATTTAACAAGATTAAGAGTCTGCGGCTAGCCAGTGTAGGGTTGTGAGCTAAATGCTAATGTCAGAATGCTAACATGCTAACAAACTAAGATGTCAGGCGACATTGAGAGGACAATGTGATTTAGAACTGCCTTGATAGCAGGATCTGTCTCGCGCTTGCCACTCTTGTTATTACTCCTCACTGGTTCTGGCGCAACGCTTGACAACAGCGTTGGTACCTGCTGTGCTGATTGGTTGAGCACCAAGGTGCTCATTGGTTGGAACCGCTGTTTCATGTCACGATGCCAGACGAAGCAGTCGGCCTGAACAGAGTGGAGTGGACGGATTGAAAGGTCTGGACCCAGGCAAGGTCTGATGTTCAGTTAGCAGGCAACACAAAGTACAGCTAATGGGAAAGATATAAGTTTTGCAGGTGTTGGACAAGTTAAAGAACTGACCTGATGAAAGGCTCCTGAGGGGGACATGAATGTGTGTACCAAATTTAAAAGCAGTCCACTGAAAACTGAAGAGATTTTTTTCCTCCAAACCACAAATTTTAACTTACTGGTTGCATGGGAGGAAACAGTCAGGGAACACCAGAGTCAAGGTTCATCTGATCATTTCTTACCCTGTCTGGTCATTTTAATGTTATCAAATCTTTGTGCTTTAATGTTAATAAGAATCCGTCTTATAGTTGAGGTATTATAAAAAAAATCAAAAAATTGTAACTCTGGCTTTTGTCCTACGCACACACCAGTAATCCAACACTAACAGGAAACTATTACCACCATCTCTTATTCTGTCCATCATTTGTCACAATGATCAGGTTCATCCCCTCTCTTCCCTCTTTCCTCCTTGCCTCTTTTTTTCCATTCTCTCCTCACGCCTCCTCGTCTTTATCCTTGCCACTCCGTCTCCCCCCCTCCTTCCTCTCTCTCTATTTCACACACTTCTTCTCCCCCTCCCTCCCTCTCTGACTTGTACCGGTCTCTCATCACACCCAGAGATGCAGGGCTTTTAAGTAGAGTTTAATGGCCTGCAGACTGTGCTGCACGCTGAGCTCTGTGTCTGTGGCCATGGGCAAGCTGTGACCCTGTCCGACATGTTGACTATGAACTTGGAGGGACTGGAAATGATTGCTGTGCTGGTGGTTGTGGTCCTCTTTGTTAAGGTGCTGGAGCGCTTTGGGTTGTTAGCAGCTGGCTATGACGGTAAGGAAACAGCAAACTCCTTTTTATGTTTGAAGGGATGTGTTTTTGCCTCTTCTAGTAGGAATCAACCACTTGTTGTTGCCAAAGTTGAAACCACAGAGTGTAGTTTGTGGGACTGTGTACTGGCTGTGAGTTTGTGTGAGGAATCTGCACTGGATGTTATCATCTGTTGATTTTTGTATTAAATATGTGCCTGTTAAGATGTTTTAGTTGCAATTCAGACTCATCTGTTGCTCCCATCTTTGTCTATTCCTGATTAAAATGTGTGATGGATTTGAGTACAAAAAAAAGTTTGACTCCTTTTGCTACAATCAAGGGATACTTTTATCCAAATGTGTGTTTTCTAGTCATGGAGACAGTGTTATTTTATCATTTGTATGGTCATCTTTCAGTCTGCCCCTCATCAGACTGAAGCCTCTGAAGCTATCCTTCATTACGTTTTAATTAAATAAGTTGCATCTCTGCATGATTCACCTGACTTTGCTGCTAATTGGCTCAACAGTCACGATGACTCATAGAGGCCAAACATTATAATCTGACATGATGCTTTTAATCCTTTGTTTTTGACTTTTCACTGTATCTCAATATCATCTCTAGCTGTCATTTTACATCCAATTGTCTGTATAGCATCTTGACACTTTGCCTCCACTTTGATGGTTAGTTTATTAAATTTGAATTAAATTAGATTGGATGTGAAAGCTTGCATCGTCTGTGGGTTGGCTAACGTGTTTATCCAAATGAGAGTGAGACGGTGGAGGACCGAATGTAATTCTGCAGCAGCTGGAACCTTGACAACCTGGATCATAACCAGGGAGAGCTGGACAGTGCCATGGTGGCATTTGCTTTTCTCTTGTTATCTCAGAATGAAAAGGGTGAGATCAAAAAGAGATAAGGTAATATGTTGCCTCCTGTAGGAATTTATCTTTTAGAAACCGGACTAAAGATGAGTTAGAAATAAAGTAAGAGTGAGATCAGTCTTGTTTTAATGATGAAAAGTTTGCCCAGAGTTGTGTCACTCCTCAGTAGTGATGCAGTCATTTGTGTTGACATAAATGCTGCATATTGATAGACGAGTTTTGCTGCGTGATTAGACTTTGTGTTTTCACTTTTCCCCCCATGTTTTCCATGTAGCTTAGCGCAGAACAATGGTTGAAACTGTGCCCACAGGAGATTTGTCAATGTGCCATACGATAAGATGCCCATTCTTTGCCTCGAAAGTGTGAATCTAATATTCAGTCGCCGGGTCTGTCTGGCACTAAAGACCACCTGTTATTTATATGCTCTACTTACGGCACAGGCTGCCAAGCTGTTTGCCTTATGGTTGGGCTTTCACAAGTGAGATGCAATTAAATGTCGTCCAACCGGCAAGAGTAAAAAAAAAAGTTATTTAGATAATCAAATATTTGCTCATTTTACTTGTGTTGCAAAAATGTACTCAGTGCATGACGTTATCAGTTTTTTTCTTTCAAACCGTGCCTCCTTATTGGTTTTTACTTCAGTGATGTAATGCTGTTTTCTTGGTGTCAAATCCAAACAATGTTTTTGTATGAACGCCCACTTCCAACCTGCAAACAACAATCACATTCACAAGTGGGATTGTGAAAATCCCAATAAAGCAGGGGGACAAACTGAGATGCACAGTTTGTTTCTTTATGGTGGTCTGAAATACATAAATCTCCACACATTTTTGAATAAGAATACTGATTAAAAGATACATAAATATTTTTGTTCAATAGATACAGATGGCTAATGATTTGCACTGTCAAAAATGGACTCAAATGACTGAAAAAACTTAATTAAATCCTTAATTGCCCTCACAGTGCTTTCAAAACATTCTGATTGATGTCTGGATTTGTGAGTTTTGCCTTCTAATTTTTTAAAGTCAGTCCATTATAATTACCATTTTGATTAAGCATGCAGACTATTTTATAAATGAATGTCATGTGCATTTGAAATATTGATCCATTTTAACTATTAGAATACTTTAAAGAAGAAGCAAATGCTCACTTTGATGGTGTTATTTCATGCCACCTTATTTGAAGTGAAATTTTGCAGGTCTAATATTGTAGTTTGTATGTATGGCTACAGTATGTAAATGCTAATAGAAGTCTTTTTAAATGTGCCCAGTTTTGGCTACAGATATTGTGAACTCTGCACTCTGTTGAAGCACTTAGAAAGAGCAGTGATAGCTTTTTAGATTTAAAGTGTTAATGTGAGAGCAAGGATATTCAAATGTAGTCTGATCAGTGGTTTTGATAAAGAATACATAGCATGAATGCATTTTCAGAGGTCTCGCTGACCATGAGATGTTCTTAACTCTATAGTGATGAAAATAGATCCTTCCAAAAATGCATTCAACAAGCAAAGAATACAGAATTCATAGTGCTGCTCATTACTCTGTGGTACTCTCCTACTTGATGGCTTTTGGTTAAAAATAGACCTGCAACACAGCCGGACGCAAATGGCTCTTTTCAGTCTCTGTGCCTCTCTTCAGTGGCGTGACAGTGAGTGACAGTAGTGTGCCACCAGCGTGCGGGGACGCGACAGCTGACGAGAGCTGTCTTTGATATGGCAGGGGGGGGGTTTTGCAAATTATTCTCCTGCTGAAGGTGTGTCTTTCATCGGCCAGGAAGGGATGTAAAAAATAATGGTTCCAATTACAAATGGACAAAACAGCAACGTGCAGGTTGTCACTTACAATTTCAACTCTTTGACTGCAAATTATAGGAGGTGGGGAGTTATTTTAATTTTGTCTCTATGCTCTCTGATTGCCAATTATTGCATCATCACCCATTTGACCTGTAACTGTACTTTAAGTCCACTTGAAGCAAATATTTGGTAGAACAGAGCAGTGCTTGCATCCAACTGCTAAACCCAGTGCACTCCACTGCCACCAGCTTCACCTGTCACTCCACTGAGTCGAACCATCTGGACCCCATGCTGTGTGTTGTTTGTGGAGCTACAGTACATCTCAAGGCACAGCTGTGACACATTATCCACCCATTGTTACAGGTTTTACTCTAAATCCTTGCTGTGTTTAGGGATCAGGCTATACGTTCTGTGTGCCCGAGGATGTGTTTTTCTCAGGCAGTGTGCGGTACGTTGGTGTGATACAAAGCTGGGATTCAACATGGCAAATGGTTTTCTGTTATTAAGTAGAGAACTGTAAGTGAATAAGAACATAAATGGATCCAGACTGCTCAGGGACACATGTGAGATGATTCAGAAGCTGTGCACGGCTTTAACAATACTCTCAATTTCCACATTCCCCTTTATCACAGAAAGCACATGGTTTGGATGCACAGAGGAACCTGATATTTTTCACTGCGAATCAACAATGGAGTAAAAAAGGGTTTGCATCATAATAGTATTTGCTAAGAAGATGTCTTGATGCATATGGTGCTTTATAATTCATAAAGTCTTGGAATAAGAGATACATACAGTACTGCAGCAGAGAGAAATCACATAAGGGGCTTAATCTTTGGCACGCTGGCTGCCATGACATGGCTTTTACACATGTTTTTTTAATGCATCCTGTTACTTTTATGGATAATGATAACATTTGACAATAGTTTTGAGAGACAGAGGATCTGCCACAATAGTAAAAAATAAGGCTGCGAGATATTCCTCTGTCATAACAGCAAAAATGTATATGTCTTGTATTATTTGCACAAACATTGGCATGAACAGGGTCTCAGAGTGCATTAAAAGCTCATCAGTATAAGCTCATAAGTGTATTAAATGTGCTGTTTTTGGAGTGAAAGGGTTGATTTTTAAGTTGGGGATGAAGAAAAGAAAGAAATATGTTTTGGTTTTCGCCAGCAGAGGGAGCCAAAGTGCACTGTCTGTCAGCCTGTCACCAGCTGTGACTGTGGTATTGAAGTGGAGAGCTAATATAAGCAAAGCTGGGTTTCCTCCCTGCACTTTTTTCTTAATACAGTCAATAAAAGCATGTATAAATACATAAAAAAAAACAATTCTGTACAGATAAATCGGTTTAAATGTCTGAAATCCTACAAATAATTTTGACCCCGCTCTCTGACATTTACACATATTTAATCATTAAATAGACTTTTAAGCAATGAATCTGTTTATCAATTAATGTTGCCAGTTGGGTGATTTATTTGTTCAGGAGAATATTAACTTAGTTTATTTTCCACAAACAATGCAACAAAGCACTTTACAACCACATAAAAATCAGACAACATTATACTGTACACATTAAAAATGCATAAAATGTGCACAAAAAGGATGGCTGCAGGAGGAAATGGGGCGAGCATCTCAAAGCAGCAAGGGGCAAAAGTTCAATCTCTGTTCACAACAGTTAAAAGTAGCATGTCCCCTCCTAATTGCTTGCTTATTATAAATATTTGTGAGCTGAGACTGATGCACCCTTGTAATCTAGCTCGCTACTTTGACGTGATTTCAAAGGCCTTTTCTTACTTTGGAGGCAAAGGATGAAATGCCCTGCCACAGTACAAACACAGTTTAAACTAATTTGGTAAAAGCTCCGACATCACAGTGATGTTGTGACAGTTAAATACGCTTTAGCAGCCATTAGTGTCTAAAATATAGAAATGGGAAGGAATGGGGAAAGCCAGTGGTTGAACAGAGCAATCTTGGCACCGCTCTTTTATTAAATAGTTCATTCATATCTTGAGTTAGAAATCAAACCTTTCTGTCTCTTTTTTAATATTTGTCCTAAAATTACTATTCATGCCAGTATTGCTAACGTGCTCTTTATTGCCTTCTTTTGACATTCTAAACAAATTAGCTGGATATTATTCAGTAAGAATATTAGATATTCTCACAATTTATTATGATTTTTGATAATAGCCCTGAGACTCAGACAGGTATTACAGGCATAATGTTGTGCCTCATAGCTTTCCACTGAATTAAACAGCGTTAGTAGTGTTTCCACAGGCATTAGCCGTACTCTTGTCATTAATCACAGCAACGATAAGGGAGCAACTAGTGACTGATTTTCAGAATCCACGTGTACAGTGCCGTAATCAGTTTGAGGCTCTCTCTGCAGGCAGGCCAGATTGTTTTCTGCCTTGATTGAAAAACACTTGAGTTGTTGAGCTGTTTGTTGTAAAGCATTGCTGATTGTGCATCTGTACAATCAGCGCTGTTCCGAGTGCGAGCTGCTTTGCTTTGCATTTAGTGAAGCTGATTTCTGAAGGCCACTGAATACAATAGCTAATGACAAACGTTAACAGGCTTTGTAGCATTTACATCTTTGAAATGAGCACTTGAAACAAAAAGCGGGCAGCTTTACATCTTCTGTTTTAGTGACCTTAACCTGTTTACATATGGAGTAGAGGAAGTATTGAGCTTCTTGTGTGGGGGAGCTGATCTCTACTTGTTTCTGCTGGCTTGGAAATGCTTTCCAAATGTCCTATCTCTTTCAACATGAACTCTTTTAATCACAGTAAGGACTTGCTGGTCACAGTTGTTTGATTTTATTTGGTCCAAATAACAAGAGCTGTCAGCAGAGAAAAGTTTAATGCAGAAAGCAAGACTTAAATCCTACAGTACTAAGTCCATGATCAAATTGATCAGAAAACTAGTTGTTTTCTTTAACTCCATGTACTGCACTTGGTTAAGAGCTTGCTGTTTAAGTTAGTAAAGTGTAAGTATAATATAACTTATTGTAAATGCAAGCCTTTATGAGAACCTGACACACAAACATTCCTAATGAGTCCCTTTGTTTTTGCAGTGTATGTGAATGACATCAACTGTGAGGATGTAAACATGGACCTAATCTTGTGCCTAGCAATGCAATCCCAATAAAACAGTCCTGCTAACAGCAGTAATCACTTCCAGGAAGACAACTGGCAGTTGATTTGAAATGCGGATATATGTAAAATCATCAAACTTGTTTGTAGTTTTGTCATTTTCAGCCGTTACTGCAAGATATGTAGTTCAACATGGTAGTCCGACCTATCTGACGTTTCTGCTCTGCTCTGTGTTGCTTGGCTAACATCAACATTATGAAGTTGTTTTGCCCTTTTGTTGGTACTAAGCATGAGCTCATGGGAAAATATAGACTTTTAATTTGAGTGTTCTCTCAGTTTCTGCATTTTTGCATAATTCTCACACATTATTTTGCCACCTCCCGATGTAGCACTCTGCCTGACTGTGTGCCACGCAAAAATATGGTGCTGCTATTTATTGTTGCATAGTTTGGTGTAACTGGCCCTACTTTCGGTAAACAAGACAGCACTGCAATTATTTTCAGGATGGATAATGATTAGAGAGGGTTCATTGTGTAATCACCCCAAACTATATCATTGCCATTGTGTACCAACTTAGATTACATTAAATACTGCATGTCTTGTACAATGACTGTATAGTAAATTTCAATACTTTTCATTTTTGTGTGTGAGAGTTCAGGAAACTGCTCAACAATAACTTAAGTAACCTCTGAACCAGCCTTATTACATTTAAATTGAACACACTTGAATGATACTAAGCCACTCATGGTGTATAATTCACTGTTTGTTTTTTAATTTATGTGTTTCTCTTTAGGGTCATTAAAACTTGTACTTTATTCTACTGCCTGCTTCGCTGCTAAGTGATATTTGATCCGCTTCATAGATCAATGAACAAAACGATTCCAATAATTTATTTTCTCTCATGTAATACTGTTATGGCAAGGGATGTCTCCACACAATTAACTGGAAATGGAATAGTGGAATATTTAGTAGTGGGAGATTATTAACACCCAGACCAAAGCTTGCCTTAGGAATGCCCCCTGCTTGTAATATTAAGCTTTATGAGTTTACATTTATCCTGGCTTTAAGGGTGATATTCAATTATTTTCATTCATTTATAATTGTGAATCAAGATACGATACTGTGGAAGATTATGTTTGCCCCATAGCATGTAGTAGTTTAAATTTTAGATGTGAGTGTAAATTTTATCATCATTAAAGATCAAGATTTTGACAAGCCAAGTGTTGGATTAGTAGATATGCTGCAAGGGCAGCTGTGGTTCAGTAGTAAAGCGGGTAGTCCACTAATCGGAAAATCGACGGCTCGATCCCTGGCTCCTCTTGTCCACATGATGAAGTATCCTTGGGCAAGATACTGAACTCTAAATTGCTCCCGATGGCTGTTCCATCAGTGAGACTGTATGAAAGGTTACTGAGTAGCAGGTGGCACCATGTATGGTAGCCTCGGCCACCAGTGTGTGAGTGGGTGAATGTCACGTAGTGTAAAAGCATTTGCGTGATCGGAAGACCAGAAAGGTGCTATTCAAGTGAAGTCTATTTACCATTTACCTCTCGACTTATAGATGGGAGTAAACGTACACTACTTACTTCATAGAATAGGGCTTAAGAATAACCAAGACTTACCTCTGTCTATTGCTAATTAAAGGTACCCGATTGAGCCTTTGACCATCACCAGTGCTATGGAGCAGTCCTTCACTTCCTGTCAGCTGATGTCATTCACTCACACTGCTTAACAGTCCAACAGGAAATACAAAGAGACCCATTTATAACGTTAATGTTTTAACTTTGAAACAATCTATATAGTATAGTTGTGACATCACAAATTCACCGAAGCCCTGACAGCTTATTTTAAAGCACAGTTTCTAAATATGAACTTTGTGCATTCTTCTGTGGACTGAGCATTTTGATACTTTCACAGTATTTATATAGCACTTACACCTGCTTTATACAACAAAGACATGGAAATCTGATTTTTACAGTATGGAACCTTTAAAGGAATACCTCACCCATAAAATTACCATTAGGATATCAAGGAGTCACACTGTGTTACCTTTGTTTTTCTCGCACGCCTCCACCGCAAACAGCAAACATATTGATTTATGATTGGCCGGGGGCACTTTTAATAACAGCAAGACTACAACAGAACATCTGTTTACAACTACAGAGTAAAAGTGAAAGTTATCTACGCTTTCTTCAAAGCCAGGCTCCAATACTAAGTTTTTGTGTAAACAGATGTTTTGATATTCAAACTTGTTCCTCAACCAATCAATAAATCAATATCTTTGCAGTTTGCAGTGGAGGCACGTGAGAAAAACAAAATTTTCTTGACAAATTCAAGGTAACCAGACATGACAAATGGTCATTTTGAGGCTAAAGTATTCCCTTAATAGAGTTTTAAATGATCTGTGTTCAAAATAAAAATGAAAATTGGATAAGGCATGTTTTCATTAATAAACACACTACTCACAGCTCTGACATACAGCTTCAACAATTATACGCTCAGCTTCATGATTGCTTTAAAATATAACAACCTGTATTGATTTCCTCTCAGTGTTGGTTTCTTGCTGATGAACTATGCTCATTATAACTCATCCTCTGGACAGTGGCTCCAGCCATCCTGTACTCTGTCTGCCATTTTATGTCTCCCTTCTCTTCTGTCTTTTTACTGCTCCTGCTAATGCATAATTCTTCATTTGACCTTTGCACTTGAAGTTTAGTTTGACTGGCACTTTGCTGCTGACGGATAGCGCACCGTAAATCCGATGACAGGCTGGCCATGCAAAGGCAATCCATGTCGGGCTCTTTGCTACGTGTTGTCCACAGTGAGCTGTCAGATAGCCATGTCAGAGCTAATATGGCTAGACGCTGAGAAAAGCAGGTCAATGTTATCAGCTTCAGCACACTGCCCTAAGCTTTGTGGTACTGTCCATTCACAGACAATGCCATTGACTTTTCCCTTTTACACTAGAACTAATCATCTGGAATGAATTGGGATGTTGATAAAGATCTAGTGGTGTTGCTTGCCAGAGAAGGCTGACATGTCTTGTGAAAATGAATGGCATTCAGTAAGGGAGGCAAACATTTCCTGAAAGAAGCCATACTGGGCTGTCACAGTAATTTACACAAGATACAGCACAAGACCAAGCATTTAAAGCAAACGTCTGAGTATCATAACAAGCCTCCTGAATATTAATTATGCTGTTGTGTAAGTAAGAATATGTTGGCTTTCTACACCCTGGTATGATCACAACGCACTGTGTAGTTAATTAACCCTGGGTTACACAGAACTGATGTTTACAGTCTCTTTTCCAGTCTGATTTACCACAGGTAGAGGTCTGTCTCCTCTCTGCTTGTTTTGCATGTTTGTTGTGAATTTTCTTTAACTTGGCGGTCCAAAATCTCGCGGAAAATTGTGTGTATTGCTTTCAATCATGCAGTTGTTAAAGTGAATGTTGCCACAGTCTCATGGGGCCTTTTTGGCACAAGGGCATGGCCACAACTAACAATTATTTAATATTACTAATTAATCTAGCGAGTTTTATTACTCTTCCAACTGTTTGCTCTCTAAAATGTCAGACAGCAAGACCACCCCCCCTCTCTCAAACTCAGACCAAACTCCGATCAAATAGTAAAACTAAGCAGTGCTGATTAAATATAAACCACAGATTATGTTCTTTTAGTTGCTGATTTATCACTTCAAATATTTTCAGAGACATGTTTTAGCTTCCTGTTTAACTGTGATACAAGATTGTTTGTTTCCATCACCTACCATTGGAAGCGTTTATTGGTTCGGTGTGGCTCTGTGTATTCTGGTAGTTGTAGCTTTTCTACCTCTTGAGCAAAAGCAAATACCACAACCCTTTTTCTCTGTCTTCTATGGTCATGTAGCACCAATTTTAAAAAGTATTTGCATCCTTCTACTGCATAGACAGCCCAGTTTAACAAAAAGGCCGTCTCTCCACTGGTGAAATACTTCCTTAACTTGCAAATGTGTTGATAAAACTGATGCAAGTGGGAAAATGATCAGAACAGAGAGGGGAGGATGATGTTTTTAAAACCCATCCAACCCTGAATGATGAGACATCAGCACATGATCTGCTAATACATATTTATTATACACTTAGTTAACATTCAATGGACTGAATGACAGTTGAAGCTGAAATAGTTGAGTCATACTTGTTGATATCTCCTCTTCCGTTTGATCGTGTGGGTTCTGCGTATATTGAGGTGTAAGGGTCGAAAATTGCAAATTCCCATAACTGCATGCATGCTCGTGCACCTGGCAGAGTGAGGCTGCGTTATCCAGAGTCCCCAAAGTAAGTCCTCAATATCAGAGTCACCCCATGGCACTCCATGGTTGATTGCACATGCCGCTTCGCTGAGGGTTGCCCCGGTTCACAGCTTATAATTGCCTTCCCCTTCACAGGTGCCGCTTCAGTAAATATGACAGCCTCATTTTAATGTGCCTTGGAAAACACAACCCAAACACTGATGCCACTTTGCATGCCTGAGCAAATCGCTGCAGGTGTTGCCTAATTATATCACCCACTTGTACCCTAAGCTGATCTGCAAACAGCGGGACAATCTCATCTTCGCCTCTTTGCCCGTCCACCGATCAGGCGTTGCTTTGATTGATGAGGGTTACATCGAAAGCCAGCACCCCTCTCCTGGTCCCGTGCTTTCACAGAGACTTACTGCATGCCTGAAAGAAAGATAACACTTGTCTAATACTTAATGAAAATTTAGGTCTTGGGGGTTGCTTGGTAGTGCCATTTGTCGCTGCTTAAAAAAACTAATAAAAATCCAGAGGTTTTTGCATTCTCAGGAAAATACTCAATTAAATCATCTCTGCACCTCTGGTGTTCAGTTTTATTTTGCCAAAGTTTACTGTTCTGAACTATTTACCTAGTAGTCGCGGCATTATGGGAGGAAATTCTTCAAGTTTCTTCACCATCACCTGCAGTGTAGGTATCTATTTTATGGATTATTAGTTTCTTTGCGTTACCTATATAACATTAACATAACCACTGTTGGTGAGGCTGACACATTGACATCGCCAGGTCGTGTCCTCTGTGTCCACTCTGCCCAGACAAGAAGTGATAAGATCCTCCCCTTGGGAATACCGAGGATGGAAAGTGACGAGACAGGTGGCAGCGATGGGAAAATATGTAATCTTTCCAAAGATCAATGTCTATCAGTCTACAGAGGCAGATGAACAAAAAGGCTGCAGGTTTGTCTCTCAGGCTTATCCTGTTCATTACAGCGATAAGGACTTAAGAGATGGTGACATGCCAGACCTCAGTGCAGCTTGACATTTCAGACATGGATCACTGAGAGATGCTGTCCGTCAGAGGATAGACGAGGTCTGTATGAAACCCTTACCCTTTTCAGATTTCAGCTTCAATCAGAATAATATTAAAGTTACTTGTCTGGTGTACATCAGGCCTACAATGTTCCAGAAGATCACAACAGACACTTATTTTCACAACTCGGTAGATGAACTACACACTAGCAAAAGTAGAACGACCGTTGGTGAAAATTGTCCTTTTAAATCAACATGTCATTAGCAGAGTTTGAATCTGGCTTTTCTCCTGACAGTAGGTGAAGGACTGACTCATGCACATATGGCAACAAGGATATGACTGCTATGCTGATTATCATTTTGGACTTAATGTTTCCTGATGTAGTCAGTGACAGCTGGAACCATTGACATCATTTCATACATTTGATTTTGGTGCCTGAAATTGAGACAGTTGACGCAAGTATTGCAGGAGGATGTTAAAAACACAGGCCAGAAGCTCGGTTGAAGTTTGCCTCATAGGAAGCAAATTTTGGCTATGTTATTTTGTTTTTGTTTGAGCAGTTTGTCCTTTAGAAGAATCCTTTAGAAAAGATCCTTAAAACCAAGTTTAAAGTAGTTAAACTTGCTCTTTTAGAAGTGAATTTCATTGAAAAGATATCTGAAGAAATCACATGTGAGTTGTTCTGTATTTAACTGGCATAGGTACTTTAAAAATTAAATGTTAAGCCTGGGGTAACTGCAACACTTTAGTGCTCTAGTAGCGAACATTGAGTCCTCAGTGATCTAGATAACCCTCCACACATTCTCATTCAAAGGCCTTTTTTCCTCAAATCTTTGTTCCACATCACAGTCAGCACTGTTCAGCTTCTGTTTCTTTTTCCAATTTCAATACAAAATCATTTTACAATTCCAATCTTCCAAAACAAAATAGCCTTATTAGGGCCGTAAATGCTGGATTTTTAGGTTCTATCCGTCAGGCCTGCCATGCTTTAACAGCGTTAGAGTGGTGATTGTCCAGAATTTGTGTGACATTAATGGAACAAGATGTGGGGTGTAATATTTACCTGTCAGCAGCGTTGATAGAATCATGGCTCCTCTAATAGTTGGATGGATGCTCCGTGGCACAAAAACCCCACCCCCACTCTTTTTTTTCCTCATATAAATCTCTCACCTCCACCCCCATTGCTTCAATAATTTATTGGGCAGATATAGTATCTCTGTGCAGCAGAAAGGTTATGATTGGTCAGTCACTCCTACATGTTTTATTAACCATGGGTTTACCAGGGACTGTTTGGATTGCAAGCCGTGGCAGAGTAAGGCCAGAGGCGATGCATCCCTCTGGCTTTGGGAAACTTGGCTGCATTCAGGAAACTGTGGCTTGAATGGTTGTGTGATGTGACTGTGGCTTCATTGATGTAGTGCCAGTGGCCACATGTTGGCAGCACTGCTGTGAGCTGAATGTTGGAACCCAGGAGTCACTGAAGCATCTGACATTTAGGTCAACTTACACTCAATATACAACACAGTACATGACAGCTGGGTAATGCTTTGAACTAAAGCAGCTATTGTTCCTCCCGGGAGTTTGTTAAAGACTTTGATCAGCATAGTTTTGTGCTACAGTAACATTTTAAATTGGTTTTATTCTGTTTTGCATTTTGGCACTTATGATTATTTGTTCTATAGCTGCTATCACAAAGAGATTAAGCTGCAAAATCAGATTTTTTTTCTTTCTTTTTTGGCCACTTGAGGGCAGCAGAAACAAGATGTACGCAACACTGACATATTATCATCTTTAAAGTTGACATAGTGAACATGGTAGCAAGCAGTGCTTAGTTCACATCCAGCAAACCTATAGCAACATTAGCATTAATTTGGAGTTTGCTTGCCCCTTGATGAAATACTGTTTGGGTTTTTACCAGCTCTGGAGAAAAATAGCTAGCTCTTTAGCTGCTAAATGCTTCACTGTGTTCGCAAGCTAGATGCTAACTTTGCTTGCTGTTTGGAGCTGGATAGGTAGTGTTTAATGAGATTTTGGAAGTTTTTTTTTCCTTTCTCAAAACAGCTGCCTGCTTCATCTGCAAACGTAGATGAGAGCTATGAAAAGAAACCAAAAAAGTAAAGTTTTAGGCTGGAAAACCAAAAAAGTGCAGCGTATCTGCATACAACAGTTCGTATGATAAAGAACGAATTAGCGCCCTGTGAATGTTATTGTCACATTATGTACTTAATTTAAAATGGCATACTTAATGCAGCGTTACATAGGCTAGGTTTTGGAAAAGAAACATGGGTGGTGGTCGTCACTTTGCCTACTAAACGTAAACTTAAGACCTAACATAAAGATACATAGGCTAGGTTTAGGAATAGAATCATGGTAACAGCGTACCTTAACTCACTCAAGTTCACTTGGTTTCAGTCCTTTGTTTGACACATTCACCACCCCAACCTGCCTCCTTGCTCAGAGTTTCGCTCTTTATACTACTTACTTCTTTGCTCTTATCTGCGCATTGGTCACATGATTGCAGCCCTCCAAATTACATGGGTTAGATACGAATTACTGGCTCAAGATTTGATGGGTTACTATTGAGTTCTGGTGCATTTCTTTTTGTAGGTATGCTTACAAACACAGCATGAGAAGAGCTTGAACAGTGAGCTCAAAGGCGCTAAGATGCTCTGTAGAGCTGAGGGAACTGCAAATTCGTGTGATTATTCTCTTTGGGTTTGTCACTATGAGCAACATCTTTCATATCACCAAGTCATTTGATCAATTGTTGATATAAAGATATTGACTATAGCAGCTTTAATGTTTAATCAAACTCTTCTTTCTATCGCTTCACCTGCAGTTTAGCAGTTGTTGTAGTGATCTAACCTGGAAATGATATCCCTTGCTATCCGTAGACAAAGAGAATTGGACGGCTAACAATGGAAGGTCCATTAATTGTGGCAACTTAGGGAAAAGAAATTGGCTCTGCAATCCCCCTTTACTGGAACAAGCTAATTTCCCAAACAGGAAGCATACATCACTACACCGTTGTCTGAAGAAGCTTGTTTTTCTCTAATTCGATTTCAAGAAAAACCACACACACTCAAACCGTCTTTGGTACAAAATGACCCTTCAGCCTCCTCATCATATTTCCCACAAATCCATGCAGTCTCATTCAGTGTGTATTTTTCACTTTCTATGGATGAGGCTGGCATAACAAAGTCTCCTCACATGGCCAGGGGGCATCCAGATTAAGTAGGATGTGTCTGCTGAATATTATTTTCTTTTTCAAACAGCATCATGCTAAATTATTCACAAAGATTTTTTTTAAGCAGGATTATGTCCCTCATTTTCCATTCTGTGTTGTTGAGAAAAGAGCAACAGCTGATGGACTAAATGTAAATGAATGCATGTGAGTTTTTCCATCACTGGAATAAGCTGCTTCTTATTGACTATTTATCATCGAGGAAATGAGTAAGTGGTGAGTCACTGTTTCTGTCGAGGCGCTAAAATAATACACTGTCGTAATGATTGTAATTAAGGTGGCTTTGCGCGTTAGCATCATTGATATACAGCTGACTTTATTATAGATGGAATTAAAGCAGGAACAAACAGCAGAGGATGTTTCTGTTGTTAAAATATTCCATTTAAGTTCGAAAAACGTGTTAGAATTGCAAATGAATGGAAAAAATTCATGAGCTCTAACTCGTGTTTTTGGATGCTTTGAGCGTGTACTTAGCGGGGTTAATCATGTGATGTTGAGCACAGTCATGGATGGATTAAATTAGCTTTTTTTAAAGTGAAATTCAGTCATTTCAGAAATTGTTTTCTACAACTTTGTGAAGAAACAACTCATGTAGTGGTGGATGATAATGACTATGACTACACAGGGGCAGTAGATGGTGGTGTCTTCACTCATTTGCTACAAACACCGACTGCATGAATCACCCTCACTCTCTCTAGCACTCACACTTTGTTTGTTCCCTTCATCACTTCACCACATCCCGCTGGAATCAAACTCCTTTTGAAAACGAGCGGTTACATTTAATGAAGTGGTGGATCAATGCAATTTTCTCCCTCACATCAGTGTGTGTAAAGACCACTGAGACGTATTGCCTCCCCCAATCGCCTATTCCCCTTCCCCATCAAACCCTCCTACACTCAGCTTTAGAGGGTGAGAGATTTAGCACTCACTTGGTGGACATTTTTGGGAATTTACCATTACAGTACTTATCTTTTTATTTTTTTTTAATTCTGGTTTTTACATTTTTATGTGTGGATTGTGTGCATTGGGGTTTTTTTCGCACCTTTAAGCTTTTTAAAAAATGTTTTAATATATTACCGTATGAGGGAGATTTCCAAAAGCCTCTTTTCAACAGTAGTTTGAAGCATTAGAGATTTATTTTGTCTGTTTGATTAAAGTAGATTATAATAAACGCCTTATAAGAAAGTGATTGTTTTGGCTGTCCGTCCTGCTTCTCTGAGTGGAATTATTTTCCCTCTTTTTCCCCCTCATCATCTTCAACTTTAATCCTTCACAAAGACTGGAAATGGTGATATATTAATGTGGCTGTACTGCAATGTCTAAACACAAACAAACACTGGATTTTTGGCAACCTTAAGTATTTAAGGATTTGTTCTTAGTATGTTAAAAGTTAATGTGAACACATATAGCTCATGAGAGGCTGTACATCTGCTATTGTAGCACCACATCTCCCCTGTGCCTCGGTCTTATCTCCCCTCCCTCCTCACTCCCTCACTCATATCCACTCCCTCTCATCTTCCCTCCCTTTACTTTGCAGTGAGGCAGTCAGTGCGCCTGAAAGAGCGAGAGAGAGCCACAAACTGTCAGAGAAGAGCAGAGTTTGTTCTGCCTGCCTTCCTACTGCTTTCTCATGTCTCCGTATTTGGGAGGAGAGGAAAGAAAAAGAAGAAGGAAGGACTAGAGATCAGCTTGTGTGGACTTCTTTTTTGAGTCCGCTTTTCTAAATTCTCAGTGACCCCTCGAGATCAGAAACATCCTTAATGACTTCTGGCTTCTTACAAACCTGAGGTCAACACTTCTTGCTGTTAACCTCATCCCATTTTAGCCTAACCCAGACTGGATTTAGGGAGCAAGCGGGCAGTAGGCGGGTGCCAGGAGGCGCCCGGCCCGTGCGTGTGGGCCGGTGTAGCGCTGGAGTTGGTGCAGGGGAACTGGAGCGCAGGGCCGGGTGGCAGCGCTGGTCCTGGTCCTGGTCCTGGCGGCGTTCCTGAGGGCGAGGAGGCCGACTCGGGCTCCGGGTTCGGGTCGGGGTATGGTGGCGTGGAGTGGGCCGAGGGTGGAGCAATGCTGAACGCTATCTGGGAGACAGAGGGGCTGCAGACGGTGGGCATCGTGGTGCTGGTGTTCGCTTCGATCAAGCTGCTGCACCTCCTGGGGCTCATCAGCTTCTCTGAGGGTAAGACAATGGTGGAGACTGAGGGAGAGTAGGATTGAAATGAGAAGAAAGATGACACGGAAATGGAGAAGTCACAGCTGACACTAAAAATTGCTAATGCTTTTTCAATTAGTCATTTACCTTGACACATCTGTGTTACTCTTTAGTTGTTAGAGCTCCTTTGAAATACACTTAAAGTTTCTAAGACAGCCATTGAAAAACTTATCAAGTTGATGAAGGTCACCATACCAAAGCAGGACAAAAAACAAATGGACTGTCTCATCTTACGCACTGAAGTTACGAAAACAGGAAATGTGACAGAAATATGTGTGAGCGTGTGATGTGACAGGAGGGAGGAAGATCTTGAGCAGGGAAGATGTGTTAGTTCCGAGAGACTGAAAACCTTGAGATGCAAGTTCCATTTGCATTTCCTGAGTTGAAAACTGAGAAATTGGTTCATTTTTTCTTGATTTGTGGGTGCAGTTTCCCTGTTTTTGTGTATATAGTTTAAAAATGTGTGTGCAGTCTTGTTAACTAGCTCAAAATTCCCTCACATAACAACTTTTTCATGTGTAAGCATCACATTGTGCACTCAAGGCAAACCTGTCATACTGTACGGGCGCTGTAAGGCTCACGAAGCACAGAACGTCTCCGGCCTAGATAAACTGTTTAGTTTGAACCGACTGCAGTCATCTCATTAAATAAAGTAGAGCAGCATGGTAAGCAGTTTGAACTCAAATCCAGCCCATCCATCAGACTACTGTTTAGTAAACACGCCTTATTTTCTAATTAGAATAATCAATCAAAAGTCTCCAAAGCTGAATGCATATTCAGGGGGATGATAAGAAAAGTGCTTATGTGTATTAGTGAGTCGCTGGAAAAAGCTGACCTGACCTGAGACGAGTGTTTAGATGGAGCCCTGAGGTGTTAGCGTCTGTGTATTGGCTATGGTTGTGTTATTTTTTAAAGGCACATGGGAGCTGTGTTTTCATTTGGGGGAACTGCGAGGCTCATGCTCAGCATAACCGTTTACATGCTTCACTAAACAGCAGCGAGCTGAAACTTGCTTTCCTCCCCTCGCTCTGTATTAACAGATGCAGCCGACATGATATTGATTATCTTCCATGGTGAGATGAAACCGGCGTGCGGAGCACTGTTTGCCTGATTGTGTGATCTGTATTCCACACAGGTGTCTCAGAGTGTAATTACTTAGAGAATATCTGCTATCTGAGCCTGTGGTATACATGACGAGCAGTCAATACAGGTATTGATGTTGTGCTGAAGTCATGTTCAGGAGAAGAATGGGAGCATGGAATATCAAACGGGGTAGGGGAGGAGTGTTGGGTCTGAAATCTTTTGAGGAAAATAGTCTTGAAAATGAGGCATCATGGAACTTTTCCAACTTATTAACATTTGCATTCACAGCTTTGGGCAACTTAGACACTTGAAATCATGTGAGTTGCATGTTTTTTTAGGGAGAGAGGAAACCAGATGCATCGGCATATAAATTATAGACACTAAGGCTGTAACAACACCAATTTCTTTTTCTATTAATCTGTTGATTACTTTCCCATTTATTCTTTCAAGAAATGCATGTTTTTATTCCCCAGAGCCCCAGTTGATATGCATAGCTTGTTTTATACAACCAACAGTGCAGAACTCAAAGATATTTATTTGCTGACTATCATAAACGACAAAGAGAAGTATCAAATCTTTACATTAAAGAAGCTGAAACCTGAAAATCATTGGCATTATTGTTTGAAAATAAAAGTCAGTAATGACTAATAGCTCCACTTTAATGTAACCTTCACTAGAGCCACGTTTGATTATCATTTTCATCATCGAGTTATATGTTGATTTTCTTAATTAATAAAATTATCCTTGAGTCTATAACATTTAGAAAACAAACACCTGAACTGTCAGTCACAATTTCTCAGGGCTCAAGATGACGTTCAAGCTGCTTGTTTTGCTCAACCAACAATTAGAAAACCAAAACCAATTCATTTTACGGGAAAAAAAGAGAGAGAGAAGCAGCAGATCCATCTACCAATCCATAAATCAACCCATGTGTAATATTTAGTGGCGTCTTGCGGTGAGGTTGCAGAACTGAAACTTCCCCCGTGTGCCAACTGTGTAAGAGAAACCATGGTGGCCAGCCTGAAAACGCAGATGGCTCTATCTAGAACCACTGTTTGGTTTGTCTGTTCTGGGCTACTGTAGATCAACATGGTGGACTCTGTGGAAGAGGACCTGCTCCGTATGTAGCTATAAACAGCTCATTCTAAAGTAACAAAAACACAGCAATTCTTATTTTCAGGGGATTATACACGAATGAAAACATAGTTCTGAATATTACATTCAATTTCTGCCAATACATGCCCCTAAATTCTACACAATGGACCTTTAACTCCATTTAGAGGGAACCATTGCTGAGATCATAATCCAGGATTTGCTGAGCAGTGACAGTTCTTACCACTGAGCTACTGCACTGCTTCCCTTTATAATAAAAACCCAGCAGTCACAAGAATTACCTTTGTTGACATTTTTGTAACACAAATCCCCTCATGCAGCTGTCACCTTCTGCAATAACTAAAAATGTTTGTTTTTCACCTTTTTATTTTTGGTAAAACCTTTGGGGAAATGTTAAACTGAGCGTGCACGCTCTGCTTAACATTCATACAGTCAGACATGTCCGCAGCTGGGAGCTGCCCAGTACGATCACATCCCTCTACTGCTGGCCACCTGAGCAGCTCCGCTGAGGCATCTGGGGATAAAGGTCCTGCTTTAAAAGCCTCTGTGTGGTAAATGCAGACGGATTTTCTCAGCTGGGCTGCAGATCTGAAGTGGCAGTGTCCCAATTGCAGGAGAGACAGCGAGCTGAGAGCGTGGACTGGATGTGTTTTACTCTGTCCCACTCTTTACTGTAGCGTCAGCTGGCAGCAAAGAGACACTGCAAGCTTTGTTACGATGAAGTTGTAGCAGACCGCACATTGCACACAGAGGGGGTCACGTCTGGCCTGCAGGGACTGTACAACACTCTTCTACTGCAGATTATAAGGACTTCAGACCTGGGAAAAAAGTTTATTCACACCCTCTCCCTGCCACTGGCATGCTTCCATGTTGGAGGAATATAACATGATCATTGCATCAGCCAGTGCACAATCACCAGAGCATTGTACTGTGAATATGGGCAAGGTAGCAAGGCCTGGAGAGCAGCATGGGTAGCTGCTCAATGTTGAATTATGAATTTAGTCGGACTAATATGTGTGCATGTTTTCCTGCTAACTATCCCAAGGCTAGTATTAGAATTTCCCTGCAGCTGGCGAAGTGTCGGCTCAACTTGGCCTCTAAATCTATATAATGAGCCCTCTTGTTAGATTTTCTATAGCTCCTGTAGAAATTTGGACCCTCTAGTAATATATCACATTTCCTAGTCTGATTTGTTTAGATGCATTGCGACATAACAAGAAGCAAATTTCTCTTTTTGTTTCTCTCATACACACACTGAATGTTTTTTTCCACACATATGTACATTTCTACGCACAGTCATGCAATGCAGAGCCATTAGCTCAAAGTGCTGAGCAAAGCCTCATAGGGTGCAGACTAATCAGTGTGTCACACAATGATAAATAATTCTCTGGTTCAGCCGTACGCAGCAGCACCCCCAACCCCATGCCCCCTCAATCACACACACGCATTCACAAGTACACCATTAGTCGAACGGGGATGGAACGCTGTGTCAATTTGGACCCGCCGTCTGCTATTATCGGGCGAGAGCGCAGGGAGTGTCTTAGCGCTGATATCCATCTAACAAACTTCTCGTGTTCTCTGTGTCCTTGATGGGGATTTATGGCTTGGCAGTGGAGAGAGTTAGTGTCAGCACTGACCTGGGCCTGTTTTGCTGCCAATTGTGTGTTTTCACTTACAATCATGAGCAGGTCATGGCTCTGGGAGGGTCAACGGGTAGCTGTGCGAGTGTTAAACCAAACCTTATATATAGTAGGGCTGTAGAGTACGTCTTCTATGTCATTATAAATTGTCACATTTACTGTAGCCTTTTTTTTTTGGGTGTGTTTCTCCTAATTAATTTCAGTATGACCAATAGATGTTGCTGGACTTCTGGTCGAGACTGCAAGCTGATTAGTTGGTCAAGCTTTTGGTTAGATGTCAGTGGTCGCTGTAGCCATTGTTAGTGTGCTGGGATTCTTGGATTGGACAATACAACGATACGCAACACAAGATGATACATTTTTACCATGATAACTGTACTTATCTCAGGATTTCCCTCACATTCATTTTTTTGTGGCGGCCCACCACGATTAAAACATGGCAGACTATTCATTAGGAGCACTATTGGAATATACATGTATGTGTATACACATATATATATATGTAGAGGACATTGATCAGAGCAGAGCCAGGCACATTAAAAGTATAACCAACTGTTCATTTTGCTGGGTCTAAAAGTTTGCATTCACTCACAGCAGCTGCTCCTCTCATACATCTATCTGATCTGATCAGCTCTGACTGGATTGATAGATCTGTTATCAACCCTGCGAGTCACAAACTGCTGCTGGGGAAAAAAAAAGAACTCATGGAGAGTTCCACCAGTGCTGCGTTCACTGGCCTACAAAAACCTCAGAATTTAGACATGGGACACAAAACAGGTGACAGAATTTAAAGGAAAAAGAAACAATAGATCAGAATTAGTGGTAGGTGTTATATTATTATGAATAACAGAGTTAAAAAGACAGTTTTATGATCAGGTCATCAATACCTCTTTTTTAAATCTGCCGACACAGTTATAGTTAATGATGTGGATGGCCCCTTAGCCTTGTTTAATGAAAGCTAAAGCAGATGCAGTTAAATTGTCGAGAGGCGTCGTAAGGCCCAGACATACCAAACCAGCTTCAAAGAACTAGTGGCAACAAAAGCCGACTGTTTTGTCAGCAAGAGATTGCACATGAACACACCGCAAAGACTACAGCCGACGGCCAACCAGCACATACGCTCTGCGCCTGCGTGAGGGGAAATAACTCCATAGCAGCAGACAGTGGCAGTCTGCATTTGTCAAATAAAAAGGGAAACCGTAAGACCGTCTTGACGCTAGTTTGCTAGTTAGCACATCAACAACACAATCCAATGTTGAAAGAACAAAGCATGTTTATCTCGGTCCAGTGAACAATAATGCAAACCATCATGAAACAGTTCTGCTAAAACAGTTAATGGCAAAAGAAAATTATCTTACCTTATGTAACAAGTTTGTTTTGGTCTCACTCCCTCTTGACTTTAGCTGTCTGTGTACTTCCCTCACTTCCATTTCTCTTCTTGTGCACTGAGCTGAACTGTCAGCTGAAAAAAAGCCAATGAGGTCCAATGGCACGGGACACACCAGAGTGACAAGGGCGATAGACGCTCACCGACAGCCCACCGTTGACCATTGGCTGACTGTCCACTTGGCATGTCAGGGGCTGTATACTTGCACTTTTTCAGTTAGTTGTTAAGAGTTAACCCTTGACCAAGCATCATCTTGTTGTCCAGTATCAGATGCAGGAAGTGTCTCAGGTTCACTGCCATCTGTCACTTCAGTGGTCACTGCAGGAATGTGTAAAAGAAAATGCTGTTCTGTGTGAAACAAGTGGCAATACTTGAGATTGTAGACTCGCACTTTTGAACATCAAACAAGCCTGTTGAATTTTTATGATACAAATTATGAATGACCTTTCTGCTGTTGTTTGGTGGTATTCAGCTGTGATCTAGCAGTCCTGACGTGCCTGTCATTGATAATCACATCATGTGTTTGTAAAGCTGAAAAGAGAATCACAGTTATGTTTTAGAGTCCAGAGCTGATGCTGTTTGTCAGTTATCTTTATGTCTTCATTTCCTGTTCAGATATTTATGGTGTTTATAGGCCGCCAGTGAGCAATTTAAACACTGTAAAATATTAAAGTGTGTTCTTCATTTTGTTAAGTGCAGAAGTGTGTACGTTTCCAGTACACACACACTGGTTTATGGGCATGGTATAAAGTGCATCTTTATGGGATTGTTTTCTTTGTCGAGTCACACATCCATCATCAAAGTTGAGTCAGCAGAAGTGTTTAGCATCTTTTTCATTATTTCAGATCCAGGCATTTAAGATCTGCTCAGCTAATTTAATTGGCAGTGTCCACTTGGGAAATAAATCTTATGATTACACAAGAAAGCAAGTGGGTTTAAAAGATTAAAATATGAAAACAATGAGTCAGTTACAGGTAGTGAAATGTGAGATATTTTGCGAGCAGCTAAATATAATTGTTTCTCCATGTACCAGTCCATTTAGAGGACAACAATCAACTGACCCAATTACCCTCTGGCTATTTTCCATGATGCCTATTGAGAGCGGTGACATGATTGACTTAACCTTTGCCTGAGCGTCCTAAGTTACAGGTCCCTCCGGTGTCTTTAGAGGGGAAGAGGGCGCGGCGGAGGAGCTCTATTGAAAGTGAGCGGACTCTGCCTGTCAATTTGAGTGAGGAAAGCAAGGACAAGTATCACTCAAGCAATCAATTCTGATGAAAACATCACAGATAATAAATCCTGATAGGAGGAGGATGACAGATGCTTCTTAGCCATGATCTGATAGGGATGATTGCAGTGCTTAAAGGCTCCCCGTGCAGGGGAGCTGGAGGCAGATTATATTCTCAAAGATGTATTTAATTAAATGACCTGTGTAACAGTGCAGGGATGCAGTATAATGTGCAGTGCCTGTAAAGCACCAGCTTATCCTCAGATATTATTAAATGATAACATGAATATGTATACAGTGTGACGTTGTGACGTGAGCAACAGCGCTATTTGACGATGCAGATTCTGAGGGTTATATTAAAGAGAAATGTTTCATAGTTATAGCTTAAGTGTTGTTATAAAAAGACAAAAAATAACTTTTTCATAAACCTTGAACTCTCTCTAAAGCTTTGAATCTGCCTGTGTAGTAATTATTTTTCAATCAAGGTTACTAATCAATATGCTCATTCAGCATGATCATGACTTTAATAAGCCAACAAAATGAATAATTATGTTGCCACATGAATCCGCTAACAATATTTCCCATAATTAAGCCAAGGACATAGATTCTCATGAATAATGCAGTAAATCCTGGCCAACAGTATAGCTAATTGCACTTTTTTTTCAGAAGCATTGAACATACCAGGCTTTATAGTCCCTTCTAATTTCCATAGATGGAAAAAAAATGTTTGAGTGTTTCTTTTGTGAAGTCTGCACTCTGTCTTCCCGGTTCAGATTGATCTGCTCTGTTTCTGACTCTACCCAGACTGCAAGAGTTCATTCCTGCGACTGAATGAGGATAACATTTCTGATGAAAGTGAAGTAGTGGAAACTGCTTAGTCTTCCTGCAAACTTCTCAGTTGGGTGCACTAATGTAAAGAGAGCTACATATCATACATCATCCGCTGTAAAGCCAGCCAGTCCTAACACACAAAATAATGATATAACTTTTCTAAATACTCAGAAGGTCTGTCTGACAGCAATGAGAAAAAACTAAATAATTACAGACCACTTGTGATTCTGATTGCGAATAATATTTCTGATATAAGTGAAGTGGTGGAAATAGCCCACTCTTCCTGCAAACTTCATCAGTCGGGTGCACTAATGTAGAGAGAGCTGGGACACTGGGATGGAAAGTGCTGACTTTGACCTACAGTGAACCTAATTACAAGTGATTTCGAAAGTAAATTGAAACCATTAACAAGCCTGATATCGCCAGACCAAATCACAAAGTAGTCTGAAACCTCTCAGTTCAATTTCGATTTCCAAGGGGCGTTAACAAGGGGTTATCAACATGTGACATAGCAGTCGCACCAGTAACACCAGCCAGTCACAGCACATTAGAGCAGCTTGGTGCAAAGCAGGTGGGAAAAAATAACACCTTTCCAACAGACAAATGTAAACAGATTGCATGCAGAGATGAGCTCATGTATTATGAGCTGGTATATTAAACTTTTGTTTATCTTGTCTGAAGTAGGGCTGTTTGTGATTTGAACCAGATTGGGCTGTTCAACACAAAGATTGGACAATAAGTTCCTTTTCTGGCGTGCATAATGGTGACTCTTTTAGGGGCAGTGTACCCTGGTTCCAAAGTTTCCATCAGCCTCTTATTTCCTTCATTCTCACTGCTTTGTCTCTCTCTGTCACCCTCCATTCCGGAGCTGTTGTCTGCTATACTCCCAAAGTAGTCTCCAAGCAGCAGAGGGACCAGGGTGCAAGAGCTAGCTATCCTATTTCATTTATCTTGTCTCATTTGTGATCTGATAAACGCAGAGAGAGAGCGGGACAAGGAGGGGCTGAGGGAATCAATGTGCTATGCACAGCTCCACAGTGAAATTTGATTTTCCCCATTTTAAATATAAAAAAAAAATGTAGCGGTCAATGTTGATATTGTGGCGGGCTGCCACAAATAAATCAATGTATGGGAAACATAGTAATGTAATTCACACAAATGACAAAACAACAACAAAAAAGCAAAGGCTGGACTTGAAGTCACGTTAGGGGTCGAGTTACATCTTTCCTCCCAAGGAAAAACTTGAAGGGCAGTGATTGTCTTCATTTCAATGCTAATGCAATGCTAACGGCCATCCCCTCAAACACACCCCATATTAGACGAATGGCTGTGATTGGCCCGGCACATCCCGGGTTGCTGGAAATCTTACTAAAGCGGAGGGAGAGCAGATGCATCTGCCAGAGCAAATAAAACATGAGCTCGCAAATTTGTCTCATTCCCAGGCAAACCATTAACTGCGTAGAGCTCGGTTTTCATCTGATAAAATATCAAACATCATCAACTGTAAAGCCAGCCAGTCCGAAAAAACAAAATAGTAAAATAACTTTTCTAAATACTCAAGACAAGATCTAAATTGCAAAGTAAAGAAGCAATTGAGGCACAAACGATACATAACAATCCAGAAAAACAACATCATAAATCCAGATCACTTGACTTGTTTTAGTTAAATTAGCTGATGTTGCAGACCATAAACCATTTTGTCACAAAACTGGCTAACACCTTGGTGTTGTTGCAGTGCCTTGTTGTCATAGAAGTAATAAACTAAGTAAAAAGTAATCAACTCTCCAAGCCAAATGAGTTCCACTTTTGTTAATTTTCATGGGGAGTTTCTCCACACTCTCAAATCTCAACAGATGCCATATTGCCTCAGTGTGGGTATTTTGTCTGTCTTTTGGCTGAGCTACAGTATATAGAGAAAATTAGATTTTAGTTCAAAAGTGTTATTTTAGGATCGCCGGCTGTTTGTGCGCAATACAAACGCTGAATATCTTGTCAGAATAAAATCCGTAAATCCATTGATGTATTTTTTCTGAGTGAGTGGTAGCATCCGTGTTAGTTTCCTGTCGACGACAGGAATACAGATGACTCACTTGGAAGTGAGTCACAGATAATCTCTCCTCTGTAAGTATCTCGAATCCCTTGTTCCACCTTATAATCTTCAACACGACTGGAGTAGAAAGGGCAGTGGACACTTCTTTCCAGTACCGCAGCAAGGTTTTCTTTAAGACAGACACACTTCCAAGTGACAAATGATTGCAATTAAAAGTATAGACTGCTCTTTCCCCCAGATTCCAATAAATGCCTCGGCCCTTGATGGTGTGTCATTATGGCCAGCGTGAGAGCGTGCGCTCTCTCATAAAGAACCTTGACATTCAGTCCCCAGCGCTCCAGTCAGTGCAGTCAGTCACACTCAGTTCAGAACAGCAAATGACAGCATTTTAGTTAACGTCCAGACACTGACATTTTATACACTCAAACTGGCTTGTTTAAACTGATTATAACTACTGTAAGTGCAGGAACCAAAACACACTGTAGCAAACTGCACTAATGGCTGAAAGAGATGGCTAATGCGTTCCTTTTGCCAGTAAAGAGCTACTGTACTTTGTGTTACTTTATCTGCCGTCTTGCAATTGTTAACCTGAGGGGAATAATCAAGGCTTCAGTCCATTTGGCTGTTTACACAGATATATTCCCGGTCTGCATGGATTTATTTACATCTGCCTTTCATCGTTGGCAGTACAGCACAAAACTCGATGTCACGTCCCAGGATAAGTGAATTCATATCTCAGCAGAAACTTTTGAAATGAGCAGTGTTCTTTATTCAGGGCTATTGGACAGACTGTTGGTCTTTGCAGTCTCAATAATGTGCCCAATTGGCTTTGGTTTTAAGACAGACCATGCAGTGACCCTGCCTGCCTCTTCCTCTTTTTCCATAAGTCGATTTCACAGCCATTTTTCCTGCCTGCCATAAGAACTGGAGGCTGTTTTATTAAATAACAGCAATGACATATCGCTCTGCCCGACTCCAATCTTTGGAGCTTATTTGTACTTGGGTCCACCAAATGGGAACAAATGGCAGATCTGTATCCACCTCCCTCATCGTCCATGTGATTTATCTGATCTAAAACGAGCCTTTCTCATTACACAGTGGGGACTGTGTTTGAATTACTTTCCTTTTATTGACTTGGATCCTCAGATCTAACACTTGCAAAAGCAGAATTGTAATCAGCAGATGTCCACTGTTGGCAGCTCTGGTATTCTGGATGTCGGCTATAATTTGTTTTGGAGCGTCAGAAAATATTTGAGGCTACAGAGGGGGAAATCATTGCACCCTGGGAAAGGCAAAGTCAGCCATTGCAAAAGAGCTAGGTGTTTAATCTTCTGTCCTCAGGCAGATTGGGATATGCATTTATTGTTGCACTTCCACTCACCTTTTCACAGCTTTTGATATCAGCTGGCATATTTCTTTTGGGATTATTGTTCTGGGGGAAGGGTAAACAGCCAAGTGTCTTCTCCAATGCACATGGTATCACCAGCTTCTTTTAGCCTGCTTCTGTGTAGGTTCACAATATCCCACCAGATCCCACCCATCTCTAATAACTTTCTTCATGTGAAAACTTCTAAACTTTGTGTGTGTAAGTAAAGCTGAGAACCTGAGGCAAATGATGCTGAACTCACTATATTTCTCGTTGCCAAAATTTCCCATCACAGTAAAGCACTATGAAAGCATTCCTCTGAGCTATGGGCAGTAAATGCGGCCTAACTGTACTGCATCACACTATATAGAAAACTCCCTTTCAATCATCTCTCCATCTAATTTGGCTCTGCTTCTGCTCTTAACGTGCTGTAAGTACAGCCCTTTCTCATTCCCATGGCATCAAATATGGCAGCTTGGTCAGTGGCCATCGGCTCCTGATTCCGGCACACAAGGCAACATTTAGCACTTGTATGAGATTCAGCGGGCTTTCACATAACTTCAGTGAAAACCAATATGCCGGAATAACGTAGCATAAAGAGTGAGAAAGTTCAAGTTGAGTGGGAGGGAGGGGTGCCGGATGGGTCAAACAAACACAGGACTTTCACTCAGGAGACCAGTGTTCATGTCCCATGTGAAGCCAAAAGTCAACGTAGAGTTTTTTTACTTAAAAAATGCAATTATTTTAACAAAAAACACGTTTTTTTCTAAACTTAACCAAGTTGCACATGAACATGGAAGTTTATTTTGAAAAGATACAATGCCTGTCACAAGCTGAAATTGACATGCTGTCCCTGAGCATCTAAAACTGACGCTAGAAAGGCACCTAGAGCATCATAGTTCAAGGTCTAGGGTCACTGACCAAGATGCCATATTTGACAAGTTTTATGCAAGCATACCAGCATCAATTCTCCTACGTATTGAGTTTTAAAAAGAGATAGAGGGACCGTATGTAAGCAGATGTGTTGACTGAGGCATCACTTGAACAATACATCAAAATAGCTACTCATCACAACCAATTTAGTACTGTGCTGGGAGGTGAGTCATGCCAGTGGTGTTGGTGCTACTTCAGGCGAGCAGGTCAGATTGATATTACACTGGCCCTTTTTTTTTTTCTTGTTCTTGGAATCATGCCAACATGAATAAAATCCACTACTGGCCACGCTGCCAGACACTGCTCATCTGCCGTCCTTGTTTATGTCTGGCTGGGTGTAATTTTACTTGATTGCTCGCTGCAAAGTGTCTGTCACATTTGTCCCTGTTTTATTCAAAAACAACACGCAACCTTGGGTTTTAAACACTGGAATGAGGTGTTAAAATGACCCTGCTGTCTGCACACTGACCCAATAAAAATGTGTCCCTAAAAGTAAACTCCTATTCCCCCTGGCTCTTACTGATTAGCTTAAATTTAATTTGTCCACAAATGCTTTTGCCTCTGCATTTGTGTTATTGACCTTATGTGACTTTCTGTGAATGATCCATGTGTACACTGTTACAAATACCAAGTTGACCTTTAGAAAGATGGGTGAATGTAAATACAGAATCGAAAGAGGTATTGACCAGCCTGCATAGCATGTCACCAGTCATTAGCTTCAGTCTAAATATGATGCAATTAAACAAGCAGGTTTTTTCATTCAGGCTATATGATGCATGTTTAATGGAATACAGTTCCTCTTAAGTTTGAGACACCTGCAAAAGGATGAACCTTGAGAGAAGTTATTAATGCTAATCATTTGACTGCAGTTGCAGTGAAATCTGTGTGTTATTCATTTAGTGTAAATCCTTACTTTGAAAGGCATTGGTTCCCGAATTTTGGCCTGGACACCATCTGTCTCGAGATCCACAGGAGACAGCTTAAGGTGTTAAGAGATTAACACCTGGGAACCACTGACTTTAATACCTGCTGTGAGGACAGTAAACATGTCAAAATATTCCTTCCTTAAATAAATCAACTCGGTCGAGTAGTCTTACCTTAAATGTCCATGATGTGTTGTTATTCATTACAATGTGAAAAGCTTCCTAAATAAGCCTAAAATATTAAATACAAAGAGGAAGCACCATCAAAAACAGTTTTTACAAATCGTCATTGAAATGAGCTTTGGTTTCAATGTTTCTATGTGTATGCAGCAAACAGCGTCCAGGGTTGTTGGTAAGGAACCCCCCATGGAGTAAGATTTTCTCGTGGTCCCACTTTAGATTCAGCTCCCTGGTTCTCTCCCAAAATGCAGCAATGAATTACTTCTGAAGTAGAAACCAGTTTGAACGACAACCAAAGAGGCATATTAAGATGCAGAAAGATGGGAGGGCAGCACTGGTGACCACTGCAAGATACAATCACTCGCAGAAGGGACTTGAAATGTCCCAGAAAATGACTACTGATTATACAATGCCTGAGGATATGATAAAATCAAACTGAAGCCCAAGAAATTCAATTCCAATTTAAATTCCTCTGAGATAGTAAATACTAATATCAGCTTAAAGCCTGAAAGTAACTTTTGACATGTCCAACTCATACTGCTTTGCTCTGTTTTGTGACTGTGTTTACATATTTTGTCCTTAAATGGACAGCTGTAGACACAGAGCAGGCTTGTGATGAACTCGATACCCTGAGATTGGTGGTTGATTGCTCTGTGTTGTAGTGCCAGGAGTTAGAGCAGGCTATATTAGGAGTGAGCTCAGGGTGAGATAAGATCAGTATTGAGTTTGGTTCAGGTGTTAGGTTTGTCAGGATGGTGTGTCATCAACAGCGGGAGGTTATTGATGGGAGGACTGAAACCTCATTCATGTCAGTTTCATTCAACAGTTTGGCATGTTTTGAGACACAAATGAGGTCATACAGATGATAGTTTATTTACATTACATGGTAAGGCCAGAAGTGTTATGTAACCTTAAAACCAATCTGATAAACACAGCGCTACTCTGAAATCCAGTTGCTTATGTGTGGTGTAAAATTTCACATGCATTGCCTTTTACTTGTAAAATGTCTGTCATCAGCCAAGAAATCTTTTAAAATCAAACCTACTGTACAAATCGGGCACCTTTACCAGGTAAAACTTTTGCCTTTATACCTGAAAATAGAAATAGGCATCTGAACATGCAGCTTCTGAAATGATTTAATTCTGATCCTGACTACAAAGTATTTCTGCCATCATTAACTTCTGCAGTAAATCAATGGAATAGGCTGAATCTGACTCTGACGATACTAATGTTTTGGTCTGCCATCATTTTATTTATGTTGTGTGGACATCTAAGACTGTATCTACATCTGTTACTCATTTTCGATCACAAAGAATGCTAATGATGTTGAAGTGTGTTTGAATCAAAGGGTTCATCTAGTGCAACCTCCAGCTACGTTGCTTCCCATCTAGTGTTTCTACTAGTCTGACTCTTTAAATGTTTAATGTCAGGGCTCAACACCAGCATGTTGTAATGCTGATTAGCATGCTGACATGTTAAACCAAGCAGTGAACATAGTAAACATTATACCTGCTAAACAGATATGTTAGCATTGTAGTTATACATAGCATCACAGAGCAGCTAACATTGCCGTAGACTTAAGGCTCAGATACACCAAACTGACATCAGAGAACTAGTGGCGATGAAGGGAGAGCGTTGTGTCGCCTCATGTCACCTGTGTCTCAGGCAAAAATTTTCACCTAATAACACGGCCAACTAGGACATACGCTCTGCGCCTGCATTAGAGGAAGTAACTTTCCATACCAGCAGGTGGTGGTAGGTAGTCCGTATTTGTCATTCGTGCGCCAGCAAACAATAACAGAAACAATTATGAACTGTTTCTGCCAAAGAGCTCACTGGCTAAGGAAAAAAAATCTGTTTCAATCTCATGCCCTCTTGGCCTTAGCCGTTAGTTTGCTCTTCCCATTTTCGTTCCTCTTCTTGTGCACAGAGCTAACTGCTGAATCAGAGTCATTTTAGTCATCGACGGGCTCACATAGGTCCGACACTGATGTATCGGCCATAAAGCTGCCACTAAGGGCCGACGAGTGCCAACGGTACAGGACACACTGCAAAAACTAAGGTGACAGACCAACAGCCCAACATTGACCAATGGCCGAATTGTCTGCTTGGTGTGTCAGGGCTTGTAGTCCTCTTGTACAAGACTCAGGGTTTAAATGTTAAATGTCATGTCTGTCTTACCAAACTTGTTCTTTTATAACTTCCTTTTGGAATAAGTAGAGATTAGTGCTGTTACTTAATTTCCTTGTAGACCAGAGTGAACTACTGTGTCTTTGAAGATAGTAGTTTTTATATATTAACGGAAAAAAAAAAAAGATGGGTAATGATTCCAAGTCCAAAAACAACTACGTTTTAGATTTTTTAATTATTTAAAGGGTCACTCACAAGAGGCCTTTCTGGTCAAAGCATTGAGTGAAACCAAGAGAGGTCACTGACACTCATTCAATTAGTCTAAGTCAGCTGTAACACAGAGCCACTCTCCAGGCGTGGTCAAAGATCTTCAGACCAGTACTCAATCTGTATGGGCTCGCATGCTGGGTGCTGCCGCCTGTAACACTATCATGTAAACTGTCAGAAGATAAGTTGTGCTCCCTTGGAGTCATGGCCTACTTTTGCAAGCCCCGCCTTCTTGGCGCCGCGGCACTAAAAGGACAGCGAGGAGCTGGTGCTAAATTGTATAAGTTAAGGCTTCGTCTCAGACACACACACACACGCAGGAACACACAGAAGCTTTTGAGAAAAGACACAATGCCAGTATCACACAGAGATGTAGCTGCACTGTTTTACTCTGATAACATTGGGGGAAAGGCTTGTAACAACGAAGCAAGTGAGGAAATAAAATGCAGGGTCTGATGAATGCTATCAATCCCTGAAATTAAAAACTATCCCAGCTAATTTCACACAGATTAAACCTAGACTTCCCCCCATCATAGATCCATTTAATAATTTTAATTTGAATCTCACACCAAGTAAGGGGCTTTTGCACTTACTGTATTAAATCCATCCGTCAGATGTGGACCCCCAGGGCATCATTAGCCTCTGTGTAGCACTTACTGTACATACACCCTCATACCACAACAAAGAAGCAGCAAGCTCAGCAGCACCGTTCATCAAACTGCATGCTTCAGCACAAGAACTGACCCAAGATTTATTGATATCAAACAGCCATTGGTGGTCAACTGAGGACATTTTAGTTTGCACATGATATAGATTTATCAAATATTTATTAGCCATTCTTTATTCACCTCATGGATCCAATTGATTTAAGGCAAGTAAGGTTTTACCCTCCAGCTTGACTTTACCTTTAAAGTAAATGACTCTTAAATCACAAATCCTGAGGGAGCATAGGGGTTGGACTATGATTGATTAGTCCTGACTCATTTTGGGGGGTAATATTCTCACATTCATTTTTCAGGGTTTAAGTATTTTTGCAGTTTTGTTGGCTCACTGATGAAGAAGATACTGTGCAATAGACCGTTTTATGGCTATAGTCTACAAAACTAGTTGCACTGTGTCCCGTGGTTATTATATTTTGCTGAGGCATTCGTCTTTGTTTATAACCCTTGTAAGGCATTCAATCTTATTCTCTTGTATAGCTGCAGGCTAAAATGGCTAAGGGAGCTTTGTTACTCAGGAGTGGCTATGAATTACATTTCTGATGAGCTGCACAGTCAGCTGCAACCTGCCTTTATAGCAGCCGGCACCCAAACAAGCTGCTGAGGTCAGGTCTTTTCTTTCAAGGAAGGCAAAAGTATGGCATGGCTTATGTGTATGCACGTAATGACTGAATCAGTCAAATGTTCAAACTCTGCGGAATCGTCCATTTCTGCTTGATATACTTGATTCTTCAGGACAACAACACCCATTTGTGTTTTTTTCTTTGTCAGCAAAATGGTAACCTTTGACATTTGTGGGTAAGGGCATTAGAGCACAGCACGAGCCGCTCTCTCTACATTATCACACACATACTCAAGCGTCAGATCCATTGTGTCAATAAACTAAAAGGGCAAACATTAATCAGACAGCCATGACTGCATGCTCTTTTCCTGCCTGATTAAGCGCTGTGTCACTCACACTCTGCTTTATTCCACTTTAAAGATCGTTTCTTATTGCCTTCATGTTCGTTCAGCTTTTCACCAACAGTCATGCTTTCAATTCTATTAGTGATAGCGCAGCTCGTTTGCTCTTTCAGTCATAATGTTTGCACTCAGACTCACTCATTGTTCAGGTGCTAAAGAATAGACTGAAGCTCACCACATTGTCCTTGAGCTCCAAGCTAGAAAAGATGTCTTTGTGTAATGTTTTCAAATAAAGCCAGCTTGCTGTCAGGACCAATACCACTTGGAAACAAAGGCAACATCTGTCTAGTTAAAGCTCAGCGAGGGCACTCAGACGTCTCCTTTTCACTCACTCAGGAAGGTGTGTGTCAGGCAGGTAACAAGAACAGATGAGAGCTTCACTTTGTCTCTTTATCCTCTACATCTCAAAGTTATTGTATCATTATAGAGGGCAGTATGAACAGTTCATAAGCTCACAGCAAGACGTAACACTGGTCTTTTTTTATGAGAGCTTTGTTGTGTACCATGATGTTGGTTATTGTGTACACTTTGCCAGGTCTGAGCCAAGAGCTGTAAACCATCTGCTCTGTGTCTGTGCTGTGTTTGACTCTGCCCACTGTAAGGGTGAAAAGCTGGGGCCTGGTGGGGTTTTCACTTTGCAACCTTCTGTCAGGGGTCCTTGCCAACTTGGTGGAAAAGTTTATGAAAAGATTTTGGAATCTTGCCTTAAGTCAAATTTGGTCCAGCTGCCTCAAACTTTTTGCTGAGCAATTCCTGAAAGCTTTGGACAGTTAATAGATAAATAAGGCAGATATCATGTATGTATAAAACAGCTGTTCAGAATAATACAACAGCACAAGTAACAACAAAAAAATGTTGTCATTTGATTCATGTTATGTTATATATACTTTTAAGTTTTTGGTGATATACCTCAACAACTGTTGGGTTGAGTGCCATGAAATTTTGTACAGACATTCAGGGTGGCAAGAGAATGAATTGTAGTGACATTGGCGATCCCCTGACTTTTCCTCCATCGCCACAAGGTTGACATTTATGGTTTTGAGGGGAAGTAACTTTTGAATGGATTGCCATGAAATTTGGAGCTGAAATTCATGCCCCCCACAGGATGAATTATTCTTGGTGATTCGTCAAAGGGACAGTCTATCACAAAATCAAAAATACATATTGTTCCTCTTACCTGTAGCTCTATTTATCAGTCTAGACTGTTTTGTTGTGAGTTGCCAAATGTTGGTGATTTCAGCCATATACGTGTCTGCCTTTTTTGTGAATATCATGGAACTAGATGTCACTAAACTTGTGGTGCTAAAAGCACCAAAAATGTTTTCATTTGCAGAACTTAACAGGAATTTCTATTTCCAGGAATCATGACTTGGTTACTCGAGATAATCTACAGACTTTGTTGTTAGCAGTTTCATGTAAGACCTGTTTTATTTCTTCCGAACAACACCCCCCAACCATATCACCGCACAGAAGGAAGTATACATCTACCCGTGGATGAGTGGCTTGTGCTCCTGACAGCGCGAGATGTGAACATTAATGGTGGCCACTTCAGCTGATCTGTTATGTTAGCTAGCTCAGTGGTGCTAGGTTAGCTAGCATTAGATGCATACTTCCTTCTGCACAGTGGTATGGTTGGTGGGTGTAGTTCAGTAGAAAGAATGCAGTTCCTCTATGAAACGCTTACAACAAACTCTGTGGATTATCTTCAGTAATCGGGTCATGATTTCTGGAAAGAGACATTGCTGTTGAGTTGTTTTTTTTTTTAAGTGTTTTCCTTTTTATGTGGCGCTTTGGGCACCACAAGCCGAGTGCCATGAAGTTCCACTATATTGGAGAGAAGGCAGACATCTTTACGGTCGATATCTCCAACACTCAGCAACTCACACCAAAACTGTGTAACTTGATAAACAGCACTACAGGTTAGAGGACAAATATGTATTTTTTTATTTTGGAGTGAACTGTCCCTTTAAATTTTCATCTGGCGCTATATTTTATCCAGTCCTTAGTTTTATGGCAAATTCTGGTAAACTAAGAGGGTGACAATGATATACATCACATTAGCACTTAGCTTAAAGCATTGTTTTGCCAAAACAGGCCGCTAGCCTGGCTGTAGACTCTGAGTTCTTTGCTTTATAAATATAATTACAGTATTTTTGACCTGTTTATATTTTTAGGAAATTCATTTTTAACTTTTGAGAGCATCTTCTAGTATTTGTAGCCATGGTGCTTGTCTTTAATGATCTGTGTGAACTCACTGTACTCACTTTAGAGCACTTTAATGATCTACAGGCAGGCATATATGACAAATACAAGCACAAAACCTAAACATTTGGATTTGATTGTGTTTCATACAGTCAACATGAAAAAATGAAAGTACACGTTCTGGTATTGATTTCAGATGGCTGAGGGATATTCTACTTCACTGACCTACACTCACACCACAACAACCTTTGTTGGGTATCATTTTTCTCTTGCCCAGTATTTTTACACTGAGCCATTCTTCTGCTCACAGCCAATTTTCCACTGGACCTCCATGATGTTGCCAGACCAGGTTGCAGATTTATGACGCAATTTTCACAGCTTCTACTCAGTGATGTAATTATTACCACTATGTCCCTTTATAGCCCAGGTTTATAGAGGCCTCTTACAACACCCACTCGCCGTCTCGATGTTAGGTTGACTAGCTCTACCTCTGCTGTTACTTTTTACCTGCGATCGAAATTAATTAAGTGTTGCTGTGATTGACAAATGGTTTGCAGCGCTCGAGAGCTCGCCCTAACGCCTACTGCTGCCATCAAACCTCACACTAAATTTTTCAGAGTAGCCCGAGCGGGAGGGGAAATGGGCTTGTGTGCTTTTAGGCAAGGCTATGAACTTATTACTTAAGGACTGTCACACTCACAGAGTGGTGCTGCATAGAACATAGGTTTTTTTTGTGTGTGTGTATCGTGGTCATCAGCTCAAATCTTGGATAAAACACTCGAGTTTACTAATCATGCTGCTTTTGTTAAATCAACCGGAAGGAAAATCTTGTTGGGGAGCCTGTTTGGCTAAGTGTGAAAAGAGTTGACACCTGATGAGTTGTCATATTACACCCTGACTGGAGGTCACAGGCTCCATATCATATTCAGAGCCTGTCTTTGACACTGATGACCCATAGTGTGCTAAGAGACTTGTGAATAAGTAATGTAACCCAGTGAACTAGTTGCTCGTGACGATGCTGTAACTAGGCAGCCTTGAACTTGTGCTGCTACCTGTATATGTTTACACGTAGATACACACAAAAGCAAAAGAGAGAACTCCTCTTGCACTTCTTTTCATCTAACTGCATTAGCATATTGCCTGAAGCGCCTCTGTGCAACACTGTGTGTTCAGATTCACAGAGTCTCTAGCATGACTGTAGTAAGAGTCTACAGCCATGCTAGATCGCAGCCAAATAGAGTGGTGCAGGGATGACGTTTTTTGGGGGGGCAACCCTGAAAGTTAGGATCACCCTGGTTCCCCTCAACAAAAAGCCAACAGGATTTTTTTTTATTTCCTTTTAATATATTAGTGAACAAGATATTCTAGATACACTTAAGTGTTTTGTACAGCAAGATGATCTTCACAAAAGAACAACGCTTTTATAATGTTTGATGCTGTAAATAAATGCCAGAAGAAAAAGCTGTGTTACCTTCATTATAAAGCTTAATATGTTTTGTGGCTCCAGATTTTTTTAAAGTTATTTTTGGTCAAAAATGTCTTTTCTGGTAGTGAAGGTTGCCGACCCCTGCGCTACAATTGGTTCCCTTGACTTCAGCGTCGGCTTAAGACACTTCAAAGCTTCAAGATTCACAACGTAACGTATTTTTTGTTGTAGAACAAAACATGAAAATCCCTTAAGCTTGTGTTAACCACAAACTTTTTACAGTCATCTAATCAAAATCCTTTCGAAAAACCCATTGACTTAGGCAAGGGAACCAGAAATGCTAAAATGCTAACTCATTTCAGAGTTTTAGGACATTCCTGCAACACACACTGTATCAGCTGCTCACATTTTCTGTGACTTAGCATGTTTATTCTAAACCAGTTGTGTGTGCTTGTGTTTGGGTTTCTTTTCTTGTTGAATTTGCTGAGCGTTAATCTCATTATATAATCATAACAATCTCCTTCAAGTCTGCCAAATTCAAGAAGTCTTCTTTTGCTTCCTTCAGGAGCTGCAGGCTTTAAACTAACAGAGTGCAAAATATGTTGTTGTTGTTGTCCTGAAGAACCAACCGATGAGGCAGTCTTGTGTCTATACAAACTTTTAAAGACACTCGCCTCTTGCATGTCCAGTTTCCTTGAATGTACTGAGGCTTTTAGTTGCCTGGGTAACCGTAAGACCTGATGTTGTATTTCCCAGGTTACCCTCAGGTTGTCCACAAGCGCGGAGTGAGAGCTCGGCTCATGAGGCTCTTTCCATGCTCCACAGCCAAAAAGCCTTCCTCCAGTAATCAAAGCAAGTGGCTCTTCCAAGGCTCTTTTTGTGATGATTGTTTTGTTGTTGTTGTCTAAGATGCTTTTCCTTTCTGTGGCTTTTCTTGGTATGGGCGGGGGGGCACAATCTCAATATGAGCTTTAGTCGTACATGATTGCTCGAGCTGGGGTTTGGCAACAACACTCATTTTTGAAATCTTTTCACTTTTCAGTATTTCATATAGAAGATTTTTAGTTTTACAGTTGCATCAGTAGAAAGAAAATCTGTTGTGATGTAGTATGTATAGTACATTTTTTCCCAAACCTTGATAGCTGTTAAAATATTAGTGTTTTTCTCAATGAATTTTGTCACAACTGAAAGAATGTATTTGCATGTTGCAGAATATTCATCACACTCACACGGTAAACACACAAACAAGGACGTCTGATGTTAAACAAGAAAGAAGAAAAGAAAAAACCCCAACTAATTAGCTGATGAGAATGAGATCAAGCAGCTATTTTATTTCCTTATAAGATATTAGTGAACATCACCTTTGAATACAAAGCATTAGCTCCATAGCAGCACATTAACTGTGGTCTGTTAGAAGACGTGGCCTTTTGGCTGTGGGCCACAACAGTACCCTTGAAGCTAATGAGGCATTTAGACACTGTGTCACACTTCAGGTATACGAGAGGCCCAGCGCCAACAAGACAAGTCAAACGCGGTGCTGTGAGGACAGTGCGGTCGGTGACAGGGCCCAGACAGCATCTGCCATCATTACAGGCCCATTAAAAAGTTTCACAGGGTTCGTGAAGAGGCTCCCTGCCACAAGGACTTTGTTCTGGGGCCTCAATAACACTAATTACCTCTGCTGTCGTATCTGGTGTAGAGGAGGAAAAGGGCATTTCGATTTTTTGTTTGGTTTTGTGAAGTAACATTTGCAAACAAAAGGACCTGATATAACGAGCAGAAAAGGGGCTTCTGAATGGAATCACCTCAATGGGTTTTCTTTGTTGTCAAGGAGGTTGTAGATTTTGAGATCAGTTCAAGCCAAAATGTGACATTTTGGATAGAGGAGTTGTAAATATCTGGGTGTATTCGCTTCGCTGATATTTGGATGTGTAACAGGATATGTCAAATTCTAGCTTCAAACGTGCCAGTTTGCAAAGACTCACCAGCATCTGTTCACATCTGACCTTCCTCCTCCTCCTCTCCAGACAGCGTTGAAGATGAGCTTGAACTATCTACAGTCCGCCATCGCCCAGAGGGCCTGGAACAGCTCGAAGCCCAGACACGATTCTCCCGCAAGGAGCTGCAGATCCTGTACCGCGGCTTCAAGAATGTAAGTGACGGGGCCACCATACAGCCTTGGCACCATGCATAATGTACAGCTCAGTGGGCTTTGTTCTCTCTTGGACGTCGCTCTCTCTTTGACATCAAAAACATGTTTTCCTTTGATTTTATTTCATTTATTCTTTTTTATAACCTTCTATAGTAGACAGGAAGGTTGGACTGCTCTGCACTCTTATAGATATCATCACTATTCAGCATCCACTCTGCTTTATATAGGGCTAAAATAATAATCAAGCATCTGATAAGTGCTATTTTGCTGAATCATCCACATCTTGCGCTTAATGTTATCATGCCCAGTTGTGCTTACCACAGAAAATTGAATTTTCTGTACATTGTCACTGTGCCAAGAATAATTAGGTCATATCTCCAAGACATTGTGGAAGATTACTGATGAGTAATCAGGTCAAAGTCCTCCAGAGCAGCCCATATAAAATCACCTCACTTCATTGTCACCTCTAGTGTGAGGCATAATGAGATGACCCAGAATTAACTCAACCCAAATTGTCTGGCTATGAAAGAGAGAAGGAAAAGTGAGAGTTCTGTGACAAAGGAAGTCCCATGGGGCTTCAGTTTCCTGTTGAGCCTGCACTCTGCTCCAGCCAAGTCCCTGTAAAGTCTGCCCATTAGTCCACTTCCACTTGAGACAGAGTAAGAGGTAAGAAGTGTACTAATGAGGCTTTTAATTTGTGCCGCACAGACTGCCTGGCTTCCTCTAACAGCAAGGGATAGAGTCCTGCATATGTTTATGGACGCCATCCTGGGTTTTTTAGCATTACATATTTTGCATTTTATTTTTAGCTTCTCTTGTGGCATCGCTCAAGGGATGGTCAGTTGGTAGGTTGATCCACAACTTTGAGGCCAGGCTGTAATATCTCAACAACATTCATGTGGATTGCCATTAAACTTGGTGCAGACGTTTGTGTTCCCCTCAACATAAACTGTAATAAGTTTGGAGATCCCTCTAATTTTTTATCTAGCACCACCATCAGTCCAGAATTCAGCTTGTCCAATACTTTTATGTATGGACAAATGCAAAATTAATGACATTCCTATTATCTTCAGCAGTATTTTGTGTTTAGTGCTAACTGGCAAATGTTAACATGCTAACAAACTAAACTATTGTTCTCAAAGCACCAATGTGCTGAAAGGAATACCTCACCTCCAATATGACCATTTTGTCACTTACTGAAGAAAGACAGCATAAGTCAAACATTGTTTTTCTCGTATTCCTCCGCTGAACGAAGAATCCAAAAACAAAGAAAATTCCTGATGAATTGAAGTAGAAGGGGTCCACGTTTAAAAACCACAAAACTATATCAAAACATCCGTTCACAAACTCTCACACAACTCATGCAGTATAATTGCAGTAAAATTTTCTTTGTTTTTGGATTCTTCGTTCACCGTGAGTCATGCGAGAAAAACAACGTTTTCATCACAAATTCAATGTAACCTGGGGTGAGTAACTGATATACAAGTGGTCATTTGGGGGTGAAGTTTTCCTGGAAATACAGAGCTCTGTAGGCAGGCACTTAGACTTGTTTTTAACAGCTATTTTGTGATGAGAATAAACCTTTTCATTTTTATTCATGGTTCAAAACTGCTGTTAAATGTTGTTGTGGCAGAGGTCCAAATTAGACCCAGAGAAAGAGTCATGACATTTAAATTGCAGCTACTAAATAGCTTTTGTACACCGTTGGAGCTAAGTCCGAAGTGTAGCTCATTTTTTTTAACTGCCAGGGTCAAACAGCTCATCTTTGTCTTACCCCAACCCGGTGACATTGGCAGAGCTTTTAAGGCCAGCCAGACTAATAGAAGCTGGCATGGTTCCCATGATGGGAAATTTGGCCCTTTGTCCTTGTTATCCAGGGTTTCGAAGCAAATCAAATGCCTGTGGGTGGCAGGATGAGGTCATTTGTCTTGACAGCAAACTTTACGAGTCATTCACTTGTAACGCCGTTGGTCAAAGTGGAGCTTTGTCTTAGATCCAGCAATATGTCTAACAGTGACCAAAACAAGATCTCTGACTCTGGGTCTTGCTCTCGAGGCAGATATGAGCAAAGGTCACCTTAAAGGTATGAGAGAATCCATTGTTTCATAAATCCCTTGACCGCAGACTACAGGAAATAACACAATATTGTCCTCACGTCTGGCTAAATCTGCTGGGCTTTCACAGTTCACAGTCCAGGGCACTGCCTCGAGCATTAGATTAAGATCTCATAGTTTCCATCAGCTATGATGCCTCTGTTCACACGTTTATTTCATTCCCTGGATCGCTTATTGCCGCATCGCTTCACGAGACTCAGAAAGGAATTTCATGCCTGGCTGGTTTTGCATTTCACAAATTGTATTTGTGATTTTATTATCATGGATGAGCTAATTTTACAAGCATATCAAATGCATACAAATACATTTTCTGACCTGTCACTCCGTCTAATGAGATTGGCACTGAATAATGTGTAAGATGGAACAGCATGCAAGGGCAAGTGGAAAGCACTCTGATTTGTGATCTTTATCCACAAAGTACTACTCAATCCAGTCGCTCTTTGCCCTTCAATTTTGAGGTAAAAAAAATATACACAAATATATATGTGATACAAGATACTGGAAAATAAGGAACAACAGACAGACCTTGCATGTTAAGAAGTGTAGAAGGTGAGTAAGAAAACACTGCTAGTAGAAAAAACGCAAGTTTGATCTTGGCAAATTCCATTAACATGATGTTTCCTGAGATGCTTTACTAAAGTCCTTAATCATAAATGTAAAAATATCCTGATGTAAATGATAATATGTCCTTAATGGGGTCATTTATTCATCTATCAGTGCCTTACTGATGCAGAGAAAAATGCATTAAAAGAAAACAGCTTCTCCAAAAGCTCAATATTAATGACTCATGTAAAGAACAGTGTGTAAATGAGGTCCTGACTTCTGGCTCAGCGATTTATCTCTGTTTATCCTGGCAGGACCTTAAGGAGTTCAGGCTTCAAGTGAGTGTAACTCTTTCACTGAACTTTAAATTGAATTGCAGGGGCAGTGTGTTGTACGTGACGATAACTAGATAACACACTGTCTTCATTCTCGATCGAAAAACTGCCTCCCTCGCCAGTGTCATCATGAGGCTGAAAAGAAAAGATAAAATACAGTCAGATGAATTCTCATGTCAGTGTGAGATGCGGTTCAACAATCACAAAGTTTTACTGACCTTTAATTGTCATTCAGGTTTGTGAGGGTGAGTAAGCGAGGTTAGAAGAAGAAGCTGACTTGGAACACAGCCATTTGTATATTGCTGTCCCACTTAATCAGTGTGTTATTAGCGCTGACAGCTGTAATTGCCCATCTGTGTGCACACGCAGACACAGACACACGCAGAGCTGCACAGACGAGAAATTACATGTTTGAAAAATCTCCCCCTCCTCACTATAAGTACTTAATTACATGACATTTCCTTGCACTTCCTCAACAAAAGGTTGACTGTTGACAACCCATTCACTGTAGTATTGTAGAACATAAACAATGCTCCAATTAACAGAAGCTCGACTAAACAACAAAGAAATACTCTCTGTGTCAAATGTACAAAGGTGCCGTGGAGCAACTTTGCTTTCTGAGTGAATATGTTTGATGTCCAACGTTTTCTCCCAAGGCTTAACATCTCTGCTGTGTTTGCTGGAATATGATTTGGAAATTGTTAATTTTTGGGAAATACTCTTATTCACTTTCTTGCTGAGAGTTAGATGAGAAGATTGATATCACTCCATGTCTGTCTGTTAAAAAATAAGCTACAGCCAGGAGTAAGTTAGCTTAGTTTAGCATACAGCAGAGACTCCAGGAGTCATTAGGCTAAGCCAAGCAAAGAAAATGTTCAGCATGCTAAGGCCTTGATCACACAGAAAGCATTTTAACTGCTAGAGGCAGCTTTTTGTAATTGGTTTAATGAGACTTAGGCTTTTTGCTTACTGTTTTTGCATTGCAACGTCCCTCGTGTTTCTGCGCCCCGCACCTCTGTCGTTTTTGCCGGATCGTTCCGAACTCCCCAAGTTGAAAAAAAACTCAGAACAGAAAAGTGCCTAACATCATCTCCACTTTTTTTTTACCATTTCCAAACCAATTATTTGAGAGGCCGGCCTTCTGTGGTGGTTGTGACCACAAATATTACATTTGGAAAAAAATGGAGGACCAACTAGTGGTACTCCCTGCGATCCACTGTCTTTTTTTAGGATCTCATGTACCCACACAGATCACCGTTTCCCTGTGGCCAACAAACTGTTTGCTGTTTGCCTGAGCAAGTACCCTCTACCTGAACATTTTAGGATCTAGCTACTAATCACTGTGATAACAAGTAGGTAGTTTTAGCTAGCCAAATGAAACAGTAGATTGATTACATGGGAAGGTTAGGGTAAGGAGGTGATAGGGTGGTTGCCTGTGCAGTGTGCCTCACATTTTGCAACCTGCAAAACGCTGTGATCGGGGCCTAATGCACTAAACTAAAATGGAGAACAAGTTAAATTTTAGCATGCTAACATGTTAAACATTACACCTGCAAAACATTAGCATGATAGCAAATTGCCATTAGCTCAAAACACAGCCTCAAAGACCTGTTAGCATGGCTAGCTGTTTCCTGCTGCTTCCAGTTTTTATGCTAAGTTCAGCTAAGCTAACTCTTACCTGTCGTGTCCTATTTGCTGCACAGGCATTAGAGTGGTACCAATCCTTTAATCGAATTCTCGGCAAGAACAAATTGTCTGCCTACTCCTTTTAAATTTATTTGCAGTTGCACCTTTTTCCCCACAAGAATACTCCCCTAAAAGGCACAATCAAAGATTAAAGCCTGAACAGTTTTCTTTATCGGTGCCATGATCGCCAATATAATTCCAGTGCGACTCAGTCTCAGTAGTTCTCCACATGCTGCATCATTTGGATTCATACACTAGTTTACCCTGAGCAGCACCACACACTCTACAGACTCTCTGACTTCATTAAAGCAGGTCGCAGACTTGCCAAACTACAATATGGAGACAGACTTGTGCTCATTCTGTCTCTCGAGCTTCCCCCAATTCTTGACCTCAGCCTCACCTCACAAGATATGCAACTGGGTCTGTGAGACAACAGAAAAAGATTGTCAAGGGATTCATGCAGACAACCTTGCAGCATCCTCTTTGCTTGAAACACAAGGAGCCCATTTGAAGCGAGACAACAAGGTTTCATCTTTATATTTTCAGCCCCACAGTTCTGTTTCCTGACGTGGCTGATCAAACATGGTCACAGGAAGGAGGAAACCCAGTTTGCCCTGTGATTCTTATCAGGTTGTTCACACTGAGAGATAGTTTCTCTCTCACAGTCTATCATCCAAGAGAAGTGAAGCAAATACCTGGCTGTGGAAACTCTTGTCTTAAGTTTTGCCAACGAAACTAACATTGATTTTGAATCAAATCGATTGTTTTAAATTTTACATTTTCAGGTAAAGGTTTAGTAGTGCAGAAGTACATTCCCACTATTCTGTTTCTTTATTTTCTGGCTGTTTATGTTTTATTGAAGCTGTATCAGAGCAGTGTCCATGTTGTTGTTTCCTCCCTATATACAGTCTGTTCCTTTGATTTCCTATTTTCTTGTCTAGAAAACCCAGAGACACATGCCTCCTGTTTTGGAAATTGTCTCTATAGGTGGAGCATTTCCTCTCCTCCAAAGATTCAATATCCTGCCAGAGTGCGCTCTGTGCAGCCTCACCAAACAGAAATTGAACCTGCAAAACTAGCTGCCTTTATCACCACGCTGCCCTGAGCAAGGTCATCCACCGCGTCTTCGGTTGCCCCTTTCTTTTAAAAGAGACAAAAGCATCCTTCTTGAAGGTGTTATGTAAGAGTATTCAGTCTTTTCTATACAGCCACAGGTGGGTGACTCTGAATGGCTGTGGATAAGATATCTATTTAGGCTTGAATGGTTTGCAGCTTGAATACCACCAAACTGAACAGAAGGAAAATAAATCGAGATATCCTTGATAGAGTAAAATGTCGCCTTTCAAAATGTGTCTTCCCTCAGTACTGTTTAATAAAATGATACAGAGATGCAGTGGCAACTAATTTATTCATTGGAGGTTAAAGCCTAACTTAACATGAAACTTAAAGAGTGTTTCACTGTCCTCTCTGGGCGAATATTTCACGTCTGCTGCACCCAACTGTGATGTCACAGTGTACTTCACACTGCTGGAGTGTAACAAGTTTAACCTTGCTTGGGTCCAGACCTTGAAATCCGCCCACTCCACTGAGCTGACTTATTGGTTTGGCATCGTGACATGAAACAGCAGTATCTCTGTTAAAATAAAAAACATCCAATCCCTAGTGCCACAGGCGGGACTGACACTGTTGTCTGGATGTTGTAAGGCAATACACAAGAACCAGTGAGCAGTAATCAGTCCCTCTAGGATCTCGTGGCAAAAAAAACTTGAATTTGCAGCCAAATTTGTCAAAAATCACATAAAAATTGCGGCATTTTTATGTGACTTTTTTGCGGGAAATTGTGGCAAATGACAAAAATTGCAAATCAGGAGAAGAAAAATGTCATTTACTACTGCCTCTATGTTGCCTTCTGTAATGTTGCAAAAAAAATCCTGAGTGAATATTGTAGCTCTGTGACTAAAACAACATGTAAGCTACATCTTCTGTAAACATAACATCTTAATAAATTCAAAAAATATTGTATGCATTTAAAGAAAGTGCAAATTCTTATGTCAATACAAAGCGTTTCTTCTTACTGCAATGCCATTAGTGCGATTTGATGATGTGTTTGATGACAGTTTCAAATGATCGTCGCACGTGCAGCGACTTCCGATCGGCTGAAAAATGCGGAAAAATCGCGTGACTTTTGAAAAATTGCAAGCCCTCGCAAATATTACGGACTTTCACTGAATTTGCATCAATTATTGCAATCGCAAGATTGCGATTTTCTGGAGGGACTGAGTAGTAACAACAGTCACAGTGCTACATAAAGGCTGTTCTTTATCAACATGTCTGCCAAACATCGGCCAACATTGTAGTTCGTTTTACGTCTCCTCCACTCTTAAAACCCCAGGAAACCAGTATGTTGGCATGGCTACACACCAGGGTGGACTTAAAGTGACGTTAGATTCAGGTAGATACATTGGTCTCTAGTAGGGGTTGGAATCACCAGACGATCCATGATACGATATTATCGCGATACTTACGTCACGATATTACCTTTTTTCAAACTGTCCTCACAGGAAAACTACAGCAAAATGTATCTAGTGGACTGAAAAAGCAATTGATTATATTATTCTAGTAGGCTACATTAAGTTTAATTTGTATTTGTGATATTTTGTGATATTAATAATTTATATAATAAAAAAAATATATGATATTGCGATATCACACAAAAATATCGCGATACCATGCTGTATCGATTTTTTTCTCCCACCTTGAGTATTTAGTGATTGTTTAGAGAAAATCAAATCCCCCTATTCCAGGAAAATCAGTTAAAAGTTGGCTCTAGTTTAGCCTCTTAAATGTTTAAGATCTCCTTTAGAGGTGTTTAAAGGCTTAAAAAATAATTTGTCTGATATGGTTATTAAATAACAATGAAGGTAAAAAATAAAGATATACTCCCTGTATTGAAAGACTTGTAATAACTTTCATTTTAAAAGTTTAAACACTGAATGCAAGACGTCTCTCCTTCGAAACTTAAAATTGACTTTTCAGTGAAGTGTGTACGCTGGAGATTTCAAGCTACAGTCACACACTCAGGTTTAATGCAAGGCTTCTAATATAGGATTGTCTTTAATGTAAATGCTAAATGACCTGTGCACTTCTGCTTTGTCTTCCAGGAATGCCCCAGTGGAGTCGTCAACGAGGAAACTTTTAAAGACATCTACGCTCAGTTCTTCCCACAAGGAGGTCGGTGTCTGCTTTGTTTTGCAGCTTGTGTTGCCGCCTCTTATCTCCTCTGTGTGCTGGACCGACACAAATTGCCTTTCACTCATGTTTAGAAAAATTGTCACCAGAGTCCGGAGTGCTTTAAGTTAAACCTCCATCCAAGAAAATGTGACAGACAGAGAGAGAAAGAGGAAGAAAGTAGTCTGTTTGTATTTATGCAGGCTGGAGTTGCTCAGTTTGTGCTCATCATTATGCAAAGATTCTACCCGAGGAACAAGAGAGAAAACATTAGGAGGCTTTGATATATCTGTTCAAAGAGAAAAAAGGCAGACCAGTACATATAATGGCTCAGCACACAGGAAACAATGATAAAACTCTTAGCTTTGGGCAAAAAAAATACATTCTGATTCTTTGATGTTGTCCAGAAAAGCTTTGCTTTGAACCATTGTCTTGTTTGCAGTAGGTGTATCTGCTGGTGGTGACTGAGCTGTAATCAGATGTTTTTCATATGCATGTTTGCTCTCTCCATAGATGCTTCAACATACGCACATTTCCTGTTCAATGCATTTGACACAGATCACAACGGCTCTGTGAGTTTTGAGGTAAGCCAAGTATCGCCATTTTAACTGTAGAACCTGTCCTTCATATCAATAACCAGTTTACTGTATGTGTTGGGAATTTCAACAATCTCAAAGGAAGTCCACTGAAAGCTCCGACAAAACTACATCAAACCAAACACTTTTTAAAGTTTCCACACTGTGAGCCTCTGAGGCTTTACACTGGGGCATTATGTAACCTGCAACCCCAATAATTTTAAATTAGCCCAAGCAAGTCTACTTGAGATGCTATCAGAATGTGATTAATATTTATGAAGGGCATATATTTGCTTATTAGAGCAGAAAAGCTGTCATTATGCCAAACCAGAGCTAATGTGCAGGTCCATTCAGTTTAAAAGTGCGGGGATTCCCAGAGGGCCGCCACAGTTTAGGAGATGGTTTATAACTTGAATGATGAGGTGTGTTTGATTGATAGCGTCTGCACTATTGCTGTTTCATCACTTGCTTCTAATTAATACCTGACATAACATCCTTGCCTGAAATGTTTTACCTACCTCGACTTTTTTAACTTTGTTTTTGTTTGTCTCATTGATTTTTGAGGACTTGTTTACAAAAAGCTTATTTTTAAATGTGTATATTTTATACAGTTCTCAGTGAATCTTGTTTTCACTGCAGGATTTTGTCATGGGCCTTTCTATCCTCCTGCGAGGCACAATCCAGGAGAAACTAAACTGGGCTTTCAACCTGTATGATATCAATAAAGATGGCTATATCACTAAAGAGGTATGTCCCACTGAAATACACAAATACCCACGTCAGAGCACGAGTTTTTGTGAAAGGGTCAATTTACCCCAATTCAAACATTTTCTTGCTAATGTCAGGATGCTAACATGCTAACATACTCACAATGACATAGACTGTATAAAAGTAATGGATGTAGCCACTGTGACATCATCCATTGGTTTGTGGGCTCCCATTTTTAAGCCTAAAGTTTGGCACTTTGGCCGTCGCCATCCTGGGGTTTTGGAGCCAGAACTGACCATATTTAGATGAGGGGGTGGAGCTATAGAGGAGTGAGGAGCACATCTGACTAAAACCCTTGAGCTAACACCTTGCAGAAAACTTGTCACTCAAAGCAGCCAACTATGTGTAACCTTGACTCTTAATAAAATTTAAACAAAAGAGTTTTATAAAAATTTACCCCCTGTAAAGTTAAAAATTAGGTATAGATACCAAAACCTTTTTCGTATCAGGCTGTAAACATGTTTAATTCTGCTGTAATGTTTGGCGTTTTAATGTGGGGGTCTATGGGGATTGACTCACTTTTTGAGCCAGCCCCAAGTGGCCGTAAGAGGAACTGCTTTTTTTTGCACTTCCGCGCTGGCTTCATGTGAAAATTTTGACCTGATGATTTTGCCCTGGATGGAAATACAGAGGATCACCAAGGTGATTACAGTTCATCCAGACGTGGACCTGAATATCTGTAACACATTTAATTGAAATCCATCCAGTAGCTGTTGAGAGGAAGAGGAAATGTGAGGAAGAAAAGGAACCCTGAATATTTGTACAAAATTCCATAGCAATCCATCAAACAGTAGTTGAGGTATTTCAGTTTGAAAAAAAAATGTAGTGATAGTGAAACTTCCTGAGAGAAACTATCCACTCGGGAACTCCCCTAAGAACTACATACCTTTTGTTCTTATTTTTTTCTGTTTGCATTGGAGCCACCAATGGGAACACTGAAGTGACATACTGTACGCCGGCCAGTGGTTGGTATAGCAACGGCAGTTTCGCTTTGACAAGTGAAAATGGCATTGCATTTCCACCCTGTCCATTTTTTCCTTTACATGCTGTTTGTGTTTTATGTTGCCTAATGTTTACATGGCCAAGGGCTTTTAAAAATGGCAGTACCTGGTGCTGCATTGGCTGTGTGCAACCAATCCCTGTACAGTTACATCACTCATGGTTCCTCTTTTGCTTGGAGATCACCTACTCTAGGTGCGGACACACCAAAAGGCGGTTCTTAGAACTATGAAAAAGTTCCTCCAGTCTGAAAACGCCGAATGAGCAATATCATAGGGAAAGTTTCTAAAAACTGTCGACAGTGAGGTCTGCAGATTAGCTACAGTAACGGGGACATTGCTTCTGTTCATTTTTCAAATGTCATTTTTCTAATCTGTCAATGCCATAATTAAAATTCCAGTCACCTGAATGATATTATTACAGAAGCCTGTAAAGCAGACAGTCTCAGGTCAGTAGAGGTAAATGGCTTTCTTTGTAATTTGGGAGAGCTGACCCTTTTCTGTGTGCGGCAGGAAATGCTAGACATCATGAAGGCCATCTACGACATGATGGGGAAATGCACATACCCCGTCCTCAAAGAGGAGACGCCTCGTCAGCATGTAGAAGTATTCTTTCAGGCAAGTGTGTTATTTGGCAGCACTCACTGCACTGTTATTGTCAGTCACAGCGAAGAGCCTGCTCTTCATCTTTTCCCTCTCTCCGTCTCCAACAGAAGATGGATAAGAATAAAGACGGAGTGGTAACCATCGACGAGTTTATCGACTGCTGCCAAAATGTAAGCTGGATATCCCGACACATCTCTTTCTCCACTGCTGGCACGCTCGCATTTTTCTCATTACATTGTTTTCTTTTTGTGCGCAGGATGAAAACATCATGCGATCAATGCACCTCTTTGAAAATGTTCTTTAACTTTTGGCTGAGTGTGGAGGCTTTGGAAGAGGACATCATCTTAAGCTTGGCCCAATAACTGACTTGGACTCATACTGTGTACAGTGTGCTATGCAGACTTTTGATCATAGATAGAAATATTGTTCATTACTGTGGGCCACAAGTAGGAGTAGGCAATATGGTGCGAACACTCTGGAATGCCTTTTGAACATTTTATTGAATAAATTGTAGAACTTTATTACATAAAAAGAACTGAATAGAAAATTCAAGGTTGATTTCCAACATTTGTCTCCGGAGTGTCTTTCTGTTTGCCGAACACAGAGTTCTGCAAATTGCGCTGGCCTCCACCATTATAAACACACAGGGAATTTGTGATGAAGGGGTTTAGACAGGATGCTTCTATCTCTGTTGCAGCCTTGACTTGTTTTATTTACTGCCAAGTGAAATCACTGTGACTTTTTACAGCATCAAAAAACAAAACTGAACAAAATATCTGAGGTATCTTCACACCCCTCTCTGTTTTTACATTCCAGACCGCCTCTCAATTCCAGAGTGTTCTTACCCCCTGACTTAGTTAACCATTGTGGTCTGTCTTTTTGCTCTTTCAAGGAAGCATTTAGAGAAAAAAAAACACACACATTGTACCATTTTAAACTGTATATATTATAGATAAAGCATTAGATAAGAATTCTGTGAGAAACTTTTCAACTTTGTTCATGTTTACTTGCCAACTAGAATGAGACAACACAAGGATTGTATTGATGTCAAATTCGGACCATGCTATCGATGGTTTGTCTACAGAAGCACACAGGTAGCTATATTTACCATGAGTATAACACTAGAAGATATCTTTTGTCATAAGATAAATGCTGCTTTCAGTGTATTTCAGTTAACCCTATGTATTCCCTGTAAAGTAGACCATCTATCTATATGTTTTTAGTTCTGTTTCAAAGCACTGTTTAGGAGTTTACACTAAGAGCAGTGTTTGAGGTTATTTATATGGTATTATGGTCATTGTACAAAAGATTGTGGGTTGTACAGTATTAAATGAAAGTTTGCTCTCAGATGAATTTCAGGTCTTTAGATTTGTTCATAGAATTCACTGTTTTTAATCCGTAAGGGCAGTGGGGTTTGGTCGTGGATACAAACACTGTAACTTTGTATTATACTCGTCATTTTTGGGTTGTTGGCTAACTCCCTGCTGTTTTCCTCCTCCTCCTCCTGTGGGTCAAAGCCCTACCTGCCCGCACCTATCAGCCTGATTGGTTCCTGCTGTCTGTGATTAAAGCATTGCTTGGCCCCAAATGTGAGCAAACACAAGGCATGCTGGGTAGAAGTCTCACTTACTGACTGCCTGTTGCTCGTTGGAAACTACTGGATCACTGAGAGAAGTGTCTGGACATTATGTAAGTAAGTTACTAAGTGTTTCAATTGGACTTTTTCTTTCTCACAGTGACTTGGATACAGAAAGTGTCCATCAAACCAGCCGGAAATCTGATGTATACTTGAGAATTGGTTGAATTTTGTCACTACACTGTATAGTCACAAACATAAAAATCTCCTCAGTGAGGCATGTTGGTCATTAGTTTAGTAAAGAAAATGGCACATTTTTCTCAGTTGTGTTGGTTTTGCTCATGTCATCAGAGACCATGTGTTTATTTCCACCAAGAAATTGCCATTTTTTCCCCCTTGATTTCTGTTTGTGTGCCTTACTGTTTGTAAAGATGTTGTTTCTGTTTGGTTGACAACTTTTATTCTCTGAAATATGACTATGAAAAGTAAGTGATAAAACAGAGGGGGAAACAAATGTTTGCGACATTACCCACTTCTTAACATATCTACAAGAGATCCCAGTGGATGAAGACACGTTCTTTCTGAAAAGCATTTCTACATTTCTTGTGTAAATAATATCCAAAGTCAGCTAGCTCTGACAAAGTGAAAAAATAAACTATACACATCAAACTTTCAAATGCGTGTTAAATGACTTAATACACATGAGAGGTTGTAGAGTGTTACGTGTGTGCTATAGTAGTTGTTAAAGATGTGAGAAGTGCTGTGGTGGTCTGTGCACATTTATTTTCAGATAGTAAATTCTAAAATGTACACTACTGGCTCATGTGTGTATATAAAAACAAAAGGTATTTTAATGCTTTTTATTTTGTCAGTATAGCAGGTCCCAAATTACAGATTTTCACACTATAAGCTTGTTGGAAAGGTCACTTAAATTCAGAGCTATTTAAAGTGTTACATGAGATGTATTGTAATATCTCATGGAGCATGCTTTAAAAACAAGATTGTGTTGAACATCATGGACACAAGTAGTTTTATTGTCCAACTTTATAGCTCATATTGATGATCAAAAGGCAATGACTGAGCTCTCTCTGACTATTAGTTGTCTGATGCCCCCCTGTGGTGGCAAGAGGATATTACACAATAGTGTAAACCACACTTGGGCTGCATTAATTTGAACCCTGAGCACACTGGAGTGATTTCTTTTAAATATATGGGGGGAAAAGGAAGCTGATAGATCACGATTCATTTTTTGAAAATTCTTTTTTTTTTTTTTTTTTAACTAGGAAAAAAAACAAGGCAAAAACTATATTTGTTATTATTAATTTAATTAAAATTATGTCACAAAATTATTCTAATTTTTAGGCACTTTTTGTTTTTTAAATTTCTTTTTTTTTAAACTAATTTTCTTGTTTTTAATATTCTCTTTTTACTTTTTTTTTGCAATTTCTTGGTCATTTCTTTCGTTGCTCACTGACTTCTTCCTGTGTCTTGAAAGCAATCAAGCCAATTTGCTCAGGTTTCAAAAGGTTAAATTAATATTTTTTGCTGTGTATATACTGATTGTAGAGTTTATTTTAGACTGTGACCTTGTAAATAACTTGTTTTTTGTGTAACTGTAAATTATCTGACATTGACTCTTGGATCCTGTGCAGTAGATTTCTCACTATATTTGACAGATGACCACCAATCAGCAGACTGAATGTAAACATTTTGACTACCTTACATCTGTACTGTAGCTCTGGCTTGCAATTAATTATGTCAGTTCAATTTTACGGTGAATATATTTCCTTTGAAAGCAACATAAAGTTAAATTTTCTGTACTGTGCATATCTTAAAAAAACTGAGCAGCAAGAGTTATGTCAAGAATTTAATTTGTTGAGGGTTTGGAATAAAATATACATGGCACGCCAAGCCCATGACTGTCCATGAGTCAACTCAAAAAACAACCGTCCATTTTTCCAGTTACCTTGAAATCACTTCTTCCAACTTAAAATAGTAAGGTACTCAAATTACCTGAGATAAGTTTGCATACAAACCAAAAAGACAAAAGTCAGCCATAGACCTCCAGGACATAGATACTTGACATATATACTTGACATATAACAACTATTATATCAACTTAAGGCAGATGGTCATACTTTGAAAACACAAGTTGTGTATTTCATGTACAAAAAGACTTTTTGGAGGCCGCACATACACAAAAATATTTATCAGACGCATATGTGAATTAAACAGAGGCAATTACCTCTGTAAAAACAAGCAACATGATACAGTATGATGCTTCTGCTGCGCTGAAACCAGGACTGAAAAGTTACATGTCATCATTACAGACAGTTTTGCAGATTAGTGTCAAAATTCAGATGTTCCCATAGTAACTGATGATTTAATAATTTATCAGCTGACATCTTTTTCATAATAAAAAGGCATTGTTGGAGGCTGCCGGGATTTTTTTTTTTTAAACTCAACCACTTCCAACAATAACAGATCATTTACAGATACATGTTTTCCCATGTTGGAGCTCTTGTGTGGCAGCTTTATTGAAAAGCTTGATATATGGTCCCTGTTTGCTCCCTCTGACGCCTCTCGGCACCGTCAGCAGTCCGTTCCCTTCAGCATCCCTTTTTTAGTTCCAATTCTGACTCGTGCAGTGTGGAAAAAATGCCATTTTTCATCCAGACGTGAGTTTGTTCTTTATGTAGAGCAACAGCTGTGTTCATTTCATTGTAATCTCAGAACACCAAAACAAAACGTTTTCTGCGTCACTGCATGCTGTGCAGATCAAGTCTCTGCTATACATGGTCAAAGAATCTGATTTATTTTTTTTTTAACCGAATGCTTTGAATCACTCATGGTGTAATGACGCGAATAATTTTCAGTCCTGGCAGCAGCAGCATTGTTTCTGCTAAATTATGAATAACCTGGTACCGTGGATACGCTACGTGTGTGTATGTTTATTTTATTACATTTTCCACTCGGACAGCAAAAGTGTGATAAAACGTAGAAGCCTCTAAAAGTTGTTTAAATATTTAAAAATGTATTTGAGCATTTATTGTTTAAAAAAGAAACTTAAGATTTTAAGATGAGTTACTGAGACTCGTTACATATTCAGTCTTCATGGGAGAAAGTTGTTTATAACAAAGACCGGCGAACTTTATTGAGTTTCAAAGTGAATGTCTACAGTATTGCCCACAAATAACCCCTTGTCTTGTTCCAAATCTACAGAGTAAAATGTAAATCTATGTATTGCTTATGCCCATTGGCTTTGTGCCCAAATGCGTTTCAGCCTCAGACTCTGATGTCATTCCAGTCTCGGCGGCCCATCACACAGAGCACCTGTGCGGGAAATGCTGGATGTGCTGTCCACGTTTTACTTACAAGTTCCTCAAGTGACAAGTGGTTATTTGAAGATCATACTGTGTGTACACATTAAAGGGTGACAAGCATTTTGGAAAGGCAGCTTTGGATTCTCAGATCTCAGAGGGCTCTTCTTGTTTCCTGGTTTCTTCCTCTGTCTTTGTAGTACACTTAAAAAGTGTCTTTCTGTGGACCGTCCTTAAGATTCAAATGGAGCCGACTGAGACTGACCCTGCGAGGTTTGTGCGTGGTCCATTGGATGGCGTGTTTCTCCCGGGCCAGTGACGGCAGAGACACTGAGGCCAAGTGATGGCGGGGGGGGGGGGGGCGGGTTAAGTGAGGAGCTGCCTGATCTCTCGGTGAACGTAGCAAAGGAAGTCCATGTAAGAAGCTCCACCGTGCAGGCCTTTATCCTCCACCAGGAACTGACGGAACAACATCTCTGGTTTGTCCTTCTGCCTCACGATTTGGAGCTGAGAAGAACGGAGGGGAGAAGCAAGCAAAGTGTGATGTGTTTTCAGTTTAATTTACTCATTTACTGTACTAGGAGTTTCACATTTACCAGCTGTGTTCCACATGCACATCTATCTTCATGCTTAAAAATGTACTTAGGTCCAGTGTGTGTAGAACTTAGGGGAATATATGTGCAGAAATTGAATATAATTTTGTTTTCTAAAGTGTAAAATCATCTGAAAATGAGAATAGTAATCCTTTAGACATGTGAGAATGATCTCACATTTTTTATATCTGTCAAAATAGAGCCATTCACATTTTCTAGTCAGCCACCGTAGTTAGCAGCCCCTCTGCAACAAGCCTAACAGCAACCGGAAAACACTGATTTTTTCATTTGAAACTGCTTTCATCAGTGTCTTTTTACCAGTTTTAATCACCTGGCTCGCTTGTTTTGAAGAGGAGACCTCTGCGGATAATTCAGTTCCTCGTAAAACCTCCTAAAAACCATCAACTCACCATCAGTACATTGTTCCTTGGATGATACATTCTTGTGACTAATGGTTGTTCAGATTTTAAATATAACAGGTATTAAATCCATGTAAAACTCACTCGTTTTTTTGTCCATGTGTGTGTTTTTGCTTCATTTTAATGAGTAGGACTGCAGCTTCCTATGTGGAGTAATAAATGTTATTCTAACTAAGTTCTCTGCAATTTACCTACGCTAACTACTCAGTAGCACTTGGCCTGCAGTGCTTGGTGCCACTTAACAGCAATGAAATGCACCAACAAAATTTCAAATATGACACAGTTTGTGTTCGAAACCTAAATAAAGTATTTTAGCCTTTCCACTTTTACAAAAGTATGGCCTGCATTTTTGAGTTGTACTTTGATTTTCTTGTTTATATAGCAATTTTAAATATTAAATGTGACAGTTGCTGCAATTGTGGGGGAATGTAGTAACTTAAAAGCTCCACTAGAGGGAGGCAGAGATCGTTAAAAGCTGCACAGCAGTTGGTTTTAATTTGTTATATTTTTCTAAGTTTAAAAATGTATTTAAAAAAAAATGTTTTTAAACAAAGTTTTTTGGGAGCATGTTGCTGCTTACCTTCATAGAGTTAGGCCTCTTTTCAAGCAGGCCGTTGATGATGGATCGGACCTTATTGGACAGTGGGTTGTCTAGTTCTGGCAGCGCACACTGGAAAACACAATTAGAAAGGTTAGTAAGTCACTAGTGCTAATTCAACACTTATTATACTTAGAGGTGTCAGAGAGCATTAGCACATCATGATGTGTTGATTTGAGGATAAGAAGCAAACAGCCTTGATTTATTTATAAAAGTCAGATGACTTAAAAACTAATGAATTCTTCCAGTTGTCTACCATCTTTGACACATTTCTGCCCTGCTTCTTTCTCTGTATGAACCAGTGCCACATTTTAAAGTGTTTGATTTAGCTCTGCCTTGAAAATAAATCCATCTTTGAACTCTGTGTGAGGTTTATGTGTTTGATTACAGCATGGTTGACTCAGTTTAGCTCATTTTACATATTGAACTTGTGGATTTTATCTTGTATTTAAATGTATCAAGTGATTTCCTATTGGATCAAATCGGGATCAGATGTAAGATTTTATTACAAATTTAATCTCTGCTGAGTTATGAAGTGTCTACTTCTCAGAAGTGGACTTGTAATTTCAAGGCGTATTGCCTAACCAAACATCCAGACATTCTCTTCCCGTACTGTAATGCCTCCAGGCACCACAGAGGTAAGAAAATGTCTCATCTAATATCTCTGAAAACATACTGTTTCATTTAGTGTATAAATGTGTTGAGGGGGAAGTGCTATTAAATGAATTCTGACCATGTGTCCTTGCAGGTGGGCGAGGGAGGGCAGGTTAAAGATGCTCTGGATGAGCTCTGGAGGGCTCGCTTGGCCCAGCCACAGAAACATGGAGTGGCCGTTCTCCAGCAGGAACATGCCAGAGTCTGTCAGACGCTCCTCTGAGCAGCGCACTTGAGCAGGCAGAGCCTCGCTGCTGACATCAATGTTGTGCTGGGGGAAAAAAGCAAATTTCAGAATGACTCCGCAGGAGATAAATGCATATTGCACTGTAATTAAAAAAAAATACAGAGATAGTGAGTAACAGCGCACTCAGTGTGTGGGAGTTCGTCCCGTACCAGTGGGGTGAGGCGTGGGTAGAGCAGCAGCTGGGTGTCCTCCACCCCCATGGCCATGATGGACAGCCTTTGATGGGCTCTGTCATCTGTTGAGAGCTCCGTGCTGCCGACCAAGGGAGCAGTTTTCATCAGGCTGTTCATGTAGACTGGGAACACCTTCATGGCATCAGGCAGGATCAGCTACATGTGGATGTAGGTATAAGAACATGAGTTACTTTCTGAGATGGATGTATGATCAAATCTTTAGTTACAGATACATAAGGTGTTCTTTGCATCCTAAAATCAAAGCCTAAATCCAACAAATCTCATTCCAGGTGTCCTGCTCTGACCTGGCTGGCAGCGGAGGGGCTGGCACAGTTCTTCCTGTAGCAGGCCAGCATGTGGGCCGTCTGGTTGACCAGGATCTCTCTCACATTCTTTAGAGGCTGGTTCAGTATGGCGCGGCAGGCTGAGTGGGAACGAGGAAAGGTTAGTTAAAAGACACGGGAGAGGGGGGAGGAGTGGAACAGGCAGGCGTAACTGTCAGCTAAGGATAAGTAGGGGAATAAAAGACAAAGGATGAAAGATGAGAAAAATCAGGGAAGGGGAGGAGAGAGAGCACACAAGGGAGCTGAAGTGCAGCTGGACCAATGAAAGAAGGCAACTGAAGGTCAGTAATACAGCTGTACTTAATGCTCACTGTGTGCAGATTAAAGAAAGCCTCAGTGTCGTCTCTATTTTATGTGACATGTGGTTCTTATTTCCACAACTTATTCTTCTTTTACTCATAAGTCCGTGAGTATTAGTAGATTATCAAGTGATGCATGGGGTAACTTCAACAAAGGTCAAGATGATACTGCAGTACAACAGCAGGATACGTCTGCACGACACTACAACCCCGAATAAAGAAAGCTGACTCCCTCCTGAAACTGCTCATAGATCATAGGAAGAAAAAAAATCTGTTCTGCATCTGTGCTTTAAGTGCAAACTTTGAAGGGTAAAACAAAGCTTTAAGAATGGTCACCTGATTTGGCAAAGAAGTTGATGAGTGAGTCCGTCTCACAGCTCTTGTACAGCTCAGACAACTGCGAGCTGCAGTTCAGGCTGAGGTTGTGGATGCGGAGACGTCGCTGTCCACTGATGGTGGTGTACAGCAAGGCACACTGGGAAACAGAGTCCAAACATTAGTTATAACCACTCCTTAGGGATTTAACTCTTAACGAGACAGCAAACGGATATTTTTTTTTCATTTTGATACACTTTTCTTAAAGTAGAAACAGACATCTAGCCTTTCCAAGTAGTTTTATTGGACTGGATCGCTTTCAGTTTTCCTCAGAGCCTAGGAACTACCACAGTCACTTCAGTTGTTCCAGCATGCGCTGTTGCTGCTACAGGGATAATAACTGCAAAGAAGTTACACTGATACTCTTTGATGACTGGGGATTGCTACCAATAGCTACAAGGGAAAACAAACGCGCTATCCTCTTCCTGTTCTGGTTGCTTATTGGTTGATGCACTTCCTTTGTGTCGTAACTTGAGGTTTAATTTTCCCAGGAGCTCGTGCCCAGTGGCAGAAAGATATTGTATAGGGAATCAGTCTAAATGCTGTTACTATATAGCCTTCACATAGTGCAATATTTACTTCATAATGATAAGTAAAAGCAAAAAAAGTGTCTGTTTCCACTTTAAATGAGGCATATTTTAAAAAGATACATACCTGTATGAGAGCCCCAGTCTCTTCACTGAGCGTGTCGTCATGCTTGAACTCTACAGTTACAGCCTTGTCACAATCCACAGCTGCCATCTCTATATCCGTGGTGTTGTTCATATGGACGGCACCAAAGAACTCGGTGGCTCTGAATCCTGAGAACACACATGCACAGTAGAGTAATATATTGAGCGATAACTCTTAACGAAATGTTGGTGATATACTAAGTGCAAAGTCTTGGGATTTTGCTTACCTGTACTGGTACGAACGCGCATGACGGCATCGAATCCGATGCTCTTCTGCACGTCTTTTCTCAGGTCTCTCAGGAAATGCTCTCCGTCAGTCTCCACCTGAATCGGCAGCAAATATTGTATGTGTGTAAGCTTTAAGCAGCAGATGGCAGTGTTGTCGCAGTGGTCCCATGCGAGTGACCATCAGCCCATACATGTACATTTACACAAGCAATTTAGTCTAAAACCAAGAGAGATGACTGACTGAAATGTTGGATTGGGCCAAAGGAGACAATAAACAGGATGTTTATGCCACACTAAATTAGATTTTTTTTTATAAGTAATAAAATGCTGGACTGTTGTGTGCCCACATTGTGCTGTTATTGTACACTTTGTTATAGATTTGTTCCATGTGTGTTCAACTGCATTGTACTGCCTTTGTATGTGGTGTGTTTGTACAGTTTCGAGTCATTTCCCACGCTTGTTGCACAATTCCTATGGGACAGGTCCGTAATAGACTGTGGGTACTGCGCCAAAGTCATTATGTGGATACAACCAGCTTTTATGAGGCTGCTAATGTCTTTGCCTTTGTGTTAAATTATGACTTCTCAGCGTAATGACAAGAAATAAAAACTGTGTCCTTTATGTGTCTTGCTTGCAGCGATTTGTTTGTGTTTCAGTGGTCTTTACACACTGAAAACAAGTATGCCTGCATTTTGTACCTGGAAGTTGTTGTACTTGTAGACGGAGCCTCCGGTGTGCGAGGGCACATCTGCCATGGTTGCCATGTCCGTGTACTGGCTAGGAAAGAGGAAGAGATCCACACAGCAGCCCTGCGCCACACAGTCCTTCGACAGCTGCTCATACACTCCTTTCTGAGGCTGGAACAAGGTCTAAGGAAAAAACAGAACTTTGGATAAGGCAGCAGTCCCCTGTAGCAGCGTCCTCAGATTTCAAACAAAGTTCAAAGATAGCATTCAGCACATCATGCGGATGAGTTCCTATGCGTACTGCAATTAAGCCCTGGCACTGTGCTTTCGCTCCATCAACAACTGCCTGTAGTCTGTATTTGAAGTTCAAAATAAGCTGTACAATTTATTTAAACAAAAAGTTACTCACCTTCTCTTTCTCAGTGTTGACCAGCTTTTTGTCATCCCTGTTCTTCAGTTTGCCAGGGGCCTCTGCAGTGGGCATGGAGGAGTGGAAGATGAAGAGCTTTCCACTACATTCTGCTGCCTGGAGCGGAGACGATGAGAGAGAAGAGATCAAACTGAGGTGTGCAACGTGTTGCTTGCTGATGTGTTGTCTGTAGCTTAACAATGAAACCATGAGGTCACAAGGTGCGAAATTCCACTCCTGCAGAGGATCAGATTATCCTAATAATAACAAACATTATTTACAGAGTACTCCCCTGTGTTGCAAAATAAACTGATAAGGAAAGATTAAGATGTAAGCAATACCCAAAATAAAAATATGAACAGGCATGAACAAATACAAAAGTCACAGACTCTTTGCTGTTGTGTAATGCCGCAACTGCTTCCAATTAAACTTCTGTGAACTTTTCCTTTACTGTGCGCCAAAAGACTGACCTCATTTTACTGGGAAAGTTTGTTGGACTTAAAAGTAAACACAAACATATCAGAAAGAGAAAAAAGAAACTTCACTTCACTGATAGGTTGAATGAGTTCAGAAATCAACGCCAAAGTCAGGGTGAGCAGTACATCTGAAATGTTTTGACGAATTTAAGCAATCTTCTTGGGGTGGGTTCAGTGCAGTTTCTCTTTAGATTATAATTGGTTGACCTTTTTACAAAAACACACAGTTATGTGTTTCAGCTGCACGACATGTTACTGGAATCCATCAGTATAGTTATAAAAATGACAAGTGTGTTTAGATGTAGCAACACCGCTGCTAATCAGATGTGGCTTATTAAATAGGATGCTTCCAGCTGTGCTAATGATGTTTGATTTTTCACTTCCTTAACACAATAAGACAATAGTCTACATGCAAATTGAAAACCTTTTGACACCTGGAGCAACAGCACTTTTTCTTGTGCTGCTTTCAGAAACATTGGGAAAAAGGCAACGAGCAACTTGGTAAGAAATTTCGCACAAACTGCAAAAATAATAATGGAATTATAAAAATAAATTTAAAAAAACTAGGGAAAAAAGAAAAATGCTAGGGAAAGCTGCATATTTGTTATTATTAAATATTTTAATTTATTTGTTTGTTTATTTTTAACTTATTTTAAACTAATTTTCTTGTTAGGAATTTTCTATTTTTTTCTAATTTCATCGCTCATTTCCTTCTTCCCGTGTTTTTGAAAACACATTTTTTTAAATAAATTAAGCCAATTTGCTCAAGTTTCACAAGATTAAAGCAGCCACACAGGACTAAGAGAAGTTGCAGTAGGCCCTGAGTCTCCCACTTCATGTTGACAGTTGTCACAGTATGGCTAACCTTGAATGCCTCCATGCCGGCCTGGATGACAGGAGCAAAGACCGTTTCACTCTCGTTGGTGTCTGCAAACATATCAGGGATCTGGTCCAGGAGGCTAGAGAGGAGAAGAACAGGATAATTGCTTGGTCACAATAACGGACATGTCACACTGTTCTCACTGCCTTGTTGAATGCCCTAACGTGACAATGTCTTGTTGAAACGTATCCAAGTAAAGTACTGTACATTGATTCTGTTTTTTGTCTTTTTCATATTGATCTTACTTTAAATATTTGACTGAAGCCATGTTAATCTCCATACCAAATTAAACAGTTTCCTGTCCAGTGATAGCAAAATAAATCTACTCCTTTTTTGTTTAGCTGGATTACTTTAGAGAATTCTTGGGATAAACATGCCTAATTCCCTCTCCCCCTACAGCACGGGGCATCCAAGATAAACAGCTCTTCCACAAACTCATAACAAGTTGTATCTTACTTGTAGATAACAGCCCTCGAGTCCTGATAGTTGACGAGGAAGCCATCAAGCAGCGGGACAAACATCTCGGCTGTGTCTGAAACCACCATCATCTGGGGCTGGGCCAAAGCACTCTTCACGTTGTAGAAGTGGAGGACCTTGTTGTAGGTGACAAAGCCGACCTTGATGGCAGAGCTCTCCACACCGTCCTCTCTGTTGAGGGAGAGAGAACAAGCCTCAGTGAATTCATGGATGTTTATAGTAAGTCAAACTGTTATTTAGAATGGCTACATGTGTGCAGTGTATAAAATCTTTTTGTCTAAGACGTCAAAGCTGTGTTAGTGGCAGGTGTCATATTTACAAGAACCCACTGTCATTCTGCAGTCACTGCTGAGATCTCACTGCATACCTGCTTTCAGGACTGTTTGTTTGACGGGAATAACATCCAGTATGGACTTGTTTATTAAGACATACTGCATTTCCTTCCTCTCTCTGGGCTGTGTTGTAAAAGGCTCAGCCGTTTTAAGACAAACTGCATCTTCTGCTTCTCCCTCTTTTAAGACTTACTACATCTTCTTCTTCTTCTCCTTCTCCTAGACATACATCTTCTCCGTCTCTCTGGGCTGTGCTGTAAAAGGCTCAGCCATCTGAAGACATACTACATCTTCTTCCCCCTCTCTAAAAGAAGTTTCACTGCCAAAAAGAAGGTCTTCCCATAAAACTGTCCTGTCTTTGCAGCAGAGAGACACAAATGCTTCTAAAACTGATGCTACATGACTAGAGAAAACAGAGAGAGAGGGCTGTGCCATTCACTTTTCCTCAAGAGGTAAAAACCTACAACTGCCAGAATGCACTGCACCGCACAAAACAGTAAGCTAAAATATGTTTCTGAGAACATTTGAGGTGAGAAATAGGCAATGCAGGAACAAAATCTTAGTTCATATTTTATCAGCACTGCTTAGTTTTACCGTTTCATCTAATGTTTTTCAGCCACTGTTTTTACAGTGCAGGAAACAGTATGGCCCCCACTTCCTGTTCATAAATTCTTGTATTACAGCAAAACAGTGCACTAAAATATGTTTCTGATGACATTTTAGGTGAAAAATATGCAACACAGTAATAGAAAACTGGTTTATATTTGATCAGCACTGCCTTGTTTTATAGTTTGATCTAAGTTTGAGAGAGAGAGAGAGGTTGCGCTTTCTTAATCCACCTCTATTTGTGTCCCTGGTGGCAAGCATAAAAAAATATCTGAGTACAATCTGTAGCTTGAGGAACAGCTTTAGAGCCAGGAGATCTGGACACTGGTAAGATGGAAGGAAGTTTACCCCAGTTCATTGACACATACTACCCACATTGTTGTGGTACAAAGCTGGTTGAAAATCTGCAAGGTATCCCTTTAAAGTTTGAGCTAACATCCGAAGATCCAATGAGAGGAGAGGGAAATAGATCCAGGTTATACAATCCAAGTAAATAGTGGCTGGTGAGAAAAACAACTAGACCTATTTACTTGACTGTACATGACTTGACTCATGTCTGCTATTTTTCCTTCTTGTCTTTTTCCTAGTATTACAATCAAATAGCTTCTAGATTCACACTGATTGAAAAAAAATGAGGGTAATGTTTTATATCGTATGTCTGTTTTTTTCTAATAATTTCCTATGAAGTTGTCTGGCAATAACTATGTAACATATTGGCAATACTTACAGAGAATATATGAATTTCCTTGAAAAAACTGCTCAATTTAAACCAAAGTGAGTATTCATTTATTTTTTATTTAATATTAGACTCTCTGTCCTTCATTAATATTGAATTATATGGCTGCCTTAAGACGGATTTCAAGTTTTTGCAGATTCAACGAACTTCCTGTGCACTGAGTAAAAGACTTAATGTTAACATGGCACTGTGTTATGTATTAAGTGGAGGTGTACAATTAAACACTGTCTAATTTCCCTTTAATTAGCACTAAATGAGTCCTTTCTTGGAAACTTTGTAGGAAAATTATTAAGAAATTACTGATCAAATCTTTTGACTGGAGTAAATAAGTGCCACTCGAAGAAATAAAAGCATGAAACCCCGTGACATTTACCAGAACAGTCTGAATTAGGGTGTGGTAGCTATCCTGAACATAAAACCATACATCAAAACCTTACGCCATCATAGTAATTCAAAAGCATTCTTTACTGGCACTGCCAACGGCAGTTTGTAGGTCTCTCTCCTTAAATCATGCAGACACACTGAGGAACATGCAACGTGGCTTAAAACAGTTACTGCAAAACCCTTTGAAATAAATATGCCACTGATCAACTATGAGCCCACAGCTTCTCTATGAACATTAGTCACAGGTGCTGTTGGAAATAAGATTCAGATTGGAGTAGTTTATTTTTGTACTCTCATACTGTACCAGACAGTGATTAAAAAATACCAGTGATGATTAAAACAAGTCTATGTCTACATCTGCGTTTACTTAAACTGAGCTCTAGCTTTATCTTGAGTGAATTAAACATGCATTAAGGAAAAACTGCGGAATGACATGAACTAAATATGCAGAGTGTCCGAATGCTTTAATTTAGTGCCCGTAAAAACAAAAGTAAAGCCTTAAACACAGAAGAGAGGGCTTATCTTGAATACACTTCTACTAAGTGTTTTAAGGATGATGTCATGGCAGCAGACAAATGGGAATGTACTGCTGCTGGCACTAATGAAGTGGAGAGAAGAAAGGACAGTTTTCGGGTTATTTTAGGAGTAACCAGGTGAAGTACATCATCCTCTCCTCTGTGATAAATCAAAAACTCACTTCTGCAGTGATGCTTACCACAAAGCCAATGTTTTCTGTACAACAAAGCTTTTTTTTGGATGCCTTTCAAAGATGAGAGCCTGCACTATAATATTCCCCATTTTTGGCAGCCTTGGTGCCCTCCCTAACCGATACCCACCATCTGCAAAACTTCATGCAAGAATATTCAGCTGATGAGAGCAGATAGTTGGCTTGGTGTTTAAGACTTGAGGGAAGTCCTTTTTGGGCAAGGCTTATGTTAACTGTGAACTGTGGTAGACTGCAGTGTCTTGCACTGGCTCAGTGTAAAAGATGCATAGCACCTAATGTAGCATATAATCCAGTTCGCATTCCTACCTATGCTGTTTGAGCGTGTATGTGTGTTTTTCTGACGCATTATGTTGTACCTGGGCAGATTCTCCAGCAGAGTCTTCAGCTCGTCACATATCAGTTTGACCAGTCCACTTTTGATGTTGTTATAGGACACGTCAATCATAAAGATGTAGGCGGGAGGATTCGGATGCTTGTTGTTCTGTGTGAGAAGAAGGCAGCAGGTGTCATGAATTAGTTGCTATTTTAAAATCTTTCCAAGGTCACATAGCTTGTCAGGCATGCAGCATAAAATACCTGATTTCAAAAGGAAATGAGAAAAAGTGTTTCTTGTGCAAACTTAAGCTCTTGAATAAACAAGTCATGAGCAAACAAATTATTCCTTTTTTTGATCCTGTATCCTCGAATTTAGAGTCTTAATCATACCATTTCAACAGAGGGCTAAAACCTAGGGGCTGCACTTATGCCTACCACCCTCCATTTCTGTTATTAGTTCTTGAATACCAGAGGTATGACTTCCATAAGTGCTTGCTTATAACTAGGGGTAGCTGTGAAACCATGACAGTTACGAATTCCTGAATGGTTGGCAATGCAATGGAGTGGGTGTGAGGGGGATTGTTGGTAAGACATTGTTATGTTTCCACAGTTACAACCTGTGACAAGACAATCACCTTGCAGGCTTTTGTTTAATAGCTGCCCTGCAGAGGCTGTTTATAAGTCTTAATAAACAGAGCAAAAGTAGGCCAGTGGAGTGACTCAGCTTTGCCAGCTTACTCGAACCCTCGATTGTTGTTCTCAACAGCCACAGCCTCCATGGGGATGTGCACCTGATTGGCCTTGCTGTCGCTCTAGTGTTAGCAAAACAACTGAGCTGAACACTGTCTGTTCTGCATTCAGTGTGAATAAAGCTCATGATGAATAATGTAGGGTGCCAAAAGGTAATTCAGAAAAAATGCAGTCCTGTAGACGCAAGTCTTTTACAGTACCTAATCAGCCATTGTACTGTGAGAACCATCCATAGTAAAGTAACATAACTTTCATGACACTTTCCGTGTCAAATCATCTACACACAAAGTCTGCTTTACACCAGCAAACAATCCCTGAATTTCAGAGCTTGTCTCCATTGATCATCTTCATCCACTTTGCACACTTTTTACCACTTTGAACAGTGGTAAAAAAAAAAGATCCTTTAGTAGTTGTGCTGTACCTTGCAGTAGTCAAGGGTGGCTACGAACTCGTAGGATCCCAGTGACAGCTCAGGCTTCTCATAGAAGTCCACCCTCCGGCCCATGTGGTCAAGATGTTGGAAATAGAAGACTGGCACTAGAGTAAGATAAAGAAACAAATCTGAGTATAGCAGTGTGCACAATATATTTATAGTTTTCAGTGGCTCTGGTTTTGCATTTGAAAACATTTTTGTTTTATTAGCCAGCAAGTAACAGGGTACATTGTAGAGTATTAAAAGCAACTTGCAGCTGACAAAGAGCTTGGTTTGGTGTAGACACAGTGCAGTATATTACAGTATCTCCAGCATAAAAGTGGAAAATTGTGATGAAAACATCTGATCGAGAAAGGCTAATGCTATTGATATATGTAATAAATAGTAGAGGTCTAAGGGATGATCCCTGGGGGACACCCTTAAATACACTAAAGGCGTTCGGGTCAGGTCACTAGTCTTGTTCTTTAAATTAAATACCCTGCCTTTTCTGTTTCACAGTTAATATGATGTATCCTTTTCTGGCTGCTTAGCTTTTTTTGCATTGTAACATACCTTCATTGACACAGTTGCAGAAACCACACTGGTAGCGACGACCCCCATCAAGAAACTGCATGTAGGGACACATGTAGGCCTTGCATCGATTGCAGCGGATTGGGCCTGTCTCACCATGGTTCACAACATATAGAGGAGTCTACACACACAAATAGACATTATGGTCAAGTTTTCAGCTGTTCCTAAATTAAAGCAGGCTCTCGTGTTTCAAGATCAGTACCTTAAAAGGAAGTTGATGGCTTCTTTTTTTGCAGAATGATTATAAGTGTTTAAATCTCCTGTGATGTTTCCCATGTTTTCATTCATGCAGTATTTACCGTACTTGGACCATACTCTTGCACACACTACTGTGCGATACACACATGTAAATTCTGCTCTGTCTGAAGCCTCAGTGATTCCATGGCACCCAAACAATACACAGTGCACTGTTATATACAGAACATTTGTCTGACGTAGATTGTAAATGGTTCGCGTGACGCTACATCCCATAGCACTGTTAGTGAGTGCCGTATGCAGGCCTGCAGATGACGGAAACTTACTTAACACTGTTTATTCAAAACTCTCTGCAGGCTAAATTAAAAAAGTTTGCTGAAAATGAACTACCATAAAACACATGCAGACAAGGTAGAAAGTCAGTTTATTTTTAGACTGGAGACTTCAAGGTGGAGAGCAAAAGTGTTTACATTATCCTACAGTTGTTTACCCATTGCAGAGAACAAAACCTGTTGGATGATAAAGCAATGCATACTGCATCTGAGCACAACAGCATGTCATTTCTAGTCATCTCCAAACTCAGAGCATTAATTTAAGTTTTAAAATTTTGCTATAGTTGTATGGTCAATATGCTCCAAGTTGCACTAATGGAATCAAATTTGAGAGTGCAAAATACTCAAGTTTGATTGCTTTTGTATAAACCTCCTTTCTTCTTCTGTGGTCCCTGTAGACCTGACATTAGCTAATTAGCCTAAAGCCAGATGAGAGAACGCTAACATTGCCTAAAAAGGCCAATGGGTGCCTGGGACAAGGCGAGTGGAGGGGGGAAATATCTACAGCAGGATTCTTGGACCACATATGATCCAAAAGGAGGTCATTCACAGGACAGCTCAACTTTCATAGTGCACGGAGACATCTATCAGAGGAGAGGTAGATTTGGTGGTTGCATATTCTACTCTTCCAAACTGACATTTAGTTTTTCAACAATTTTTAAAAAAAAAAATAAAAGAAGATGTTCTAGTCTCTGTCCTACAAGTAGAAAATCACAAACAAAACCATGTGTCTCAATTAAGGCTTTAACTGCCTAAGAACTGCTGTAACAGCTAGATTTAAAATAGAACTCTAAAAATGTGAGACTCAAATAGGACAATATAACAACATCCGCCATGGGAAATGCAATCATGTTGTGTAATTGTAATAATTTTGTGTTACTACTTCAGAAAAACACAGTCTCCTACAAGTGTTCTTGTAAGTTTCATTAGTCATTCTTAAGATGACAGTGTACAGCATTTGAAAAACCCAGCATAGAAATGCTTTGGTGTGGGGTGAAGGTTTTTGCATGCAAAGTTTCCCGTATAGAAAAGTTAAGCCCACCCAAGAAGATTTTCGTCCTTTCAAAAGTCTGCATGGCAGTGCCAAAGTGCAAACCGATTGAAAATACGTCCAATGCATTTATGTGTAACATACAGAATGGGAAAATCTCATCAAAACTCTGCATCACAGACTCCCAACAGAAGGATGATCGAACTTACAGCACTCAGGAAAATGTGCTTCTAGGAATATATTCAGTCTTTCTCTCTTCTATGGTTTATCTGAGCAGGTGATGATGTTATTTTTAGATAGGGCAACTGCCTTTAAGTTATAAGTAAAACAATGGCTCACCTCATTCTTTGGCAAACTGGCAAGGGGTTTAATGATGGAAGCCAGGGGCACTTGGCACTGTTTGGCCAGATCGGCAGTGCAGGGTAGGGAGTAGGTGGTGCAGCGCATGAACCTGGGACTGGCATTGCCTGGGTTTGTCAAAAAAAAAAAAGGGTCAGTGACGTCAATATCATGACAAAGCACATTCTTTTACCACTCCCTTAGAACCAAGTGCATACTGTAATTATCCACATATTAATTTACTATTACCAGAAATGGCCAATAATTACAATTCTGAAGAAAAGTTTGCTCAAAATGTAGCCTCTAAATTACACACCACTAATGACATAGAAATGACTGAACTTGATTTGCACAAAATGTACAAGCACACAAGCTACATACATCTGTAGAGAATGTGGTTAAAAAAATGCTCGTTCCAGAGGGAAAAAAAAAGCTTAGAGAGAAGTTTACATGTTATTATGAGTTACCTTGGTCCTCTGCTGTGAAGTCAGTGGTGACCAAAGGTGGAACCTGTCCTCTGATGTTTGTGCTGTAGACCTGTCCGCCTTGTTTGACTTGGTCATCCTCAATGACTTGAGTCTGAAGCAGACATGTTACGTATTACAGAGTTGTTCAGTCGATACCATGTTTTTAAAAATAGGGTACTTCATCCTGACGACATGACAAATAAGGCAATGTTCATCAGGTTTGCTTTTGTTTAATTACACGCCCAAATGTGAAACATAAATACCAAGTAATTTTAACAAAGAAAAGATATAAGTTGCCTACATACACCAGGAATTAATAAATGGCTGGTTCAAAATGTGGAATGACGTGTGGTATTATGTTGATATGTGAAGGTATGCAGTCTCACTAGGATTAGTCGTCTACTCACTATGCTAGGGATGGAGTCAGGGTCCAGTTTCTTCTGAGGTGGTCCCGCCAGTCCTCCTGGTGCTCCAGGGAAGGCCCCTGGCATGCCTGGCTGGGGCCCTGCCATGTGTCCCCCAAACTGACCTGTACATCAAAGCAGGATAGGCTGGCTATTAAATGATATGTATTGGCTACAGTGTAAAGATGGAATTGTACGCAGCATGTTGACTTGATGTAAGCTGTAGAATAACTTCTGATCAGACTGCTCCAATACTAGCTTTGAGAACATGTTGTTTTATGTTTATCAGACGGATAAAGATTGATAACTCTCCTGCCAGACTCTTCTGTATTACAGAACCACTCGTGGGCAAAATAGTTCTGACACAGAAAAACTTCAAAGGAGATTCAAGCATCACTACACGAAAAAGATTAAACATTTTCTGATGAGTATAGTGATTTTTCTTTTTTTTACTGTGTTGTGGTTTTACATACGTTCATTAACTAGCCTCTATTTGCTGGTGTTTCTATCTATCTGTCCAGCAGGTGATTTCTCTTACCACAACATAACCCATAGACTGAGCTGACCACAAATCAGTATCTCTAACAGTAAGTAATTAATACAATTTATGTAAAAAAAAAAAAAAAAAAAAACTGTAATAACCCTTAAGAATACTTCTTAAGATTAGTGTGAGCTCAACTGTTTTTGGTTTACAGTGTCACAGTTACCTGCTTGCTGTGGGTATCCTGGTGGACCAGCAGCTCCGGGACCAGGTTGCTGGAAACCTCCGGGGCCTGGAGGCCCAGGAAAGGGTCTGCCCATGCCTGCCATAGGTGGGCCTGCCATAGGCGAACCAGCCATCGGTGGGCTTGACATCAGTGGGCTTGACATCGGTGGGCCAGGCCATTGGCGGACCTGCCATTGGTGGACCTGCCATCGGCGGACCTGCCATTGGCATGCTTGCTGGGGGTGACTGTGGTGGAGACATTTGGGGAGACATGTGGGGTGACTGCGGGCCTGGAGGCATCTGTGGCTGGCCCATTGCTGGAGGAGGGGGTGTTTGGAAAGGCTGCTGAGCTACAGAGCTTGTAGGAGGAGGCGGGCTCTGCATGGGACCAGGAGCTGCACGATTAAAAAGTGAGGTGAAGAAATGCAATCTGGTGAGCACATTTTCTAATCCCTGTCTTATCCTAGTCTACTGATATCCTTCCATCAATAAAGCTGATTACTTGGCAGCTCTATTTTGTTTGATATGTATGCCACACCCAGGTATATGACCTGTACTAAGTATATTTCCTTAAATAGCAAACTTACCATAGTTGCCCAAGTTCATAGCATTCATCTGATTAGTGAGCTGCTGCGCTGGGGGCGGGGCTGGAGAAGCCATGTTGTTGTATTGGGACTGTGGAGGTCGTCCATAAGAAGCAGAAACAGCTGGTGGAGCAGGGTATCTGAGGATTATGAGAACACTTATTAATAAACAGCAGGTACAGTGTAGTCTTATGATGCACTTACTACTTCAAGCAGTTTTTAAAATGCAGTGTGAAATTTTGCTAACATGGTCTGAATAGATCTGCTGGGTCTAATCCTTGCTGATTAAGAAACACTTTTTTACTCACGGAGTTTAGCAGTTAAGCTACATGACAAAACAGACTGCTTTCTTTGAGTGTTTTCAGTTGCACATTTTCCTTATGTTGATTGAGAAAATTAGACGTGCCAAACAGTTGCTGTTTAGTGAAGATTGTTACCTTTGTGGATGTGCGCCATTCTGCTGGACATTTGGATTATACTGACTGGACGCTGGAGGTGGAGGCATACCAGCGGCAGAGGAAACTGGTGATTTCATCACACCTTCAGAGAGAAAGAGACACCATGTTATCAAAGGTAAGTTCATTCATGCTCAAAATCTTTGATACAGTATAGACTTATTTTCTTTCTAGACCTTGTCACTGTAAATATATAAGTGAGCTCTGGGTTCCTAGAGGGTCAGAGTGTAATCATCAGTGCAAACATGTGTGGACTGAGACTGCTATTTTAAAGGAATGCTACATACAGCTAAGTGTGTAGTTTGCCTCAAGAGATTTCTTAAAGTGAAATGGTTAATCCAAACAGGAACCTGGTTCCAGTGCTGTCCATTGTGTCCGCTGTCTACTGTGGAAGTGGACGTCCACGTTGTTGCCAAGAATGACAGCTTCTTTTATGTCATCTTGACCTTCCTTTCTAAAAAACTACTGTCAGTAGTTCTACAGAGAGTCTAGGGACTGGTTTGCACTTCAGACACACAGAGCTTGCTTCAGTGTGCTGTGACATTTAATACAAAGCCAATAAAATTAATTGTATCTCCGCTTGTGCTTCCGGTACTTCACATGCATGCTATCACAGTGGTATAGCAGCGTATTAATTATTTAAAGGCAAGAAAAACAAAGTAAGTAAATGACAGATAAAATATAATAAACACTAGTATACAAAACATCTTTAGCTGCAAACTATACATGTCATGTCCAACAGCTGTTTCTGCTATTACTCATATCTTGCAAATATTCATGTCAGCCCAAAACAGCAAACTTCATCTTTGAAAACTGAGGAATTGTGAGCTTCTGTTATGCTACGGAGAAAGAGCACTTGTTACAATTGATATAATCCAAGCATGTATGAATCGATCATGCTAGTTAGCAAGATTGGACAAAATTATTTGGGAAACAATCCAAACACAAGAGTTGAAGTCCTTTACCTGTTGGTGGAGCATTGAATGCCTGGGGCGGTCCCCCATAGTGCCCATAGAGGGGCTGAGTGGGACCAGTTCCAAATCCACCTTGGTAGCCCCCCATCCCTGGCTGGGCCTGGGAGTAAGGGGGTGCAGCAACATAACCCTGTTGACTCATTTTGATGGGATGTTACTGTCTTCTCATGCCAGGATGAAAGAGTTTTGACAACCTGTGAAGTTGAAAGAGTGAAATTGAAAGTATGCATGATGCAGCTATACATGTAGTGTTTCTACTTCATTTTGCCAGACAGGAGAAATAGTCTGTTGTAAAAGGTAAACAAATAATACAGAAAGAAACTGAAACTTCCTGGTGAAAACATGCCATTTTTGGATAGTACGTTTCCACCCTATTAATGTCACTATTGGCTCTATTTCTCTGTTTCAATAAGCATGATTACAAATCCAAACCAACAACAAGTGATATTTGACCTCATGCAATCGTCTACACTCGTGTAACATGGACCTTTGGCATTGCTTATTGAGAGATAAGGCAGGCCTTTCCTTGCTAATATTATCTTTAGTGGCTACATGAGTTGTCAGTTTTTGTTTTGCTGTCAGAACTACAATGTAATGTTCCTAACATTTGCACAACTCCAGTAATAATGATACCTATATAGAGCCTTTAAATGAGGTCATGTAAACGCACTGAAAGCTAACTGCACCTTTTCACAATAAAAGCCCTACATGCAGCAGGCCTGTAGACTTCTTCAGGGTGTCAAACCTTTAAAACAAGTTGAACTTCGGCACAGCTGGGTCAACAGAAATAACAGCTGCGCACTGACAACTCCATGAAAGTCCTTTATTACAACATAATAAACCAATTTAGCACATTCTACCCAAGCTAAAACCATAAAGAAATAAAATTATTCGTTGTTGACTGTTCAGTTCAACAGTTAATAGTGTCTGCCACTTCCGAGAATTGCCACGTCAAAGACCGTTATGATGGCTAAAAGACTTGAGCATCCCTGCCTTCATTTAATTGACATCCAGCTAAACAGACAAACATGTTATCCTTCGTCTAATACCATATATTTCTTTAACATATAGCTTAACACTTTGTCGAGAGAGCGCAGTAACATAATAGCACAGCATCTTGTCCAGTGTTGATTACCTATTGAGAGAAAACATCTTGCTAGCTACGCGGAAATTACTACAAAGTTTTCCTTTGCCCCAGAAGCGCATTCAGTTCAAAGATACATACATCCAAATACAGGATTATATGAGGCAGAATAACATATTTGTACTGGCTCCATATGTAAATAATGTCGTAATGGTATTTACCTGAATATTGGGCAGAGTCCTCTTCACTGTCTCTTGCCCTCAGAAAGCAGAGTGCCACGTCAAACTCCACTACAGCACCGGTCGCTACGTTGGTAACGCGACGACAAGCACCAGTGTCGAAATGCAGGAAAAGACTCAGCGTTTCCGGGTGTGCTTTTCAAAATAAAATATTAAATGACGAATAAACGTTCTTACACGATTCAAATTAACTACATACGATGTCCGTTTCTTAAAATATACCCTTTTAAAGCTTAGCAAAGCGATTTAAGGTTATGTACGCTTAGTAATTTATTTTACAGCGTTACCTTATGCTTTTATTTCGAAGTGTAAACAGTTAAGCTTCTGGCTTTGGTCGCTGTGTTGTTGGCTAACTTGAGAGCGGCCGTGAGTCGTGTCTGGTGTTGTACGCATGCGTGGAAAAGGGACCCCATACACGTCAGCACAGGAGATGTGGACCTGTGCGGTTCTTATAATACATGAGTTTCATCATTATCTGAACACTGAACAGACTTCCTGTTATGATAAAACACAACCCAGATAAATTTCCATATATGAATAAGGACAACAGAAGAAAGAGATGAGAGATTTTCTTAACTTTACTGATTAAGTAGAAGATAGTTCCGATTATAGGGCTGCAAATCCTGTATGTATAGCCTAGTTATATGCTATATGTACCAAGGGGAGGTGATACAAGCTGTGGAGTAGCTTAATTTACCTTCTATATTTGCACACAAATCACATGGCATGGTGTCTTTTTTCTTTTAACCTTAAATTAGATCATGAGAAAAAATGTAAAGGATACAGGCTCTATAATTGAGCAGTTAAATGAAATTTCTAAGGGTGGTTTTATGTGGGCAATGCATACTCCAGACCTCTAAAACATTATCCACAGGCTCTGATAGTGAAGTAATGTCTCCAGGGGTGTCATAGTTGAGGGGAAAGTGGGACTTATTACCCAGGGCCCGCAGTGGGAAAGGGGGTTTGGATTTGTTTAGAAGTAATTAAAGCTATAACTAAATTAAAATTAGCCTGAGAAAATCAGTTGACAGACTGAACTGTATATCAAATAAATAGTGGAGGATCTCGGAGGCTCCTCTCACCCCTTAAAGACACAAATGCTTTAGTCCGCCCCCGCACTATAGGATTTCTCTAAACCCAGTTAGAGCCAGGTGAGTGATGCCGAGCACCAGTGTACACTGTCACGTCTTTCCCTAAATAAGGTTAACCTGGGGTTCCAATAAAGACAAGAAACGAAACAAAGGAGTGTAAAGGAAAAGAAAGCTAAACACAAACTGACTGTGAAAAAAATTGAGACATGGGACCAAGGGATGACGTGCAGGGGGCCGACAGAGACCCAGAATTTGGACCCAGAATTAGGTGCTACGCCCCGGAATGTCACTGTAGAGAAAACCCACTAGGGCTAATTATGAAACCAAAGCACTCACATAAGATAATAGACAAGGGTGAAATAGGTGTGCCATCCCTTCTGCTGCAAAAGCCTAGAAATAGGATAGGGTCGTGCAATTAATATTCTCAAGAAATTGAAGACCATGGCCATGTGATTCATCCTTTGAAGTATTTATAAAGTGCGTTTATGGCTCTTTTCTGCTCAGGCTTGGTGAGATTTCGTTTTCAAAGTTTCGTGTAGAAGTTATCCCATGTTTATTAGGATGCCACAGCTGGAGGCAGGCTGTAAAATTCAAGTTCAAGAGATCACCATGACAAACCACCAGTTGCATGCAACGCCTGCAGGCGGGTCCGTGCGCAGTGACGTTTCTGGAAGCGGGTTGGACTCAGGGAGAACTCAGATGATGGGGATTATACAGCGGTGTGGTGGAGGTGGTTTTTGCAAAGTGCTGTTGGTTCGGCTGACAGCTCCATGTTCGCGCTGTGGATGTTTGGCTGAGGAGCTGTGCGCAGCATGGGCACCGGGGATTACATCTGCGTTACGCTGCGTGGTGGTTCACCCTGGGGATTCACCCTGAGAGAGGGAGAGGGGGACACCTACAGACCTTTCTTGGTCTCCCAGGTATCCATCTATCTGTCAGTCTGATAGGTGTTCAGTTTATTTACATCAAGGTATTAAGTTGAGATGAAACAGGAAGCATCTAACTTTTATAGAAAAGATCCTGTACATTCCCAAGTTTGGATGCCAAGTTCCATATCTCTGGTGTCAGTTTTGATCGTGTATTGTTTCGTAATTTAGTGAAAAAAGATTTATCCAAAAGTCGATCAAACCGTGGTGGGAGAGAATTAATTCGGAGCACTGCTTGTCGCTGCATTTTTGTGTGCGTTGGCTGTGTTTTGGTGCGAGATTCCTCGGGACCCTTATATGGTCAAGGCCAAGAGAGAGTGTGAAGCTGAGGGCAGTGTGATCTGTCATCACTCACATAGACTTCAGCAAAAAAGCAAAGCGTTATTCAGACGAGTAGTCAACCTGGAGAGTGAGGAGTGTGGCTGAAACTCAGCTTACATCACTATAAAAGAACATTCAGATACATGACAGAGAGGTTAGGCAAATTGCAGGTTATGCTGTAACTACTTTGTCTACATGACATTTGTTTAGGCTGATAATGTGGTAATAAACCTTACAGGTAACAGTAGAGGATTTCATCTGCCCTCTGATGGAGCCATTTTTCTTATGATGCTTGACTGTCATACATTTACCCATCTGGCAAACCATGTTCTGTCTTGCAATGTGCAACTTTTAATAATAGCCTGTGATGACTCGATCCCACGCCATTATTTTGCCAAAACCTTTGATTCTTATTTGCTTTTTGGAGTGCATATATTCATCTGTTTCACATAGGTACTTATCTTCTGAGCAACAGCATCTCACATGTTACATTCTTTCCATGTAAAATCTTTAAATTGTCAGAAATATGGACAGCTGATGGTTTTCTGTGATGTCACTGTGCACTGAGAGAGGTACAGCCAGGTGTCTCCACTTTGAGGAGCTGCCGAGACTCTATATATGGTATAGCAATGCATGTTCACAAGTACTCAAGCTGTCCAGATCCCTCGTCAACTTTTCCTTAACATAGTGAGCATGTAAATGTTTTTCTTGAGCTGCATTCCTGCGACATCAAAGCTCCACCGGAGGAGAGCACTCTGAAAGCAGCAATAGATCATTCTCATGACAGATGCTTAGCACGTTTCAAACAATCAAAGCCTCGATTCTGATGTTCATTTGTGACTTTTATAGTTATTTTTGTATGGATATTGTTATTATTTCCACATATGTTGGCGTGTAATAGTCTTTTATAACTGTGCAGGTGGATACACACCAACTGAAGCTTCAAATTAGCTCATAAACAGCTGGTTAGTTGATTTGAAAAGACTAAAAATAATATCATTAATTCTGGCATGTATAATAAATGATAATTGCTTTATACTCTTATACTGCAAGTTGAAATTGTTTCCACAAGTTGTCTTGAAATTTTTTACACAAACTAATTCTTGTAGATTTACAGCAACCTGCCAAGCCTGTTTGTTTTCATATATACAAATACTCCACAAAGTCTTGTACACACAAAATTAGCAGCAACTGTGAGGTTTAGTAAACAAACCAACACTTAAAGTCGCAGTCCTTTTCCCCGTATGTGGGAATGCCCCCTACTTCTAATGTTTCAGTGTTAATTTTCTCTTGAAACTTTACTGTCTAATTGTACACATAAATGGGGTGTTAGAGTCTTGTAAATATACTAACTGTTGGCCTATTAAAGTGAGGTCGCTACATGATGCTTAGGCCTCAGTGCAGGGTATCTGGAGGTTTTAGTCCACCTCATCTGGAAGGCATAACTCTAAACATACCTCCAAACTCTTCTTGTAGGAAGGACAGAGAGCCAAGTCTGTTAGTTAGAAGTCAGAAAGCAAACATACCAAGATCATGACAAGTATTCTTAGTTTAGAGGCTCTCTTGTGTCTGATAAAAAGTGTGTGTTTTTTTAAAGCTTCTGTCGAATGTGGTGGAAACTGTGTTTTGTTTCCTGAGAGAAAGTGATTGTTCAGTGTACTGACAGGCAGTACAGTGTAGGGGCACGGGGTATCCACTCTTAAAAGGTTCTTTCCATATAAGGGAGGCAGTATTTTTCTTCTTCTTTGGAGTCCTGGCCTGAGTACAAAGTGGATGAGGTCACTTTATTTTTAAAGCTACAGAAACTGCACAATGCGAGATTTTACAAGTCGTGACCCACGAATACACCAACGCACCTTGAGGAAAACATTTAACAATATACGTCTGATCCATAGTGACAGTGTAAAGCTTGTTTTGGATGACTTTGCAGAAGTGAAAAGACTGAGATGTAATACTCAACAGATATCCCAAAAAAAGAAATCGCCTAAATCCCACCAACCTGAACAGGAGACATTTCAGGCCTCCTAATTACTAAGGTATGCCATCTTGGTATGTGGAATGTCAACATGCATCAGATCAGTTATGGAGCACTGAATTACAAAACAAATGTAATGAAAGTCTGAGACTTCTCAAAGTATGAACCAATCCTAATGTTATCCCTATTCCATTTACGTATGTTCATAGCTTGTAATAAAAGTCCTCCTCCTCTGCCTGGGTTGTCTTGCCCTTTCCAGAGCAAAGAGGGCCCTTGTTGCCGATTTCTCAGTCCTAATAGTTCACCATAGGAACCTTATTAAGCTGCCAAGCAATCAGCAAAAATGCCATGGCTTCATTCATTCAGTGCCGTTTTCCCAGAGTAAACAAAGTGCTTCACAGCTCCTTCCATTACTGGAGTTTTTGGCTTTGTGTTTTCCAGCAAAACATCTACATCCTGGTCCCAGGAGAGAGCAGTGACCTCAGCTGATGACTGTGCTAGTTTTTCCCCCTTTTCTGGTTCACATCATGTAAACAGATAAAGACCAAGGCTCCAACTGCTTTATATTTCGATGATATAGCTGTGAGTTAAAAGCGTTCCTGGCTCTGGTTGCTCTTTGCCAGCGGCAGCCAAAATGAGGCCCAGATAGACTTTGATGTGACTCACCGAATAGTCTTGTTTTCAGCTTTGTGACAAGGCCAAACCAAAGTTTTATTTGTTGTAGCATATTTATCTTAAATGCCATAAAGGAACAGTCCTTTAGATTATCAGAAAACTAAAAAATAAAGAATCCAAATTTGATACAAACAGTAGTAAATGTCGCAAAATATTCATTTAAGTACATTTAGTTTTATCCTGTCTGTCAAAATCTGTGCTTTCAGTCATTAATTAATCATAACAAAGGTCCAGTGTGAAGGATTTAGGGGGGATATATTGGCAGAAATGGAATATAATGTTCATAAATATGTTTTCATTCATGTACAATGACCTGAAATAAGAATTGTTGTGTTTTCGTCACCTTAGAATGAGCCGTTTATATCTACATGCAATGTCCAACCTCACCACTAGATGCCACTAAGTCCTACATACTACACCTTTAAGTTGTTAGTTTTATTGATAACTATTATTACGTAATATCTATATAGGCTTCTTTCCAAAATAAAAGTACTTCCCAAAACCCAAATTAAGAAATGTGTCAGCAAATTCATCTTAGATCAAATTAAAGTCAAGAATAAATATTGAGAACTTGAGCTCTCGTATAAACACTCTAATACAACATAATTCAGCATTAGACAATGCCATGTGTTTGCAACAAGTTTGAAATTGTTGCCAGGAGAATTGATATTAGCTACAAGCTTAATCTGGCACAATATATATAACTTTTTGTACATGCTCCCTGACAAATAAATGTGATAATTCGAACAACTAAACTAACTCTCCAATGCTGGAAATGTTTCTACACCTCTCCTCTTAGGAGGAATACATTAGTGAATAAAGACGTTTGATGTAACTATCCTCCCACATGGTGTGAGTCTACCTGTAAGGCAGCTGGAAAATATTTCCCTCAAATGTTAAAAACATAATTACTTAAAGCTGTGAAGGGCAGGAAACGCCGGGAGCTGTGTGGATAACATGATGCAGTCCTGTATTTCCTGTGATTTTCTGTTGTGTTGAAGCCTATTAAACAGATAATTTGAAAATGAGCAACCCAGGATAGGGGCCTATAATGTTGTCTAATTGGTGGCCCCACATGATGTCAGTAGTAAAATCTGCTGATCACGACAATTTTGGAAAGCACTTCATTTTAAAAACTGGCTAACACTGTTTATGTTCCTCTCCTCTGACTAAAATAGCATTTATTTGCTATTCTTTCCTGCACCATCACTGGAGACTGTTCTCTTTACACGCAGCGTATGACAAACAGGATTAAGACACTAGGTGCTATCTGCCTCCTTTGAACGTTGCCTGACTGTCTGTGTATCTTTGTGTTGTCAGAAGAGACAACGATAAATGTTTCCCCTCCTTTTTTGGAGCACGAGCGCTTGCTGGGGCCTTCGAGACAAACCTTCTTTCCTGTAATGAGGTGTCCCAATAGACAGGCACACAGGCGGCCTTATAGGGCCTGCTTGCACACCGTTAACTCTTTAAAACTCAGGGATGGAGTCACATGGGGTTTATCTGAGGGTTACCAGCCCTATAAAGTAACTCATAAAATATTTTTGTATATATAAAAGGAGGTTCATTTCATTGTGTCAGGCCTATGTGTTTAAGGTTCTGTAAAAAAGGAGGTAAGGTAGTGCTCCTTGCTGATGTTGGCATACTGTGGAAAATAGTTTGATTTTGGGTCTTCATTTGCAGTACAAGTAATAAAACAAAAGTCAACAAGCATCAGAGGCATGCCAGACAGATGATGAAGTGTTTGGTTTTAATACAGTGTAAATCTATGCTCTGCCTCTGATGCACAAAACAGTCTTGTGTTTTTGAACATAAACCGCAGTCTTACCCCATGCTTGTGTTATGTTCACTCAGGGATTCTCCTCTTCGTCCTCTTTTATCATTAGATGCGTGTGTGTGCATCGCCATCTAGTGACAAGATTGTTTTACTGCAGGTATCAAGTTGGATCCATGTCAATGGAGATGATTGTGAAGAGGGACTGTTTGCTGTGTTATCCCATGTATCCTACCATGTTTCCTCTTTTCCGTCACCTTACTGTAATGACAATAACATATGGAAACCCAGCAGTGCAGGAGAAAGCAACACAGGCTTTCTGTGTGTTGTGTTGTTAAACTTAACAGGGTGATGGATGACCACAGTTTTAAGTTCTGAAATGCCTGAGCTCTGAGCTCTTAGCACTTTCACAATTTATGTGGCTGCAGCTTGCCAGGAAGGTTTTCTTGGTAACAGCAACTTTGATATAAGAAACCTAGACGACTGTTTTTGTTTAGTGCTGATGTGATGAAGTAAACAGTGTTGCCACGGCGGCAGCTGCCAAAATAGCGTGGTCATTTACACATGTTCAGTGTCAAACATTAACCTGTATTAACTCTGAACCGTGTACGTATGTGTGTAAATTCATCCTGTAGGGGAATTTAAAGAGAGATTATAATATGTGACTTCATTATGGTGAATAAATTGAGTTATGAGTATTATCTCTTCCAGTATTTTAGGATTATTTTTATGGTTGAAAGAGGGATTTTAAGCAGCAACAATTAAACTGGAGATGCGTTAAAATGCCTAAAAAGCTAGTGTTAATATGTTTTGAAGTGGTTAGAAATCTCAAGACATCAGTAAACCACTGCAGACATTACAAAGCTGTTTATTTGTAGTATTTGCAAAATATCTTAACGTATTTCCTGAGAGCACATCCTGTAATTGCGTGGTACTGAAGTAATCATTTATACCCCTCACTGTATAAGTGGCCTTTTGTGCAAAATTTATGAGGTATTTCTCCTTATTAAATCCTCTTATTAATGAACCGTTTTATAGGCCTCAGGAACCAATTACAAGGGAACGAAACCATCAGTCATTAGTTTAACTGTATAAAGAGGTGCCCTTTAAATGGGCCTGCACAGAGCTGGCCCACAGCAATAATATGCAGCTGTATGGTTAAAATATAAGGTAGAATTGGCACTTTGATTGTTGTCCACGTAGTCTATGTCTTCATTATCGGTGACACTGTAGTATGTTGTAGTGTGCATTGTGCAAATGTTGCTCAACTCAACAGTGACTTGTTGATCATGTGCCTAATTTCCAAATATTTTTAATTAATTTACCACTGTATCTTCCACATATTCATTTGATATCACTGAAATACTAATGATCCAGTCTTAAAGTGTGTTTTCGTCTGATTCACTTAGGATGTACTTTTGTAGGACCTCACAGGGAATTATTGCCCCCTACACACATTATCAATCATTGCCTGGCTTTAACTTAATACTCGTGTCAAAGGGGATAACCCATTCAGCATTCCTAGGAAGCCACATTGCATTTGTAGAGGCTGTCAGCATTGCACTTAGCTTAGTGCTAAAGACAAACTAGTGTTTAACTGTCTGTTGTGTATACATCATTATTATTATCTTCAGCCTGACTCTAGAAGACTTTTCTCGTTTTCATGAGAATGTATGAGGTATTTTTACTCGTATTTCTAACCTAAAAATACTGCTTAACCACTGTTGTCCTCTTGCTTTCCCAGATAAAAATGGATTTGTGACACTGACCCAGGGGAGAGGTTTCTGTATTATGACCTTAGTAGCCACTGGCAACATTTCAAAGATGATTTATTTTGACTTCCTGTAAATAGCAGCACTGTCAGAGCTGGGCTGTGTGTGAAGGTTAGAGGGCAATTCACACACTTGGGGCATCCCCACTTTACAGCTGGTCAACATAGTTATCTGAGGGAGAACATTTGTGTTTTTGGGGTCACTGGCAGCTGAGGATACAGTTTCCTAATGATAACACTCTGATGCTGTTAGTGAAGCGTTTACTGACCTGGTGTGTGATATGTCTGTTTTTCTTGTTTTTCATACTCTTGCTAAGTGTTTGTCCTCCACAGGTAGATGAAGGTGGTCGTGCCTCCCTAGCTGGAGTGCGGGAAGGTGATGAGGTGGTATCACTCAACGGAGAGCCATGTGCTGATCTCACCCTCCTACGAGCCTTTGCGCTCATCGACACATCGATCGACTGTCTGCAGCTGCTTGTCAAAAGGTAGGGACACATTAGATTAATGATTGTGAAGTGGTGCTGTGTGAATTGCAGAAAAAACAAGCACAACATCGTGTTTGAAAACGTCTGTGCATGCAGTTACACTACAGCATCTGACAACTGAGCCGCGCAGTACAAGAGCAATGCAAAATAATTATTGCACCACTGTATTAGCATTTAGATAGCATGTTGTTTTATGACCTGTGGCCTTTTGCATTGCTCAATGAACCACTGACTGTCTGTGTATATATAAATGCATCCATGTCTGCATGTGAATTAACGAGGTAACGTGTGCCAGTCGTGCTGACCTTCCAAACTGGCTCGGCCAAGGTGTTGCAGATTTGTGTGTCTGATTGACATGCAGCTGCTCAGCCATTACTCAGTGGGCGTTGCTGCCAGTGTGTTTATCAGGGGGACATGTCCTCAAATATTGTCACATGTGCTTAATGTGCCCACATTTAAACTTCAGAGGGTTATATGGTTAATGTTACTATAGTTCTTCAAACTAGCAGTGTTCTTTGTGGCGATATAAACACAGTGCAGGATTTGTATAAAGATTGTTTCTATGACTGCATGATGATAGAATCCTGTCTCTGTAGACTTGGAAAGCAAATGACCTCAGCTTGTAGCCATCAAAGTGTATTATGATATGTCAGTCTTTCCCATTTGGAGAAAATGAGTAGTCACCGAGGTCTAATCAACTTAAATTCAATAGCTGCAGTCAGAAGTAATGACATTCTGTTATGCTATTCCTCACTGACCTTGAATGTGGAAATTAGGCAGAGTGATACTGAAACATGATTACTTCCCTCTTCAGTGACCTGACCCTTTCATTTAACTTGCTGCATGAAGATTAGATCTACTTGATTATTTTGACAATGTCAGCAATGGGGGACGAGCTTTACTTTGTCAACATCCATTGGCTCCGTTCCTCAGTGATGATGTATTTTTTTATTGAAATACTATAAATGTGTGGGGATCACACCTGTCTTTTTGTGAAAGGAAAATTAGAAAATAATTGATGACAACAAAAATTATTTGGTTTAAAGGCAGCATAAAGATTTTGTATTAATCTCAAAGTCAAGTCTGTTTAAAGAACTTAATATAAGAGGAGACATTAGCACCTGTTGATGTTAATAAGCAACAATGGTTACAGAGCTAAGAGAAGTTGCACCACTCACTCATTCCTGTTCTCCCCTCTCCTCCGAAAGATACTGCACCACTCCCTCAGAAGACTATGAATCAGAAGAGACATACTGTGGTGAGAGGGACGCCTCTGGTGCGGCTTTAGAAAGCACCACCCTCCACATCTTCTCCCCAAAGCACAGGTCCCAAATCCCAAGGGAACTCTACATATCTGAGTCCCAGGATGAGGCCTACTATGGGGAGTTGGACAGCGACACTAAGTTACCCAAGGGACCTCAGCTGCTTTACACCGAGCTACATGTTCCCTCATCGGGTGATCAGAGAGGCCGAGAGCTTGTTTATAAGGAAAATGATGAAGAAGCACAGCGGTGCTTCTCGCCTGGGGACATGGTGGAGCTCCAGGTGTCCCTGTCTGAGCAAACCTTGGATGACGTGGGCTGCACCTCCCTAGGTAGTGCTCATGGGATAGAGGGGGAACTCTCAAACAGAGAGGCCACTGAGACAGTTTACACCGCCACCACATCACACTACGTGCCGCCTCCTGTCAGAGAGCCGCTCAGCCAGCATGGAGTTGTGCTCAGCTCCCCTTCGATGCTCAAGCAGGTGGAGGTCATTTTGCAGCAGCCAGCAGCATCAGGAGCAGGGAGAGGCATCCTGAGTGTGGGTGGCTCCAGGGTCAGTGGAAGCGTTGGATCCCAAAGTGAAGGAGAAGAAGGAGGAGGGCACAGTGAGGGGGTTCCTGGGTCTTTCACTGTGTCATTTGGAATTCCCTCAGAAGAGGCGACACCAGCTGAGGAGCAGGACTCTGATTCTGAGGGGGATCAAGACAGACCTAACAAGCATCGGGCAAGACACGCCAGTAAGTACCTATGTACCATTTCCATTTGTCCCAGGTGTTGTTAGCCTGGTGTGCATTCTTTCTTTATGTGTGTGAGTAATAAAGATCTATTCTTTAAGGGGGCATGCTAATAGGTCAACACCAAATTATGTTTGTCTACAACATGTGTGCATTCCAAAGCCTGATGTCCAGTGTGTGTGCTCCTTAAAATAGTGCCTGTCTCTCACTGCAGTTGGAGGAGGGTGTCATTCCTTCAAATGGAAGCATGTACTTCCGGGTCTAACCTGAACTACAACAGAATCAGAGGCACAGCATACATAGGATGGTGACTAAATACAAAGAATCAAACAAAAAAAAAAGAACTGATCACATGTGAGAAGCTACTACACTTCACAAACATCTTAAATTATCCATTCAAAGAGGCTTGTTAATAAATATGGGTACTGAGGAGCTCCTCTGAGCTGTGTAGAAGACATAAATATAACACCAGCACGCTGATGATGCCTGCAGAAGTGGCCCTTTGACAGACACCAGCATGTGCTCCCATAGCCCGTTACCTGATACTTTCAAACTGGGTGCTTTAACTGAGCTAAAAAAGTGAGTCCGTGGCTCACTCCCGCTGTCTCCTCCACCTTCAGGTTAGTCTTGCAGGAATATGAAAAAGGAAGCTTTCGTATTATTTTATTACAGCCTTGAATTGTTGGATTGCTTGAGAATAGCTTTGTTGTTTGATGTCTGTCATGGGATTGGCCTTAGTGTCAGATAATGTAATTTAAGAAGAACAGAAGGTTTTCGGTAGACAGCTTGTGAACTTACTGATAAGGTCTGGTAAAGACGCTCTGGTCCTGGTGAATTTATTGCATGCAGGCTATCTTTAATCTTTCTTAGATCCTATTCCTGGCTACTTTATGTAGAAGAACTACTGATTTAGTGTAGTTTACTGTCTGTGTACAAATGAGGATATTAGACATGGGTCGGAGGATTTCATGATTGCTTTATGGGTCGATCTGTTATGTTCAACTGAATGAGCAAATGAGGTAAAGTGCACAGCTATAGGCAGATAAAGATTATATGTGGTCTAAGAATGTGAGCCAGTAGCTTGGTTTACAGTATATTTGTTGTGTGTTCAGATCAGTTCACGCACAGTGCATATTAATTGTTATTAGTCTTGTTATGTGCCTTTACTTTTTATGTGAACATTGCATGTATTTTTTAGAACTTACTTTTTACAAGGTTGATTTCAATGTGATGTTACACAATGAAATGGATAGCTTTGTGCCTTGCTTAACTTTGTTTCGGAACTTAATGTTATCATCTGTCATCGTGTTACTTGTGCAAGATCTATTTTTACTCCTCAGATGAGTGCTAAACAAAAATGGGTTTACATGATGAAAAGAAACTTTATTTTCTGACTGATATTAAGGGTTATGTAAATATTAAGGAAATTACATTCATAATTTAAAGTAATTTGGTCAATTACAGCTACATTATCCTTGTAGATACACTATGAAATTGTCCGTGCGATCAAAGAGCTGAAAAGCAATAAAACAATGGAGACATAGAAAAGCAAGCTGTTTGAAGAGAATTCAATTTGTGTTGATCCTAACTCCACTGTATTTTATTAATATCCATATTGCCAGGTAAAGTTTTTATTTTGATTGCCCTGTCTATAACCTTTTATTCTAAACACTAAACTCTCTTCTCTGTACAGGGCTCAGGCGCAGCGAGAGTCTGTCCGAGAAGCAGGTGAAGGAAGCCAAGTCCAAATGTAAACGTATTGCCCTCCTTCTTACGGCTGCTCCGCCCAACCCCAACAACAAGGGGGTGTTGATGTTCAAGAAACATCGGCAAAGGGCCAAGAAATACACACTTGTGAGCTACGGCACAGGAGAAGACGAACCAGAGTTCAGCGACGAAGACGAGGAAAACGAAGACGACAAACAAGAAACCCACACTGTTGAATTCACCCTTGTGGCTCCAAACGGTTCTGAAATAGACAAGCATTTCCTCACTAATGCCCATAGTAGAAAAGGTGTGCTAACTATCAACTTGGACAAGGGTCTCCTTGAGATTGAGAGGAACCTAAACAACCAAGCAGAGATGGACTGTTTGCCTGAAACCAAGGGCAAAGGTGCCCTAATGTTTGCCCAACGGCGTCAGAGGATGGATGAGATTTCAGCTGAACATGAGGAGCTTAGGCGCCAGGGGATTCCCATAGAAGCAGTGCCTATGGCTGAAAAGAAGATAGAAGATCACTCCTACATGCAGTCCACAACAGAGAGCCATGCCTACATGGATGTAAATATGCACCAACAAAGCCAACACCAACAACAGTACCAGCAATATCAGGAACAGCAGTACTATGAGCAACAGCAGAACTACCAACAACAACAACAACAATATCAACAACAATATCAGCAACAACAGTATGAACAACAGCATTATCAACAACAGCAAGCGTATCAGCAACAGCAAGAATATCATCAAGGCCAACAACAAATGCAGCAGTATTCTACAAACATCAATGGCACAGTCCAACATCAAACAAGTGAGATGCAGAGTTCTTTCAGCAATCGTACTGCAAAGCCTTTCTCAGTGGACAACATGGCGGCTTATTCTCCCGCAATGAGTGGGACCAATCAAGATTCTATGGCGCAAGGAGAGCAGATAGCTTCCCGTGATGAGCGCATCTCCACCCCCGCAAGTCGGACTGGCCTTTTGACAGACACAAGGAGAAGGAATGTTGGCAAGCCTATGTTCACGTTTAAGGAAGCACCAAAAGTGTCTCCTAACCCAGCACTGCTAAATCTCCTCAACAGAAGTGACAAGAAGGGTTTTGAGTCAGGACCTGAGGAGGACTACCTTAGCCTTGGGGCTGAGGCTTGTAATTTCCTGCAGTCTCACGGAATTAAACACAAGACTCCTCCACCAGTGGCTCCAAAACCTATGATCAACCCTAACTCTCCTCCTTGGTCTCCACAGATAGAAGTGACCAACCAGGACATGCCTCAACAAGCTGAAAATAGTGTATCCACACCTGCTGTAGCCCCCACCACAGAGGCTACTCCTGCTCCAGAACTAGAGCCAACCCCTGCACCTGCCCCTGAGCCCTCTCCCCCTCCTACCCCCCAGGAGGCTCCTGCCAGCACCGCCACAGAGGAACAGCGCACATGGACTCTTCCGGAGCCTGAACCTCAACAGCAGCCTCTGCAAATGACAGCACAGGAGGAAGATGGTCACATGAATTCGACCCTGCAGCCTGAGCCTGCTCCTGTGACCAGCTGGGCCCCAGCACAAACACAAGCACAGCAACAACCATCTACCAATTCTTGGCACCCAGCTCAAGTACAGCCCCAGGAACCACCTCCAAGTCAGTCCCCACCACAGCCACCTTGGGTGACACGTCAACCTACTCAGACCCAAGCACAGCCTCAACCTCCCACAAATACTTGGGCCCCTCAGGTTCAGCCATCCTGGGCCCAGCCTCAAGAGCAACCACAGGTTCAGCCACCCTGGACACACTCTCATGAGCAACCAAATCCGCAGCAAATGCAACCAACTTGGGGTCAACCTGAAGAACCAATGCAGCAGCAACCCCAAGCCCCATGGGCACAGCCATCACAAACAGACTCTCAGCATCAACCACCATGGATGCAACAACCCCAGCAAAAGCCCCAAGTACAACCTCCTTGGGCTCAGCAGGTTCAGCCAGAATCCCAGCCACAGCCACCATGGGTTCAGCAACCACAGCATCAGGCTCCACAACAAGCATGGCCACAGGCACAAGCACCAGGTCAGCCTCAACCCCCTTGGGCCTCAGCTCAGGCTCAACAGCAACCTACAATTAATGCATGGCCTCCATCACAAACTCAAGCCCAAGTTCAGCCACCTTGGATCCAAGCAGCTCCAGCTCAACCTCCGGCGCAGCCCCAAGCCAATCTGAATCCATGGCAGCCAGTACCTGCCCAGGCCCAGTCCCCACCATCATGGGCCCAGCACCCCTCAGAACATGGTCAGCACCCCATGAATTCTTGGGCCCAAGAGCAAAATCAGCCCCAACATCAACCACCTTGGGCTCAACCAGTTCCACCCCAGCCCACACCACAACCAAACTGGCAACAGTCCACTCCGAAAACTCCACCGCAGCCACCAATGAATACATGGCCTCCACCTCAGACACAACCTCAGACACCTGCGAATGCCTGGGCACCACAATCACAGCAGACACCTGTTTCCACATCAATGGTGAACACTCGTCCTTCTCCAAAACCTTGGCAACCACCACAGAATCCCCCCCAAAACCGGACCCCTCCACCTCCACCACAGCGAATGCACTCTTTTACCATTCGTCAACGAGTTTCATCACCCATCAACCCAATGGCAACTGTCTTAAACCCATCATCCCAAGGTTCAGCTTTTGAAATGCCAGCCGTCAGAGGGAAAGGAGCCGATATGTTCGCCAAGAGGCAGTCTCGTATGGAGAAATATGTTGTGGACTCTGAGACAGTGCAAGCAAACAAGGCAAGCCGGTCAACATCACCAGCTGCTTCCTTACCGAATGAGTGGAAATATACACCAAATGTACGTGCTCCTCCTTCACGGGCATATAATCCTATTCAGTCACCATCTTATCCCCCAGCAGCATCAAAGCAGCCCCCTTCAAGTGCCCCATCAACAAAAGCCAAGAAAAAAGCCACAGATAAACAACAGCCTGCCCCCAAACCCCTCAATGTTATAGATGTTATGAAGCATCAACCCTATCAACTTAATTCCTCACTCTTTACCTATGGCCCAGCAGTAGAGGCTGCCAAGCCCCCTGAACCTAAGCCTGATTCTGCACCCCCTAACCCACCTGTCGAAAACCAGCCAATTCAATATGAGCAAATGGCCCCCGTCCAGCCAGGTGGACCATATAATGCCCCATACCCCCAGCAACCATATGGGATGCCAATGCAACCTATGATGCATGATGGCCACTACCAGCAAAACCCATCTAATGTTTATCCTCCCTCCAATCCCTATCAGCAACCCCCTGCTGGTCCTTACCAGCAAGCATATAACCAACAGTATCAGCAACCTGCCCCACCTGCTTATCATCCCCAAGCTCCTCAGTCTCCAAACACTCCCTACCAGCAGGCACCACAGGCCCCTTACCAACCAGCCAATAGCCCTCCCTACCTGGCAGCTCCCTCAGTACCTTACCAGCCTCAGCCTCCCAGTAGCTTTGTTGCTCCCAGTTTTCCTCTAGCTGCAAGGCCTGAATCTGCATCAGGGGGCAACCCCACAACTGCTCCCAAACCTAAGTTTACAGCTAAAAAGAGCTCAGCTCAGGTGTGGAAGCCTACAGCAGTTGATAAAGAGTGATTCTGGTTGAATCATGACATGCCTGGTGTCCGCTTGAGTCGAAGGGTTGGTGCTCTCGCCGTCCACTGCAAAGTGGACTATTTTGAGCACATAAAACTCGCTTTCGCAATGACTATCTTGACATCCACCTGCTCTTGTCATTGTCATAGGACAGAGCTTGATGGTTTTTACAGTTTTGAGAGCTAATATAAATGGCATTATAAACAAATTAAAAGCATACGAATAAGAGTGAGATGTAAGTATATCTTACCAGACACAGAGGAGCCAGCCAGTCAGCTTTAAATGTTAATAATGCAGGCACATTGATGCATATGGATACTTCAAAAAGCACTATAAATTAATGGAATTTAATGTAAAAGAATCCAAGGTGTTGGTAATATAAGAATGTAGGGGAGCATTATGCTCAGTCAGAATTGAAAGAAAGGAGTGAGAGAAACAAGACATCAGAAGTGAATGGTAGCAGACAGTGAGAAAAGGAATTTGATTTTTGAAAAGAAGAAAATCTGTCGACTCTTATTTGCTAAACAAACAGACAAAAAAACTAAAACACAGTAAAGTTGAATAAAACTCTCAATTAAATGAATAAAGTAAAAATAGAAATAACGTAGCGAGGAAGAAGGGTTAGGTCTGTGGGGTGTAATGATACCAAGCAGAAGGCTAAATTTGCAATGTCAGTGATGTCAGAGTACAGAGATTATGTAACAACTTTGGAGTTTCAAGTAAAGGTTGGCAAATACAGTAGAACTCCTTAATAAAAGTGACGACTAGCAATGGCTTACTTAAACTTCAAATGTCACATTTGTAAACAATTCATTCTTCGGTGGCTCTCCCTCGTGTCTCTTCCATAGCACCTACTTAAGTGGGTTAGTTTTATTTTAAGCTTTTTACCAGCTGTTGCATCATGTTAGCTACTATATTTAAACTGCCTCATGAGAGGGAGTGCTGAGGTCCAGAGATAGTAGGCTTAAATTTCAACTTAAGCCAGCCAAAGCTATTTCTCAAACCCTAATTGTATTTTTCCCGATAACACAAAGAAATATTGAAGTATTACCCACTCTCTCTTCATGTAGCTTCACTCTTCCATACATCTTCCCCAGCTTTTGTATCATATAAATAGATGATAAATGACAAATAAAAGAAGAATTATTGAAAGGATAACCAGCCCAGTAATGTTCACAAATATATTTTTGGTACAGAGCTGCTTTTGTTCTTATTATTCTTTTCTTTTTTTTCCTTTGTGTGTTTCTCTTCATAGTGCACTTTCTGAATGATTCACTGCAGTGCCATTAAAATGTCTTTTATCCTTGGTTGGCTTTTCTTTCTTTTGTCCTTTGAGCATGCTTTTCTGGGTGTCTTCCATTTCTAGTCTCTTTTCATTTCATCTTGCTGAATTTCACCACTCATCCACCTGTACTATAAATACCGAGTTTTTCTATATATGCCTTGACAAAAAAAAAAACAGCTATGAATAAATCAGTGCACATTAGTGTAACACTTATACCTACTATCTTTTCGCAAAGCCAGTGGTAGGAAATCAGGTTTTAACAATAAAACTAAACACAGTTTGTGCTCTATAAAGAGGTTGTTAACATCAGCCAGAAACACCTCATTATCTAAATCACCGTCTTTTATAGCAGCTGAGGTGAATGCTAGAAAAGCACATTCCTGCAGAGTGACTAACTGATGATGCATTCATGAAGGATATTATTAGACTGGTGACTTCAGTGAATACAGACGACCTCATTGCACAATTCTGGAGGTCAAGTGAGCGGGCCCCCTGCTGAAAATATATATCCATGTTGTGTCATGCATTTTCAGAAAGGGCAGTTATTTGTTAAGTGGAAGTGTGGATATCTAATGGTGTCTTCAGTTGGCAGGTTTCTGTGGCTATATCTGGAGGAATCTGATTCCTACCTCCAGCTTTCCTAGTTTTTATCTTAGCCATACTCGTTTTTTAGTTTTTAATGTTAATATTATTATTATTATTGTTATTACTAATATCATGTTTTGCCCTATTTAGCACCTTTCATACACAAATGCAGCTCAAAGTGCTTAATAAAATATACAAAGTTGTTTTAAGAATCAGAAGGTGAGAAAAAAAGATGTGAATCACTAAAATAAAAAGACCAAAAAACAAAAGACACAATTTAATTTACGACCAATGAATCAACATTAAATCACAATTAAATGGAATACTGGTATAAGCTGGGTAAAACAGTTTGATAAAAGAAGTGGTTCTCAATCTAGTTAAGCCAGAAAATGGAAATAAAACAGAGACAATGAAGAAATTACTGTAGGTTCAGAGGCCACATAATAATGGTTTAGTTACTGTGTCAAATATGCGCTGATACCACTAATTTTTGTGTAATTTTGTATTTAATATTGGATATTTTCTATGTTTTACTCAGGCATGTTTTTATATATTATATATTTATTTATATATTTTACATATATTCTTCTCTTAAATACACTTACTAATCTGGGATCCCAAAGAAAACCTTACTTTATGGCATTCCCATGAATTAACTTAAACAGTCTATTTTGACCATGTGTCTCAAAACGAAAGCCTCTGCACACACACCATCACAGACACCAACTCTTAAGACCTGCTCAGCTCCATATCTGAGATATATGTTAAAATGGCAGCATGGTGATAGACATATGTGAGGCAAATATGTGGTTATTTCCTCAATCTCCATCAGTAGAATAAAAATATACCCGTAGAATCATCTACCAGTCTACTTATTCCTCCTTGTGTCTGCTGTAATTCAGGATAACACAGCCACGGGCAGTGTAGGCCAACCAGATACCTGAGTCAGCAGGGAGTTTATTCCCCCTTGACTCATTCAGCTACATTTCTCTTTTTTATGATGGCACTCTCTATTCTGTTCTTTCATTTAGCCATCTCTTGCAAGCTGCTTGTCTTACACACCTTTCACCAGATGATGGCAGCACTGCCTTTTCTGCATGTCTGCCATAGCCAACAGAATGTTTAGTTATAGACAGTGAATGGTAAAGAGGTGCTCGGCTGTTGGGGCACCCTAAAGTAGATTTTAGTATAGAGCATTTAGAAGTTTCACCATCTCACTGTTATACTTTTTAAAGTGTTGCTCTAAAGCAAAGCAGATCCAATGAAAACAAGATGAATGAGGCTTATTCTGGGAAGCCCATGCACTCGCATAAGCCAGTTGTTCTGAGAAACAAGAGAGCAGTCTACTCTGTTTGGACAAATGCTAAAGCACTGGGCTGAGGAGGCTTACTGTGGAATGGATGATTAAGTCCACAATAAGTTTAAAATAATACGTTTATGTGAGCTCTTAACAGTTAATTTGTTTTGCTGGCTATTTCAGATCTCAACATAGTTTAACATATTTATACATAGGAATGAAACAAAGAACAAAATTAAACATGAAATACAATATTAGCGTATTACAGCACTTAAAAGAAATGTGTTGACAAAGAGCTACTCTACTTTCCAGTATTTTCCAAGTTGATTTGAATTTGGCCGACGGGCCAGCCAGCCAAACAAAAATGAACCCTTACTAAAATAAACATGTCTGGATCTTTCTTTACAGGCACTTGGCAGGAGCTACTCCCTTTCCCCACCAGCCAGAGTACCATCAACGGGCCAGAAGTCTGCTTCGGCTTCTTCTTCCCCCAAGCCTCCGGCTAAGGCCTCCGCAACTACCCCAGTAAGACAGACATCCTGGCTAGAGAAGGGCCGCAAACCCCTTATGCCCTGGGAAGCTGCCTCCCGGCATCCCCTGGGCCTGGTGGATGAAGCCTTTGCTTTCCAGAACCTCCAGCAAAGCCTCGCCACAAATGTCCGCTTGGCAGCCCAGCGCAAAATGCTGCCCGAGCCGCCAGCAGAGTGGAAGGCCAGGGTGTCTCACGAAGCCCCACACAAAACAGGCAGCCAGACTTGGAGCCAGAGCCAAAGCCGCAGTCAGAGTCGAGCTCCTCTGCCGTCATTCGGGTCCCTAACAAGGAGCAGTGTCTCGACACCTGCCGGTCGTGCTGGTTACAGCTCCCTGCCCAGACAGTGGCAGCCTCAGAGGTCAGTTACACAGGCAAACCTGGGGCCCTCGGTGTCCTCCTCTGAGTTTACGAGGCCCTTGGGAAAACAAACGTACAAGTCTGTGCACACCAGCAACACTTGGAGTTGGAGGCGGTAGGACACAACTCGACCTGTTTGACCTTTGATGAGTAAAATGGCAAGTTTCTCTGATTTAATAATACATTCAAGTGCAGTTTATTTTTTAACTCATCACTATAGAATAACATGGTAAGAGGGGGAGTGAGCTAATAATGGAGTGGACGTTTGGACAGATTGCTAGAATTCTGGTTTTGATATGATTTTTTTTTTTTATATTTCTGCTTTTTTTGCTGTTAAATATTTAGTATGAAAAGTTTTAGATGAAATTTTTGCATGCCATAATCAAATGTGAAGAGAGATTATTACTCTAACAATATATGGAGACTTAAAAATGATTTCTGTAACATTAAACTGACAGCTTTGTAGTTTGGTAAATACACTGAAGTGGCTTGTAGATGAGGCAGTGAGTATGTTGTTTTAAATGGATATAATGAGTGCAAATGGACACGTTTAGTGTGAAATAAGTGGATAGATTTGAGTAGATTTGAATATAGGATATAGGTAATTATGGTGTCTTGAGAAAAGAGATATGTAGGATGCTAAGAGGGAGGAAGAAACAGTGACACCCCCACCCACCCACCCCTTCATATAGTGAGCTGCAAGATTGTCTCTTGAATTGTTTTGAGCTTATGGATTTGCCATTCATCCTTGTGGATGTATGTATTCAGCATGCAGTGATTGCACACTTTTCTTTTTTTTTTTGCTGGCTTTGTTTGATTTTCAATCCATGAAACTTGAGAATGATTACATTTGCGGTGTTTTCCAGATCGGCAAATCATTTTAGTGTCCGAATCCAATTAGTGATGCATTAGAAGTCAGGCTTAAAACTTAGGGGAAAAGGTTAGCGCTATAACTCAGCATGTTGCGTGTGGACATGTTGTTGTGTAAGCTCCAGTAAGTGAGATTAATTCACTTATTTTCCAGGTGCATTTTAATTAGTGCATTAGCATTTGGCCATAAGACGATGAGATGAGATTAGAGAGGATAAGAAGCTAGAAATGGTGCATCTTTGCTCCCTATATAGTTTTTCAAAACTCTTTTCTTTGGGTACCTTTAAATTTGCACATTCCAGTTGCAGTTGGGAGAGAACTGAGGAGTGCTGATGAGTCCTAATTATGACAATAAAAGATTGTTTAGTTTATGATAGGTTTACTTGGCACTGGGAGAATTGCTTACAGTATGTAATGGGTTTGTGGCTTGTGTTTGGTTTGGACTTTTGCTATAGACTCCAAAGATTAAAACTAGCTTGGTGTTTCCACAGAGTGTACATAATGTCCCAATGTGATTCTCACCAAGCAGTCTCATAAACATAAACAGGATTTATCACACAGCATTGTCGTGCCTCAACTGACTCACTGAGCATCGTGACATACTGTAGCGTATCTGTGATAATTACACTGTATTGCTTCCATTCAGACACTTCTTATGATCATAATGCAACACCAGTAATCAATTTCTGTTCCAAACTATTTCAGATATGGATTCACGTTAAGCATTTTACAAAATAAATACAACCAGAAAGCACTATTTCACAAATTGCACTGTGTGTTTGTGCTCTTTGCTCTCTATTCCAAGCATGAAACACTTGGCTCCAGGCCATTTGTTGCTTGCTGTACCATCCCATGAAGCTTTTTGTATGATGTGTTGTCTTGAATAGTCACTCGCTCCGTATCCAGCGGAGGGGGGTTGGGAGGGGTTGGTGGGGACTTGTTCCCATGGTGACCACCAGTTACATAATAACAGTGGGTACCTACTGTAGCTGAGGCATTAGAGAATGAGAGATAAGGACACAGAGGGAGATGATAAACAGCAATTATTTCCCTACCAATTTAGATTTTGAAAATGCTGTGCAGGATTGAAATGCTATTAAAAAGGCGGAGATAGTACAGTATGAGCAATCATAAAGTGCAACACACATAGCTTTAATATGTTTTATTTTGAGTACAGGGTTCCTGGTATGGTTTTCTTTATGCTAGGCAATGCAGTATGCCAATGAACTCGCTGCCTTTAACATCCAGCCTAATGCTTTCCGGCCCCTCTGGGTGCTGCAAACTCAACCTGCCTTCCTTTATTTGTCTCTTTTATCAAGTTAAGAATTATATAGGAGGTAAATTAAATTTAGCAAGGTCAATTAAAACACAATGACTGGATTATAAAGTGAGAGTGCACCCTTTTAGGCCTTGGTCCGTCCTATATCACATGATGGCATTTAAAACAAATAGTATCTGATTGGCCTGGAGGCCCTGAGGGGGCTGTGTTCGCACACTATATGTCACTGAATATATTAATTGTTAGCTGTGCGCTGCAATCCTGGAGTGCTGGTAAAGACAAATCCAGTTGAAACAACTTTAATTTTGATGTTAAAGCATTGTCAGTGGTTTTTCAAGAGTGTTGTCAAGCCAAAGGGGCTTTTTAATTCGTGTATATTTGCAAAGTTGCAACATTGCAATGGGTTATTGCGTTTTCTATGTGCTAGGTGAATTAGTGAAATATTCTTCTTTTTTTTCCACTAATAACATACATTCTCAGGCTGCCATAGTCACTATAGAAGAGGTGAACCATAGTGTGTCTGTTTGAGTTCATTTTAAACCAGAGGTTACGTTAGCATGCCTCTTCCTCACAGTTCTCCATTACTTTAGTCACTGCAGTCATTTATCTACAGTGGCCAAGATGTTTTGAAAAAAATGTATATCCAAAACTCTTTGCGAATTCGAAAAATACAAGCGCAGGACGGAAAACATAAATGCAAAAGCCATAAATTACAGATGACTCACAACTGTTAAATTTCTGTCTATTGACAGCGTGGGTTCTCTCTGGGTACTCCGGCTTCCTCCCACAGTCCAAAGACATGCAGGTTAGGTTCAGTGGTGAATGAACAACATGGCTCATTTGTGGCAATCACATAGGCCTAGTGACAGAAATCATAGTTAGCTAGCAAACATCCATCCATCCATTTTCTAACCGCTTAAACTCTTGAGGGTCGCGGGGGAGCTGGAGCCTGTCCCAGCTGACATTGGGTGAGAGGCAGGGTACACCCTGGACAGGTCGCCAGACTATCGCAGGGCTGACACATAGAGACAGACAACCATTCACACTCACATTCACACCTATGGGCAATTTAGAGTCACCAATTAACCTGCATGTCTTTGGACTGTGGGAGGAAGCCAGAGTACCCAGAGAAAACCCACGCTGACGTGTTTGTTTGAGATGCTTTTGCCACCATATTTGTTCACTACCTTTAGCTGTCTGTTTAAAGTGTGGTTTCCAACTGGTAGGTCCTGGTCCAAAATGGTTCCCAGGGTCCATCCTAAATGGACTGTGAGTGACTTGCACATGTGTTGAGTTTGTAAAAAACACACTTTATTTTGAAGTACAATGGATTTCCAGCACACAGCTTTTACTTTGAAGTGCCATTCCCTGCTGTAGAGTGAGTGACTAATGCAAAGCAATATGACAGACACAGCAAACTAGCTCAGTGACATGGGCAATCGCACGTATGACGCTGACTATGTTGAACTGTGTGGACCTTCAACAAATGACCAAGGAGAAAGCTGAATGCTGTGGCTGGACCAGTTGGGAACCACTGCTTTAAGCCACCTTTTTCAACCATTCATCCATAACTTTTAGCAGCAGCAACTGTTTCGACTTCTCTGCCTGCAAGCACATTTTTTTCTAATCGAATTTTTTTTTTAAATGTACAACCTCTTGAACTGCAGAATTAGGCTACCCCCTGGGATAGCCTACAAGTACTCCTGGTTTGAAATCAGTGATATAGATCCTCTTGCTACTGTAACACTGGCAGGAAGATAGATAACTAGATGGAGGGCAAAGTAGCAGCGCTCTAAATTTAGTCACCCCTCCGCTCGTGGACGAAATACCAATGACAACAGTCAAGCTGACACCCACCCACTCAGTCACTCAGTCAGTCAGTTGGGTCAGGCTGCAGCCCCCTCTGCCCCCTCTGCCCACCCTCCCCACGACAAACCCCACTGCTGGGGAGCGCGAGCACCCACACGGGTCGTACTACTCAGCCTGACCCTCTCGCCTCTCACCTTTCTGACTTCCTGCTCTGAGGAGACAGGCACAATTTGAGACTCCGCCCTGAGGGTCCTTCAGGACAGGTAAGCTGCCACTCGGGCCACTCCATAGGTGTGCTGTCTAGTTCTAACGTGACACTTGCATTTTAAATCAAGTATGTTTCACACCACCACCTGCAGCTGCTCTCTCTTCATTTTCCTGACTGCTTGCCTCATTTTACTGTTACATTTTATTTCAGAATTGTCTTTACTTATATTTTATAAATACGCTTTTAATTAATGCATGTCCTTTTTTTTGTTTGCTTTTTTATGTGGGGAATATTCTCACTAAACATCAGCATACATGCATAAATCCCAAAATGTTTTTTCTTAATATATTTACTGATAGGATTCTAAAATTGACTTTTACTGAAGCTTAGCAAACTTTGAAGCATTTTTTGAACCCTTTTATTTACTGAGCTAAAACCAGTAATTTCTATATGATGAAGTGATTTGCTTGGTGAAAATATTTCAGACATAAAAACCTTCTTTGTTCCATCAAGAAACTTTGTGAAGAGTGTCCTGGATTGGAATGAAGCATTTGTGTTGTGTTCACTGACACCATGGTGTAAACTTTCCGCTGTGCTATTTCATCCACTGTCTCACGTGTCTGCTGTGACAGCCGCATGTTCTCTATCTGTGTCCTTTCAGCCCACTTGGGTAATTTCAAACATATTGATTCCCAGACCCCTGACACAGCTGGTTGCCATGTCTGAAGAGCATGTGCTTGGCGTTTAACAGCCCAAGGTTATTTAAAGGGATGTGCTAACTTTGCCCTTTTCACTGCCCCAATAAATTCTATCTGCTTCGGTGGGTCTTTGTGCGTGGTGTGGATGCTCAATGTTAGCCAATCGATGGCCAACATGCAGCCGTGTTGTCTCAGCTTTTGTGTCGTGTTGTACGTTTGAACAGGTTGTACTGATGTGCTTTGTCTCCTGTGACTTTTTGCCTCACCCCCGACTCCCCAGGGGCAGACATGTCACAGTTCTCCACCATGACGACCAGTGAGAGGAAAATGCAGGCTGCAGCAATCTGCAGGGAGGTTCTGGGCCAGGAAGGTAGCTGTAGAATTTCCTTTTCACCTCCTTGTTTTCTAATTTCTCTGACCTCTCAGTCTTTCTCTCTGTCCCTTGTTGCATCCTTTCTTTGCTAATGTTTTCACCTCACCTCTTCTTCTCCTCACATCCTGCCCCTCCCAACCCCCTACATTCTTTTTTTTTATCACACATATTAAGACACGGATTTGACACCATCTTACAGTGCACATTTAATTCTTAGACCTATTAACTGTACTGTAAACACCGGCTCACCCTGCCAGACACAGACATGCACCGGACACTGCCACATTCATTTTATAAAAGGTATGAGCCCACCATTTGCCAGAGCAGCAGTCGCCAACCCTCCCTTCCGCGACCCTGCCTATAAATAAGCAAATGAATACTTTTATGGGCCAAAGTAACTAATCCCTTTGTCGTTGTCCTTTTAAACACGCTATTTCAGGGCGAGGACAACTGTGTGGCCGGGTCTGAAGGCTACTGACAGCTGAAAGATATTCTGGCAAATTATGCCCCTCGCACTTGGATATAGGCCTGTGACATCTCCATGATCAGCATGCAGTAGCTAGCACGTGGCGCTAACCACAAAACAAGCACTAGACATGAGTGGATTACGAGGGAAGATAATTGCTCATTCATCATATTGGCAGGACTACCAAGTCAGCAATCCATGTAGAGGGACTTTTTTGCAGCAGAAAATTTGTGTTCAGTGAGGTTTGATAGGTGGGAGTGTAGAGAAAAGGGAAATAAATTTGTCTTGTCAGAAATCAGATCAGGTTACAAGTATATAATGTAAAGACAAGCTCTTTAGTCTTTCGTTTGTCTCTTTGTGCTGTATAGATGTAGAGATGGATCTGGGGAAGAAAGTGAACGCTCCTAAGGACATCATGCTGGAGGAGCTGTCTCTTGCCTCAAACCGGGGCTCCCGTCTCTTCAAAATGCGCCAGAGACGCTCCTGAAAAATACACGTTTGAGAGCATCCAGAATAAAAACAACGAGCAGCTCAATGTAAGCAGAAACTGAGATTAATTCATACGCACATGCATGGCGGAAATATAACTCAGATAGTAGTAGAAGGTAGACATTTGGGTTAATACACAGAACCCTTTTCTTAGAAGTGTGAAGAAGTGTGTGTGTTAACTATAGAACTAGAGCTTGGTTAGCTTAGCTTAGCACTAGACTGGAAGCAGCGGGAAACAGCTAGCATGGCTCTTTTAATTCTTAGCAAAAAACTGAATAATTGTATTATCCTAAATGTATTTTCACTCCCAACTTGTCAAGTATCGATGCTTTGTCATGCCCCTCAGCATCTGAACGCTTTGTAGTATATCTACGTATATGACGCACCACCTGGTTAGTTTTAGAAAAAAGATCATGTTTTGGGGAAAAATAGGTATGTTTCTTCACGTAACATAACATGACGTAAATCTGTCACGTGAATGCCCTCAGTGTGCGACGAATATATGTGAATTGGTTAAGGGGCCGCCGTGAGGTCGGGCACTGTGTACAACTCTTGGTGCCAATTCTGCGCCAGCTTACAAGGGCACGGGGATAGGTTGCATCTGACGTTGCTAAGCAACCATAACAAGCACCATATCATAGCCTACTTACATGAAATCCTGAGTGCAAAGCTGACCTTCTTCCAGGCGTTGTTTTTTTAAATGTGTAAATCTAAAATATTGTTAGTGAGACAGATGTTTTGTTCTGGGTAGCCCTGCACTAACATTTTTAACTTCTTCTTTATATTTACCAAAGACTGATCTTTAAGAAGAAGATGGGAAAGAACCTGGCAGCTGTGATTGGTTGTTCCCTGTCACATGACATATGGTGCACGCTGCTGCGTTCCAAAAGTTGAACTCAGTTTAATATCAGGGCGCAGCCGTCGTACCCTGAAAAATAGGCACCTGGGAACGCATCATGACAATGTCGCTCTGGCGTTTGAGTTCGCCTGCTGTGCGTCTACATTAAAAACAATGACTCTGAGGGCGCATAAAATGTGACGTGTACAGCCACTAACTGTATATTAAAACAAAATAGATTTTTGGTTCCATATGGGACAAGAACTGTGATCTCTAAGATGACTGTCTGGTTTTGTTTGACCCATCCACCTCCCCTCCCACACACCCTATGCAGACTTTCTCGCTTGTCAGTTGCTTTTAGTGTCAAGTATTGCTACTGGTGGATTCCCACTGGAGTTAGCTGAGAGCCTGATGCATCTCTTGTTACATTAGAATGAGTTGTTTATACCTAGGATACATATGGAGCGGGTCCTTCTCCATGGAGTCTACCATGTTTTTCTACAGTAGCCCAGAATGGACAAGCCAAACACTTGCTCTAGATAGGGCCGTTCTTGTTTTTGCCTTGGCTGCAATAGTTCTCCCGCACGTTTGGCACACAGGAGAAATTTCAGTTCTGCAACCTGACAGCTGGATGCCACTAAATCCTACATACTGTTCTAGACCTTTAAAGGGTGCTTTTTGTGTCAATATCACAATGAGGGGCATGACAAAGCAGTGGTTTTTGACACTTTTGGAATCATGCTGTTTTTTATTAAATACACAGCTTGTTATGGATTACTAAAACACACTTTGATGAAGCAGTTATTGCAACACTGTCACACTGCCAGAGCGTGTTTTCTACAAGCACCATCGTCCATTTTCCCCACATCTTTTTCCTCCATCGCTTTAGAAAACAGTCGCACAATACCTTACATCCTGACAAAGTGTATGTGGGAACGATAAAGCACTTGAAGTGTTTATGTGACTCGTGCTATAGACATGGAGTTGGACAGCATAGTTGTTATGAAAGTCTTCCAGCCGGTCATAAGTAGCTTTATTAATGTCCTTTTTGTGTATGGATGGGCAGAGTGCCAAGTCAGCATTATTTTTCTCCCAGTCGTGCTTATCTTATCCTGACCTGGTCAGACATAAAGCAATTAATGTACCAAAGCACTCAGTAAAATTGAATCAAGATAAACTAAGTTTCTCTTTGTTATATCTAATTAATTAGCAACACTAGTTGGATCCTCTTTCATTTAGTTGCACGGTGGCCTTGTGTACTTTAAATTGCCCTCATGAAATCCATAGATAAAATAATTATTATGCTCCAGGGAAGTTTTTCGCCTCATCTTTGAAGTGAGAAGAACTCACATATCTCTTGGTTTGTTTATTGCTCGGGGCAACGGAGGGATTTTGTTTCAAGTTGTCAACATTTCCTGAGGAAGTCCTGGAGTAAATCATCATAAATATCTTTCAGAGGGATGAAAGCTGGATGCTTGGGCTGTGGTACATTTTGTCCCAGCCCACAAAACAATGTTTCTTGAGGAAAAGTGGACACGCAGGCAGTTTCTCTGCCTCTTGCTGTTGTTGGAAAACATATAAAATCACAGTTTTGTTAACTGCTTTGAGTCCACATGAAATATAGTCGCAATAAAAAAGGTGGGGAGTTTTGTTTTGATAAGAGTCAGGAAACATACTGTGCCACTGGTTTGCTTTGCATGCAAATTACTTTTTTAAATTTTAATTCAATGAAATCTAAATATGTCAGAAAAGTTTAAGCTGTTTATTTTTGCCATGTGCAGTGAGACAGGAAATTGCTGATAAAACAGTCTCACCATAAGGTTCACTTAATAGCTGTTCTGGAACTTTCTACCAGATTACATGCTCTTCCATAAGATAAATCAGTTAATGTAAATTGCTAATAAAAATAGCAACTTAAATACCTTTATTTCTATGACAATGTGACAACTCTGTCTGCTTAGGAGATGGTCAAAAGGTCTGTGTCAAGAATAAAATTTAAATCTCTACAGACATTAATTTTGTTTAACTTTTCTTTAAGCTCAACTCACCTCTTGGATCTTTCTTTTAGAACACAAATGTGTCTCAAACTGAGAATGGGAACGCCACGGACAGCCACAGCGGTGAGAACAACGTGGATGTTGACCAAACAACTACCACGGTGTCTGATGCAGCAGACACAAGCACAGTGCCAAATCCAGAAAGCATTGCCCCAGGTAAGGTAATAAATGTAACTGAAAGTGATCAGTTATATATTTCCAGGACCCAGAATCATTGCAGCAGTGATGTTCTGTAGTTGCTATGATGTAGTCTTTGTCATATGTTATGATACTTTATGATATGGTAAGGTACAATACAATACAATATAATATGTTATGGTACGGTATGCTATGATACACTACAATAAAGATACGATACGATACGATACGATATGATACGATACGATGTGATACCTTATGATACAATATGATACATAACAGTATGTTAAGGTTCGGTATGATCCATTACATTATGGTATGATACAATATAATATGATTGGTTATGTTAGGATACAATATGATATATGATACGATACGATACGATACGATACGATACGATACGATACAACTGGAACTGCTTTCCTTTAATTAAATCATCACTGAAAAAGCTTAGTGCTGTATTTTCTTTTATCTACAATTGTCACCGTCGTTTCTTCCACGGTTTTGGCTTCATTTACATGTTTGGTATAGTTTCGCCATGCTGAACTTCCTCTTCAGTTGTGCTTTTGTTTTTTTAACTATACTGAAAGTACAGTACAGCTCATGAGAGATGGTTGTGCTCCTGGTGAATAGACTGTGTGGATGTGCTCTCCACAAAGCACTGGATGTGCCGTGTTTTGATAAGGATTCAACTGTTTCTCATTGTTTGTAGTCACGCAGTCCTTTGATCGTGTAGGGAAACATTTTCTTCTTGCCTGGAATCTGCTGGCCGCAGGCAGAATATGATTACACGTTTTCATTCTCCCTCTCTCTGCCTGTCTCCTTTCTCTCTCCGTCTTTCTATCTTCATCCCACTCCTTTGTTTCATATCTACTCCTCCACATTCCCGTACTTCTCTCCCCTCACCTCTTTTTTTACCCCTCCTCGTTACAATCAGCTTTGACGATCTTCAAAAATTGTTGAGTTTTACCCACGGGAAGTGTTTCCTGTTTGCCTCTCGTGCCACTGATAGCATCAGGTATGCGCTCACATCCTCCCCCCATGTCTCGGTTCTGCCCAGTCGACACAAAACCAATACTGATTTAGGGATGGAGTATGTCTGTACAGGAGTGAGGTGTTATTTCTGGAGCTAAGGACCAGACACCAACCTTCAGTGTCTCAATGAAGTCACTCCAGCTGTAGCAGAAATCAGGCCAGAGTGCATTAGGTATCAAATGCTAAGAACTCTTAAAATAGCACACTCATCCACCCAGGGGTGCCTGTTCCATGCCCCTGTACTGCAAACTGTCTTAACCAGGCTACAGTGGTATATACAGTGAATACTTAAGATTTTAATAGAGTTAAAACAAGATAATAATTGTGGGATTGAAGTTGTGTAACATCATTCTATGATATTTTACCATGGGGTGCATAGCTGTTAAAGCTTTCTAAAAATGTCCTGTTACATTTTAATTTTGTGCCATTCTCAAAACAAAACTTAGACAAAATTTGTGTCTTTAGTTGCATTAGATTATTTTGGAAACCTTGAAAAAAACATTTAAGGACACAAGCCAGCCTGCTGTCTTTCTGTCCAGCCTTTCAGGGCTTTCCATGATCCCTCTTTCATCTCCACATAGAGCACACAGAGCTACGTGTGTGACACTCCTTTCCTACAAAAAAAAAAAAAAAAAATCAACTCAGCCAAACGTCCAACCACAAGAACAATATTCTGTGGCCTCAGAAAATCTTTTACACGATGTTTTGTCATAGATCCCCCCCTGAAATCTGTAAACCTCCCCACGGGTCTGTTTGGTCTCTCCTGCTTCCTCCTCGGGGCAAAACATAAACTCAGGAAGGGGGATTGTTCATTGTGAGAGGTTAGGACGGGAGATGACGCCCCGTGTTATGTAATGCCTGAGCTTGCAAGCCCCCCTGAGTGAAGCGCTGGGTTTGAAGGATAGTGCTTTGGATAGGCCTCTCCCATCAACACACATAGACTACGCGGGGAGGCATACATGCAGGCAGGCGTGCACATACGCACACACGTGGAATTACAGGGAGGCTGTCCCTTGATTTGTTTTGCTGTGAACTGTAACAAGAAATAAAGGGCTGAAGAAAGACTAGTGGAAGGTATTGCAGTGTTGCGCAGTCAGACTTGTATTAATGAGTTACATATTTATAACAAAATATGTACATGTTTGATGTCATTTATTTAAACAATTGTTCACGTTAAATATATTATTCCCATGTTTTTTCTTCTGTAATTGGACCCTTTAATTCTTTTTTCTGACTCATCTTCTCTCTTCTATCTTTGCAATCAATTTTAAAAAAATACTCAATTTTACTCATCACCAGTTGACTAATCTGTGATGGTTTTCTACTAAAGAAAATTGAATTTGACCTGTTTCACTTTACTGTTTGTGGGGAAATACCCAAACCTAACTCTAGAATTGAAATATTAGGATTAAAGAAATAATGCCTATTCTTTATTTTCCATCACTGTCTATGTTGTAAACCCACCAAGGGTACGCAGCTCCTTTAAAAGACATCCCTCCAGAGAAGTTCAACAGTACAGCCGTACCAAAGTCCTACCACTCGCCCTGGCAGCAGGCCATCATCAATGACCCGAACCTGGCTGATACTCTCATCACCCTTATGCCCGAACCAGAGCCCCGACCAGACCTTCCAGGGTATAAAAGTTTCAACAGGTAACTCCCTTACAGGAGGACAGCAAGTCTTAAATAGACTGACATTGACTGCCATATTTAAAGAGGCAGGCACATGTAAAATGTGACTTTCTGTAGACAGCAGCCACTGTGACCACAAGTGGCAAATATGACATGATGGTAAATGTTTGATGAATGTTTACAGTAGCGCAAGTAGAGGAGACTTAGGAGTCTAAAGTAAACATTAGCCACCATAGGCTACGGGTCATACCACACCAAGTAAGGCTGTAGCAGTAGAGTGAATTGGCTTGAGCCTGAGTGTGTTTTAGTGCTTATAAACTCAACTTTTCACGCATAAGAGAAACATTGTGATATTTTGTTATGCAAAACTGACATGGCCTCGCTTTGATTTATCATGCACACAAATGCTGAGCGAGCGAAACAAGTCGTGTCCTTCATCAAACTCACAATGTACCAAAGTCTGCTCCTCACTCTCAGCAGTTATCTCTTAGAATATGCCCTCCGGTCAAAGTCTTTGCTTGTCTTTAATTAGTTTCATCACTTCAAATGTCACTTCAGCCCCTCTCATTAGCACATGGCGACTACTGTTAAAACACTGTCACTCCGTCACCTCCAGGGTGGCGACCCCGTTCGGTGGCTTCAACAAGGCACCCAGACCTGCTCCCGTGAAGCCCCTCCTGGTGGAACCCCTCCCCGACTTCTCTGAGCTCCAGGGGGACGTTGCGGTAGATCGACCCTCCTTCAACAGATCCGCTCTGGGGTGGGTGTCAGCGGGCGGTCCAGTCCCACTCCCTGCTGTTTCCCTTGAGCCTGTGCTCCCTGAGTCAGAGGACCTTTGAACCCGTAATGAGGTCACACAGAGATGCTGTCTACATAGTTGCTGCAGCAGAGGTTAATGGTGGACTAGGGGAACGTTTCGGTCAGAACAGAGTCAGGGTTAGAGAAAGTGTAAGGTTATCATGTATGCAGCTTCCCCTGGTTTTCTAGGGATGTTAACTATTGCACTGCTTCATCTTCCTGTACAGTAGGCAGACACTGAATAAATAGGAATTCATTGTATAATAATGTGCATAAGAGTATTTTATCTTGCAGACACAAGTTTTTGCTCAATAAAATGATGTAGAATGCAACAAGTCCAACATTTTTTTTCCTCTTTTTCATTCTGAATTTCATTTCCTGCCACTAACATTGTTGGTAGAATTATTTCGAGATGCTTCTGTTTTTGGACACGGGTGCAAATCTGTAACATATTCCACAACATTCCCCCTGGTAATAATTTCACAGCGAGTTGATCTGAGCTACACTGAAGGATCATTTGAGTGAATGATGCTGCGCCTGTGTGTTATGGCCGTATGCAAACCCATCACTTATCGCATCGTGTGAGAGTCCAGACATACATGTGAGCCACTGTAACATGCCTCAAGGTTACACTGCCTGACAAATCAAATCTGCTTCACTGACACGAGCGGCTCTCACCTTTTGGCTATGCCCATTCGCAGGAGCGGGGATTGATGGAGGAGCTGCTTGATGAGTTGTGCCCACTTCTTATCTGTCTGTCTGTTTATTACTACAGCACTTAGGAATTTATCACAGACATAACGGGCTAAAGCAAACAGACTTGACTGATTGAAAGTTACCAGCAGGTTTTACGAGAGCTGCACAGCCAATGTACAAAGAGTTAACCGTGTGTTTACTCCGCTCAAGGAGAGCAAAGTTCATTATTTAGCCTTGACGTGATTTGTATTATATTAAATAACAGCAATATTTTAAATTAAAGTTAATTCATTTGATATTAATTATGAGGTAACATGATGCAGCATTCTTTTAATAAATAATGTTAAAAGGATGTGTTCTATATGTTTGCATTTACATACTTATTTCCTTTAAAGAAATAAGTGCAAGAAATATAATAGCACTTTATTTTATCAACGTGTCTCTTTACTGTCTTGAACCCTTTTGCACATTTACTACTGCTTCTTAACTGACAATGATATCAGAAAACCTGAGGCAGTGAAGAAGGGTAAATATTTCACAGCCCTTTTTCAACTCTCTTATTTTTCCGTTAAGATCATATTTTTTCCTTGTGATCTCTCACCATTTGGGCTTAAAGCCAGAAAAGAGCATATCCACTTGTTTTAACTGTGACCACAAGTTTAAAGTGCTTCCAGTAACTAGGTTAGGTATGAAATGTACAATCACAAGAACCATAATTTAAAAGCTCAAATCTGAAAAATGTGATGTAAGGGATACACAGTGATGGACACTTTGGAGGTCAGTTAGCAATCCAATCACCAGACTAAATGTTGGCACTGTATGTGTTTGCAAACCACAGATATGTAACATTTGTACATTATTATGTTGCAGATATGTTGAAACTTTGTGTTTCTCTGTGATTCTTTGTTTCTTTGGTTACTTTAAGGCACAACAACCACTTGGATGTGCTTAAGAAAAGATTATTTCTCAGCTTAAAATACCTGATTTGGGTGGCACAATCGCAGCTGGCAATGTCCCACAAAAAAAAAAAAAAAAATAAAATAAATTTTGGTGGCACGATCGCTGCTGGAAATCCCACCAATGTCTCGCTAAAAAACAAAAATTTTGCACATCACAATATCAACATTTTATTCTGGTGACTGAGCTGACAGAGTTGAGCTTGGTGTCAGTCCTCTAAACCAGTTTATGCATTTTGTTGGTAGATTTTAAACAATTTTATATGAATTAAATTACTAGGTCATTGACACAGTTAATGTGTCTTTATATTTGTAGACTTTCACTCACAGTGCTTTAATAATAATAGCAGAAGAGAATGCCACTGTATCCTGCAAATAACCAAAATGAAAATGAATAAGCAAAATGAATCTGCTCACAAAATCTGCATCCTCATGATAACTGTGTTTGAACAGGACAAATGTTTTTCCAGGGTATGACTAGTCTAGAGGGGAATGTGTTTAATTTTGTTATTGACATCTTCTCTTTCTCTAAAAAATGAATTAGGAAATGCCTTTCAGATTTTCCTCAGAAATGTGACTAAGTCCGGCATCAGCATTCCTCGCCTCTGTCGGAGACCCTTTGGAATGTGCAGCTCCCTGCGCCACTCCCATTTTGAGTCCTATTGAATTCCTCCTGCCAGCCTCTTCAGTAGAACGGTGTGTACAGCACACCAACCAGCATCCGACAGTGCCGGTAGCTCTGCCAAGTACCACAGTAAATATTGAGCAGTGTTTATCAAGGGCAGGCATGAACTCTCTTTGAACTTTGATTGTAGCCATTATCAAAATGCAGCAACGGAAATATTATTGGCAGGGACTGTAGCGTAGGCTGAGGGTTGGGGGAGCCAGACGATTCAATTATTAGTCTCTCACTGCAACCAGTTTCCCCTCAGGCGTGTTTGCTTTGGCATGAGATGGCACAGTAGGCAGTGGACACTGGATTATAGGCTGTGAGGTCCACAGCATGCTGGGGACAATAGGGTGGCCTAGTGTTTGGTGTGACACTCATGCTGAAAGGCAGCAATCTAGCACCCTTGAGCAAGGACTGAACCTGGCATACTTAGTCCTAAATCGCTGTGGATAAGAGCATCAGGGAAGAGGTGAAAGCATGGTGGAGCCTCAGTAAGCTTAAATGCAGGGCAATCCTTTTAGAAAATGCTTTTAGAGAGGGAGAAACAGCACATAAACACCTGATAGGAATCTTAGACTGGAGTGACCACTTGTTACGTAACAAGAAGCCTGATAAGGTGAGAACATGCCGTTTTTGTTTGTGTGTGTTCAACAGGTGCAAGAAGCGAGAAGGACGTCAAATTCGACTACATTTCATCATTCATCCTGTGATTTGTACTCTGTGACCCTGCTCAGTCTATATCTGAGCAGCTGGCCTTCACTATCTGTCTCAGCAGTTAACAATCGACTCTGCTGCTGTTGCATTCACTGTCATGTCTTTAAGCTAAAGTCCCACGGGTTTCCATCTGCGCACACAGCACCGAACACCGAGTGTGCAGCATGCTGCTGACACAGACAACTGCTAAAAGGTTGAGCCACATGACCAGCCAATAGCTTTTTTTTTTTTTTGAGTATGTACTGGTCGGGTTAGAAAACAAAAGTGGTGTGAAATAAAAACTGCAAGGGCACTGAGCAGTGCCTAGAGGGAGACATACTGTGTGGTTCTCTCAAAGGTTTTAGCACACAGACACACTTTTGAAGATTTAGATTGTAGGTGGACTTTATGTTTAAATCCAGACATGTTGGAAATCTGGGATTAACCTTGTAATATTGTGTTAAAGTGACCTCGTAACATAAAAATCCATAAACAGCTGAAAAGCACAGCTAATGGTTCGTCAACATTTTAGTTCATGACATCTGATGGCACGATGGATTTGTCGAGCCTGATGGATGTGTGCAGCAGGTGGTCATTCTCACAGGATAGTGTAAAGCCAAATGGGATATCTAAAAATATGAGTGAAAATAAAGCATCCCAGGGGTCAGTACTGTGGTGTTGGGTTGCCGCCGAGGTGAGGTGACAGGGTCGGGGCACGCATTCCGCTCCTGAAATGACGCAATGGATTGAATTATGTTTCGCTCTGAGAAAGTGTCAGCAGGGTGTGCCGAGGTGGACGCCTGCGTGCGTGCACGTACATCCTTAAACAATGATGACTCTGCTTGTTTGTGAGTGTGTGTAGGTTTGTGGTGAATATGTAATTGGATGGCATCAAAAGCCGAATGCCAGATCTCTTCATACGAATAATAAATATGGAAAATGATTGTCAAACAATGTGTACTCATTTCTATCAAGTGCTGAGATGTTACCCACACAAAAAAATTTACCACTGGAGAAACCACTTTATGGAAGGGTGCACACTGCTGGGCTAGTAATTAGCCTGTTTGGACAAATGAACATTCAAGATTGTGTTCCTGTTTACTTGCAAAAGCCCCCGAGACCAATTAGAGCTGTGGTCTCTCACAGTAATCCAACCGCTGACTTTTCCCTCACAGGGCTCATCTATATTCCTGACTGGTCAATATTTGTTAACCTCTTCTCTCTGATTAATAGTCAATGAAGAATTATTAACTTACAACTGCTAACACAACCAGTAAGTAAACAAACTGAGGCCTTCAGGTGACAAGTAAAAAGCTTTTCTCTCAACTAATATGGCTGGGAATGAGCAGAAAATACAGCTTTAAATGTCCTTAATGTGAAGATAGAGAGAAAATAGCTCATTCTTGATGATGTTGCCAGGGAGAGAATAATTAATGTACCTTATCTTGGTCAATGAAGGGTATTACTTTCCCTACTAGACAGCACTGAGGCGATAGCATGCTTTTCCTGTGCGCTGCAGCTACCGCGGATACGGCAAACACAGCAGTGAAATATATCACAGTCACTCCTTTGGCTGCACTCCAGAATTAATGTAACATGGTCAATTGCCAAAAAAATGATGCTTATGTCATCTACTTTTCTGCAGTAAAACAATGAGCACAGTCCTGCTCAAGGGGTTAGACAGAAAAAGGAAATTACTACAAATGAATAAAGAGAAAAATAAATGCGCAAGGAAGAGTCTGGGGTGGTATGGCTTATTAGGAAACACACTCATGCATGGACATCATGCTATGTTTGTGGTAATACAGTGTCATCATTACAGCACACAAATACCATTCTAGTCAGTAATATAAAATGTAGACATGATGTACTAAAGGAAATGTTGAATCTTGTCATTGATTATGTGAGTTTTCTGCAGGCTCTTTTTTAATTTGCAGTGAAATTAATTTCCAGATGTCTCAACTAAGAATACTGAAAAGTGGCTGAACATAAAGTTCTCACCAAGAAACGTTACTTAATTGTTCTTGAGAAACACGAGAAGCAGTTTCGTTCCGAAAAACTCATCATTACAGGTTTTTAATCCCCGGTTAAATATAGCAGGAGTTGCTTCAGAGGCGTCGCCTCCCCGTGGCCCCCATTGTGGCGTTCGAGCATGTCTAATCTCTTACGTAACAACGGGGCATTCACCACTGTGTGGTTCCTCATTAGTAGTAATTCAATAGCAACACAACGAATGGTGTTCACAGAAAACATTACAAGCTTTGCTTTGTTCAGCCATTACACTTTGTGCAGTCTTTGCAGAAAGTGACAAAAGGGCATTTTCATATAGGTTTAGTAACCTTGACTGACAATCTCACAGTCTGAACTCGCACACAAATGTAGTCTTGACAATCATTCCATATTTGTTTGTGTTTATGCGTGTGGTCAGGAAAACGTGTGTCGTCATATTACTTTTCATTAGTACAAGCTGTTCTATTTGAATTATTTGCATTTCCCATGATACCACACACATTCAGGTTTGCATGCGCGTACACAAACATGCACATAAACTAGGCCATTTATTATTACCCAGGCTGAGACAGGAGCAGATTAAGTTTACATTTTAATTAGACACTTAAATTTTGCAGCTGCAGATGAGAGCAGCAGCACAAGAAGTTGTAGCTTTACTCATTCACATTTTTGTTTTTTATGCTACATGCCGACAGTCCCCTCAGAATGTGTTTAAATAATTGATAATTGCTTTGTGATTAATCAGATTAATTTATAACATAGTTTAACTCTGTGTGGGTAAATGTCTGAATGCACAGACTTTTAAAAACAGTTGTACGGTTTTGGCATTGTTGCCCCACTTTCCCTTTGTGTCTCAGGGCTATAGAGTACAGTAAGTATGGATTGAAAAGCCAGACAACAGTGCTAAAAATATCCCACTTCAACTGGTACAGCACATCTGGGGTGAAATGGAATTCAGCTGCCCAGTGACCCAATGAGATTGTCAATGAATCTATCTATCAGACAAAACAGGCATTTACAACCTGGTGGCTGTGTAGTGAGAGAAAAGGCAAAATAAAACATTAAAAGTAAACTCAATTCCTCAAAGCTGACATGTACCATAATAATAATAATAATAATAATAATAATAAAAAGAAGAAACTTAATTTATACCGCACTTTTAAAAACAAAGTTACAGAGAGCTTTACATAATTAAAAGTATTTTAGGACTGCCATGACAAAATCAGAAAATCACAACAATGCAAACGGCAAATGAAAATAGAAGTGAGAAAATATCATATTTTAAATTGCTTTCGTAAATTGTTTTGCAAAGGAAATGTCACTGTCATAGAAAACACCCAAGTTTCTGGCTGCAGGGTTTCACATTTCAAGACAGACAGCCAAAGATATTTTTGTGGTATAGGGATAACTTTGGGAAACCGTGATTTTGGAACATCCAGCATTTGATTTCTGACAGACAAGAGAGTAACTGATAAATGTTGTTGCCTACCTTAGTGCTTTTATTGGGACATAAATGTGGGTGTCATCTGTATAACAGCAGCACTGGATTTTATGTTTATGTAGCAACATGTCCCTAGAACAACAAGGGACCATGGATGGAACCTTGGGGAACACCACAGGTCAACGGGGCCACAGAAGAGGAGGCATCACCAGTATCTTTTGAGTAAGTTCTGTTTGATTAATAAGACTTAAACCAGTCAATGCCAATCCACTTTCGAAGACAATAAATAATAAAAGATCATTTATCACTTTAATGAGAGCAGTTTGATGCTGTGACATGAGTTAACATCTAATTTAATTTTGTCAAAAGATATTGGTGATTATTCATAAAAGAAATCCACTCAAAGTTAAGAACCCACTCTAAAATTTTTTGATAAATAAGTTATTTAGACATGGGTCAAAGATAGGTCGTCTTGAGCAGTGGGTGCATTACTGCATGCTTGAGGCACAGGGCAACACAGCTAATGGAAGAAGAGTTATTTAAAATAGGTTAACAAGTGGGAGCAACACTGCTAAAAACCTCCCTCAGAAATCTGGCAAGCAAAACATCCAAAGGGCTCGATGTAGGCTTCAATTTGTCAATTATGCCCTCTCAAGTACACAGTGAAGGGCCTCACATTTATTGAGCAAGGCCAAGGGGCTGCAGTGTGGAGAAGGGTCATTGGTTACATTCCCAATCTGCTGTTTAATTTCAATTTTGATCAAATCATGGGGGAGGCTTCAGTTTGCTGTTTAGAGTCAATGGGTTTGAAAAGGACTGTTTGTCGCAATTTTTTTGGAGAAATGGGAGGAACTAGCTTTATATAAAGACATAAGCTAGTTTCACAGAGATTAACATTTTCAAGAGAGAAACCAGAGGAGAGAACAATGTCCAGGGTGTGTCCCTGTGAGTGAGTGAGTGGGGTCTCAGTGAGCATAAAACTCTATTTAGTGTTTGTTAAATCTACTCATGTTGCTGTTATTAGTGCTGGCGAAATAAAAAAAAGGGCAACACAGGCAAAGAGAGGACACAGGTTTGTCATTTGAGCAGTGTTTATCCACTGTGTTCAGCAGATCTCTTGCTGTTCATCGGGGGCTTTCTCAAGGTGAGAAGTCAGGTCAATGGCACCAGCTCTCAGCGGGACGTTTACTGCGTGCGCTGTCTCCTTGCAGAGCTGGCAAAGTCTCGCTAATTAATCTTAAATTAAAATGCCCTTCACAATAGCATCAAACTTGTGTAGGATCAGGGCTTTGCTGGACTGTTAGATTTAGGTTTAAGAACAATTTGATAGTAGGTTATACAGATGCAATACCTCATAAAGTTGCTAATACAAGAAAAGTAGTGAAAACTTAGGACAAGGAGACATATCATGGGACAGAAATGAATAAATCATATCCAAAAACCAGTGAGCCACGACTCTGCAGAAGTCATTCAAAGTGCATGCCAGCCAGGCAATAATGTGTCAGTGCAATGATACAGTCATTTTTAGACTTCTGGCTCAGTACATGCTGCAATGCTGACAGGGCGCAAATTGTCAGATTCAGCAGCTGGATTGCGAGCTGTCCACCGAGGTCAGAAAAGAAAAGTTTACATTTGTGGAACTTGTTAAAGACCTGATCTGTTTGAGCCGTCTGATCCATAATTTATAGGGAGTATAAGATATTCAGTGGCAGCACTTCAAAGCAAGGAGGCCCACAGTCAGGGTGGGAATGTCCAACACCATAATGTGAATCTTCTCTGTGTGAGATCAGAGCACCACACTGATACCAAAATAGTTTTTTGTTAATCCTGTCTAAAAAGTTATGAAAAAAAATCTTAACCTCAATCCTCCAGAATGCCTAAAGGCTGGCTTGGGTAATGTTATCACAGTATGGGGTTACAAGGTAAATTAAATACTTTCCCACCAAGATCGTTAAAGCTCACATCACTCAAACTGATTATTACCACACTCTTGAACTTTTTCATATTTCAAGAGGAAGCATTATACGTCCCTCGAGGAAACGTGTGAGGAGGGAAATGCCATTGTCTCCTCAATGGGCCCTTTCAAGTACTTCCTGGGGAAAGGCTGGACCACGCTGATACATTGTGACCCCTCGCCACACACTCAATCATTGCATACAGTTTCCTCAGCCTTAATGAGTGACTGCGATGATTTTTTTTGAAAGCAGAGAATTTATCCTTGAACACAAAGCTTGGTGAATATATGACCTGATTTTAAGGGTCTCAAAGAGGGTGACACAAGCTCTACTGAAGTGAAATCCTCCTTAGTCTAAATTAAATACAACTGCAAATTAATTGGTTAAATGTTTTTTTTTTTTAAAGCCAGAGTGGACTTTGCACAGAATTACCTCAGATTGACATTTAGATTTGATTGTTGGACTCCCACAATCTCATTTATAATCCAGATAACCCAGTCTGTGCATGTTATAATGTTATCACCCACATTAGAAATGTTTTGAAAGTAAATGAATGGAACATTAAAAATATAGTTTGTGGCTTTATAATTATCTACCCCATATAATGTGCCCTCTTGTGGAGGCAATCCAAACTACTTATTTTAATTAATATAATCTCCCCAAATAAAAAAAAATGTGGTCAGCTTGCTGGGGGCCTGGAGCCATGAAACATGATAGGGTTATTACACTCTGTAGTCTCTTGCTTCAAAAAGGGGAGAAAAGCTTTAATTGCACATCTCTCTCAATGCTTTCTTTATATAACAGGATCAGGCAGATGGTGTTTGGGTAACAGGAGCCTTACATCACTCTACTCTGCTCTCAGTTGCTCCACATCATCGGTGTTATGATTGTATTCACATTGTTGGGGTGTAACTAGGCAGGTAAATGTTTAACACCCCCACAAGCATGTGTAATCATTGCCCACCACACTGCTGCAATGCATACTTTATTTGCAAATGTATGCATGCAGATACTCTGGAGGGTGCTGGCTTTGTGGCATTTCTGCATCCCTGGGTGAAGAAGGCAAAAACAAAAAATGCATTCACGTTTCCAAATGCATTTTTAGTGATTTTCCAGTTCTTGAAATATAAGCTACTTTTAAACAAATTTCCAAGTATGTATGTGATGCATTTTTGCAGTGGGAGAGTTGTAAAGCGCGCATTGTAGTGGGCTAACTGCAACCCCCTGCACCATAAAGCAACATTAACGAGCCTGCCAGCAGAGTTGGCGCTCTGCAAATGTTGGAGTGTGTCCGCGCCTGTGTGTATGTGTGAGTGTGTGTGTGTGCTGTGGCAGTGGTGTACAGTAGCATGGCAGACTGCAGTAAATACACTGTTGAAGAGGCGGGGTTTGACATCTCAGCTCTGAAAACATCTCTAATCCAGTATTTCAGGTGCCGAAGTCGACCGAGCGACCATAGCTCACTACCGCCGCGCGTCAGCCAACTGCTGCAGAACCGCACGCCTCTGAAAACCGGAATACATCGCAAGTGGACAGACACGGCTGCTGTGTCCAAAGTGGGATTTCTGAGAGAAAAGAAAAGCCAGAGAGAGTGAAGTTTCGGCGGCGTTGAGAGAACACTTTGTTTTGTGGTTAGTGTGAGAGTTTCCAGCGTCTGGCTGTGTCTTGAAGTACATTTTAACCAGCGACTCCTCCGGCTGTCAGTCCCTCCCCCCCGAAACTAAAATACTTCAACTCTCGCTCTCAGCGGAGGATATTACCGCACTTTGGGTTATTTTGCCTCTCTTAGGTGAGTTGTTCTTTACTTAAGTTTCACACAAGTGCTGTAGTTGTTCAAACTTTACGAGTTTATGCTTTGGCAGCTGTACTTTGGGCGGAAATGTAGCTTTACCTGGAACTCAGGTAAGTCGGAAACCAGGTAGGCCTAGCATTAGCTCTACTCTTCTACTCGGTCATTTAGCTTCAGTTAGCACTCTTGTCAAGTTAAAAAATGTGGTGTGTAAGTGTGTAAAACACCAGAAGACTTGTTTTGTGATTGTGGCAGCTCATTTTGTCTTACTTGTGAACTTATTGTTGGTATTTTCTAATAAAAGTCGGCCGTAGTCACATTGTTGTTGACAGCTAGCAATGTGTCGGTTTATCATTAACTATTTAAAATATGTAGCTAGCGTAACGAAAATGAGGCTAAAGTGACTGCTCGTGTCGTGTTCAGCTTTAATTTCAACACAGAGTTCCCCCAGTTTAGTCAAATACATATTTACTGGCACATTAAAATGGTTTAAATGTAATTTAATAACGTCTTTCATGGTGTTGTGTCACCTCAGGATAAACAAGCACAGTCCAAGCTGACTCCTGATACGTGTTGGTGTGGACTGAGAGGTTTCACATTGCGTAATTTTTGCACACCCTTTTCATATTTGGACAGAACATCCAGAAGTTTATGGGAGCTCATTCAGTACTCATTTGCAGCCCCCACCTCCTCATAGCTTGCTGTGCACCCTGTGATCTGGTGTCTCCCACTTTAATTCATTCTAGTGATAAGACCCCTGAGCAGCAGCAGCAGCAGACCTCAGTCCCATAAGCACAGTGGTGATGAAGCAGTGAGATCACCAGCCCTGTAGATATCATGCACACTCATCCTTTATGTAGAGGGTTATGGAACATTTCCATTAGGACTAAGATGGTGAACTAAATATGGAGGCATGCTGAAGAACCAGTTTTGACAGCAAGCTTTCAGTCACCTCTTTGTTTGCAAGCATGTTGAGCAAGAGTACTTGGAGTAAGTGTACTTTTATTAGGGATTGGTTGCTTAATTTATGATGTGTGGGTCTGCTGTAGATAAAGATCATGTCAGGTGACACACTTGACTCAGAGGTTTCAGGCTTTTTCTTTTTAACTGAATTAATTTACTGTATACGTGTATAAAGTTTAAGATAAAAAAAAGGAAACAGAGTTGTCGGTCATCATCATCACGCTTGATATTTATTGGCAAGCTCCTGAGAAGTGGAGAGACGTTAAGGAAGCAATTATAAGAGTGGAAAGGAGAATGTTATATTTCAATCAGATTCTTAGCAGTATTGGATCCTATCCTGGAACATGTGCTTTTGTTCTCCCTTTTCCTCTGTAAGGAATAATGGGTGACTCAGCGTGGCGTAGGTGACCTGTTCAGTTTCACAGGGTTGAACGCGGTGACCGTGTGCTGGAAAGCGGCAAGCCTTTGAGCAGGAAGCCCACACAGGAAACGACCGCTGCATTGTTCGCCTGAAGGCTCAAACCATGTCTGCAGTCCGTAGGGAATGTTCCAGTGAAGTTTCACTGTTTTCAGGGTTGAAGTGTGCAGGGTCATGTTTTATTGCTTCTTCTTGGACATGCAGTGGCGACTTGTACTCAGGCTTTGTGTATTTCAGACTTTTGTGTGCTTGCCCAGTCCTAGCTCTTAATTAAAATAAACAAACCGACAGAAGAATTGTGGAGACCAAATGCATTAAATCATCAAAAATGAGAACATGTTGTTGACAGGGGAGAGGAAATGTAGAGAAAAGTGTTTATGTCCTCATGTCAGACAGTTAGTTGACCACTTTATAAAAAATCGCAGCTAAAGTGGAGGTCTGTGTGGGAGACTGTCATCTACGAGACTTCTCTGTAAAAATGTGACGACTTTCCTGCATTTACCATATGAGTCAGACTTCTAAGAAGTTTGAATGACTACATCTGACATAGAGAGGTCTTTTTTTTTACCAAGGTGAGCTCAAGACATGGAAAATGACCACATGCTAATTGTCACGGTGTACAAGTGAATGATTTGTGAACACTTAAGTAAAATTCAGACATGCGCATCTGGCAATAGGAAGAGTACAGCCTTTGAAACTGCAGTTTATAACCACAAAAACAGTACAGTCTGCTTCCTTGCTCAGCATTTTTATTCCAATTATTAGGATACTATTTGTTTTTTTCCCCATACTTCGGCAGCACACTGCCCAGGTAATTTTCAGATGTAGTTAATGGCTCACAAATCATCTGTTAAAGAAATGGTTGCTCATAGAATTTGTTTTACATAAAAGTTCGTACCTTAAAGCGCCTGTTTCTTTGTGACCCTAGCAACAATGTAGTTTTAAATACTGTGTAATTATGCTGTCAACCTGCAGTTCAAGTTCATTTGTGTTTTGCATAAAAAAGTGTGTGTGGAATGCTGAAGTGTTGATGTGGGATAAAGGTGGAAGAAGATTTTTACCCCATTGTACAACTGTGGTCAGGACACAAAGTTTGACCCAAACATCTGAAGGTAACACTGAATTATTTGCATGTTTCTCGTTTAATATAAGCTATAGTTATAATTGCATAAACACACACACAAACACACAATTCAATTTGACTAAAAACAGAGGGAAAAGATGTATAGAGGAACAAAAGATGTACAGTACTTATGGGAGTTGAAGTTGCTGTTGAACGTAATCCCCTGTAAGGAAAGTCATTCATCAACAGTGAGTCAGAGCTGAGGAGTAACAAGAGGGGATGCTCTTGGTTGTCATGCAGATCTATAATGCACCAGTTTGACGGAAAGATATATTGATCTGCTTCGAGAAAAAGGTAGAATGTACCTCTGTTCTGTGTCATAGTATTTCAGACATTGTGGAGAGACTGAAAGTTATACCATGCTGTGGGGCATGTTGTGTTTTATATAGGGAAAGGAGGATTAAAATTAATTTAAAGAAGCAATTTTATACATTTTAGGTGTTTAAAAGAACTGATATAGAGATAATTTTTGTCTTTTATTATGGGTATTTGGAAGTGAAACTGTGTGCTAAATTGTAAAACAAAGGTCTCTTCACATGCATCAAATGCCTCTGTCTTTGTTCTGTTCTCTTCATGTGTCTTTATGTTCACATCTTACAGACATTGAATCAGTGTGACTCAATTTACCACAGATTGATTCATCAGCGGCGCTTTGAATTACCATATGAAGGAGATCAATTGAATCATTCTTAATGAGGCTATCCATCAACAGATCACTAATAGATAAATTATAGCATCCGACTCCCCATGCCTTCACACCAGACATGCCCGCATCTCGCTGTCTCCCCACGCTTGTCAAAGGTGCTGATGCACAACACGCTCTTTGGCTGATTGCTCCAAGGTGCTAGCCTTAGCATTTTCCCTATGACAAGGAAAAAGTCAATCCTGGACTTTGCCAGACAAGTGTGAGCAAGCCTTTGTTTATAAAGGAAGACTCGACTTCCTGCGCCGGTGCTGTGAGAGAAAAGTGAAAATTACTTCTTTTGTTTGACTTCTACTCAGATCTGTACAACATTTTTGGCAACACTGCCATAATGCAGGGAGAGTTATGTTGGTTTTACTCACAGTTATATCCGTCGATGTCACACTTCTCGTGACGGCTTTTCAATAGTCAAGTTAGAAATGACTGCACACAAGCACATATGACAATGGCATTAGCATCATAAAGGGCCATTACATTTTTATGAAATTTATTAAATACACTTTTTTAGTGTGAGGTCGGTAATTCAGTTATTATTAGATTACATTTACAGCAGTAACATTTTTATGTTACACAGTGTGTTGTGTTGTTGCTTTGTTGTTCAATGTCTAAGATATAGGGTCTGCCTCATGAATAGGGCTGCAACTATTAATTATTTCAAGTGTCCATTATTATTGTCTTGATAATTCAATAACTTATTTGGTCTATAAAATGTCAGAAAATGGTGAAAAAGTGTTTCCTAAATCACAATATGGTATCCTCAAATGTCTTGTTTTGTCCACAACCCAAAAATACTGAGTTAACTGTCATAGAGGTGTAAAGAAACAGGGAAAGTAATCACATTTGAGAAGCTGGAATCTCTAAATTTTTACTTTTTTTCTCCTTCAAACATCACTCTAACTGATTAATCATATGAGTTGATGATTAATGAAATGGTTGACAATTAACTGATGTATCATTGCAACTGTAGTCTTGAAGTAGAATTATTAGAAGTAGCACGTTTTAGCCAGCTAACTTTTGCAAATCAATGGCAGCATTTTGGTCTGAGTTTCCCTGTTGTAGTAGAAGATGCCACCGACCAAACCTGCAAGCAGCATTTTTTAAGACTTGCTTAATAAATATGATGTAAAAAATACAATATATAAAATAACTTTGTCCTTACCAACTGTCTGCGAGGCAAAATGCAGTCATCATTCTTATTTAACCACTTAATGAACAAAAATATTGCATTAGCATTCAAAATAAAATAAGTAAATAATAGCACAGAGAGAAATTGTTAAAAACAATTTTAAGTTTGCAGTACAACCAGCATTCCTCTCTAGTGGTAAAACAGGGCTTCTGATAAATTTTGGGAGGTTGGTTTTTTGCAGTATCAGCATTAAATGGAATACACAGTTCTTGTTCAATTCATATTTTCATGCCAGTGCAGCCTGTTGCACACATGTTCTCTGAGCTGCAGTGACGGATCAGAAGATGTCTGTGTGTATCACAGTAGTTGTTCTGTAGATTATATTGGAACAAAGAGTTCCACTGTGTTGTGATTTTCTGGTTAATTTAGGATAAATATCTACACAGTAAAAATTAGTTTTGGTACTTGATGCTTGTCCTATTTTCTGCTATTTCAATTTGTTCTTTTTATGTCTTCTTTTTAAGTGGTGTGCTTTGATTTTTATGTCTTGTATCTCACTGAATATTACTTTTTGCGGCAGCCATGACCTGATTCCCCCACGGGGATCAATGATTTCATCTCATCTCGTATCAAATACGGTGCTCTTGATCTGTCGGTGTTGTATGTAATTGGACTCCCCTTCTTTCATGTGCTTGAGCTCATAGCTGAATTGAGAAACGAGAGTCATGTAAGACATTTGTCCTGGAATCACCAATGTTAGGTTAATTGAAGTCAGAAAAGACACCAGTATTAACCAAAGCGCTGACTATTATATGAAGAAGAGCTCATTTTGGTTACCCATTGATGTGAACCCAGAGGGTTATTTGGAAAAAAAATGGGCAAACTTGTGAGGATCAGGCTGAAGTAAGGAAATCAGCCTGGAGAAAATTTTCTATTTACCACTAAGACTTGAACCGGAAGGGTGTCAACAGCCGTCTTGGCTTACATGAGGTAATGACGTAAACTTGGCTTCTGGACAAGATTGTGACCTGCCAGTTGAATCATTTTCTCCACCTAGGTTTATAAACAAGGGGCCCAATATATCACATGGCTGCTTTCAGTTGAAGTCAATTATGAGGGATCTGTTTTCAATTTTGAGAATAGTTCTTTTATGAAAAAATAATAAAACCACAGCATATGAAATACAGCAAGAATGTTCATATCAGCACAACCACCTGTTCAGACAATGTGCATCAATCTTTCCAACTCTTCAGTCTCTTATCTGTGTCCCTGCTCACAGGTTAGCTGCAGCATGTGCCACTTTAACCTCTCTGGATTGTAACTCAGCCAGTCTGTGTCTAAAAATGTGGGCCTGTCCTGCAGTGCAAACACAACATGGTGCCAGTCACATGATGTTGTCAGATGAAAGGTGTCATGCTTAATCTAATAAGCCTGGAATGTTTTTCTGTTTTGTTGTGGCGGGGGAAACGGATGTGGCAGAATTGTGACCGAGTTCCCCTCAAGAATGGCCTCATTGACAAAAGTAAATTAAATGACAGTGAAAGTAACGTTTGTTATTAAGTGAGGGCAAACATATTAAAGGGAATGTAGTATTATATTCCAGAATTTTTAAGACTGGTACTTTTTGCCTTGAGGTATCAGAGCGTAATCTTTAAAAAACTATGTAATTGAATTGTAGTCAGCAAGTGCCAAATCTGCTCAGGCTAAAAGATAGCTCAACATAAGTGAGTTTGGCAGCTTTCAAGTGGACCACCATAATTTAATCCAATTTCTAGGACCAGAAAGGCAGAGCCATATTTACTCTCGCTGTTGTCAGCAGTGTCACAATACAAAACATGCATTGGCTTCATTCTCAGTGCCATCAAGTGGACGTTGACTAATGTGGACATGCGGATGTGTGGTGTTGTCTTTGCTTGCTGGCAAATTGATGTGGAAAAGATGCCACACAATCATGTTGGCCATTGTGTGTTGTCTTTAAGAATACACAGAACAAATATTTGAATGCGGCAATTTTGTTTTTGCTCCTATTTGTTTACAGGTTTATGGTAGATATCTAGGACTTTTTTTATGCGCACAAAAAACTGAATTACTCTCAGATTTGTTATTGCAAATTTGTTGGAATCTGTGTTACTGAGCACTTGTCCTTTTCAGCATCGTTACAACACAGGTTTTCCTTTGGCTGGTTAAAATAAAAATATTGTGTTTAAAGTTTAAGATATACCCTTCTTTAGCTGTCAGTAATAATAGTAATAAAGAATAATCATGCTTTTATTAGAATATAAGAATAATGGACTAAAGAAATACAGTTTTATGACATGCCAACACATTGGATGTTCATGTATGTGCCTGCACATGGTTTATGATGAAGCATGCAACAACATGTCAGGGCTTGCAATCTCGTTTCTCAAGGTGGAGTGTACAGCTTTCCTCTTGCACCTCCAGCCCTGAAACTAATCCGAAAACAGCAGCTCTTTAAGCAACTGCGAGCTGATTGCTCTGGAATGGAATCTAGTCGCAAAGAACAGAGGCCGAGATGTTAGCATGTTCAGTGGAATCATGTGAAGATGGCTGTAAATTCTACATGTAAATACTAAACCCCAGGTTGCACCATTAACCCTGCAGTAAGGTTACATTGTTGCAGCTTCATCAGCCATTGAAGATTCCAGAAATACCAGGGTTGAAATGTTGTCCAGCTGGTTTTGGCTGAAACTTTTTGTGGTCCTGGAGACTGTCACAAGAGAGAAGTTTCATTGTTTGTGCAAAGTAGGGCAGTAGTTTTTTGTCCTCACTCTGAATAACAAAATGTTTGAGGTTTATTCTTCGGGGTTATTTTTTTAGGTGTTGGAGACTAAAAGGATGAATCACCACGTATCACACAAGGAACTGTTGCTCATTGTTGCTATTTTTGTACTTTTTTGGTGCTGAAAAACTACATCTGCTTTGCCACAACTTCAGTTTTCCATAAAGGCACAGGACAAGCTCTGCATCATTTAGAATGACATGAAAGAATATCCTATAAATATCACAATAAACACTTACAGGCTGTGACTATACAGTATGTACCTCTTGGAGCATTCACTATTGTAATAACGTAGACACGACTTCCACTACCTCACTCAGCACAAACATATTCATCCATCATACCTCTCAAAGTAGTCTGTGTTAGGCTCTGCTTTCGTGGGTGCACAGTGCACACACGCTGCAGATTTTGTTGGTCTTTCTCACTATGCTGTTGAAGCTGCATAGACTGCAAGTTTCATAAATTGAACTGCATCTTCAGTGGTTGGTTATAATGTCCTCCACTGCTCATCTTGTGTTAAAAATAGGTCAGGCCAGCACTCTTTTGTCGTTGAGTTTAGAAAAGAATGACAATGCCTGGAAAACTGACAAAATGGGACACAAAAGAAACTTGAGGCAGTATTTTTTATATGGACATTTTTGAAACTCCTGCCACAAATTGCTGACCAACAGCTTTAGCGTGGGCTCTCATCTGGAGCTAAAACTGCAAACCTAACTCGCATGGAAACATGGCAGCGTATCCTCGGGGAACTTGACTTATGATTAAAGCATGTTTCAGGTATCAAGTAAATTCTAAACATTTTCTGAACCTAAGGATTTGCTGCTTTTCACTGTTTCATGTGATTGTAAAATGAAGACCTGTCTAGTTTTCTAATTGTTGATCAGCAAAATAAGCAGTTTGTAAAACTTAATTTAGGACCTTAGCCGCCTCTCACACACATTTTGATATATTCTAGACTTAGTCAGATGAAAAAGTAACAGATTAATCGATAGTGAAAATTATGATTTGTTGCCTTCCAGTCAAATGAATATTAAAAATGTGGAAAGACTGTAGTCAGTAGTGACAGTAGACTTTTACAGCAGTTAATGTAGGATGTTGCCACCATTCTTTTTAAGAATTTGTGTATGTTTACAAAATGAATATGAGCTTAATTGTAGTAAACATGTTTATATAAAGTCTGCTCTAGGTCAACATTATCTTTATTCCTTTTAAATGTCTCTTGGCTGTTGTCACCATTGTTTAGGAAATTGAAATAAATCTGTCTGAATGTTAATATGCAACTGCAGCTGGGGCCAACTTTAGTTTGACACGCCTCCAGTGCAAAGGCTGTTGGTAAAAGTTAATGTATAAACTTTGTTGACATGTCTAAAAAGTCTAGTTTGACATCTAACCTAGAAGGAGCAGTGATATGAAGACTGTCATCTTAAATGCACTGTGCAGGATAAAGTTATTGCTGAATCATTGTATAAAACTATTACAAAATGTTCTCCAGTGAAAGGAGCAATTAAACGGACCAGAAAAAACACAATGATCACACACTAGAAGAAACAGTAGCTGATAATAAGCTCCATAATGTCGAAGTTAATCTCATTTAATCTCATACTCTCTTTCTCTAACAGCCCAGCCGTGTTTGCTGTCCAGCCAGAATAAACCTTTACCATGGATGGACCTCTGAGAGGGACAGTTGACTGCAGCTAAAAGCCTTCTATAGCATCATGACCATGTGGCACATTTTGCTGACAGGGGTCCACAATCCCTTTTGAAGCTGCCATGAAGCTTTGTGCAGAGCCATCAAGACTGCATGATGACTGAGGCATGTGGTTCAGTGGACAAAACGCATCTCATCAGAAGAATCAGACCGCAGATCATCAAAGGCTTCCCAAAACAAAGACTTTGGTTGTAATTTTAAGTGTTGATTTTTAATCTTTTTTTTTTTTTTTTTTTTTTTTTTTTAAACTTCTGAAGTAGTGAACATAATAAAAGGATCTTCTACATGGGCTGCAGAAATGGACTAGAAGCCCATGTGTAGCAGGGCAGCTGCTGCAGCTTGTGGAATAACTTAGCCCCAGACTGTTTGGGAGTCACTCCTTCAGGGGCCGAGGGATTTGATCCCAGCACCACTCTGCCCTGTTGCCGTCTGACTATCCCACCTGTCTAAAGGCAGACCCCACTATCCAATGGCATGGGTCAAGTTCTTCAGGAAGCCGGGGGGCAATCTGGGGAAATCGTACCAGCCGGGGAGCATGCTGTCTCTGGCCCCCACCAAAGGACTGCTGAACGAGCCGGGCCAGAACAGCTGCTTCCTCAACAGTGCTGTGCAGGTAAGCCTGTCGTGTTGCTTTGGTTTTTTCTTGTGGCTGGGTTTAATTCAAAATTTCTTTAATGATTAAGCTATCAAATACGTGTGTGTTGATGCATTAAGCAGTTAACTGTTTCAAAGTGTCACGTGAGCAGGAATCAATGCAGCTTGTGTATCATTTTATTAAGTTACTGGTGGATCGACTTCTTAATGGCTTTTGGCCTCTTGTAATGAACCATAATCTGAGCAGGGTTCCTTCGATTCTTAAAAAGTCTTTGGGATTTTAAATGTCTTAAAACCCCTTTTTTTTTTAGTATAATAGGTCTTAGGTTTTGAGGTGAGGATTAGTTGCATGAGAAATATCTCCACACAGGATTCACTCTTTCGAATATGGTTTGGTCTTCGGTTGCAACTCAGTCAAGCTCTTTCTTTTTCTTGTAATGTTTGGTTCCTCACAGGCCACCTGCTCCCACAAAGGTGACAGGATTAAAGAAATACACAAACAGGACAGTACAGATGATGCTAAGCTTAAGACAGTTGGCCAGGGGGATGTTCAGAGGAGACACAAAGTCCTCTGTTCTTTCTAATGGCTGCTAGAATTTGGAAAATAACATTTTTAGTACATAGCTGCAACAGCTAATATGTGACATGAAGAAGGCGGAGCAGACTTGTAATTTGTTGACTGCTTAGCGGGAATTTACAGATTACAGGACTGTTAACTTAAAGTGGATATAAGGAAGATACACTGTATTGTGTATGTGTTTTAATGTGCAGGCTAAACTAAAGCCTACACTGAGTGAGAGAACCACAAGGAGAGCTTTATTGTTTTAAACTATTGTAAAAATGAACAGTTCCAAGCAAATTGTAATTAAAATTTATATTTTAATGTCTTTTTAGCACAGTTTTGTCTAATCTAAAGACAGAATTAATTGCATTTGTCATAAATTTGATGATGTTATGAGTTGTTATTATTTTTATGATTGTTATATGGATACTCAAAAATATTCTGAGAAAAAATATCCCTATTAATATTGCCAAGTTGATTTCAAACATAAAGCTCAGGCGTAATGTTTTGCTGTGAAAAGAAAATTAAAGTCTATAGAGGCAAAAAGTGTCAAGCAGCCCTGTGTGATGCAGTTTTTAGTTTGATTTGTTTATTTTCTAATTTTAATTCACATTAAAGATTAAGTATCAGGGTTTGTAGGAGCAGTTTGCCTTGTGCTGTATTCAAATGCATGATACTATGTTGCCTGTGTTCCTCTTTGATTGTGGTGGTTTTCGACCTCGACCGAAGTGGTGGATTGGCAGACATTACCATCACTTGAAAAGGATTTTAGCCTTAAATTGTAATGTGCAAAAAAAGTCATATTAGTTGCATAATATTTATATGGGATTACACTAAGTTGGTCTTCACTAAAATTCCTTTAATTTCTGCATATGCCTGTTTGAATTTATTTATTCACTTGTTGCTGTCTTCCTCCACCATGTCCCGCCCTCTCTCAATATGACCATCATTTATCGAGAAATATCAGAGCTTAGTCACTGTCTAAATCCATCAGAGCTTCCCAGCAGTGTATTGATATATTTAAAGGTTGCTTTTGACTCGCTGGTGAGTTAGTTCATTATTGCAGTCAGCCCTACAGTGAGGTCACTCTTGGAGACTGTGACTCAGAGGGTGAGGCAACTGATGAGCTGGTTGAGGATGATCGTTACCTGCAGGCTTGTTTCTGTAAGGGAGTTGTTCCTCTTCCCCACTCCTCATCCTCATAACCTTGGAGACTCTTTCCTAATGTCTGATTGCCATATGTAACATAAGGCCCAAGGGTGTCAAGTTTTTGTACAAGAGAGATTTTGTACCCTAATGTCATGGTCAGTGTTTGTAGTGTAAAGATGGTAACCTCCTCTGTCCCTTTTGTAGGTACTATGGCAGCTGGACATCTTCAGACGCAGCTTGAGGCAGCTACCTGGACACTTCTGTCTGGGAGAATCCTGCATCTTTTGTGCATTAAAGGTAGAATGCAATCAGAAACTTATGCACTGGGAGCTAACACTAGGTTCCTGTTTGTTATTATGAATGTGTCAGTTGTTTGGGTCACATATCCAGACTGTGTATTGAGCAGGGAGGGTGACACAGCTGCTTTTAATAAACAGAATGTCCCATAGTCCATTGTGCAAACAAGTTCTTGTTCTCCTCTTCAGGGCATTTTCTCCCAGTTCCAGCACAGTCGGGAGCGAGCCCTGCCCTCTGACAACCTGCGTCACGCCTTGGCAGAGACCTTTAAGGACGAGCAGCGCTTCCAGCTGGGCTTCATGGATGATGCCGCAGAGTGCTTTGTAAGTTCCTGTGGCAACGAGGCTGTCCTGAGCGAGGGAGACTAGCGTATGGAGAGGGATGTGTGTTTGTTTGTGTGTTACCCTGCCACACAGTTCGGGTAATGCACCGCAACAAACTGTTTGGCGAGGTCACTGAAAGAGCTTCTGTCCCTCCCTTCCCCTCCCATCAACCCCTGCCACATAGCCGCTAAATATCATCATGACAGGTTATATAAGCGCCGGAGTTGTGTTTGAACCTCTCTGTTTTGTGCTACCATATTATGTCGCATCATTTCTGGGCCTTTTTTAAGTCGATTTTTTTTGCGTCCTTCATCTTCCATGTTTTCTGTGCTTTTTGGCACAACAGTGTTTGTTCAGAGGTTGTTTTTCCCTACTTCCAGTGTAATTTTCATGTGTTTGTGTTTGTGTTTTATTTTGACTTGACCCATCAAATGTAAAACAGAGCCTGCTGCATTTTTCATCCTCTATCTTTCAACCTTGTTTCCTCTTGTCCGTCAGGATTAATTAGTTTTGTCTCACGCTTTTGATCACTTCTTAATAACAGTGTACCCAGACAGCACAGATGTATCCTGATTTTGTCTTGCAATTATTGTTCACTTATCCACTCAGGAAGCCAATTACTCAGCAATGAATAAACAAGAGAGGATCTCATGTCTTTGCAACAGAAGTGAAGAGGACTGTACTGGGTTGTACAAGTGTGAACATTAAGTTGCTTTGTTACTCAAATGAGTCACAAACACACCATATAATGAAGTTAGATGCAGAGAAAGCAACGTTTGTGCTTTCCTTCTTTCTTCATCTGCCAAGTCATCTTGTGCAAAAACTCAACAGTGACTTTTTTCATCTAAGATGGAAGCTTTGTGCCAAAGTTGGTATCTTTTGTAGACAATCTTAATTCTTAATTCTATTCAGATCTTTGCCCTTGAGCATTCACCATGTAATGCATTGGCAGCAGCATGCCAGTGCAGAATTTATTTGAGGACTTAGCCAGTGTCAGATTAACAGGCTGTGAAGTTGTGCCTGTAACCTTTTGAAGGCCTACCTTGCAGCCTTAATATTTAATAAACTCACAAGCACTCCATAGAAACAGGTGGAAGCTAAAATAGAGTATAGCTTGCTCTTTAAATGTGTTCCTTCTGCTGTCAGGTTTACGACATGACTCCTAAAATTGAAGTCTTGATATGTAACGATGTGTCCCAGTGCACTGCAGTTTTGCTCTCGGAAAGCTGTATTGTAGTTTGAAAAAAATAGCCTGTGGCGCTTGTAAAGAGGTAGCTTTACAACAACAGTGTTGGAAATATTTTGTTTCATTCCTGATGGATGTCCTGTTGTGTCACAGGAGAACATACTGGACAGGATCCACATGCACATTGTGCCTGAGGAGACAGAAGAAGCCTGCACTTCAAAGTCTTGCATCACGCATCAGAAGTTTGCTATGTCACTTTATGAGCAGGTCAGTAGAGGGTTTGAAAGCATAAGGAATGTTATGTTAGGTCATTTTGCTTGGACATATCCAATCTGTGAAAAAAAGTAGGTGTCAAAATGTGCTAATTTAGGCTGTCTGAGGAGGGGATGTTAATTATGTTTAATTATATTTTTTGCTGTTGATGTTTTAATTTTGTTGTTTGTTTGAACAGCCTCCACAGTAATGTGTGGACAAGCTAAACACACTTGCCAATGTTAGGATTAAGCAGCAACACACACACACAGACAGGTGCATGAATCACTGTCTGAGACAGTAGAAATCCAATCCGTCATGTTTTGATACTGGGTCGCCCCAGTGGAATAAGGAGGGTGTTTCTGGTCAGATTCCACAGTGCAGCAGCAGCAGCAGCAGCAGCACCAGATAAATCACAGATGGTGTACACATAAATTCCGGCACTACACACAACACCACCCTTCCCTGTGGCTGCGATGCCCATCACTGACTCTGTCCCCGTCCCAAACCAGTACTATCTCAGAATCAAACAGGATAATGCGCCTTTGGACTAAATCCCTTGGGGGCACAGTCAGTGGATTTGGTTCCACCTCAATTTCAGGGCACCCAATCTGGCAAACATTATCAAGGCCTAAATGAGGATTGCCCTGGTCAGAGGGAGATTGACAACTTCACATATTAAACTGGATCCCTGATAATGTCAGTCATTTGAATTTGATACCACAGAGCCCACAGTGTATAACAGATCACAAGAAAAGCAGCAAAACAAGTTTATACAAATTGAGGAGGTTTTCTCTGTTTTTGAGTTTTTTCTTCCTGTGACTATTTCTGATCTCACTTTTTTAGAAAACAACATGCTGACTTGATAATTAGTCCTTGACAGCGGATATGCATGCTGAAGTCACACCTGTGTATCTTTTTTTTTTTTGCACTTATCACACTCTTGGTCTCCAACTCTCTCCCCTCTGCAGTCTGTGTGCCGTCACTGTGGGGCATCCTCGGACCCAATGCCGTTTACAGAGCTGGTGCATTATGTCTCCATCACCATACTCTGGTAAGGCACAGGAAATATGAAACTTTCTTTGCTTCCCCCACTGTCATCTGTCCAGCTCTACTCTGTTTTCACCTTTCATGTCTCTCTCTGCACATTTGTCACAAGGCCATAACTTAACTTTTTAGCTGACTTCTCACACTCAACAGTTTGCTCTCTCCACATACCTCAGTCTTTATTTGTCTCTGTCCCCCTTCCTCTTACTCACTTGTTTTTCCAATACGTCTGCTGACAATACTTCTCATCTTTCTCAGTCAACAGACACTTCAGCGCAAAGACGAGTCATTCGGGGAGCTGTTACAAGTAGCAAGTACAATAGGGGACCTTCGTAACTGTCCAGTAAGTGGCTGTTCACTGTTCACGTTCCTTGAAAGAGCAATGTGTAACAAATGCACCTGTGTCCCGCAGAAGCATTTCAACAGGAATTAAGGTGTTAGTTTTCTCCATTATCTGTTGCATAAATGTTCTTGGGAGTGCAGGGATTCTCAAATATTTGTTTTTGATATTAACTTGTGCCTTTGGGTGAAACTGTAGTCTTTTTCTGTGTCTTTGTCCCGTTTCTCAAGAGCAACTGTGGCCAGAGGATTAGGATCAGACAGGTCCTCATGAACTCCCCAGAAATAGTTACCATAGGCTTCGTCTGGGACTCTGACCAGTCCGACCTCACAGAAGAGCTTATTCGCTCACTGGGGCCTCATCTCAGTCTTTCTGCGGTGAGTCTACTTTAACCAGCATTTTATGCACCTTTTACTCCTATGTAAAAATGTAGGATATAATGTAACACTCTTGACATGGTTCGTTTTGTCAGTATCTTTTTGGAATTTGTTCATTCACACAGCTTCCATTTTGGGTTTTTTTTCATGCTGTTTGAGTCAGTTTATTTTGGTGCAATCGAACATATGTGGGAAATAAAGTGGGGATTTGTTTCTCTGTAAGTCGGGGCTGTTGCGTAAGCAGTCAACGCCCAATGCCCAGTTGGCCAGCGCCACTGATCAAAAAGCCCATGCTGGCCTTGGTCAGCTTGTCAGAAAGCCCCTCCCCTCATTTCTGTGTTTTCCTGAGCGTGTGTGTGCATGCCTGTCTCAGGGAACATGTGGGCTGAATAGACGTCACTGAGACAGGGGAAAAAATAACGTGTTCAAGACTGCTTTTGTTGCAGTGTCTGTATTCAGACATTCTTCATCAGAAGTATGTGGGCAAGTGTAACTCCTTTTTCTGTCCATAAAATCTCATCTTCACACACATGAATATCATTAGGTTATCTGCAGTGTTCACATGAAATATGTATGTTAAAAACTGGCACATGACTTACTAAATATTCCTTAGTAGCCTGTTCAGATGGGTACACTGTGTTGGATGAGCTTCACAAGCAAATAAATCAATCGGTGTGGTTCAGATCAGCACAATGCTCAAACGCTTTCCACATTACATAACTTCTTCATTGAAGTAATCAAACCGTTTATTTGACAGCTCCCTCTTACGCCTTTCCCAAAGCATACCAACAGAAGAATTTGTCAGACCCCACCTCCCACTAGTGTGCCACAAAGGCCTTAATTCATTAAGGAGCGTTTCATGTGACTTTATTGAGTGTTCAAGGGAGCCCTCCACCCCCATCGTTTGCTTTGAAATCTATTGTTTGAGAGAGTGAGAGGGAGACAGAGAACTGGCTGTGCAGGAAACATGGGAGGGAGAAACAAGTGATTGTTGCACCAACACTTTCTCCAGATGCTTGCTAAATACTGTACCCTTTTTTATTTTTTTAACTCATTCTGTTTATTCTGACTGATATTTTTATATTATTTAAGAAGGAAATAAAATGTGAAAATACCACTTTATATTAGTATTTTGGCCATCAATAAACCTGCTGTCTGAATTAGTCTAGATATCAAGTGCTGTGAAGGCGATGATTTGAACCAGCCCTCATGCGTACTGATTGTCAAATCAATGCCAGTTCATTCCCTCAGACTTTAATCTATAAACAGATGGAGTAACTGATTCCACTAGCTATCAACATCGCTCACTTGCCTGCCCACTTACTGTAGTGTTGATGCCGAAGAGTAATTGGTGTATATATATTTATATATATGTGTGTGTGTGTGTCTATGGACCCAGCTCTTCTACAGGGTGACAGATGAGCATGCCAAAAAGGGAGAGCTGCAGCTCGTAGGGATGATCTGCTACTCCAGCCGCCACTACTGTGCCTTCGCCTTCCACACCAAGTCCTCCAAATGGGTCTTTTTTGATGATGCCACAGTGAAGGAGGTGAGACAGTGCGCTCTAGTGATTAAATCATTTGTCAGTTAACTACTTTTGTTGGGACTGATTGGGTTAGTCATTTATAATGGAAAAATGCCAAACATTCACTGGTTCCAGCTTCTTTAAATATGGGTCTTTGCTGATTTTATTTGTTTTATATCATTTAAATTAAATATTTTTGGAGACCGGTCAGACAATACTAGCAATTTGAAGACATCACTGTGTGCTTTGGGAAATTGTAATGGAGATTTTTAACATTTTCTGGTATTTTACAGACTTCAAAAATAATTTTTAATTGTAAGAATAATCTTTAAGGTATACATAGCAACACAGTGCTTCATAATAACATATAGTACATTGCAGCACACTTTATGTGTTAGGTTTATAGATGATAGTTACATGTTTTTTTTTCAGAATTTAGTTTTCACAGGTTATTAGTTTGCAGAAAATCTCTATGCATGAAAATGTGCCACTCTGAGTTGATAAAATACGGCCTTTTTTTACAAGTAGCAGCAAACAGTAGCAATGTTCAGCTTTCTATCTCCATCACCAAGTCTTTTTATCGCCCAATAAGGGCCCCATCGATTGCCCTTCATGAGCCTCTGGGTTGATGAGCCTTTATGGCACTGTAGAGTCAGCTAACCCCCACCCCCCTATTTCTACTGCAGTTTCCCAACTCTGTCATCACAAAGTACTGCAGTAGTGAAGTGAAGCTTAACCGGTAAAGATTATTTTACGGATCCCTTCACCGGTTAAAGTTGAGGGGTCACTGAGAATGCTGAATTGCACGGTGTGGGTGAGCATACACACCTACACCTTGCAATGTGCGTGTGAGAGAAACGTTTTATTTGTGTGTTTGTGTTATGTTGCTAATGGTTGTGTGTGTGTGTAAACAGTATAAAGGCTGTGAATCCTTTCATCCATCCCCTCCTCTTTTTTTTTTTGCTGAATATTGGCTTTATATCCATGGCGTGCACATGTGAGCATGCCTTTTGTTTCACATCCTCACAATTTTCTCGGGGACTGTGGTGCAGCGGCTGGCTGGCTCTGCGTCAATCCATCAGCAGCTTGTGCTGTGTGTGCAGCTCCCCCCCTCCGACTGAGATGGAGGAGCTACAGCGCTCAGTGCCTGCCAAGTCCATACCTGGGTCAAAACTTGCCAGCATTTCTGTGACTCCCCAAGTCCCAGCCGCTAAATGACTACTGTAGCCTGATCACTGCTTTTCCAGTGCATGAAACATCCTTTGTTTAATGAGGATGATAAAATATAGATGAAATACATTTTCTTGCATGTAGTTGCAAAATGGTGTGTTAACAGCACTTGTATCTACACTGTACCGTGTCCATTGAGAACTCTCCGTTGTATGTGGCTGGTGGTGTAAAATAATTTCTTGTAAGTGATAGTGTAACTGGACATCTGACACAGGTATCACATGTATGTGTTTGCTATTTCAAGTTAATGCATCAGTATTTAGATGAGGGTTCCTGTGGAACCTTAAACTCTTTAAGACATTGAACTCATTCATCTAAAAAAGGCCTTAACTGGTATTAAAATGTCTTAAATCAATCTTTTGAGTCAAGTCTGAATGCCGTGGACGTGCCGTGGATTTTTTCAGATTTACCTACCAGTATGCCTCTCGCATTAACGCCACAGAAATTAGAACAGCGAAACCAACAACAGTCATATTTTGTTTCCGGCTGGGATGCTCAGAGCACAGCTTCCACTGTCTCCTTGTTGGCTGTCAGTGTACTATGGATGACATGAGGAAGTGCAAATTCAATGACAAATGTCTATTGAACCAAGATCCCTGCGTGACTGAAACCAGTATAAGGAAATACAAACAAAGCTTGGTGTACTTGATGCAAAAAGTTTTTTAAACTCACTGCGATGGAAATCCAAAATTGGCCTTCTGAGTGGCATTAAAAAAGTCTTAAAGCCATAAATCTAACTTACCTTAAGCTGTAGGAACCCTGTTAGAGATGTGTCGTAGCTACACATTTACTTAATGTAGCAGGACTAGTAGATGTAGGTCAGTACAGCCTCATGGTGCCCTTAGCATGGCTGTTGATTTTTAGTTTTTAGTACAGTACATGGCAGTAGTAAGAGACTGCTAAGTGTTCATATCCACAGCCTGTTTGCTTTTTTAAATTGCATATCTATCTCTGCAACATTCCCTAGTTTGCATTTCCTTTGTTTTGCTTTGCATTCATTCTTCTTTACCTCATCTCTCTTCCTCCTACTTTCTCCTCTCCCCCCCTCTTCCACCGTCATTTGCTTAATTAAGGAGCACACAAGCATCTGTTAGCCTGCAGCCTGCCTTTGTGGTGCCTCTGTGGCGAGACACGCACCTTACACAGCTTAGCTAATGTGATTGTGTGATTTGGCCTCAGCGTGATATATTCACTCACAAATAAGGCTATGCACAATAAAGGCGGGGTTTTGTTTTAAAGTTTGCCAGTGACTTTGATGAAAGCTGTCAGGTCTTTTTCTGTCAGGTTAAGATTGACTTGGCTTGTGACACTTTGGTGATGCTACCAGAGCTGTGCTCAGTTTGTAATAAGTTAAAATGCCTTTTGTCAGATCAGTTACACAACAAAACTTTGTTGATACCCTTTGTCAAATGAAAACAGATGGGGTCACAAGAACGCAAGTTATCCTGTTATGTATACAATCTGTCTGCTCTTCCAAATTGAATTGGACCACAGTAGCTTGATTTCCCATTAGGAAAATCCAACATTTTAAACCCTCTTTAATATATTCAAATTGACTGACTGATCCCCAGGAAAGCATGTAGATGATTATATTTTCACATAAAAGAAAGCCTTTTTAAAATGTGTTCTGCTGTGTATTATCGCACATAAAGGTGCAAAATTCCTGTGCCTAATGCAGTTAACTCTGCACGTACATGTGAATTGACCACCTTTCCTTTGTCTATCACTGTAGATTGGCTCCAGGTGGAAAGATGTGGTCAGCAAATGTATCAAAGGTCACTTCCAGCCTCTCCTCCTCTTTTACTCCAATCCCGATGGGAGTGCTATCACCGCAGACGATGCCTCAAGACAAAACAGCAGCCACTCTCACTACAAGACCCCTGTCAATGGAGACGTGCAAGGTTTGACCTGTCTATGCAGTGTTTTGTTTATCAATCAGTCTTGGTTCTGCCCTTGTTTATTTACTGTTTTGACTGTGCCAACTTTTACTGCAATAGGGACTCGAACAAAGGAAAGGGTTACAGGTAATCATGATGGCTTTAAAAAGTCTTCATCATTATCAACATTAATTACTGTCACTGTAAAGGTTCTGTTAGCAACATAGTTTTATTATATCGGGCAAGATGAGGTTCTTATTTAATGTCCTTTTATGGAATAACAACATCAGATTCCTTTGAGATGCATTTATCATGGTTGTTAGTGCTGTCGAGTGGTATGTGTTTTTCTTTGCTTTCAGTAACTATAATCCCACCCCAAGTGACCTATTTGATTACAGTGCCCATTAATATGAGGCGTAGGCGTGCAGCTACCTCTTATTTAGTACTTACAGTTCTCAGAATAATGCAGGATGTGGAGGTAATAAAAGATAAACCCATTTCCCTCCTTACACTCAGCTGGAGTTAAGTGTTTGACCAAGAACAAATGTAATTTTAGGAGGTGGAAATTTGAAAAGACATGATGTTTTTACATAAAGTTAAATTCTTCTAAGGTTGGTGCTTAATTGAAGTAGTGCTTTTATTCCCTCAGCACACATTTAATGAACTGTAAATACAAATTCCTTTCATTTGCAAATCGCTGTAAATGGAAATCAAAGTCAGAGAAACATCAGCAGAAACCAACTTTTTAAAGGATGTGTAAAATCCCAGATCATATTAGTTGCCTTTGCAGGCAGTAATGAAAATTTGTTGATGACAACAGCTGAACATCTCTGCTGTTTGGATTATATATCCCTGGATTTGTTTGGTTGGGGAGGTTTTTATCCCCTTTAAAGATCCTCCTCCAACTCTCCATGCTGGCCGTGCCCCAGGTCCAAGCTGTGGCAGGCGCTCACTGCCCATCAGAGCTGACAGGGCGCCGGACCAAACTGGATGATCCTACAAAAACTGAGGAGAACATTGTGTGGATTTTGTAATTTAAATTTGGTTTCTTAGTTTCAGGTGCAGGCTGTGTATTTGTTGATGTGAAATTGATGTTTTATCATAGAACTTAAGCAAGACGGTTTGTTGTGTTTTGTAAAAAAGACAAAAATTGAAATTTTCACATCTATGTGTTTCCTTTTTTCCTCCTCTGCAGGCATTGAGTCTCCAGTTGTACCCCACAAGAAGCTGGACCTCACCAGAGAGAATCTGGAGGCTCTGTCGGCCCAAGGTTCTTTCAAACATAAGACCTCTTCAACCTTCAGCAGGTCCAGCGCTCAGACCAGTGGAGGACGGGGACCAGGTAAGAGAAGAAACATGAAAACACTGAATATGTTCAGAATGCAATGATAGAGATAGATAGATAGAGAGTCGTAACCTAAAATGGTGAGGAAACACACTGCAAGTAACTTAATCAAGTGTTTCTTAAACAGAATTGTTCCAACATTGCAAACAAGTATAAGACTAAACAAAACTCGTTTAAACACACAATACGTGCTTGTGGAAACTGAATGATTCAGACCAAGAGAGAAAAACAAGCATGAGAGTTATGAGTCACACTGTATGGTGGTTGTAGTTTTTAGCCTTGAAAGACTGCTTAATTTATAAACATTTTTGTCCGCAGAGAGTGGTGACAAGCACAGATCTGGCATAGCGACCAGAGGAAGAGATAATTAAATGTCTTCGCAGTAAGACTAAATCTGGCCATGTTAGTAATACAGGAGGGGATTAGGGACCCTCGATGAGGAGAGAGGTCACAAAGAGCTGCCAATTGTGTACATACTTAAGTGCAAGTAGGGAGAAGAGTGTAAATTGAGAAGAAGAGATTTGTGAAGATAAGTAAATGACCTTACTGGAAAGACAATGAAACAAAACGTTGTAGCAGCAGACTGAACTGGTGACGTCTCTCATTTGATATTATTGCACATTCTGAAGGTCTTTGAGATCTGTGTGTCATTGTTTTTCTCTACTTAAAAGCTTGTTACTTATGATTTGGTGAAAGAAGGGAAGTAAAATGCCAGTAGTCACTCACCACACGCAAATTATTAAGCTCTGATTCATCATCTTGTGAACTCTTAGACATCCTTTTTTGTTGAAGTGAATATGGAGTCCCAAAAATATAGTCTCAAAAAGCACCTGGTATTTTTTTTTTTAAACATCATGCTCTCTTCACAGAGATTCCTGTTGAAATCTCTGACAGTTAACAGAACCACAGCACGATCATGTTTTCCAGTGCCATGACTAATCATTGCTTTTCAAAGTGAAAATCTGCCAAAGACAGAGCAGGGAAGCTTCTGCATGGACATGTTTCCACCCTGCTGCCTTTCCCCTCATGTGGCAGAAAATGTACCGTATACATCAGCACAATGATGTGCTGTAAAGTTTGTCTCTGTCTCCTCTGCAACTGCTCAGTGCCTTGGGGGTGCTGGGGACTAAGAGATGGAAAACAGTGACAAGGAAAAGGATGTAGTGACAATAGGTACCTATACGTCGTACACTGAGATAAAAATAATTTTAATGGTGTCTGCAGTGCTAGTGTGTATCCCCACCTGATTCAGCCGAGGTTCAACTGAGATTGGGGAAAAAATTCAGCATTAATTACCTACTGGATATATACCCTCTCTCCCTCCATTAGGGAAATGGTGGACAATTCCTGATGGCAATACCTGACATCTTTTTTTTGTTTGAATAGTGAAAATTGGCACCAACGATCCCAGGAGTCGCTTCAGGGATATTTCTCGAGAAGTTGCCCAGAGAGCAGGAGAGGTGCGTGGGATGCATCCATCCAGAAGAGAACCTGATAGGAGCGGTCAACGGAGGCCGGAGTCACGCTACAGAGGTTGGTCGCAGCGCGTGGATGTATAGATGTGGACTGCACATGCAATTCAACACATAAACATACACATGAGAAATGTCAGGCTTTAAGATACAAAAGGCTAGCCCTCCACTTCCCCAGCCCTTATGTAACCATCGGTTCAGGAGCAATGTGTCAGAAAGGGGATTAAGTGCTGACGTCTATTGGAGCCTGCCTTCATCCCACTCTCTCATATTCAGAGCCATTGGTCCCCCTCACTGTGGTCTACATGGACATTTACAAACACACATAACAAAGTAGATCTATCTAAACAGTGATAAATGCTGTATGATTTAATTGGAGGGTGTATTTAACTAAAAGAAATCCATATTCCTGCCACTATTTGTATGTCCCTTTTACCTCATAAATTAAGTGTGTGTTGGTTCTCATCAGTGGGCTGATCGCTCTACTCCTTTAATACTCTTTTAGTACATCACAGCTTTCAATTAAGTATCAGTGAAGGGATTATGGAGCACAATTGTAACACACTCCCAAATCCACCATGTCAACAGCAGTAGCATGTGTTAGCAGCGAGCTCACGTCCCATGATGATTGAATGCAGTAAGCTAAAGGAGGCTAGTGTCGTTGCTGTGATGAATAGCATGGCTGGAGGTGACACTACAGTTAATGTAAGTAGTATAAATTTACAGCAGTGGGGCTCATGCCCAGGCTAGCACTTTGCTAAAAAGTCTTCTTCAGAAAAAAAAAAAAAACCTCTCAAGAAATGCTTAAGCAACTTCGCTCCTCAGTGGGATAACCCGGAGGTATGTATAAATGATTTCTGGCTGTATTGATTTAGACATGTTACCATTCTTTCAGAATGATCCACAGCCTTGTGTACTGTTGACAACACCGCAGAAAACTCTTTGAAACACGGTATCATATAGATGAGTGAAAAATCCGGAGAGCAATGTTTGAAGTGATTTAACTCTGGCACACAGTCAGCAAAATCCAGAGCAATAGGGACTGTATCTCTTGCGGGTTTTCCAAGGACTGACAGTTATATGTAGTATTAAATTCACTTTTTGTACCCTCAAACATGACGTTGCCTCAAATCAGATTTTCCAGGTTATTTAGATGACTCCAGTAGAAAACATGCAGCCCCTAATTCAAGCACTGTCAGCTTAACTTATGAAACTGCATTGGATAGATGAATGTTATGATTTAAATGCGGACTCAATAAAACTATAATGTTACATTTTCCATGCAAAATGAAAAAGTTATCTTTTTGATTTTATTTAGAAGACTTGAACACACACACAGACAAGTGAGTGCTGTTCAGAAATGTCTCTGTTGTGTAGAAAAATAAGGGTGTGTGGGTACATGTATAGCTTGATACGAGTGGACTGGTTTCCAGGAAGGATGTCTGGCCGTATATTTTGAAAGTAGCTATTATGGCTGGAAGTGTCCTTGGAATAGCAGACGCACATCCTTTACACACTATCATGTGATGACATGTCACTTATGGATTCGGAAAAACACGCACATGTATGCACATACACAAAAATAAACCTAACATCACAGCCTTTTATCGTGTATCTGCATGAATGTTTGTAAGAGAGCTGGCTCCCGTCTGTGTACACACCATGGACACAAATCGACTGCTGTCGGCTGCAGTTCACACCTTCCTGTCATCTGCACCATTAAATGTCAGCAACCCTGTTGTTGGCATGCCCTTCCCTCACTTTCTGCCCAACCTGCACTTAAGCACACTTGTGTGTCTTGGTTGTTGAACTGACAGTGAAAGTCAGTTTTTGGTCTCAGCAATGTTAGAATTTAAACAAATGTTTATATTCTTGAATCCATTCAAAATGTGTTTTGCTGTTCTTATAGTTTAAGCTCTCATGAAACTTCTTGTGTTTAAAACCAGATCCAGGTCAGGACAGGACCTACTCCCGCTCTGCCTCCCCTCCAGAGAATGGCTTCAGAAAACACCTGGAGACTCGTCTGTACAGCAGCCAAGGAAAAGGTCCGGTACGGACTGAAAGAACACCCCACCTTGGTGGACGGTCCTCACATGAACCTACTCGCTCTCATTCGAGGGTCCAAGTGTTGCCCAGTGTGCCCAGTATCAGTAGTGGTCATCACAGCCGGAGATTAGAACAACTCTCCAACGGATACGATACTGACAGCAGCCAAGACTCCAGAGAGCGTCCTGGAAGTCGCAGCAGGTCCAGCCGTCCATGGAAGCCCATGCGGGAGGCGCTAAATGTGGATAGTGTTATAAGTGGCGTCGGTAATTCAGGAAGTCAAGAGCGAAGGCAGCATAGCCCCCGGAGGAGACCCAGCAGTCAGTCGCCCTCCCGCGACAGAGAGCGAGACAGAGATTTTACGTGGGGAGGCCGAGAAGAACGCAAACCCAAGAGCCTAATGACCATCTATGAGGATGAGCAGAGACATGAAACAGGTGGCAGCCGAAGCTCGCTTGACTCAGATGGCCGCGGCGGCTACAGTGACAAGGACAGGTCAAAGGGCTCAGCAACTCTAAAAGTGCGGAATGACAACTGGAAGATCCAGCGAACTGAATCGGGATATGAAAGTAGCGACAGACTAAGCAATGGCTCAGCAAACCTTGACTCACCTGTGGTAGAGAACCTTTCATCTAAGGACCTGCGGCCAATACCTGAGCTGCATCTGACAAGGTAAAATAAACTGTCCGAGATCCACATTTTTAGCAGCCAGGTAAACAAAATGTTGGCGCACCAATGGCTATTACACAATTTTTGCTGTGTAATGCCAGCGTCAGAATGCTGCTGTGTCATCCCATGCCCTCCTCATATAAGGATTTGAGTCTCAAAAGTGCTGCCATCTTTAAATGATTAAACATTACAAACAAACTGTTCTAAGAATAGCAAGACCCATTTAACATAAATGCACACAAGGCAGATGTGCCAGCCTTATTATGCTGGGCTGTCATTTGTTGGCTTTGTAGTACAGGTCTTGTTTGGAGATAATTATCTCAACTAGCTGACAACTCCTGTACTCAGAGGGGAGAGCCAGCAGATAGCTGACTTCCTCAACCGCAAGTGAATAATTCAGGCCTGTCTCTTGACAGTAAATTGGTGAAGCGCTCCTTTGATTATCAAGTCTGCAACATATGGTGAAGATGTTATGGGACAGGGTTAAGGCACCGAAGATGCGCAAAATTTCTAGTTTTATTTTGGTATAATATGGTGTAACTTTTTTTTCCCACCAGTTTTATTACAATATTTTTGTAGTTTAACAGCAGATACTTAAAAAGAGCTTTAAAAAGGAAACCACATGTGCCCCACAGTAAAAATCAAGAACAACAAAGGAAAAATACATTTTAAAAAATGACAAAAAGATTCCTGTTGCAGGATTGATATCAGATTTCACCATTGCAAATCAGTCATGATAAAAATATATATTTAGGCTGAGGTCATTAGGGGTTTATTTCCCCTTTTTATTGCTGCATGTTTCCATGTTATTCATTTTAAGTGGTTGGTTAAAGATGGTGTTCTGGAATATCTTGTGGCAATCCACAATGCATAAATAATTGAATTTATTTTGTATTTTAGGGATCACTTCCCTCCCAGAAGAAGTGATGATTTGGCTGACATATTGCACTCTACATTTTCCACTGGTAAGTAACTCTCCCATACTTTTATTATTTCATACTTTTGCTCACCACAGTAAAAATATGAAAATGTAAAATATTTTAGCCATCATTTTGTAATTTAAACATATAAATCCAGACGAAATACAAGTTTTCAGTGGCTTAGCTTGTGGAAATAAATCACACATTAAAGTATCAGTCTTTCACAAAGGCTTGGCCCTGACATTACAGAAATTTCCTCTGCCCGTAGACTTCCGTGTGTTGTAAGGATCTGAAACATTAAGATAGTACTAAGCAATTTCCTTGATTTATTGTTCCATCAGTACTGTAAGGTCACAGCCTGATTGAAGGGATACTATATGGAAATAAGTGTGCTCTGGTTGCTCACTGACTGGCCTTGACCTTTTTTCCCTGAGTAAAGTTTATGTTATGCAGCACGCAGAGAACTGTACGTGGGCTTAAAGGAAACATCAAACCATGTAGAAAGCTCATGAAGAACTGTTTTTTAATTACTTTGCTTTGCTTCTTCTATGCAAAGTGGACATTATTGACAGAATAAAAAACCCTGGTTTGTGTCAGGTCCTCTGTCCTTCCCCACACTTTACTTAAAACATGAAACAGGAAATGGTGAAAAAAGAATCTCAAGGACTTAAATCATTAACTGCAGTGAATAATGTCCTCTTGCATCAGGAAGGAGACACTTTTAGATCCATGGGGATACAAAATCTGGGGAGGAAATCGGTTTGGACACAACTACTGTTAAAGAAAAAAGTCTGCAAAAAATGAAATATGATGAGCCTTAAATATGAGTCATGTTGCGCAGTTGCAATAATGGTTATTTTTATCTTCCACACAGGATGGAGGGAGATTAGATGACATGAATAGCACTCGGGGGTTTGTCGCCTGGACACCCTTCACATTCTTTATCTCGCACATGCTTGCTTGTGATACACAGTATCAGCACAGAGAAAATGGAAGGAAAATATCTTTTTTGAAATTCACAAATATCTTGAAAAATACCTCACTAATTCCCTCAACAGGAATTCGCTGTGTTAATCCTGAATAAGAGGAGAAGATGAGTGAGCTTGTAGGGGCCACCCAGCTGTGCCCAGCCGGGCAGAAAATGCCATGACTGGGCCTGTCAGAAGGTGGTATTCAAACACGAGGCAATGAAAATGCCATTTAGTAGCACTGCAGTTATTTCAAGGTCCCAAAGAGTTATGGCATGCTGCATAAAAACAGCAGCAACAATTTTATCTGCCTTTAGTTTTTTTATTCATAGTTGAAAATAGCTTTTACACGAGTGCTGTGAGTTTGGGAAACAAGCACAAATGCATAGTGTTGAATGCCGGTCTTGTTATTTCGCCTGTGAGCATCTGCACATGCAGAGTGATTCATGTGTAAGAATCCCTGGCAAAGAGACAAACACTTCTGTGGCAGGCATGGTGATTTATTCACCACTGCAATCTTTTTTTGTGCGTTTCTCTGAAGGATGCCCCCCAAAAATATCATTATTAAGTCTAGTCTTTATCAGATAAATCCTGTGTTGTTAATTGACTGCACAAACTTAAATTTTTGTACAAAGGTGTATGGAGAACGTGATACATTTTTATATGAAATGCTTTTTTTTTACTCACTCAGGCTGTTTGCCCCCTAGTGCCGTTATGGAGATATGACAGTGTCTGGTGATGATACACTGAAGCAGGTTCAATCACTGGCCTCCTCTTTGATCAGTATAACTTTAGAGGACTTACTTTTGTATTTGAAAACTATCTACAGCCGTATCTTTACCTACTCTCGATTTATTCGATGAATGCCTTAAAATGCTGATTTTTTTTTTAACCTAAACCTGGCTTTGAGTTCAATTCCTGAGGAGCTATTTTAAAATCAGTATGGGATATTCATGCCCTGCTGTCTGCAAATTGTATTGACAAGCTGCAGTTAATGTGACCTAAGTCAATTTGGCCTGAGTTCAGTGGCCTGAGCTGCAGTTTCAGAGAAGGCTGAGCAGATTTCAGTGGTCCATTAAAGTCCAAAATCCTTTCTAAAAGCACACACATGTGCGCGGGCAGTCGCGAGGAGCTCAGTTGACATTTTGACCACGGGCATTCATTCTTGTGCTCGTTTGTCAAAGCAGGGACCTAAAGTCTAGGTCTGGGCCCTTTTTAAGGCACCTTATTGACAACCTTTATCCTTGTCAATGAACCTCATTGAGCTACATTACACCAAAACGGAAATGGTAGCAGAACATCCTGTCTGTATCAGCGTGAAAGGTCATGGCTGTCAGGAGATAGGGCCAGTTCAACCTGCTATCTTGACAGTAAATCACACCTTTACTCAATTTGTCCTCCTGGAGCTCCGGTGGCTCCTGCAAACCTCATTAAGTCCTTAGAAAAGCTGTTATAGGTCAGTTTGCACATGGCCATGCCATCTTTAAAGTTATGATTACACAAATGGAGGAGTTGTTGTGCTTAACTTTGCCCCCATGTATGTATAGAACTTCAAAATTCTAATCTGTGTGAGATAGTGTTTCAATCTTTCATCCAGTTCAATGGATTTTTCTGTCCATTGTGTTGGAATACATCTCCTGCAGTGTTTTATTGTGGCATTTGGCTTCTTGTTTCTGTACCCAGGCCATATCGATGGACACTGAAACAAAGTCTGTTCCAAGTTATTTATAAAACGTGTGATTACTTTTTAAGAGTTCTGGCCATTTTTTCCAGGGTTCATGTTTCTTCCCCACATAGTTCAGGTCTTTATGAAAAGCTGAACTGCAAATATGCATGCGAGCCTGATTGATGTTCAAGAATTTTAAGTACCCCAGACAGCAGAACGCACAGAACTACAAATCTCAACTTGACAGCCTTAGAACTGAAATGTGTAGAGTTTTTTTTTTTTTTTTTTTGTCGCATCAACAAAACTTCAAAGGGCTGTCAGGAATTTTTGCATGTACAATTTCTCAAAACCTAGTTTGGGTTTGCTTTCATGATCTGTATAGAGGCACATTTTCTGTTTCCTCTGGGAGTTTCTCACTGTGGCAGTTGGTGTAATTGAAATGATGTCAGATCACTTCTCTGTTCCCCCTCAGTTAAATGTCCCGAATAACTTTTAGTGGATAACAAACAGGTGCCTCTCTTGAACTTTTCTCAGTTATTTTGTCTTTTAGAATGGAACTAGAGACAACTCTGTGAGTGATTTACATAAGATGAGCATCACTTACTGACAAGTGTTTAAAGGATGAATATATAGTAGCACATGCAGCTAGCTCTTAATATGTCAGCCACTGACAGCTCATACATTTAGCAAGTTCAAGAGAACATGTATGCATATGAGACAGCTTCACTTTCTTTAATCCTGTTTAGCAACTTAACATTTTATGCTTTCCAGTTAACATGAGAATGTCAGGGAAATTTTGTTGCACACCACTTGGTTCAGTTTAGATAGTACATTGAACGCCACTGAACCACAGCCTAATCCATGCAATCACAGTACATGGACGGTTTCCCAGGCAAGTGCAGTAGGCCATGTAAACAGCAGGACACCTTGAGTACATCTGTTTTGCTGGCGTTCGCAGCTACATCCCCAAATTCCGCTGAAATAAATGTTTTCTGGAGATTAGCCAGACCTTGAACCAGAAGAATTGATTTATGTTAAATTCAGATGGAATTATAGCAAATATTTGATGGCTGTTTTCTGAAAAATCTTTTGATTTCAACCATAACGGACAGGCAACAACAACACTGCCGCCTTGCCCTTTTGTTATCCAGCTGCTTTCTCCTTCAAGCTTTCTCTTGGCAACAGTGCATGTGACCGTAAAGATGAGGGGATTTTCTAGGGAGAAAGCATTGTAAACCGCATCCTTTTTTGTGTGTGTGTTTTTGAGAATGATATTGTTGCAGTTGCTTGCCAACATTGCAGATCAGCGTCATCAAATTGTGAATTGCCACATGGACTTAGCGGCTTAAAAATGCAATAGTGTTGTGGAGGGGATCTGGAGTCTGGAGTCTGACCCTGGCGTAATTGCATGCCAGCACAAAGGATTTAGCCACTAATGCTTTGAGAGAGCACAGGGGGAAAAAAAAGCGGGTATGCTGACACATCACAGATGGTCCTCAGCCACTCACTCTCTTCCTTGTACTGTTAGTCAGCTGTTGTCTGTCTCAGGCCTTGTAAATCACACCCACCCTGCTAACTTGGCTAAGCTCCACACCAGCCCCCACCCAGGGACCTGTTTCTAAACATGTGTTTTTGCTGATCTAATGCGTGAAATCAGCTATTATCTTCAAATTATTGCAGCATAATTCTTTGACATCACATTATGACGTTAATCGACTGTTAGAATTTTCCTTGCTTTCATCAGCGTGTGTATGTTCCAACTTCTAAATCTGCGAGAGTTCATTCAGGGTCCTTATTGTTTCATTAATACTGTTAGCTCAAAGCTAACAGGGCCTGGATATGAACCCAAATTCCCTTTGAGGGGCCACGTTCTTTGGCTGGATCAGACAGTCAGAGTGGTACACAGGGGGCCTGAGGGCGCTCTGCCAGACTAGCTGCTTTGATACTTCCTCTCACAGCACCAGGCAAAGGGCCTCACCATGACCCCAGTTAGATAACATGTCTTTGCTGGAGAGACACAGGAAAAAAAATACTGTAGCCATGTTCAAATAGAAACACATGACAGATGTTACCTCGCTCTGTGTTTTGACCATCTGGTAGTGATGACGATGAATTTACAAATTAATGTGTTGTGATATAAAATGCTCATGAGGCTTTACTGTTATCTAGGTGAACAAGGAAGACAATCTCCAGATCTGCAAGACACAGACAGCCTCTCTAGTCAGCCAATACGAAGGTAAAAAAGACACTTAAAGGACACTGTATAAGTAGGTAATTTGGAACAAGTAGAATACTGATGTTTGTGTTTCTGCTCTGTAACAGAAGAAGAGCCTTCCGATACACTCCTGGGATCCTGGAAAAGAACAATGGTCTGGACAGCGAACAAGAGGAAAACGTGGACGGCAGCCCTGTGAGCCCCGTGCCTCCTTACTTAGCAAAGACCAGCAGCTCTGAGTGGAACAGCTCAGATGACCTTGCTGGACCTTTCTCTGAACAAGAAGAGACTGGCACCGTCGCCCACACAGACCCTTTCTCGCACAACTATCCCCCACCTTTACCCCCTAAAACTTTTGGCAACAGTCACGCTGGCTCATCTGACGTCCACTCCCAACCACCGGAGGTGCCAACGCGGACAACCTCCAACAGTGAACCCAAAAATGGTGTGTCCCCACTTTCGCACACCGCCCTCCGTCGGTGGATTGACACACCTGCCGAGCACAGGCTTTCATCAGACGCCAGCTCCAAGTCGGGGTCGTCGGACCAGGACAGGAACGATCTGTCGGCCAGCGAGAGCGATGAGAGGTTACCCAGTCCAAAGCCCGGGCGCGATGACGGTACAGACTCCCCTGGTCCGGCAGATATAGCTCTTCCCACCACTTACTTTTCCGTTGATAGCTGTATGACTGACACGTACCGGGCCAAATACCATAAGAGGCCTGCCTTGTACATGAGAGCAGAGGACCATACGTCATCAGGGGAGAGTGATGTGGAAGGGAGGGGGCTCTCTTTGCCAGATGTTCAGCCACCAGAGCTTTCCAAAAGCAGATCAGAATCAGGTACCATATGCTGATGTAAATGCTATTTATACTATTTTTTAGCTGTTTTGTAAATGACAGCATTGATTAAATCTTTCTACTTTTGCCTTGCAGGGTATGCTACCACAAAGACTACTGCAAAGTGGAACCCAGTTACTCCGAAAGGACTCGATGAGCATGGTTTCCTATGATTAATTCAAAAGCATCAAAAGACCTTGTATGATCCGGTGACTGGATGCCAAAAGGAATTGTTAGTATGCACTATGACTTCTAACTGGGCTGTGTATTAGCTTCTGTACTTGTCATAACAGAGCATCAGACATGAAACTGGATGCCAAAGAGATTGTAAAAAGAATGGCAGGTGTCCTTAAAAGCTATCTTACTGTTTTGGTATGAGCTGCTTAAAGCTTTGAATGAATTGTGAATTTGCACAGTAAAGAGCACCAGAAAGGTACAGAGAAAGAAACATGCTTAAAATGTTTAGCTGTTGATCACGCGTGCTAAAAAGCAAAGGGTAAGGTTACTAAAGAATGTGTCACAAAAAGCCACTTTAATACGCAAGAGATTAAAAGATTTCTTTCACATAAAAACAAACCAATTTCTTGCAGTTGGACTTTCTCTCACTCTGTGAAATGCTTTTATTTCTTTGTTTAACAACTCCTATTTCAGTGTTATCAGGTGTCTGCCCCAGTTCTCTCTTCTTTTGACGTTATATTCCAACCTTTCAGGCGTTTTTAAAGAACACAAGAGGTTCCAGTAATATTCACAACACGTTTTTTGTGTAGATTTTGGAAAATATTGGGCACTCTTTTGGCACGACTTAAAAATGGATCCCAAGGATCCGTGCGAATATGAAGCTCCAGGACACCCTCATATAGATTTTTTTGGCTGATGAGACCTCTTTGCAGGACTGTTAAGGCAGGGAACCTTACAACCTCAGATTCTTTTTGGTACATGGAGTTTATTGATCTCTGCAAATAACAGTCGTAATTCTTTCTTTTGTCTTCTTTTGTTAACCAAAGGAGGTTTAATATAGCAGGATATCTCTGACCACCAGTGTAGGTGTCCAGAGGCAACAAGATATTGATTGCTTATTGATAGAGAAATATGTGGCACATAACTCGAGGCACATCCCTATCTCCTCACACGCACACCTTCACACTTCCTTACGTATTTACTGTGTTTTATGTCTTTGCACTGTATTTCTGTATGATTATTTTTCTTCTCACACTCCATACAGTCATAAGCTTCGATTTGTTTTATCTTTACTCAGCTTTCCTTCCTGTTTCTTAAAACTAGTTCCTATTAGCAGCAAGTCTGCCTCCAGTAGGACACAGACATTTAACATTGCCATCTAGAGATAGATTTTTGTTTCTGTCGAGGGGGTTATTAACAGTAACATGTTGTAAATCTAAGTAGTGGACTACTTTTTGGTTGGAAATGTTTTCTATATGCAGCAGACTCTAATGCACAGTGCCTTTTGTACTTTTCTATGTCATGACAAGTTAAAATTGGAGCCATGATTTGTACAATTCTTTGATTTTAAATAATTTTTGTAACATTTAATTTTATTTTTATTGATTAATGATTGTTAAATAAACAATTTTATTTAACCATATCTGTGTCTCAAGCTGTGTTATATTCAAGAACACAAAGTTTAGAATATAGTAGCAATTGTCAAATCATTTAGCAATTAGAGAATATTTCTTTGACCTTTGTGTTTCCACCATTTTCTCTTCTCCTTAAGAAACTCTTAAGCCTCTCAAAGTCTTCCTCCTTGCTCCTCACATTTTTTCACCCTTAGTAGCTCTTTTAAGGTCCAAGATGCTCTGTGAATAACTTATCTTTACAAGGACCTATTCTTAACTTTAAGGGGAAATTTTCTTGGAATATAGCAACTCTTAGTACCAGGAAGCTTTGTGAAAACAGCCCGTGGTCTCTGATCAATATAGTAATTTAGAGATTTTAAAAAATGTCCCTGATTATAAACTGTATCATTACTAAGTAAATAATTGTCACTGAAAGAAACATACACAACATGAAGGCCACAAATGCTGGGAAATGTAGTGCTTTGCTGCCCCCTGCTGTCATGTAATCATAATGCACCTACTAACTAGCTACCCCACTAAAAATCCCCAGGCTGTAAATCATGCTGTTCTTACGCCACATATACATTATGCCAGCTCCAGACTTCAACCAGCAACCTCAATATTTACTGCTGTTATAGTTCCTGGAGTAAGTTTTGCCCTGTTGTGCTGGTTTGAGCACTTAAATGCATCTCAGTTGATCCTTTTTCTCCTCAAATGGCTTTTAATTTGTGCATTAAAAGTACAACAGATGGCCACCTTATGGACATGGACTGGTAACATTCATTAATTTAACATCTAATTTGTCATTTTTTCTTCGATTATTCCAGTTCACTCAATATTGTGTCCCCTCTCTGTAGCGGGGCATCCCGAATTTCAGCTAAACACAAGTTTTCTGTTACATCTAAAGGACATAACTTCTTGAAAACAGTTAGTGAGCATCATATATTTCTGACTTTAATGTGAGGTAATATTCAAGATTGTTAAACTCTCAAAAGGGAACCATAGAAAGGTCTATTCGAACACAATGATAACTTGTGGCTCTGTAATTAACCGGCAGAGAAGAGGCAATGTAGATGATATGCCACTGGGTCAGAATGTGGTCTGAAAGCATATGAATTTCATACTCAAACTAAATATACATATTTCAGAGATTCACACCAGCTCCTTTCTAAAATACTGTATATACTGTTATACATTTTAAAAGTTGGATCAAGGTTGGGATAATTTAACACAGTAGATTCAACATACTTTCCTTACACTAATGAGCTATGTAATAATGCTGTAGTACAATTAATATTGACAGATTCAAGATCATTATATGATCTGATTCTTTCAGAGTAACTTTATAGCCCCTTGCACGGCCAATGGATTTAATAATACCATAATCTTGACTTTGAAACAAAGGGATTTAAGGATTGTTGTGTTATCCTGGCAGGGGTAACATTACAGTACATAAACAGATTTTAATGTCTAGCTAATGATCCGATGCTTCCTGAAAAGGTCTCCTGATCTTTCTGTTATCTTGACGATTCAGAGCATGAAATAAACGAACATACTTTTTTCATCCTCAAGAGGGAAGTAGAGGACTTCGCAACCACAATAAAAGATGCAGCTTGATCTAGACTTTATTTCATTGACATGTAAGTGTCTCTTTATGTGTTGATTTAATGTGTCACTCTGTGTCTCTGCAGGCCTTCATTGTTGTGGTCTCGTCTTTCCTCTGCTTTGAGAGTGTGTAATTCATTAAACATTGATTAAAAAGTAACAGACTGAGGAAACTCATGCGTGTAAACCTGATATTTTTTTTGTCACATTTTCATTTTCTAGCAGTCACCCTGAAACTCTTCATTCTCTAGCAGTAACAATAAAGGTGATTCACCACTGGTATTTTAGGATTTTACTGACTCCTTAACAATGATGGAAATATTCAAAATAAGTTCTTCAGAAAGACACGAATGTGTTGAAATGGCAACTGCATAATTGATTTAGAAAAACAGGCCGAGAATAGATTTTCACCCTGCTCATCTGCAACAAATAAACAATTTGTTGCCACTTGTCGGAACACAACTCACAAATGCAATCAAGAAGGGATAATGATTTTTTAAAAATGTCAATCCCAGACCGGACAAGAACTTTTCCGATGTCCACTGGAGGGATGCAATGTATTTAGAGAATCCTGACAATGTTCTGCCACTCAGTAGGCCTACTCTGCTCCTCATTGCACGGCACGTCTATCATAGTTTTGGTATGCTTAAATCTTAGCTGTCTTCTGGTGTGTGTGTCTTCTCCACCATCCGTCAGAGTGGGACTCGGCCTGTCAGCATGGGCTCCTCCTCTGCAGCTGCCGTACTTCATTAGGGGCCATCAGCTGAGCTCAGTGCTCCACTGTCAGAGTCAGACTTCTGTTTTCTCATTCCTCCTCTTTTTGCACTCTCTCTCCCTCACACACACAAACTGTCCCTCAAGCTCACTCACTTCCTTCATCCTCATACGATTTCTCACTCTGTCAACTCACCTCAGTCTTTTCCCTCCTGCTGAATTTTCCCCTGCCCTCGCTCTGCACCATCTCTTCTCCCTATGCTCCTTTTTAGCAGACTTATTCCCGCTTTAAATCAGCATAACCTTTGTGTTTCAGAATCAACTCACACAGTCGATTTTCTTCAGCAGTAAAACCATACTGTAGGAATACATGTATTGTTTCACACTAAGCCTGTTTGGGTACATAAGTTACCTTTTAACGCTGTCAGAAAAATCTTACATGTGAGTTCAGCCCTTTATGAACTAACAATGTGGTTTCTATCTACACTGATGAGATGTGGCATTGAGGGGCACATACAGCAGATGCTGTATTGACAACTACAGTGATGTGATGCATTTGAGTAAACTGTGTAAATATTTTTCAAAGAATACAGCATGTACTAGGCACGGCAGGTACATAACAGTAACAATAACAAAGTCATCATAACACCAGTCCCTGGAATTAAAGTGTATGCAGCTGAAGCCATTACGATAAGTGTTTATGGTACATACAGCTTGTTGTAATGTACACAGGTATCATCAAAAGAATCAAACGGGTTTTTCATGAAAATAAATCCAAGATGTGAGTATTGTTTTAACAGGATAAAGTGTTGTTGTGTCAGTATGCAGGGTGCCTAGAGTAATCCTCAAGTGTTGTAACTCTCACTCTCTGATGCACTGTTTGTCAGAGCTACGTCAAATGAATGATTCATAATTAATATATATCCTCCTGAGACCCTGTGTGCTCACACAAGGACATCACATTGTGGCTTTTCATTGACCTTATACTTCAATCTAATTAACTTAGACCTGTTGTCCTCCTTTGTGGACACTTTTTGTGCCATCTAGTGGTAGTAAGAGAACAATACACCGGTCTGCACAGTCTGCAGCTGACACGACACAAAAACGGACAAGGTCCAAAATCTGATCACATTTTATGGTTGAAGCTTGTTTGTTTATGATAAATAATGTTTGTAGTTTGCTATGGCAACAAATTTGACCAAATTTGGTAACAGTAACAAGCTAAGACGCTGTTAATCTGTAAGTACTTGTTTGAAGACATTGAGGCTTAATTATTGTCTGATTTTAGGACATTGGGACTTTATTGTCATCTAATTTGAGGACTTTGGGACCTAATTATTACTGACAATTTTTTTTTTTTTTTATATATACGTCTCAGGTCCTATTGATCCCAAATAGCTACCAGTGGGAGAAATAAAAAATGCACACCAAACAAAAGTTTGGGTCTCAGTAGGATATTATCCAAAGCCAGATTTTAAAGAAGTAATATTCATACTGGTTTGATTTTATTACCTAACTTTGCTGAGCAACACTTTTATGTTATGTTTATGAATTACACCTGCAAAATGCAGTGGGTGGGTATTTTTATAACAAGCTTTATTTATACCAAATGACTGCTAGAGGGGCATCATATCATATATCGCATTATATTGTGGCAACTTTTATTTTTTTCTATTGTTTACAAACTAGTACCTGCATCAAATTCGTATGTTGGGACTTGAAACACCTGGGGGTATTCCATCGAGCCAGCTAACCGCAAATCCCATATACTCTTCGTAAAGCTCCACAAGAAATCAGCCCTGGTTTTCTTGTCTTTTTTCGACAGTCGCGTGTTCTGGGCTTCTCGTGCATCCCGTGCGCGCGCCTAACGCGAGACTTGACAGGCCTGTTTGAAGTGACCGCTGATGAGGCGCAGCTGGAATGTGTTGATGACTTTGATGGATACACCTGGTGACTGCGCAGCTGTCAATACTCAACCATAGTCTATCAATGCTATTACCAGAAACGTCGTTTAAAAGTGACTGTACGAAGTTATTGAAACCTAAAGAACATCTGCATTATTAACTTTATCCTGGAGTAAAGTTGGGGAATTCACAGAGGTGTGTTTTATCAGCACTTGAGGCCATGGAGAGACATCGACAACATGGACGACACCGGTAAGACCAGCTGCTAAGTTGGTGAGTCTTTATATGTTTTGTTTTTGTCGTATTTCCTGTGGCAAACAACACCTTATAATACCTGGAAAAGCTTCTAGAACATTCAGGCCTATTTGGTGAAAGTGCAATAAGCAGCTAACGTTGTAAAAATAAATAAATAAATAAATAAATAGCTTTCTTAGATGCAGTGTTGGGTGAAGCTACAATGACAGCAAAGCATAGCATTGTTAGCTAACAGGGTGTCTACAGGTCGTTAAAAAGTGCTAAAATGTCTTAATTTCAATTTCAGTAACAGAGATGCAGTGTTAAATTGCAAAGATTAAATAATTTTCTTTTATTGCCCAACATTATTTGCAGTTTTAGGAGTTAACTACACAAAAAAACCCCACAGTCAAGACATAAAAAGTATATTACACCATTACTATAACATTATAACTAAAAAAATAACTAAAGTGCTTTCTTTAAGAGTATGTTCATGTAGGCCAATACTTGTTAGAAGAGAAAAAAAACTTGAAATAAAAAAATATTTAATTTTGAGGGAGTAATATCTTTGCATGTTTTGTATACCTGCGATAAATATTAAGTTTTTAGGGAAGGAAATCAAAATAATCCACCTTGAGTAGGACTTTATTAATAGCATACATAATCAAAATTTGGTGGCAATAAATTAAAACTAGTGGAGAAATCTAGCTTTGACACATAAAGATTCTTTGTTAGGGTAATATTTTTAAAATTTATAACTCATTAATTTGATTTAGGGCTGGGCGGTATAGAGAAACTGAAACATGACTAATATGACTAAGTGGTTAAAGGCAAATAAAAGAACAGTTTGGCATGATAAAAACAAGATTACATCACTTTATGGTAAAGTAGTCTTTAAAACCAGGAAGATGCAGCACTTACGGTGTTACGATATCCAAAATCTGTCACGATACCTTGTCTCATATCACAATATCATTATGATATTGATATATTGCCCAGCCCTAATTTGATTACTGTAAAACATTCAGCACCAGCTATTAACATGAATGCATGTTGAAATATCCCTATGGTTTCCTGGATGTTTTGAAGAGGATCCACGATACAATATTATCACCATACAATATTATTGTGATTTTAAATATGTTGCAATATGCTGAGTATTGCGATAAAATATATTACGATATATTGTGATTTATAACCGTAATAACTTTCAACTGTAATTTAAAATATTGGTTATTTACACAATTAAAAATGTGATACTTTGCACTGTGTGACGATACGATATTTCTGCACAAAAATATCCCGATACTATGCTGTATTTTTTTTCCCCCACCCCTAATGTTCAGTGGAAATTTTAACCCAATCCAGTGATAAATAAGCACTTGGTGAGGCTTATAATACACATACAAAGGATTGCAAAGGTAATTCTTTGTATGTGTATTCTTTGAAATTCTTTATAATTCTTTGTAAAGGTTGCTGAGAGGGCCAACCTTCAAAAAAATCTGAACTGAAAAGTATTTTGAATAGAGCTTTAGGACTTTGCAAGGTCCCATGAATTGAAAAGAAGTTTGCATGTACGTTATTGTCAAGAAAATCCATGACATGAACTTTGAGGTCTTAGGTGAGTTGGTATAGAATAACCCACAAGATAGACCCTTTTTTACTGCAGACATTTGGTGGGTCATAGTAGGAGAGGCACAGGTGTAATTAATAACATTGAACAAAAAGACTATTACATTTAAGTGAGCTCTTTCCAGAGTGATTGTACTGTATTGTGCACTCTGGCTCACTGGTGGAACTTACTCAAACACAATCCATTAAATCTTCTCCTGCCTTGAAGTCAAGATGTCTGCTGTGAAGGAAAGATTTGTAGCAAAATTAAATACAAAATGGAATAAACTACCATTTTAAGTCTTCTTAACTGTGCTGTTGACTTCATAGGGACTGGAATTGGTCTGCATTCTTGGGTGGCGTCAGCATCTTTGGAGGATAGAGGTATGTGGCTATGGTAGCTGTCATTTTCTGTCAGTCGTTCATCATCAGAAATGTATGGTGTAAGATGTAAGGTACATGTGAAAGACAAATGCCCATATAAAGAGAAGCTCTTGACAGAGTCAAAGGAGTGACAAACATCTGAGACCATATTGAAAATGTCTCATATTTTGACATAAACCTGCAGATAGTCAGAAAATTTGAAGATTGGGCAAATGTGAACGAATCAGTGATATGGCTACAAACAAATTCTCTGTCCACTGTGTTTAATGGCCTCACAGGCCACTGCCATCTACAACACTGCCTCTATTAGAAGGTACATTATTACAACCCCCTCCACTGTTTCTGTTTCTGCATCTGCTGCTGTGTAAATCTTTTGACTCTGCCCTCCAGTGCCATCTGTAGGCTGTATTTATGCCAACATAAAAGTTGCATGGCAGTATGAGGGCAGTGATCTTTACATTGTTTGAAAGAGACGTATCTATTTGTGCGTAAAAGGAGTATAAATTAGCCTTAAATTGCTTTGCAAGAACTAGCTGCTGACTGAGGCAAATGAGGTAGAGTAGGTCGGCTACTAATCGGAAGATCAGAAGGTCAGTTACTGGCTCCTCAAGTCCGCTTTTCTAAGTATACTTGGGCAAGATCATAAACCCCTACATTGATTCCATTGGCTGTGCCATCACTGTGAGAGTGTATGTAAATGGGTGAATGTGGCATGTAGCACTTAAAGTGGTCCGAAGAGTAGGAAGGCGCTATAAAAATTCAAGTCCATTCCATTTACCATGAAAATCAAAGCCGGTCAGGGAGTCCTCACCGTCATAGATGTCATAGATGTCATAGATGTCAGAGATAGCTACTACGCTTGCAGTATTGCATAAAGGAATTTTGCTCTTCCACTATCTGGTGTGACTGCATCCTGAGGTGCTCTCATTGTGAACTCACAGGAAGTGTTTGCCTCACTTTAATCTTTATAAAATAACATCATGTTAGACATTAACTGCTGGAGTGTTTTCGCAGTACATGTTCCTCACCAAAAATAGCAGATGCATTGACATTTGTTCGAGAAACAACCCACAGTGACTCAGACGTGCGAATACAACGGATGTGCAGTGCAGATTCTTAAAACTTATAATGTTTTGTCTCCATCTCATTTTACATTACTCGAGTGAATAGCATTTTTCCATAGCTTTGTATTGCATTGCGCTGCCTCTACATTTTGTTTTGTGTTCAATCCAGACACAAAGTTTTCTTAGAGGCAGCATGTAGTGGCCATTAGAGGAGTTATAGCTGTGGGTATTTAATCTGCCTTTTGGTGAGGGTGGTTGTTGCTTGGGTAAAACTAGACAGCAGGAGAAGAGAGCAAACAAACAAGAAATGTATGTTAACCAGTGCTAATGCAGTGCTAAAGCAGTGGAGCCCCTGCTTCTGCTGTGTGTTGTGAAGCTTGTTGCCTACGTCTATTTAAATGTATTTGTTGCTGCAATATATTTTTTTTAATGCTGAACTAGTACTGGTTTGTTGCTGTAGGGGGCAACAACATTTGTAAAGTAATGATTTTCTTGCTTTAAGCTGCAAGTTTATGATTTTTATCGCTGACTAGATCTCCAGCTGTGAGGAAAAGGTTTTCACTGTGTCCCATTTACGAAAGGGGATTGACAAAAACGATGGAGTTTAGAGGGATACATTTTTATGTCAGCCATTTTAGTTTGAGATTTAGTGTTGCTTTTTCTTTATAGAAGTTCACACTGAATTTGAAGTGCCATATTAATAGTTTAATATAGCTTTTTTTGCGGCTGTGATTCAGTTAAGTTTTTTTTTCCTCTTTTTTTCTTCAAATGTGCTATTTCCCTTTACCCACAGTGTGTCTTCCTTTTTCATTTTTCTGCTTTTCCTGTCTCATTGGTAGTTCTTCTTCAGCAGACCACCCTGTGCCCAGTTGTGTACATGTGCGTACACAAACACGCACACACAGCCCACGGGCTTCTGTTCTTGTTGTCATCCTGACAAGCAGTAGGAACAGGATTATGGGTAGAGGCCCTCTTACTTGGGGCAGAAGAAAGTGTGAAATCTGATTGCTTCGGAAGATTTAAAAAATAGGACCCCGTGAGGTCGGTGGAATCCTAAATATGAGCAGGCTGAAGAAGTATAGCAGTAGGGTGTAGTCTGTTCCGGGGATTTGCCAAATTTTCAGACTTGAGAGGGTGGCTTAATAGAGGACAGAGAGAAGAAGCTGCAGGGTGCATAGGTGGCAATAGCTACTTTTTCCCCAGCACCTCTTTTGCAAGTTTAGTTTTGTTAATGCAATTCTGTTAACGTGCTAAAGGATGTCTTTGTGTCATCAAGATATTTTTTGTCGAAAATACTTCGGACATAGTTATTGCCGTGGTGTTTTGAAAGCTGCACATGCAAATATCCTCCCAAATGCAGTTCTAAAATAAAAAAAAGCCTTATAAATACACATGTACAGTTCAGAGGCAGAATATTTGACATACAGGATGTCTCTTGCGGCATTATCATAATTCATCACTAGGGGGCATTAAAGTATTGTGTGTTTGTTCCACTCTAGCCTGAGGCTGTTTGGCAAAACCCACTTGCCAGTTTGCACCACTTCCACTTATGAACCTCTTCCACTTGCCTGCATGAAACGAAATCACTGTAATGACTGCATGGTGCAGAGAAACAGTAGCACAAGAGTGAGAATGAAGAGCTGTCTCTTGGGAAATAGATAAACATGGCAGCATGTTTTTTCTTTCTCTGGCAGAACCAGAGTGGAGGAGGTGTGCCACGCCAGTAGAACACACATGCGGTGATTCGTCACATGTCAATCTCTTATCTTATTGAAAGACTTTACAAAGGCTGGACTGTCAGAGATCGTATAGCTTTGGTGGTTGAAGGCATCATCAGCAGCATGAGATTTTTTATTGTATGCTGTGCTTGCTGTGTGCCTTCCCATCTTTATCTTTTCTGTCTTCACCTTATAATTAAGGTGTTACATTTCCTGATATTTTCCCCTCTGCTGTATGTAAAATTCAACTCAAGATGGCATTCTATGACGACATGACGCCGCTCTGTTTGTTTTTGTTGCCTTCTCCAGGCGTGTTGTTTGTTTCTCTACACCTGCAACAAACCGCTATCGTCTTTCCTCACCTGCAACAAATCAATATCCTAAAAGAAGGAAGCTTAGACTCTATAATACGCCGACAGCAATAACAAGGATTAGAATGATAGAAAAATGTACAGAGCAAGAGAGAGACAACACTGAACTTGAAATGTGTCTTTCATTAATAAGTGCTCGCTGTTAACTTTTTTCTCCCTGTGACTTTTGAGTGTTTTTAATTGCAATTTGAAAATTTTAATCCTTTCTTTAGCCGAGAAAAGTTTTTTCTTTGTGCCTGTGCCATAATCTTCCTGCTTTTCACAGAGGCCACGCTGATTGCATGTTAGTGCTTTGACCCCAGCAGATCGTTTTTGAAAACTAATTTAGGAAACTGTTCACATACTTTTTTTTGCTTTGATCGCTAAGCCCCCAAAGTTGTTAACATTAAACTGTAAATATTCATAAAAAAATGACATCAACTGTCGTGCCTTTGAAACATGATGGTTCTGTGTGTGCGTGTGTGTGTGTGTGTGTCTTCAGGATTTAGCAATGTTGAGGTAGACTGAGACCAAATTCTCCTTTGATTAGTTCTGACTACATGACTTGCTGTTGATTGTTGTTGGTTCATTTGGATTGGCTCAGTTTCTATAAATATCTGTGTCAGCAGCTGAATGTTACAAAGTGAAACTAATGCATCGTTGTCCCTCTGTAACAATTTCTTTTAAATCAGACATGTCTTATCTTTGTTTTTACCTGGTGCTTTCTTTGCTTTTCAAGGCAAAAAAAAAAAAAGTTTTTTCAAAATATAGGCCTGTGTAGTGAATGTTTACTATTTTGTTTAAAGTGATTTTCCTTAATATACTTGAAATCTTGGGAAAACAATCACTTGTACCACCATATGTACCTTATAAATGCTTAACAAAGATATGCTGGGTCTTACTTACCTTTGAAGAACATCAAGGCTGGAAGTTTAACTAAAATAATACATATATTGTTACCGTCTTTTGCACTTTAAACCGTGCAGTTAAACCTGATGAAAAGAAAGTTGAATATTTTTAAAGGGCACTGCTAATGGGTTGCAGGGGCAGGGCTAACAAGTTCTTTGAATTCAAATGCCTCTTAGAATATTATTTTACTGTGAATGTCACATTATAATTACTTTATTGGATTATAAAGATCCAGAGTATTGAGCTGAAGTGTTTTTTTAAGAACACTTTTACAATATTTTTTGGTCAAAGTTTGACATAATTGCTTGTTCAATTATATTATACAAGCAAAAGTGAAACATGTTAAAAGGCTGCAAAATGGCCACATAAGATGGAATTACTCACACACTCATCGGTGGGTGGCAACAGCACCCTCAGTTCTTAGTGCCTGAGATGATGTGGTAAACACGGGTTCAGGTAGAAGCTTGCTGGATAGAGGACTCAGTGGCTTGTGCCTGGGAGCAGAAATGGGGCGTAACGCATTGTATCCCCGTACATCTAGGAGCGTTGCTTTTGCTGTCTCCCTGGAAACCATTACTGCGCTGCCACTTGCAGCGGTCTGTCACGGATTCAGGTGGAAACACAGGCATCTTCGTGTGCCAGCAAAAAGGGAAGGCGAAGTAGAAATGGAGGGGAGCATTTGCAAATGGCTCTGAAGTCTGCAAGCTTAAAAGTGTTGATAACCACGGATTAGCTCTGCCTTCTCCCTCGAGCAGCTTCTACTGTGTGGTCTCTTTCTCTTCAACCCTTTCTTTGTCTGTACATGCTGTATGCAGAGTTGCATGTGTGCACAAAAAGAGTATGTGGGTGTTGTGTTTGTGTGACTCGATCGATGATTTTATTCAGTTGTGTAATTATTTTGTTGTCTTTGTGTGTCATTACCTCCCCAGAGGGTATGTTTTCAGTGCTGTTAGTTTGTTTGTCAGCAGGTTTACAAAAAAAAAAAAAACTTGGTGGGATGGAGAAGCTTGGGCCAAAGAATAACCACTTAAATTTTGGAGTGGATCTGATCCACAGGGTGTATACACAAATTATTTTTCACTTTCGTTGACATTGCAAGATAGGGCATTTGGCTTTGGTTGAATACACCTTAAAATCCAAGTTCCAAATGGACCAAATGGTAGAAGTATGTTAACGGATACCTAACACAAACTGTGAAGCATTTAGGGACTAGCTGTTTCATAGGAAAACCAGTACAGTTGTAACAGCGCCACAACTGTAGCAACACTTTTTTTTCTCAAACTAAGATGTAGCTGTAGAAACATGAATGCAAATATCATGCAACTAATTATATTCTTACCCACATCCAAATGTGAGTTGTCTGTAAAACGCTACCAGAGAGGAACAAGCAATGACATTATTGCATATTTGGCTGCCTTGTACAGTACTTCAGCATGCTTACCCTGATATTATTTTGCATAACTTGAAGCAGCACAACAAATGTCTTGTGCTAGAGTCCAACCTTGAATATGAGGTCAATAAGGTAATCTATCCCTCAGTCATTTAAAGTATGCTCAGTTTTGCTAAGCATGAAATGGCTTTGCAACTTTGTCATTTGTTTGATGCCAAGGAGGAAAAGCAACCTTATCTTTTGACACTTGTTTAAACAGACCATGGATGCATATAATTTGTAATCTCCATCATCCACTCCTCATGTATTTGTGTGAACAGCTTTGGCTGCAAGGATCAGTTGATTGACATTGTGCAAGCAGACACAATTTAATGCTCTCAAAGACTTTTAGTATTCAGGGTGTTTATTGTTCTGTGGTTCCTTTGCATGCTGCAAATTATCGAGCTTGATGCTCCTGTGTTCTTAGATGGTCAGAGCACAGAGCATTATTTACACTATCACGGGGAATATTGTTGCTAGCACTGCACTTGTTGGGCAGGTGCAAATGCCATGTAGTGTGATTATATTGGCTGAAATGATTGTGATAATCATTAATTATGTCACCCTGAATGCCATACTTCAAAGGCTTAGTAAAACAAATGTATACCTAACCCAAAAAAAAGACAATTTCAGTGAGTTTACCACTTGATGTTGAGCCCGTACGTGCAAAAACAATAGAACTCAGCTTCACCCATAGCAGTGCCATGATTTATTGTGCGTATATACTTTGCTTGAATGCCTTCGGGCGTCAGCTGTGTGGTCAGAGTTTCCCCTTTCCAAAATGGCTCCAATCCCATTGCTCATCTCAAGTGCTTCCAGTAAAGAGAAGATACCCTTGTAATCATGCACATCATAAACAACTTAATTTTCATTAAGCTTCTTTACGCTTTACGGTAAATTTAATTTAGACGATCCTATGATTAATGTTCTCAGCTGACTATACTTAAAAGAGGAGCAGTGGGGTAACATGTACTGCTCCTAGCATAGTGGAGAACTGCACATTATAGGGGCCAGGTTTGGGCAACAATGCATAACATGTAATAGGGCTGCAGAGGACAGAATTGTAAATCATTGTTGGGATAAACACAGGTAAAAGACGTCATAGTTGGGGAAGAAAAAGCACTGATTATCTGTTGGATAATTTTTTGGGATATTTTTTGTGAAATTGATTTTAGATTTTGAGGTTTTTATTTTGATACTTAACGATGCAAGTAAATGTTCATAGATTATGGCTGAAAATCAGAACACATAAAGTGTAAATTAACTGTCAATTTTAAGACATAAACGCCCAAATTTGAATCCTTATGATATTAAGGATTGGCATGCCTTGTGTCAGCAATGCAACAAGCCGCTTACAGTGCAGTGCTCTAGGCCCTTCTCTTCTTCATCCTACAATGATAATGTCATTCTCATATGCTTATTTCATAGGGAAGAGTACAAGTAAATATTCTTTGACATTTGACAAAACTGTCCACACAAACACGTGCATACACAGAGAAAGATCACAACCCCCACTGCTGTCATCAAATTAATTCATTTTGGATTTCACAAATATGACCTGTGATTGCTGGTTGTCAGTAGGGAGGGGGGGCAGTCGGCAGCTGATACATGAAATGATTGGGAGAGTGCAGCGTGTTCCCATTATCTTGTCCCTTGCATTGTAATTATCACTCCTGCTCTTTCTGCACCACTGCTCCCATCTCTCCTCGCCATTGTAATCGTGATTGACTGGTGCGGCGGCCAAAACAGCGCAGTCTGAAAAGGCATCAGACACACATCTCATAACCGCCCTGCCATTTGATCTTCTCCTCCTCCTCCTTCACACTGACTGCTCCTCCATCTCTCCATCCTTCTCGTTTTTTTCAGGTTGAAGGGAAGTGGCAGCCAGACGATAAGAAAACATGCTTGTAGATGAGTACAGATTCGACATGCCAGAAGCATGTTATTCCGTGTTTTCTTATTGGTGTGATTGAATATAATTACAGTTTATGTTCGACCCATGTATGGATTGATAATACATGCGTTCAATGGCGTGCTAAGGTATATGGAATGATGTATACACACAGCCATTCAAGTTACAGGTTGTGTAGAGATCATTTAGAAACACAAATGTGTTGTGGAAATAGTTTCAGTAGTGTGGACACTGTCTGCTCAGTTTCCCTTGAGTAAAAAAATTTGGCCTTCAGTTTCATTGGTGCTTTGAAATGCCAGACAGAGTCTTGCTCTGCGACAGGTCTGAATGATACACCTTGTCAGAAGGGGAAGTTCATCAGCAGCCACTGAGAGTGCCATCGATTGAGCTGCCCTGAGCCCCGCCAGGTAATGGATTGGATTTATCCCTCTCTGGATAAAGCTTGTGCTCAGATGTGTACACACATGCACGCATGCACCGGCAACACACATGCCTGCAAATTGCAGTAGCACTCTCTGCACATTTCTGTGTGCATTTTACACAATCAAGCACCTACACACCACATACCACACATACATCTACGCAGCACACACTGACAGCCTGTGTGAAAACTTGTGTGACATTCAGCAGACATTTAGACAGTTGGGATCAAAGGCAGTGATGTATTGTCAGCAGCTGCATGGATAGGGAAAAAACAAGACAAGGAGATAGTACTTTGATAGATATCAGGACATTTGTCAGGCATCTGTCTGCTTATTTTGGGAGTGAGAGATGAGTATCATCAAATCCATATTTTGAGGAGGAAAAACGGCTCAAAGTTGATGGAAGATGTCTTTGATGTGAAAGAGTCACAGCAGCTCAGCTGTTTCTCGAGTATTTCTCGTGTTTTTGTGGCCAACCTTTCTCAAACAAATATTAAGCAAATCGTCATCAATAAATCGTTTCAAGAGTCATTTGAGCATTTCAAGTCTCATTATGATGACAAGGGTAAACAGATTGGAAGATGTAAAACACTCGATTAAAGTGGCATTCTCCTTGCTTCTCTAAATTTTAAAGAGGCAATGCATCATGGATGTGTCCAACCAAAGATGAGCATAGTTGAAGAGCAAACTAATTAGACTAATCTTTTTGCCAGGAGGTTTACCTATAATGGTTGTAATCTATGGACTGTAATATGATTCAGAAAACACTTAGTGGCAATTCATCTTTCCCTGTGCCTCAAGGCAATGTGCGCGTTGTGTGTGTATGCATGCATATGCACAGATTTGCAAGGTCTGAATTTATTTGCACATCCATTGTAACCATTGTTAATGTTGAAAACTGCAGAACCATACTTTGAAAACTCTTGTAGATTGTGTGTATTGATGAGCAGAGCGATGTGTGTTGATGTTATGAAGTGTAACTCTTGGGGATGCTTTTAAAAATGACCTCATCCATCATATATATTTTACTAGCAGAAAGACGACCATGCTTGTGTTTCTTGTGCAATGTGTAGAAAGTTCTTTTGAAAAAAAAATAAACATTTGAATGTGTCAAAGTGTCAGTTAAGAGAAAATCTGATTTAATCTTGCTCTTTCAACGGATACCTAATGTTTTTAGAATACAGATGGCTGTGGTCAAAGTTGTAGTTACTGGTTCAAAACCTTGATGGCCCTTGCTAATGAGTCTGCATGGCTGAAGCATCTGTCTGGATATCTAATATAGCTCGCCATGTGGAGAATGTCATCCACCGTCTGGCCTCTAGCCACAGTCAAGTCTCTACTGGCAGGGTTAACATTATAATTAGTCTACAATCATCATCCTGAGAGGTTTGGTTTACTTTGTGCTGACCATGACCTATCGAAAGTACCATTTTCTTTTCAATGGAAGTTTATGTTCTACTTTAACCACAAGAGAGGCAAAAACATTACAGGTGAGATAGATTTGTGCTGCCTTGTTGTAATAGAATTAAGAAATAATACAGTGCATAGTTTTTGCCGGGATAATTAAAGTGGGGTTATAGAAGGTTTTATGAGTGCACTAAAGTGTCTGTAATGTCAGAGCTGCAGGGTGGTCGTCTATGCTTTACTGAAGTTGTCATGCCATTCTCGGTGATTCTAAGGTGTATTAAGTATCATGCCATTCTCCGTAATGTCAGAGTGTATTATGTAAAATTATTAGGGCTGAAATGGATGGTTTTGGTGGGGAAAAAAAAACATCGCTCCTCCATTTCTTGCTTGGAGTGAGACCATGAAACTTGCAATTACTACAGTTTGAGACTTTCACGGTAGCACATAGCCATCATACAGACTTCAAACTGTTACAGTCAAGGGCTCTTTGGGCGCCTTTTCACTCTACGGAAATCAGAAAAACTATGAGCAAATACAGGCAACTCGGCATAAAAGCTAATGAAGCACCCACGTACCCGCTGTCGCAAGGTAATGAGTGTACTTAGCTCTAAGGGAAAGGACATCTCCAAAGGATTTTCAGTGTGTGCCCACTTCCCCAAGTGCTTAATCATGGTGCTTGATTATGAGCAGCCATTAGAAGCCTGTGAGTCAGCCCCACTCATACACTGCAAGGAATTATGGTGTGCTTGATTGAATTCAACATTCTTTGCCCCTGGTCTATGAGAGCTTGCCAAAAGATGGCAAAAAAGCCAACAAAAGCCTCTGTGAATTGGTGTATCACTTCAAGCAAACAGCCAAGCCTTGTTTGGACTGTGCTTTTTATTAGACTCACCTCATGAAACTGGCTTGCAACCCACTATGTGAGTCAGTCACGTTTAGCGAGCTGTATTTTCTCCACAAGTGGGAGCTGTTCAGTCACTGTCAGTCCAATTCTATACCTTACAACCCATGGCACCTGTAGGAAAGTAAAGTAAGAGCAGCAGCAGCAGATGAGATCTGCAATAAATTGCAATGTTACTAGCTACAGAGTTAAAAAGGTAACACCTGCAACCATTTGAATACTGTCACCACCTTCAGATAGTGAGTGCTATAGCATGGTTTTGTATACCTGTGTATGTTTTTACAGTTATCTGTGAGCGAAACAAACTGAAATGATCTGGATCTTAAGTACTTGAACAAAAATTAGGGATGCACTAATCCAACTTTTTCTCTCCTAATGCCCACTCTGATACTTTAAGTCAGCTTCTCAAATGATACAGAGCACTGATCCAACTCTACAGTAGCACACCAAATTTTATAATGACATTGACGGTGAAACAGTTAATGTGGCTCAGTTAGGTGATGAGTTATACCCCATCATCTTAAGATCATTATCTGTGCTGATAATGATCCGGTGCATTGGATTAGTGTGTCCCGAATAAAGTACAATTCAGCCCCTGGCTATATAACACTAAATGATCAGGCACTTGACCACCATGCAAATTAGTCAAAGTGTAACTGAGTTTAGTAATACGAAATTATATAGTTCAAATATTTAACACCGAGGGCAAACTTAGTCAACCCACATTGCTAATTTTCTCTTGCTGCTACTTCTCCTTTGGCTTCTGCTCCTTTTTACTTTGTTTTTTCTTTTTCCACTGAATGAACAAAGTTTGTTTAGGACCTTCCTCTTCCCATCTCCAGAGCCTTAAATATCTGTGCCAAGGAACGGTAAGAATCTCCCTGTGCCTTTTTTAATCCATTATCACTCCCGTTTCCTCATCCCATCTTGTGATCTCTCTGTCCCTTTCTCCTTTGTCTCTCTCATCGCGCCACTGTGTCACTGGGCACACCTGCTTCATCCAGCTGTCAATTACAGCACAGAATTACAGACTGGCACACAATTAGGGTCCGCCTCACGCACTGGCCCACGCTGGTAATGAGTTTCCCCAGTCATTGATCAAAGTCACAATCACACTCTAGCCCAGAGTTTCCCAATTAATTTTCCTTTTTTTTTTTTTTCTTGCGATCCAGAGAGCATCTATGTTGACCTGCCTGAGACTGTTTCTATATTTATATGCCAAAGCGGCAGAATTTTACACCAAAGGAAAGGAGAGAATTGAATTTCAAGTCAGGATTGAAAGTTTTAAAGTGGGCAACGGTAGAGGGAATTTAAATTTGCTCATGGAAATTTGTTTCCACAATTTTGAAGTGAGAAAGAAAGTGGCTGGCATGCTAACCACGGGGCCACTGAGGTAGCTGCAAGATGTACAACTGATAAAATTCTCCCACAGTTTAAAAAAATTGGGTTGTCAACGCATCATTTTGAAAAGTATTTTAAAAGTACATAAAATACAGCTGCAGAGGACATATTTGCCATTGAACTGGAGCAAATGTCCATACATTTTACCTCTGTGTATTTTTCCTTATCCAACAAACTCATCAAACTCCTTGGGCTGTTGCTGCAGATCATTTAATAGAGCTCTCATCTGAGAAGGGGCTGCATGTACATCTACTTCTCATTATGCAAGTGTCAAGACTTGAGTAGTGGGCTCCCTGGCAAATAATAGAGGAATGACATTGCTTGTTTGTTTTCCCTTAGATGTGAAATGCGCTGAAGCAGGAGGGAAATAGGTGGCGGGAGGGGTGGAGTGGAGACGAGAGTAAAAGAACAAGCCGAGCATGGTCGCACACAGTGTTCAAAGCCGCTAGGCACAGGTTTCTGTGACTGACAACCTGCTGTAGATGGGAACCCCCCAGTCACACTTTGCTGTCTCAATGAAATTGCCTCAGTGATACTGAGACAGTCTGTAGTCTTATTCTTCTTTGCCATATTCACTCGAGCAGTTATATTGTACCCCGTCTCCTCTCTGTTTCAGCTAAGTTATTCTAATTAATCTCGCAAGGTTTTGTGAGAAAATATAGAAAACGTCAAATGTTTGAGTTTGAAATGAGGACTCAAATCCAGCTAAGATAGCAATCTTGTGGTGAAGACAAGGTAATGAATTAATTTTGGTTCATGGCTCAGTAGTGAGGAGAACTAGGTTGAGTAATGAGAAGAGGAAGCTGTGATAATGGAAATCTAAATGATTAAAGTGTGTGTTTGCGTGGGGGGCGGGGCGGGTGGTGGGGCTTGCAAGAGAGTTAGGGTGGTGTGATGGCGTGCAAAAGCGGCTCTGTGTTGGTATACTGTCATTGTTTGTTGTCCTGCCTGCAACCACTGACCCATGCTGTAGAAAAAGACATACATTTACCTTTAAATGCTTTAGGTACACAGGGTTTTTATTTAAAAAGCTGACATTCAAATTTAGGTTTAACACCTTTAAATGGCAGCTTTCAATATTTATCTAGCTAAATTAACTAAAGTGCACAAAATGGATTCAAATTGTCATTTTTACAGAGGCAAAACACAAGGAAAATTAAAGATGTAGACCTTAACGCCAGAGTTTTCCACGGTACAAAGGTGTCTCTCTTTTACCCTGACTAGATAACCATGGTAACTTATGCCTCACAGCTATCCTGGTCTGGACCAGGTCTCATTTATAGAACGTTGAGTAGGATCCACACTAAAAATGTACGTGCGGACAAATGCACCAGAAAATATTCTGATTTATGAAACCGTGCGCACGCCTGCCAGAACGCATTTTCCTGTTATAAATCATAAATCAACTTGGAATTGTCTGCGTGTGGATCAGTCTCATACCCTGCACTCTACACGCCCACATCCAACCACAAATGGTCAATGCAAAGCACCTCATGAATGTTGATGCATAGAAATGAACCCTCTGATCAGCAGTTCTTTACGGTGAATCACGGCAACAGCTGAGTGTCACTGCAGTATTTATATGTTTACAGCAATCAGACTGATTGCTTCACACTGTGCCAAAATGATGGTGACAATCAAGGATGTACCAGTGACATCAAGGATATCATTTAAAGATGAAAGTTTGATAGGTGAACACTATTTATTTATTTATTTTTGTTTTGGCGATCTTGGCCTGCATTGTGATGAGGACTCGTAGTGAGGATATAGAGTTTGATAAACGTGCAAGAGCTGTCATTGGCTTTATTTCCAGACTTTGCTAATCTACACAATCCATACGTGCAGGTGGTGAAGTGTTCACTGCAGCGATTTTGCACACAAAAATCATATTAAAACTAAAGTATTGAAAACTGTTGACAATTTGTTTTTTAACTATTAAATGCTATCTGATGTGCACATTTCAACAGCTGTGGTGCGCTCCACAGCTGATCACAGGTGTCAGCAGCATACAGTCTGACCCTCTGCTCCACGCTCTGGGAGGAGAAAGTAATAGTGAGACAGCGTTGATGAAATTTTAGCGAAATTTTGTTCGAGATTTGAGTTGGCTCCTCATTTTTTTTAATGGAAAGGTGTGCATGGAAAAGTTATGGTTCACCATCAAGCATAGATAACACCACTGGATTAAATGTTTATGATAATGTGGATCTTTAAGTAACGTGTGATATGAGGCAAAATTAAATGTGTGAGAGGCATCATTGTGGGTATAACGATTCCTCTCACATTTAATTTCTACAATCTGGTTTCAGTTCACTACCCCACCATCTGCGTCTGCAATTTCCCCTGTCTCCACAATGTTACACATTTTCCTGTCAAGTTTGCTTTTATAGATAACAACTTTTGTGTGGGAAATGGCGCACACCTCTTTGGGGCTTTTTTTGTGCATAGATTAGAGATGAGACCCCAAGGTTATTTTCAGAGTTACGGAGTAAGATCAGCTAAAAAGCACCTTTCACTAATCAACTCCTTTGGAATTATAGGGTCACTCCATAGTCAATAGTCAATGTATGGGCGCAGACTTGTTGAGCTGTAATTGAATTTTAGTAATCCAAACAAAGCTGAACAATTACAGTTGCATGGTGTTTTTTTTTGCCATGGGAACCTAATGCAGAGATCAACTGGTAGGCTGCTGCAAAGTCCCTTCTTTACGCCGCCTTTGTTTTTTAAACAGAACCAAACAATGGTGGCATCATGCTGCTCCAGTGTGTGATTTTCGATAGCATGCCAGCATCCCAGAAGCAAAAGAGACGTGATGGGCGTGACATGTAACTCAACAAGTGTCAGGCAGCACTTTCTAAACAATAACAATGGCATAACGTGGCAATAACATTCAGTTACAGTTAGTGTTGTATGGCGGCTTATCTCGGCCTCTGCTGAGAGGGTAAGGCGAGGTGGAATAACACTGTGACATTTCTACCTGGAACAGATGCAGAAAATCCGACCAAGAATATAATTTCATTTTGTTTGCAAGGCTATTCTTGCTCTTACTGAACTACTGAATGTATTTGTTGTGTTCCCTGGCCATTTGCCCACACTGGCTCTAAAATAAGCCCGCTATAAAATCAGACAACATACATTCATAGTTCACTTGCATATGAAATGTGGTGCAAATCCTTCAAACTATGGATCATGTTTTGGAACTAAAGTGATGTCCATCCATGTATTCTCCATTGTGGGCTAGTGTCAGACCCAAATGCAATTCTTGACTACACCAATCTGCTGTGTAAAGTTTAAGAGCTCCATAATGTGCAGCTGTCACGTTGGGATTAAACGTTAAGTATTGACAGTGCACTGAAATAAATATCTAACTTATGAGTTCACACAATTAGTCATTTTCATTCTGCCAGTATTCCTCTCTTGCCTCATACACAGTAACAAGGTTTAACCGTTTTTATTTGACACATTCTAAATAGGCAGCAGTAGGCAGCATGCCATAGATCTATTTTGTGTAGCAGTAGAGTCAAATAATGCCCTGAGCGCTCCCCTTTAAGAAAGCCTGGGTTCACAAAGACACTTGATAACAACTGTCTTGGTGCTGTTATGTCTGGGGTTTTAAGCTTTGTCGAACCAGCTGAGGAAAAGAAAGCCGAGCTCTGTTAAACTTGATTTGTAGTATCCCACATCTGAAGCTAGTAAATCGTAACAATTGATACATAGAGATTATTACTTGCATAAAAAATAACCCTATCCTGGCTTTGTGTAGGTTTATTGGAATAATATGGAGTGTTTGGGCCACAGTGCACCTGGAGTTGGAAATGGGACCGATATATCAGTGTGAGAAGTCGTTTCCCATTGTCAATTAGGTATATATTAATCATGTTTTGCTATTTTTTAGGAGATGATTAAGAATAGTATAAAAGCATTTAGGCTTGCTACATTTGTAACCCTCAGAACTTACCATGTAAGGTTCTTAATTTATTTGAAAAACCAAGTAGTTAATACCAGTGAAAGCTCTCATATTGAGCAGAGAAAAACCCATAGCGTAAAGATAGAGTCAAAAGCAAAAGTAAATCTTAGGCTCATAGGTAGAACTGGTTCACTCTTCATTCATTATTTCTATTATCAGTGATGCAGTTATACTGTATGTCTTTATTTGGAGAGTATATTTATTTGTTAGAACACTATGTGACTCTGACAAAGACTTTAGCATAACATCAGATTTCCATTGGTGCCTGTCTTGATTCAATACACATGCTCGTTAAAAAGAAGATTTTCTGATAGCACTTATTTGCCTTTAAAGTGCAATTCATCACTCAGGTTCTTATGTAGTATGTCCTGGTGACACAATGAGTTATGACTTATTAAACTAAATGGTTACAGTGGCACTTGTTTAACTTCAAATGACCTCACCCCCCCATACTTGCTACTCTCTTTTGCTGCCGTGATGTATGCAGACTACACACGTACACGTGCATTTATGCGTGCACGTACATAAACGCAGACGGTACATACACACACATTCAGCACCTCTGTGGAGGTGTAGACTCAGAGTAGATATTTCCCTAATGGAAAAGCTCATTGCAAAAAAATAACTGTAAAACCAGCCTGCGCTCTGTCAAACTATTTTACAGTGTCAGCACAAATGCGGCAGTCTCTCTTCACTCGGCAATGAAATTTATGGCCATTGATGACTGATTGCATTTCTCCCCCTCACAGTACTCTGAGCCTTTTGAAAGTAACCCAGCAGCACATTAATTTCTCCAAAGTCATCATTTCAAGTGCAGTGACTTGCTGGAAAAATAAAAACTCAGATGAAGAGAGAGCCTAATTTTAGTAGTTCTTATCAGTGCTAGCAATAAAAATGTCCCTAAGTCATAATTCAAACATTTAAAAATGAGTGTTTTCTATAGATGTGCGGAAGTGTGAGCATGTGTAGTCTTTCATTTCACTGTAGACGCGACATCTGTGACGTCTACATCTGACCACTTTTCTCATTATTGAATCAACCAATGTCATCTCAAATTAAAGGTCCGGTTATGTCATTATGCTCGGAGGACCAAGAACAATCTAAGTGCCTCAGAGCATTCTCAAGAACATCAATATGCAGCATGCATTTAGTGGACCCAGTGAAGTAGACACAGTGGCTCAAAAGTGTGGCTCTAATTAAAGGTCTAATGTCTCATCTTTTGCATGTCTTTTCCATTTCTTGTCTTGCCATCCCCGTTGAATGCAAGGAACGCTCAAGCAGAGATGGACAAAAAGCTTTATGAAAAGACACTGATTAACCTGTCAACTTCCAGACAGGTATCCATTAGGCTCTTTAATCAAAGTCTATATGGCATGAAATTGACATTTTCAACCCACCATAATGCCTCAGGAGAAGCATTGAACTGAACTGATACTGCCCTATACGTCAGTGCACATGTAGCTGTTCCAACCTGTACTTTCATTTGCCATCTTCACGCATCGAAGCATGTGAAAGATTTTTTGTTTTCCTAGCATGCATTGAAAATAAATGGAGGATCTCGGAGGGAGACACACCATAGGGTCAACAGACAGGTCCCACGGAGTGTCAACCACATTGGTAGCCTAATTGTTAGACATTAGCAAGACCGGGGAACTGTCCTTTCTTTTCTTTTTTCTTGTAAGCTTTATGTGTGTGTACACTGTCGGTTGGGTACACTTTACAAACCGTACAATTCACTGACCTAATCCTATTACATTTGGAAAATAAAATATACAGCTTAAATTGTGTGAAACAGAATGTTCTCAGTGCCACTGTGCTCAACAAGGCAGCACACATGACGCAAGAGGCAACCCCAACCCCAAAGCAAAACATTCGACTACACTGAGACATGCTTGGAGGGATGCTACGCTAAACTAGCTCATTGCAAAATGGTTAGTAAAGCCATTTTCAGACTGTAAATAAAAGATCTGATAACTTACAAGTCTGGCATTTGGAGCCACTTTGGTTTCAGTGTATGTACTTATGCATGTATGTATATTCAAATTATGATGTTTAAACAAGGAAATTTCTCTCAGAAACAGAATTGTTACTTTTGTTTTATATGCTGCTAAGAAGACATCACTTGGGTATGGCTCCAGCATTATTCAAAGTCAAAAAAGATCATGCTTTACTTTAATGAATTCAAAATTTTGAATATCAGAAAATTTCTCTAGCATTTCTCCTTTGTGCTGTGACGAAAATGTTGTCGCATTGACCGTGAATTTTGTGAACCATTACACCCCTACTGTATACAACCATTCATTTTCTAGCCCTTCATGTTGACTGTTTTCTCTCACTCGAGAGGAATGTGTCAGTGTATAAGACATGATCCTAGGAGCACTAATTTGCTCTCACTGGTCAAATAGAGTTTGCAGTTATCCAGGATTGGAGCCAAAGGGCTTCCTTGCTGAGGGCTTTCCTGAAGTCAGCAGGTTGGGGTCATACATCCAATACTGTCCTGAGTTCCCTCCTCTCCTTTCACCACCATTTCTTCTTCTCCTCCCTCACTTCTCTCTTCTGCTATGTCTGTGTCCTTAAGTCACAGGGAGAGAGAGCACGGTTGTTTTGATGTAGGATTTGATAGATTTGTTTGCTGCTGCATTCATTTGCTCTGTATCAGGGAGCTGACGGGCCGTAAAATGAAAATTTGCCTTAGATTTTCAGCATGACTGTTTGGGGGCAAATGTGAAAGAACTCCCCATGCATTCCAGATACATATTTTTCTATATCTTAAAGTGTGTGCGTGCATGCTGTGCATGGCAATTAATAGTAAAGATTGTGAGGTTCTTTACTGAATGGAAATGATGGGGTTCATACATGTTAAAGGCACACTTTTTTTCACACATCCCCAAAACAGCATTGATATTGCTCAAGAGCTTGTGATGCTGTGATAAGAAACTCTTCCAGTTTCACTTATTTCGTTGCTCTTGTAAAGGAACCTCATGATTAAAAAGTGACAGTTATGGATAGAGTCCTGCTTTTCAGGTAATTAGATTAAATTAAAATGCATGTGCCTCTTGCGATGCCCACAATCTCTAATTAAAATGAATGTGATGCAAACAACAGGAAGCATTTTCCTGTTAGAAAACAAGTTGAAGGAGAGAAAGTCAAACAGCGGGCTCGCCTTTTGTTAGGCTAAACAGGAAACCAGTTGCAGTAACGATTTGTTACCACAGTGAAATTACTTTATTAATGCATATTTGCACACTATGAAACCTTCCAATATCTTGGCCAAAAAAGTGAAACCTGGACATATGTTTAATTTCGTGGTAAGAAGACAAAACACTCTTGCTTGTTTATTATGGACAGTGGTAATGGCCTTGATCACCAAGGTGCTTCCTCGTTGTTCATGTGCACTAGATGTGTGAGGTGAAACCAAAGCAGGCCTGGTCAAGCCACAAGGAAGGTGCTTGTGGAGAGCGCGACACCCCATTGCTCTTTCCCCCCGTGTACCCAGCCTGTGTCACAGAGCACGTTGGATGATGGAGCACTCTCATTCCGAGTTGAGAGAGCGCTGAAGGTGAGAGTCGGCCAGAGACCCAGTTCTTTAATCCTGGCCGGCTTCTGCCACCTTGTTCAGCAAGATAAATGGACTTTTGACACACAGTCAGATCACACACTGGCCCAGCTTTGATAAACAAACACTTGTTTGTTTGCACTTTCCCATCTCCCGAAACCATCATATGGCCATCGGTGAGAGTCTCAACCAGTGTTGGAAATGAACTTTTTCTTCCACCAGCCAAAGAGGCTTGTGGATTCTAAATTCTACTGAGTGGCTACTCATTTTTTTTTTTGTTTAACCAGCCACCATTCACAATTCTGTAATTGCACAAAAAAAACAGATACACGTTTCGCACAAAAAGTATACATTTGATTTGTGTTCACTAATGGTTATCCACTTTTAATTCTCTCTGCCTCACACCACACACACACACTCAAAAACAAAATAAAGCTACCCAAACTGCTGGTGCACTGTAGATCCATGTTGTTGTTTACTCCTGACCCCTTCTCCCCTCCATGAAAATAAAGCCGCCTGGTTTGGATGCTGGATGGCAGGGGTGGTACGTAGGTTAATGCACGTTATGCAGAACCATAAGTCCAAGTTCCACCCAGAAACTTTTTGTGGTACGCTGTTAGCAACAAAGGTTGAGGTAGGTGCAGCAGGTGGGTGGTGTGTGGTGTGTAAAATAATGATAACAGTAAAGATAACATATCATTACCATTATTATTGTACCTATAGCAAAAATGATGTTTTATCCTTGATGGTAAGCACATATAAAGTGGCAAAGCTGGAAGACCCATCTGTGGGTCCCTGGTCGGCAGCCATAATGGCAACAGAACGCGAATTGTGAAGAAGAAGATGAGGATCACGTGTCGCAAATACTTCACTGTTGTAGAGGATGTGAATGGAAACGCATTGAACATGCTAACGCATTTAACTGCATCACCAGATGTGCTAATCATCAGGACGAGGAAAAAACAAAAACAAATTTGCATCCATGGCAATCAAAAATATGCGTCTTGAAATGTATGCCAAAGCACAGAAATGACAGAGAGCTACAAAAGACCTTGTGAATGCACAACTATGCATATACTATAGAGTGCTGTGTATGTAACTCTCTTCACTATAGCATCAGAAATATTAAAATAAATAATTTCCAAGCAACTATATAGTTAATTGATGTAAGAAGTAAAGAGAATTCCGAGGGTTGTCAAAAAACAAATCTGTTCTTCATGACAGGACATGTGCAAACTTGCTTTCGTGACAGTCACAACTGTTGGTGTGCTTTGTTGAAGCCCAGGTGTCCTCACGCAGGCAAACCATGGGGGGCAATTAGAGAGGGTGTCCAACACCTGGGTCCACAAGTTAGATGGGAGCCTGAGAACATCTCAAATGACATTTCCTGCAAAAATGCTCAAATTCACAAGTATATTTCATACACTCTACACTTGGAGGTATTTATCAGAGATAAACCACCAAAAGTCGTACTTTCACGGCTAAAACACAAAGAATTAGAAGTTCCATATGATAGAAAAATTGCTAACACAAAGTAGACAAGGCTCTTCATATGAAAAAGGTGATAAATTTGACAAAAATTAAATGCTTCGATCAAAGCGCAACTCGCAGACTATGTAATCCTAGAGACCTAGAGAGGTTATCAGAGTGACGGCAATCAGGAGGAGGAGGTAAGAGGCAAAAGGCAAAAAATGTATTAAAAAAGTAGTTGTATTATCTGGTGTCCTATTTGAGTTGGGAGCTCTGGTAAATAGCTAATAAATTGCTAATGCTAATTGCCCTAGCTAGAGCAAGTGTTTGGTTTGTCCATTCTGGGCTACTGTAGCGACAACATGGCAAACTCTGTGAAATAGGATCGTCTACATACATTATGTAGAAATAAATGGCTCATTGTAAGGTAGCAAAAACACAACTATTGTTAGTTTTAAAGAATTATACAGTAATAAAAATGTAGTTTATGAATATTTTCTTCCATTTATATCGATATGCCCCCTAAATCTTACTCACTGGACCTTTAAAGAAGGGTGCTTATTTCAGCTGCGAGTGAAACTACAGAGTTCACTCCGTCATGGTGTGGGAGGGTGTAGGGGCCGAATTGGAACTGCGCCTACTTCTCTTAATGTGGTGTGGCAGCAAGTAAGTGTATAAAAGTCAATTTTTACTCAAGCACCTTGTGAAAGGTTGTAAGGTCCAATTTATAAAGAGCAGCTCTCACGCCCACGCTCCCCGGGCACTGTGTAAGCACTGAAGACAGATCAGTTCAACAAGAGTCAACACCACCCGTCAGCTTTCCCTCAGTGTCGTTATATGTGTGGTTAAAATATTATCTGTTAAGCGCTATGCAAAATAATTAAGGGTACGTGTGCGATGAGTTCATTATTGAATTAGAAGCATGGCGTGGTGAATTAAATTCAACTTATAACATGAAGCAATTGTTTTCTCACAAAGAGGGTTGTCTGTCCCTACATGTTGTTTTGTTCAGTGTATTGACTGGTAATTACAAAAGTTTCAAAATGCTTTTGTGTTTTTACAGTTTCAAAAGCTAAATTAAGGCTGTAGAAGGCTTGATCCAACATCATTTTATAACGCATACAAGACATACATTGTTTCGCATTTACTGTGTCCCAACTCTTGAAGTAACAAAAAAATACCAAGCTTTAAAAATGACCATAGCTCGATGTAAGTCCAGACATAAGGAGTATATGCCTACAACTAAGTGGGATCAAGAAGGTTGCATACATGTAAATATTTTATCCTTCAGATTAAAATTACAACTGGGGCATGTTGTAATTTTCTTACTTGCAGTTTTAATAAATTTGAAAGCAACCCACGTAACCATCATTCTAAATAATTCAGAAGACTTGACATGGTTCTGTCATATCGCGCTGCCTCCGCTCTCCTAAAGTGGCCTGCCTTAATGACAAGGGAACATATGACTTAAGTTGTGTTGTGGTAGTTAGTGCTGAAGCAATTTACTTCTCTAGGGTCTTAATGACATTGGCTTGTCCGATATTTTGTGGACTGTGTGTCTGCACAGGAGGTGTAGCATGGAAATAGGCTCCAGGCTATGTTTTTGGTGCTTATAGTGTGAGTAAAATGCATGCTGTCTTGCAGCCTATGTAGACAGCTGATTGATTAAAATAGGGATGCACCAATTGTGAAATTCTGGGCTTGCACCGATGTTTAAAATAACAATTTGGGTGTAAACCATACCAATATTTTTTTGTTGTTGTTTATTTTGGTATGTTGTGATAGGAAAAAAGAGATAGGTCAAACATTTAAAATACAGTACCTTTACATGAAAAACACTTTGAAAAGAAATACCTGCTTTTAAAGACTTTTTTTCCCAGATACATCATAATTCCCTCTTTATCTATTTTATATTGTTCAGAAAACATCAGCAGATTTCTTGTCAAACAGCTGTATTTATCCAAGTTTCTAGCCAAAAGCTTTATTTTACCAGATTATTTAAAATTCGAATTTGAATGAACGTAACAATTTACTTTCGCCGAACACTCATTTTTACTGAATAGAGCTTGAACGCATCATAATGTAACTCAATGCAACCTCCGTCAGCAGTTAGTTCTGGCCACCAGCTGCTAACATTAACTAGCTCTCCTCCTGCTCCTCCTCATGGGTCAGGTTTTACCCATTCTAAAGATAGTGGAAGATCTAAATACCAGAAACCAATTGTTGATACTAACTGTGAAATTTGACTTCCTCAGTGGTGCTATTGGTTTTGGCCGTACAAAACCAGTAGAGATGCATCTATTTTGCCATCCATCCTTTGTATCTCTCTCCCTCTTTTCCTGCGTTGTCTTCCCTCCCGGCTTGTAGCATAAATGGATTTTCATGCATCATCTGAGCGGGTGTATTGGAGTTGATGGAGTGAGGAGGATGACGCGGATTCCAGTCACATAGCTCCTGTCCTGTACCTTTCTGCCAATTCCCTCTTCTTCTGTCAGCTCACCCCCCCTTTTTCTGATCCTTTTTCTAACCCCTCCTTGTTTGGACAGTTCCCCCTCTATATGGACTAAACACAGTGTTGTTGTAAAGCATGTCTGTACTGAGTGTTGGCTGAACTGAGGGAATACAATGTGTTGTTGTATCCGTGTTTGGTTAATGCACCACATTTATGAGAATCTGTTTTTTTAGATATGTGTACATAAATGCATTACACATACATGCATTTTCTTGTCACAAAATACCTGTGCCCTTGCACTGTATGTACAATAATCTTTTATTTATATTCTCAAGGCATTGAAGTCTGGTCATGACAGGAAGAAATGCACAAATTATGTTTGCACTTTTCCAGAGCATGAGACTGACACTGCAATCAGACACCTCCTTAGATAGCACATGCAGCCTGTGTTATTCCAAAGGCTTTCCACATATTAATAAATGGTAATAACACAATGTATGTAGCAGCCGCTGAGGCTTCTACTTTATGCCATGCCTGCTAGCCAGGCCCCTTTGTCTCAATGTTATTGATTTTAATTAGTTTCTAGTTTGAAGTTTGCTGATATTTTGAAAAGACTTTCTTTTAATCTGGGTTACTCCAGCTATGAAAAGCCCCCCTCCCCCCTGTGCCATCAGAAAGAATGAGAACTGATATTGTTCCCTTTACCGCAAGTCAGCTTCCCATTTGATTGCTTATCTCTTTTATTAGCTTGATGCTATTACTGGCATGGCTTCTTGGCTTTCATTATCCATTTTTATGCTGCAATATTCTCTTGGAATTGTTATCGTAGGCGAGTTCATCTTGTCGCGTTGTTTATGCGTGATTGATTTGTGGGTTGCTGATCTCGCCCTCCACCCCTTGCTCAGTGCCGACTTGGCGGGTCGACAAGGTTACTTATTCACAGATGATAGACATCTTTATTAGGAGAAGAGAATGCTTTAAAACCTTAAGCGCAGGCATTTATCTGGAGCACGGCATCTTACGGCCCAACACCCGACATGCCCAAACTCATCCATCACGGGTCGGCCGACGGCCCAAGTTCAGCCCGTTTGCCCTCTCTGTCAGCCTGAAGGACAGACCAGGGCCGAAGATGGCAGTAAGAGACTGAGAAAAGCAAGGAGTGTTTGCCATGACAGGAATAGGCCGCAGCTCGGTCAGTACCCTCTTTGTGAGGACCAATATCATTACCATTTTTCTGCCCATCAGCATGATGCTCCAGGTTCTGCTAGAGGTCAAAGTTTGCTGGATTCTCAGTTGAGAATACTTTTTTTGCTGCAACATCTTGGAATCTGTATAAATGATAGTTTTCTCTGTTAGTTTGTTTTAATGTATCAAGCAAAAGCAGATGACTTTGAAAATACTCATTATGGATTCCATTGGAAAAAGTGCCAGCCTTGTTTACCCAGCGGCCCTAGTTTGAGTCTTTATGGATATATGCCTGTGTAATGAAGTTTTTGCCCAGTAGTGATGGCAAATGTCATTAATGCTTGCAAAGATGATGACTTGGAGTACTCACATTAAGCCAGAAGTGTGGATGCTACTTGTTTTCTTTAAGACCTATCATTCTCTCCTCCCGCTGTGTATAATGGCACTTGGCATCAACGCTCGATGACGAGGCGATTTAATTTATCTTTCACTATTTAGTCTCTTCAAATGTGTGGCTTTACTCTGCCAAGGCTATAGTTATCACAATGATCCTTCTCCAGTCAGACTGAAGTGCACGCGCACACACTCACACACTCGCACACACACATTCTTGCACGCTTGGCTTCTGTAGTTGCTGAGATAGCTTGCTCAGCAAAGGCATAGCCTTTCAGGCTCTGTCTCATTCTGGAGCTCTGTAATCCTGTTGGTACTACAGAGGCTCAATAAAGCTCAAACAAACCCCTAACAAGCCCATGAGTTAAATAAATATTATTAGTTAGGGCAGGTGGCTTACAATTGAGAATAGCATGTTGTGTATGCCGTTTTTAGAAACTCAGGAGGGGGGGCCTTGTTCCCCATTACTTAGTGGCTCTGATGGCATTTAACCTTATTGTCCAAAAAGTGAATCAGTGTAATGTAATACTTTGCAAATGAGGGCTATTCTAGGCCTATTCAGAATTTCAACATTTAACATGGCAGTTCCCTTCATCTTTATTGGCCAGCTAAATGGTCTTTTCCCAGAGCTTTAATTATTCATAGATATTAAAGTTTAAATCCACTGGCTCTTGGGTATGCAGTCGTACTGCTTTGAAATAAAGGTCATTAACATTAGATGATATTAGCTTAACTGTTCAGAGATACTTTGTGTCTTTGTCTTGTGGTGCTTAAAATGTACCCAGTGTTTTCCACAGGATGAAAATCTATTTGTGGTTGGCTTGGAATTCAAAACTAACTTCTTATTAGGGAAGTCATTTATTTATCAGGTATTCTACAATATTGGAAACATGTCAGCTATCTACCCAAACACAAACAAATTCACAATAATGTAAGTAATATTAAGACAAAATTAAAGGGAAAAATATATTTTGGTGTGCTTATTTTTTATGGAGTCCCCTTTAATTGATAAAATACACCCCAGAATGTGCTAGTATGTGATTATATATATTTGAAGTTTTATACCCTCTAGGACAAGAAGTCCTTTTCTCCAGCTTGAGGCAAGCTTCAGCACTTGAACCTGCTGCTGTTCTCCATCTTTAAACTGGAGCCTGGTAGCGCAATAAAGGGAGGTCACTGTTGAGGGAATTAATATGTGAAATGAAGGGTGCCAGTGTGAGATGCTTGTTTTTTTTCTGTGGAATTTTTGGCAAATTGATTATTCATGCTTGACTGCCATTTTGCATTAGGGCCCCTGATGCCCCGAAGATGATTGCTTACATGTGCTCAACTGATCTATATTTGAAGTTTAATTAGCATTAGAGAACCATTAGCCTCTTTGACATCATAACAGAATGGGAGCTGGAGTGGCTGTCTTGACAGTAATAATTGGTCATTGTTGATTAGATGTAGTCCAAACATTTGGCCTGACTGTATTTGTGTAAAGATCAGGAAATGGTCGGCACACTGACCTGGACATAATGGCCAGTTAACGTCAGTCAAAGGCAAAGATACTATGTCTATAGCAGGTGTAAACCTTCCATAATAAATGTAACATTAAGAGAAAAAGAAATGGAATACAAAAGCCCAAAATAATTGACCAGATCGATACCAGCCAAACAAAAACTGAAGCCCACCACAGTCAGCTGATGAGATGAAAAGTTCCACACAACAGGCTCTCAGTGGGTTTGGGTGAGCATCAAACTTCCAATACATAACCAAGATCAGCGAGACCTTTTAACCATGCTGTTTCTGTAGTGTGGAAAAGCCTGTGCGCTGTGCATCACAAACTCTGACTGTCTGCTACATTGTAAGTGTGCCAACAGTATGAAAATCTGGCACATTAGGGGTTACATTAATAAACTGTCAGTACTCCAAAGCAAACATTTGCACGTCTCTCACTTAGGTTCAATATTCCAGTGTGCGTGGGGTTGTTTGAAAACCGCCTGAGTCTTAGGCTACACTTCTCTATCACTGCAGTGAGAAATTATCAATATTGCCACAGCCCTGGAGCAGATTCATTTTATTAGATACAGTATGATGGTTCACACGGTGCTCCATGTGAGTGCAGTCCAAAGATGACTCACAAATCTTTGTGGGTTTTGATTAGTGAAAACCATGATTGACTTTTCAGGGTGTGATCGATGAGAGCCCTCACTGCTGATGGTTCAAAATGGCACGCCTTCAGTATTGATAAGCACTCATTGGGGAGAAAAAAGTCTACTTGTTGGATTGCAGGCAGCATCTGCGACTCTCAGGTAATGGAACTGTCATTCTTCCTCTTTCAGATAAAAATCGTCCCCCCCTTTTCCTCTTTCCTTCCTGCCATCTTCTGCCATATTAAAAGGGTTATAAATTCAGCAAGGTGGCGACACCATTACTGAAATAACCTGGCTGTTTCTTTTTTTATTGCTCCTGCAGACTAAAACAGACAACAGAATGAATAGCTAAAAATAATATATTTGCATGACAATAGCAAAATCAACCACAAAAGTGTAATCAACAAGAGATGCCACGGTGAGTACATTTTCCCACCGGTTAATAAGCTCAGACAACACTGCTGTTACAGACTACAGTGGACATTTTAAAGAAAAGATATTCATTAATGGATTCCAATATTGGTAGAGTGCTTACTTTCATCTTCAGTGTTAGATCTTTTTACATTTTACCCTTCCTTTAAACAAAACAGAACAGGAACATTTGGTGTGGCTGTGGCAGCGCTTGCTTTTTCGGGGGGCGCTCTCTGCCTAAGGATGACTGCTTCTTCGTGTATCATCTTCTTGGTCTCCTCAACATTCAAGTTGTAGTCACCCCAGTCATGCAGGTTCGTAAATCTGGCCTTGTGCATAAGGTCCCAGCCTGCTTCTGGCATGGCTCACCGCAGTCATGCCATCTATAATTCAGAGGATTAGCCAGGTTAAGCAAAACACCGGGCCAGTATACTGAATTTTACCAGGTGACCCACTTGACTTAGCAGCCGCTCCTGAGTGATACCATGTCTCAACAGAAAGCTGATGTCTGACTATCGCGTAACATCAGAGCTCTCTGTCCACACTGAATCCAATAAATTTTCACTTCTGTTACATCATATAAACAAACCACAGTTATCAGCTGTGTGCTGGAGATCAGACTTACTTCACTTTATACTTACTTTGGTAAGCAGAAAACACATTTTTACACTGTGATCTTACTGAAAATGACACACAACATAGCCAACAGCCAGTAGCCTAGCTTGTTATTTGCCATGGTCATTTACCTTAACAGAAACTTGAGGCTTCTAATGATCATCCTCCAGCCTGCTTCCACCTTATTTAGGTTTCTGTAGGGGGATAAGATGGTTTCGTATTAACAATTCCTGATTTAAACTTCACGAATCAGCCGTTCCTCGTCCATTGTGATGCTTTCAAAGTGTGCGACAGGGATAAATAGAAACACAGCATCCAATGAAAGTTGAGCTCAAAACAGCAATGCTGCATTTCCTGCACTTAGTTAGGACATGTCTTTTTGTCAGCTTCAAATTTTAGGTTTCTTTCGAGACCAACTGTGCAATGTCTCGTCTCCTCACCCCAAAAAAGATATAAACTTCAGAGTAAACAAACGGCGTATGCCGCTCTCCCCTCTCTACTAAAAATTTGATGCCCTTCATGCTGCCAGCCTTGGCTCAGCAGTAAATTGCACACAGCCTGTCGGACACCAGTGGCGCCGTTAGCTGGTTTATAAACATATATTATGTTAATCACGTTGTCATATTGCTCATTACTAATGCAATATCAGTTGGATTTAGTGCTGCGATGCCGTCAGCACAGGTTGCTGATGTAGGCTACTTTTTAATTTGTCAGAACGTGTCAAAATGAGAAATGCCAACATAACATTCTACAGATTAGAGTTTTTTTTATTTGATGAACACGGGTGCTGATATGTGAAAATTAACTAAATGAGTTTTATTTCCAGAAAAAAAAAAGTGGGGTTGGTGGGCAAGTGATCCATTTGTAATCAGTTTATTCTGGAACACTGTAACACTGGTCACATCGACTACTGCGGCAAGCCTGTAATCAACCGGTGTTAGTTTTACTGCTTTGTGGCATCTTGTCCTGCTTCCCGTGAAAAGAGCCTGCAATGCCAGTATCTCTGTCCCGCAGCTGACTTCTACAATGCCTATTAAACTTCTATTAGAACAGGTTAGAACTTGCACTAATGCTTTTATTGCTTAGTCGTGTTTTTAAAATTAGCAACAATAAAAAATGTTGACATTCAACTCAGCAGTGTTACATATGTTGAATACACTGTAATTGCCTGAATGATTGACTTGTGGAAGTGGACACTGTTTCCTGCAGAACACGCCTGCTTCTTGCGACACTGAAAGTTAAAATGGAGTGGGAAAGGCTTTTCTATCATCCTCATCATTGTAGCTCTAATTGGATTTAAAGGGTGAGAGGTGTAGGTGACTAACTGCTGTGATTCCCTTGTGTTGTTTTGCAGAGGGGTCAGCGGGACGTGTCACATGACTCATACTGTATTTCTGCGTTCCTCCCTACAGTCATTCTATTTCAAGATGTGTGGGATTATTCAGGCAGCTGACTGTGTGCATGTGTCAGGGAGATGTAAGAGAGGGAAAGAAAGGTAAAAGTAAGAAGTAAAGTAGAAAGGGAAACAGAGAGTTAGGAGGAGAACTCTGCAGAGATTCTATTAGGACTGCTGTGTACTCTGGGATGACTGCCAGGTATACAGTTGATAGAGAGGGAGACAGAGAGAATGGAGAAAGGGAAAGTGAATGGATATTGCACGCAATAGAGAGGAGCATATGGTCATGGAGTCTACCCGAAACCAGCAGTGTCCCAGTGGACTGAAAGTGTGTGCTTTTGCTCCGAGCCCATCAAGTATTGTGACAGTGCAACCAGCAAGATGTGATGCAAGTCTGCAATTACAGTATTTTATGTCTCATAATTTTGGAGCATCTGCGATCATATTCCAGGAGTTTAATAACTTGTAAAGGCTACAAGCTGCAAGCCTCTAATTAGTTTTTCATGCCTAAATGTGATTTTTATTAACTGCACATTCAGTTCCCTAAAATGTCCTGGGTCAAGTAACCACATTGTGATTGTCAGTGCTCCATATTCAGGTGGGTGCTTGTTAGAACAGTTTTCATCAATCAGGTTGTTATCTGATTTGGCACCTGGCTTGATCAGTTGGTACAACATGCTGCCGACATCCCTGATAAATAAACCTGGAAGAGCTATCCATCCCATCTGCCCCTACATATGTCATCTGATGTAACTCACTGGGATGGGAGCTTACACCTTACTGAGTCAGAATCAGCACATGCTTGGCTGCCAGGTGGTTGTAATACATTCACTCAGAGGCTAATGTATGAATCCTTTTATTAAAAGAGAACGCCAATTAATTTGAGCTTTTAGAGCTCCAATGCACTCCTCAGTAGTGGAACTGCACGGACTCTGCCTGTTTGATAGAACTGACGTTCACTTTGTTGGCTGAGAAGATATTTAATTTTGTAAACTTTACTGCTTTTGTTCTTCACTGCGTGTCTATATATACACAAATGCACCTTGATACTGAAGAAGCCTTTCCTCTCTGTCACACAGCTACTGCATTTTCAATTTTACTTTCTGTATTTCAGTGTGGCATCAATGATTAAAATCGAGGATGCTCACTTATTGGCGGGGGAAATTGGACAACAGTTGTTCTTTTCTGAAGCCCTGTTAGAAGACTTTGCTTTTACTAACTTTGTGTGGGTAATATAGTCATGTATATTCAGTCCTGATAGCGCCATAAAACATTTTAATACCTTTTGTAAAACATGCAGTTAAAGTAAATCTATTCCTGTCTGAAGTGATTTCCCTCAGATTTGCAAGACGTAGCTGTCATGGTACACACTTCAAAAGAGGACTCAAATGCACCACACCAGGCAGGCAGGTCTGAAACAATAAAAAGCAAGCTTTTAATGACATAAAGCTAATTCCAAAAGACAAAAACAAGCAGGCAACAAAACTGAGGGAGTAGGCTTAAATAAAACAAAGTACAAATGAGAAACACAAAAACTAAACTGTGAACAAACCGGTAATCGAGAAACACAGGGAAGGATTCCAGCAAGGAGCACAGGAAGAAAACAACACGGACAAACTGACAAAAGAGGAGGGGAGTACAAAGACGTAATACACAAGGAAATGAGGGTGATATCAGGGCTGGGCTATGTAACAATTATGTGCGATATATGGATATATTTTCAAGCAAGATATAGATTTAGAAAACACTGTTTATATCGATATAGGGTCAAGTTGCATAACACTGTTCTTCAGAAAAGCCAGGCTAGTGTGCATCTCTCGTCTCTCACACTCTCCAGCAACACTAAGACACAGAGCTGCTCCTCTGTTTGATCAGTCTGTTAATTAGTCTACAGTGCGACATCCGTCTATATGTTGCACATGCTACGCTAAATCAGTCTGTGAGATAAATGAAATTAGCGCAGTAGCACACATACAGTACAGCGATGTGCTTCATGTGTGGGAGACAGAGCTGTTTGTCTCAGGTGAGCTTTGTTTGCTAGTTTGTGCATAAGGTAGATCATAGCACATAGCCATTTTTCTTGGTAGGTGTAGTCTACTATGTGACACAGACAGCGGTGTAGGCGACAGATGTGTTTAAAAAAAGCAGCAACATTTCGCAAACATTTCATACACAAGACGTAAATAACAAGGGCAAAGTGTCTCTAGTTCCTTCTCTTCCTCTGCCTCACTGTTGATGCTATGTACATAAATAAGATTAATAGCCCAAATAAGTCCAAATATTTAAATCATTTTCCAGCACTAGATTAATGTGAAAGGCCATGGAAATTAATAAAGAAAAGAAAATCAAGATTATTGATTGTTCCAAACTACATTGAGTTTAGGCCTCCTTGATACTCATGTCATAGTTTTGTGCGCTGTGCTGCAAACCTTTAAACCTCAGTAGCTCCAGTGCTGTGCACAAAATGTGAATATAAGGCCCTGCTACTTATTTGATATCATTTTTCATTTAGCTGCATATTTTCAAACAGGGGAATTAAAGTTTGTTTTTACAAAAGTGCTTGTGACATCTCAAATGTGGCTTTGACTTGCAACTGAATGTATGTATGTAGCCCATTTTGTTAGAAAATACTGAGATATATATCTCGTATGGCCGTTCAGCCTGAAAATACCTGAGATATGAATTTTAGTCCATATCACCCAGCCCTAGGAATATCAAGGGACAGGTGAAGGCAGATGAGGAACAGGTGAAACAAATAATGATGGTGACAATCACAAGGTTGGGAAAAACACAAAAACAGCAATTAAAACCAGACATTACACATGAGGAGTGAGCCAAAAAATAAAACAGGAAACAGACTAAAGAATAATGAATAACACGAAACATGGAAAAACATGACAAACAGAAAATCTCAAGGAAAATAATAATCTGCAACATAGTCCAGTCTCGAATAAAAAGTCAGTCAATAACATTCTGTAAGTTATGTCACACCTGTACCTGCTAACATTTTAAAACTACACTATAAACACATTGTTTTACAAGTTACAAACATTCTACGCTGAGACTCTGAGTCACATTTCTTGCTAACAGCTTAACACAAATAGCTGACTGTAAAGTATAAAATGTTCTCAACGTTAAATAATTCTGATTCAGATTAGTGTACATATCTCCTCCCAACTTCGATTCTATTTAATGCCAGCTGACATGACTTTCCTTATAGGTAAATTCAGATATTCCTTTTTTTATGTTCATGCACTGCTTTTCAATTATATCCCCATTTTCCACTTCACCTCAGGGGATGGGGAGGACTCCATTATGTGTCCTCTCACACAAAGAAACTTCCATTTTCCTCCAGACTTTCAATACGTCTTAAGCTATGATGGCCTACACATCCTTATTTCTTTTCTGTATGGAAAATGGGGATGATAAAAGTGCAGAGGAAATCCTTTCCTTTTTCATTATTTATTTTCACAATATGTGCTCATTACTTATTATCTACACTACTGGCAGTTATTATTATATATATTTTTGAATAAACAAGAGATAACTGAAATCCCCCATCTCTTTCCGCAACCTTGGCCCAGACCTGGAGCTTTAGATAATGAATGCAATTAAGGGCTTGCTGCATTAAACCTGCTGGTAAACAGTGGGTTTAGAGCTGCACAATGTTAGACTTATTGTCTGTTTTTAGGGCAGAAAAAGGGGAGATAGGAGACTGTAGCCATAAAGGAGACGACATTTTGACAGAATAGAAATTGCTCCCACATACAGCAGTTAAGGCAAGTTTAAGAAAAGGAACTGTTTGTCACTGTAAAAGAGTAAGTGCATTAATTGTAACTGTATGATTATATTAATTATACAGAACAGGGCATCTGTAAAGAGTTTTGTCTGTTAATTTCCAGTAATTACAGATGCACAGTAGTTAATTTGACACTTATATCCAATAACTAATGATTTATCATTCCTGTACAGAGTTGTCATTTCACTTGAAAACCACCACGTGTCTAGTTTTTATCAAGACACTGTTGCTAGTGATGCTTATGTCAAAAGTTTATTTTTACTTGTCCTGTCCTGATAACTAAACAAAAGTGTCTGCTTTGTTTATCACAAGGAGATTGTGACTCAAATGATTTGAATTCAAATACACAGCGCAATGTAACATTTATTATTTTCCTTAGCATGTTCAAATACCTCATTCGTTGATCTTTGTGTAAAGCAGGTGGATCCAAAAAAGGTTTTCTGTGATACACTGACAACACAAAATATTTTGAACACCAAAAAGGTGGACGAGAGTTTTCAAAAATACCCAGAAAATCCGAGACTATACATTCATGAACTTTTTAAAAAATAAGAAAGGTCTGCTTCCTTAAAATTGCACACTGACCATCTAATGCAGGCGAGGTTGGGTACAGTTCATTGGTTTGCACCCATGTTCGAAAAGGTATCTTATCAGATTTTGATGTGGACTGCACTGAACTGTCAGTGTGAAAGCCCCCAAGGTATCTATTCTGTCTCCAAAACTGTGCAGCCACTGAAGGTGCTCCACAAATCTTTACTTTATGACATGCCTCCTGCCTTCTTGACAGCAAATAACTTAACTTGTATGTGAACATTTTCAGAAGAAGACAAATAACACGCCAGTTTAAGCCTCAGGCTAGACAGACCAAGCTAAACCATCATAGCTGGAGAGCAGCAGGAAAGCAAAGTTTGTGTTTTTTGAGATTGCAGTGTAGCTTTAGAAAGGTGCGTGAAGTCGATATGGTTGACATGTGACTGTAGTGGCACACTGTGAGGCCATTTTATCTGCCATGGATAGAAGCAGTCCTGTGGCATTTTTCTAATCTGTTTTCATTTTCTAATTTCCTGAGTGTACCAACAAGGTCTCCGGAGAGTGAGTACTTGTCAATCACAGAGTGTGCAGATATTGTGCTCCACTAGAATCCAGCAGTAATGCTATAATGCACTGCTATGCACAATAGATATAGTCTTATGTGCTGGTCAGATTGATGCAGGGGGGTCATATCGGAGGGAAAAGTGGGACTCATTACTCAGGGCCCCAGTGAAGGGGGGGGGGGGTATCAAAAAACCTGGAATAAAAAAAATTGGTTTTCTTTGCAATTTGTTATTTTTAAGTAATTAATACCATAAATTACGTTTGCTGAATAAATCTATTGAAAGACTGAATTTTGTAAGAAAAAAATAGTGGAAGCTCTCTGAGGTCCTCTCACCCCTTAAAGGTGCAAAGTGGTTTAGTCCACCCCTGCACTTGCCTCTAATCGCACCACTGTCATGTCTTTCCCCAGTAAAGGGAAATCAGGGTTCCTTAAACAGAAAAGAAATAAAGGTAAGGGAAAGAAAGCAAAGTGCCTTTGTGGAAAAAAAAAATTAAAAGGTGCAGGAAAGAGACACGGATCTTGAGAGAGGGTGGGGGCCCAGCCGAGACTAATATGCAACGGGCCCAGAATTTGGTGCTACGTCCCTGGATTGATGTGTGGCTATAGTTTCTTCATGGGCTGTATCCTCTTTCTGAATCCACATTTCTTTTCTATTTCGACATCAGTTCTACTTACTACTCCAGATCATTTACACCATGGCATGATAATCTTGAAACATACTACCAAAAAGTTATTCAAACTTATAGTATAATAGCAGCTGTTGTCTTATGTTGAAAATGGCCAGTCATTTCTTGCGATGTACCCGCACACAAACACATGCACACTGTCTCATTCCCAGCCATTAGACTTAAAATAGAAGTTAAAAGAACTCCTCTGCAACCCATGACACATCAGGAAGTGATAATTGGCCAGCACTATTATGACATTAGATTATGACACTACTCGGAAACCTCCCCTCTAACAAGAATTATAGCGCAGGCAGGGAGCAGTCAGACCTTATTAAAATAAGCGGTTGTAGCTATGAATTCTGCGTGTCAGAAGGGGGTGCTGACAGTTGTAGAAGCTAAGCTGTCCTCAATCACAGCACAGTTTGCTACTGTAACTTACTACCTGCTTCAAGCCATTTGGTGGACACTGATGCAGAAAAGGATGAATGGAAATGTTTTTACAGTAGCCATGATAGTTATTCAGAATGGTCGGACCCATAAACCCCAGTCATCAGTAGCAGAAGGAACAAGTTCCTTGCACATGTGTCAGAGGGGAAAATATATTTGGAATTAAAGATATGGAGCACTGATATAAAATGGAGTCGGTGTAGCAAGGTTTTACCTGCTTCACAGTACACAGTGCAAGACATCAACATCTTCTCCTGGCATTTTTTGATACACTAAAAAACCAAAATATTTACAGCCCAAATTCACTGTGCCCATTTCTCTGTGTGTTTATGTAAATATTGTGCTGTAAAAGGAAAGAAAGATTACTACAGTTGTAAACTGTAATGAAAAGTTGCCTTAAACTGTAAAGTAAAGTCGACTTAGTAGGTATACAAAATAAAAAATAAAACTTAAGTAAAAGGCATCTCTGCTCAGTATCCAAATTCAGATTCTTCTCTGTATAGACGCTAAAGCTGGAGATGATCATTACAGCTCTGAAAATATTGCACATAAATACAGTGCTCTCAAATATCGTTGAATAGTAAATAGTCTAAAAGGATCTGCATGCAGGTACACATAAGCCTATTTGCCGAAGGGCAGGCTGAGGAAGATCCGCAGGTGGGCTAAATAAAAGCCATATTATTGGCCACCAAAAAACAATCAAATTAAAGCAAATGACACCTTTTCAGAAAGCCGGCGAGGGGTCTGTCAGCCTGATGGAATCCTCATTTCTCTGGACCATTTGGCAGCGAGTTGCACCCCTCTCTCCCTCGTTCTGCCTTAATGGCCATGCTGACAGTGACATGATATTCCACATAAAAGGAGCCAAGAGGAGCGAGACGGGGTGCAAAACTTCCATTAACGTGATCAGAAGTTGTGTTGCTTCAAGGCCTTGTCAGGGTTGCCCATTATCGCCTTGTCTGTTTTCCTCAGTTTAAATTGTGCTAATGCTGTTACTGAGATTTTGTGTTGAAGTGCTCAGTGCATGTTGCTGAGAGGTGTGCCTGCTTTTTTTTTATATCAAAAAAAGCTTGTGTTGTATTCAAACTGTACTAATGATTATGAAACTTGAGCAAATGAGCATGTTTTTACTAATGACGCCCTATCATGGACTGCATGATTATATTCATATTAACATCTCATGTCTTTCTTCAATCAATTTGGATTCTTCACAAACAGAAAAAAAGTTAGGAAGAGTCTTTGCCTCCCCAAAAAATGTGTGGGCTCACAACCCTACGTGTATTGTGTTTTTCCAGGCGTCTTATATTGAAATGCATTGCAGGAGGGCATATATCCATGCCCATACATCGTGACACTTGTTTGCATAAAACCGTGCGAGTTTGTGTGTATCCAAGTGTACTAGATGCTCTCCAAACACCCCAGCTCCTCCCCTCGGCCTCGTTCCGTCGGCACAACTTCAGCAGGCTAATTATAGCCGTCAATCACTGCTGTCTCCCCACAGTTTTTTACCCAGCAGCCCCTTTGTGCCCTTGCCCGCTGCCGCCCACACTGCTTAGAGCCAGATTAGCTACAGCCAGGCGCAACGAGTTGAGCTGCATATGAGAGACAGAGTGAAAAGAAGAGAGGGGATTCAAGGGCTGTTGATGGGCTCACTGCTTGCTTTGATGGAGATAGTTGTCTAGCTCCAATTTGGAGCATTGATGATATTCTGTTGAGCTTGACTAAATTAATGAAAGGTACAGAGTGCCTTAACTATAAAGATACAGACCGAGAGGAAGCTGTGGTAATGTAAGAACATTTTTAAAAGTCACTCCATTCTGTCTTTGGCACCTTTTCCCATCAGTTTCCCATTTCATTTCCCTTTAACGGTTTCACTCACACACATGCCACAATCTGTAGTTATGCCTTATAAGATCTTTTCTTTTAAACATTTTTCCCCTTGTTATGCTGCCAAAGTGAATATTTGCAGTTATTTAAATGATAGACCAAGTTAGAAGAACTCAAGAACATTAATCAACATTAATTAAACCCTTTGATTGCACAACCAAGGCAACAGAAGTAGCTTATTATAGGCTTCTGCAGGTATGAGACTATACTTGCCTGATGAAATGGCATCTCCTCCCTCTTACCCCCTTGCACTGCTTTCTTGGATATTATTACATTTTCTGTACCTAGGGGGCAGTGTTGTCTTTCCTAGTCTCAAGTCACAACCACTGTTGCAGTAATATACAGGGTTGGAGCTGGATTTCATGTCCCTCTTACCACCTTTGTTGCCCCTCTCTGTTGGGGTGAGTTTTTCCTCAACCCAACAGCCTTTGGAAGATGTGGGAAGAAGGGTGTCTCCGCCCCACTGAGGTGAGATATGAAAGCAGACAGGAGCAGAGGAGTGGTGGGCAAAAGAGATGCATATTTAGTGTGTGTACCCACTCTTTACTGCTGTCATACGGGTATGCATAGCATGGGTATGACATAAACTCTTAAAAAGCTGAGATAACCCTCTGGTTATTGCAGCTTAATTATAATTTTAAATATGTCTACACTGCTGACTGTTTTAGGGGTCCAAAAAAAAAAAAAAAAAGAAAACTTTGGAAAACACATTTGTAGACCTCCAAAGGAAAATTGGAACTTGCAGGTTGGGGACTAAGGGATTGACGTAATTATACAGAACTTTCTAAAAAGTAAAAACACAATCACATTTGTGTTCATGTCATTTGACGATGAATTGCCCAAGTCCTGACTTGCCCTAGAAAAGTGCAAGATGAAGGTCCAAGAACTGTCTCTCCATCTTTAATCATAGCAGCAACCATTATGACTGCTGGAACAGAACTGATCTGAAAACAGCAGCTTGCTATCTGCGCCCTGCAGTGGCTCCACTGTGGATACCATTACATGATAAACACCTTTCACTATCAGAGCCGAGTGCAGTGCAGTACTTGGAGTCCAAGAAAGTTGGATTCAGAAATGGCAACAGTAAACTTGTTGGACTGATTCTGTAACTAACTCAAATGTACTCTGTATTTTTTTGATCATAAAATACACAGATCTAAGACCAGACTGACTTCATTTAACACTCTGATTGTGAAGGCATTGAACACATTATACTTCTCCTGCCTGTCCCACAGTTTATAAATTCACTCTTCCGAGCCAAATACCAGTCAGGCATTTTACTGATAGAAGGGCTCTAATGATCGGATGAGGCCAATTTGATGGGGCAACATATAAAAGCCCCTAGCTTATTGGCCTGAAATATACACTAGGCCATTTCCAAATATGGCTTTTACATGACATGCATATCTCATTACTCCCTGAGAGAAGCCAGCTCTTAAGTGTGATTGGTTCTTCAACTTTGCCCACCAAGGAGACCATTTTACTATTCCGACTGGCTAGCTCACAGCAGGCCCAAGACCTTGTGTGAATGAATAGAGGCACATGTCAGTGATGTGTTGCTTACCTGCTGGGCAAACAACTTCCACCATCAGCAATTCTACTTGGCTCTACTTGTACCTGCTGTGAAATTAACTATGCATTCAATTTCTATCAGACAAGAAAATGATCCCTGCTGTCCACGTGTTTTGAGTGCAGAGAGCTCACAAAGGTATGCAAAGAGGCAAACTATTCAACTGGACATAATACTTGCCTTTCTGTGAAGTATAATGTTCATTCTCCGGTTGATGAACACAATACATCAGAGCTGACGATGTCAGAGAGGGGGGATAGCAGCTAATGCACAGTGTTTATTTTGTGTATTATCAAATCCTTGTTTGAAAATTTTGGATTCACCACCACCCTCTGCTTTACCTGCCCAGGGTGGCATTAAGCTTTTTAATCCTAGTCTGCGTTGCCTTTAGCCATATGATTCACACGTCTTGAACTCTTTGTGGCCTCAAAGCCTTTTTACGTATTGATGATGTCACCATACTGCAGATATTTTACACAGTGACTTTGCAGGTGTGTGCACACGCTTTCAAGATTGTGTCAGAAACCTGTCATGTGGACCACACCACACAGAAAAGGGAAGCTTTTCTGAAAGAAATCTATCTTGTACTTGAAACACTCAACCCTCGTGGGCTAACAAGTAGTCCAAGCTGATTCTTTCATCCTCACTGTCCAGGTGTGAGCTGCTAAGAACACAAATAGTCTCATACTCATACTTAACATAACATGTTATCCTTCTTAATCATCATCACTTACGATCCAACAGAAGTGTTTGGTGGTGTATTTATCTGTCTATCTTTTCTTGTTTCCTTCTTATTTTGCTATTTTTGGGATGTTTCTGGGCATGTATCCCCACAGTGCACAGGTGAGGTCAAGACTTTATAACAAAGCGGTGACCAGGTGTCAGACTTTCAGCAACAGGCATCCAAAGGAAGATATAAAAATCGTGGACATGGTGCCAGACAAGGCTTGTTCCAAAACGAGAGTGAATCTGGGGGCTGACTTTTACTTTTGCTGGTGACTACTGAAGAAGAGTTGGCCTGTTTTCTGTTGGGCAGGAAGGTTCTGCTGGTAAGCATAGGTAGCTTGCTAAAGTATCGCTTTTCCAGTAAAACAAATGCTAGTTCTTACAATAGTAGCTTGCAATGTACAGAACATACAAGCAGTGTAGGAACGAGGGGCCAAGTTTAAATGCTTCTTGCCAACAGTAATCGTCAATTCCTGTGAAGTATATCTTTAGATTATCCCAGCCAAAGCTTTTTTTAAGTGCAAAATGTTTAGTAGCATAGAGACTGCATTAATGAAATGATACGTTTGAAGATAAAGTTGTGTTCAATTTGTCCTGGTGATTGAAGTTGCTGTATTGATGCTCTGTTTTGCTTCAAGTTTGATGTACAAATCACAGCTCAGAGTAGACCAGAAAACATTAGGCTACCTTTAAAAGACAAAGAGAATACAGGAAGTATATGATGATGATTTGTAACTTATGTGTGCTTTGTAACTTGTAAGACCCCATACCACTTGATCCTTAGCGTCAGTCAGCTCTGGCCTTTCGATTTTGTGACAGTTGTGTACATAGAAAGAGCCCCCAAATGCATCCAGAGTGGCTCGTAATGTCTGTAACTGATGCCCCTTATAGGTTTGATCTCCTGGGCAGGCAGGTAGGCAGAGGAGTTGACATTTAGGAAAGACACCGCAATGTTGTCTTGTTGTTGGACTTGTTGTGACACTTTTATGGATCTACAGGCTAATGAAGGAGCCAGGGTTGAGACCCTGAAGGTAAAATGGTGGTTTTACCCAGATGAACTATAAAGAAGCTGAGCCATGGGCTGTGTACTGTTGCAAAAAGTGACATTTTTCTGTAGAGGGTTTGTTCTTCAGCTTTTCTTACATCTCTCTCTCCTTTCTCTGTCTTTGTCTCAGTGTGTTTTTTTCTGTCTGTCCCTCTTGCAGGCTCTAGTGAACACAAACAGCTTTTGCCAAGGGATTTGTGGATGTGTATGAATCGAGACTGAGACTTGGGAGCACTGGGCGTGCCTTTTGTTAATAGAATACGCATGGTTGGGTCTCCCTGGGGCTGTTAGCGATGAGAGGAGAATGAAAATGTTAATGTTTGTGGAGCTGTCGTGGATTCTCAAAGACCTCTTCAATTTACTAACATACCCCACAACAGTCCATAGGACGAAGAACTAATTTCTTCAGGGGTAGAATACCTGCGTTTCATTTCACAACTGCAGAACTGAGTTACATCATCTCCAGAAGTTGGGCTTTGAAATTGCAGGTTATCTTAAACTTTTTTAACATCTGTTTACCTCAGCCATGGAAGTCATTTATTTGGCTTTGTTTGTGTGTGTATTTGTGCATTTGTCTGTTTGTCAGCAGAGTTATGGAAAGACTACTGGCCCAATTTTTGAGAAACTTGTTGAAAGTAGCAGAGAATAGGCCACTGAATATTGGTGCAGATCAGCATTGTGTGATGAATACACAAATCATTTTTCATTTTGCAATGGACAACATTCAGTCTTGTTCAGGACTGCACAAGGCTGTCACCTTGGATGTCACAAGCAACATAGAGTTGGCTGAGCTGAAATAATGGTGGTTAACAGTTTAATACCAACAACAGCAACAGTGCTGACAGAGCTTACTGCCTAAGAGTGCCATGAGCACTGCTCAGAGCGCAGCGCAGAGTGGTGGCAATTGACTAGCTATAGTTCAGAACGTCGTATATTGCAAATTCAGCATTGTAAAATAAGGCATTTGGCCTTGGCAGAGGTTTATACTCTGTCTATTTCTGATTAAAATAGTGGTGTAATAGAATAGCAATTATGTATACATATGCTTCATTTTGTTTGTACAGGTGTAGGATAACAACTTTATTTATTCCAGAGAGTGTTTGGTGCGTGCAGATACTTCTATTCAGCAATGCCATTTCACACTCAGTTACCCACAACTTGGACCTGACCAGCTTCACCGGAGCAGCTGAGGCATGAGGACATTTGGGAGGGGCAGTAGTCTCTGAGCGAGGGGAGCACACTGCCAGGTCAAACTTTTTCACCAGGTTATCCATGGCAGTCAATTGTCTTGTCGTTTCTTGTCCTCAGCTTCTAAATAAGCTTGCATGGATACACAGTGGACTCCTGCCATCATAATTTTACCTTGTGTTTATGATGTAATAAACTTTATCAAAAGTGGCCCGGGCAGATAAGCAAGCAGTGTTGGGTTGCTCCAATATTTAGTACTTGTTGTAAATAAACATGTCACATCAGGAAGATATTATTACCTTTGACCACCATGGTGGGGTAGTGTGGTAAACATTGGCCACTGTTTAATGACCATGTCAGGCTGCCAGAAACCACAAATCAGCACAAGGCCAAAACTGACAGTTGTTTTCACGGGGGTTCACTGGCGCTGCATCATTATATTTTTTTTCTGGCCAAGCTGGTTGTGCACTAGCCCCTTTATTTTCTTCACTCAAGCAAGTTAGGAGACCAACAAGGGTCGACACTGTGATGCAATTTAGCTTTAAAAAACTAGAGGTCCGTATTTGGTTCCAGAGGCAGACGCTAGCCATGGGATTATCTCTGTATTTTTGCTGAGTGGAACAAATAGAAAAACAAAGTGAGAGGCTTGTTGTTGAAGAATGTGAGGTCACCCACATCCTTGTCCTTTCCACAGGGCAAGCTCCCTTCACCGGATCCTGCCTGTGAATAATCCCAGGCCTAAATTGGAGTCAAAATGTCAAGGTTTCAACCACAATGCTGTTGGGTCAATCTACAGTATGAATCATCTCTCTCCCAAAACTCCAGAAACAACAAAACCTGTACTTGGACACACACCACCACATGTCGTCACTAACTTCCACTTGATATCTTTCCCATACTTCCGTTTCCTCGTTAAGCTTACTCACCAAGGCTTTAATTCATACACATTGGAAAAAAGAGGTGTTCTGTGGTTTCTCTAAACTCCCTCTTTCCTTCAGCTAGTGTCGGAGGCAGTTCATATTGGTGCGGTAGAAATGGGATAAAGTATTTCAGCAAATATCCATCCTGACAGTCCATAGATCAGAGAGGGAGGGAGCACTTCAATGCGTGTTCACCAGAGTGAGCGGCAGTGTCACAAAGGACGTTTTCCATGCTCCCTCCTGTTTTCACCTCAATTTATTATTGTTGGACAGGTTTTTTCTATCAGCAAATGTCCTGACATGTAGCATTGTGCTTCTTATAAGTAGTCTTTAAAGTTTTTTTTTCCCCCTAACAATTTTCTTTTACTTCTTTTGTGTAGACGGTATGTTCATTTTACTCAAGCCTTAACATATGTCACCAAAAAAATTCCTTTACTTTCCACTGAACATGTTGTTGATGCATGTTAGAATAGAAGCATGATTCATGCTCACTGTTGCTAAAATGAAATTACGGAGGGAATACCTTATTATATACAAAGCTATTTTTTCTGCGGCAAAGTCACTGCTTGATTAAGAATAGGATGTAACATGTGAGTTGGCACCTCTAAATATCACTCGAGGACATTATTAGTTTTTTTTCTTTTCAGTCACAGTCTGGCCTCCACTTGCCAACTTGACAATTTTGTTGCAATTTAACAGCTGAATAGACACCTTGGCAGCCTTACTTCACAATAGCTATGTGACAAATCAACTACTTTATAGCCTACCATCAATATGAAACTGTTTTGAATCCCAAGGCGACTGCTTACATTTTTGTTGTGGTGTTGTTGTTGCTGATTCACGTACATCAATTGTACTGTCTTGTCTAATCCAAAGAATCTGTTCAGTGTTGATCCTTCTGGGTTTTTTTTTTTTTTAATTTCCACTGAATCAGTGTTTTTGTATCAATGTAATTGGTTAACTTAGGTGGTCTAATTTCAATTTTTGCGCAGCCATTAGCACATTTTCTTGAAGACAGTTGGCAAATCTCTAGTTTCTGTAGTTGCCAGTCATACACATTTCACCATCCACAGCACAAACAAATCATGAAAATACACATTTCGGCGGCAGTAGCTTAGTCCACAGGGACTTTGCTTGGGAACCGAAGGGTCGCCAGTTCAAGTCCCTGACTGGACCAAAATATGAAGCTTGGACTAGTAGCTGGAGAGGTGCCAGTTCACCTCCTGGGCACTGCTGAGGTGCTCTTGAGCAAGGCACCGAACCCCCCCAGCCGTGTGAGGCATCTGTCCATGGGCAGCCCCCTCACTCTGACATCTCTCCATTTAATGCATGTATAGGCCCTGTTTGTGCATGTGTGTGGGTATATAAGGCCTGTGTGTATGTGTATATAACAACAATGGAGTGAAAACTCAGAATTTCCCTTTGCGGGATTAATAAAGTATATAAAATTAAAAAAATAAAAATAAAATAAATTCATTAACTGACATTTATACTTTATATTTAGATGTCAGTTTTTGTTATCATGTTTTTTAGGTAGTGTGTCCTTTGTGCCTGCAGTTAAAAAATATGATTTATTGTGTGTTTCTTTTTAACTTCTCTGTTTTTGTATTTATTTAAAGCCTAATCTTTGATTTTCATAGTATAATGATAGGTTTTAATAATTAAGAGGGCAATTCTATTAACAAGTTATTTCACGTAAAAACTGAAATTCGCACCATGAATAACCTTGAACGCTGTGCACTTGCTTGTCACATATAACATGCAGTATTAGTCAAAAGAGCGCCTTCAAACACAGTTGAGACGAGCAAAGACATCAGACAGTATATCTCACTTATGATAATGTATGTATGTATGCATGCATAGTTTTTCGACTTTCAGTGGACTTGTGATTTTATGTATACAGCTCATTGCTGTTATAAGCATGTGCATTATATAATATGTAAATAGCCACATTTGATATCAGTTTCCTTAAATGTACATTTTTAATAAAGGACGATTTAATTTAACATGTGGTCAGAAATAAAAAACATGGTTGGTAAAGATGATAGTTTTCCATTGTCTCAGAGATTAGCAGCTGTGGTCTGCACAAAATCCTGTCAGTTAAGATTTAACCCAGCGGTAACTTTCCCTACATTTTCAGGCTGTCTTGTAAAAGTGTTGTTTTTGTTTAAAGAACACACTTTGAGTCTGCGGGCAGTGGAGCAGTCGAACTATGAGCTGCCAGATATATCTGACCTGCTGACCACATACACCGTGGCAGCTTCCAAACCTCAGGGCGTACTTGCCAAGCAACCCACACAAACATCTTGACTGCTCTCTAATGACCGAACAGACCTGTTATTTATCATACATGCAAGCAGTTCCCACGATCATGATCAAACATCCATAATTACATTAACTATGTGTGGGGTATATGTGAAGAGTTGGATTTCAGTTCTCTTGTTCGGTGTGTGCTTTTGTCTATGCTGTACTTTGTCAAGTGGTAAAACGTGTCTGTCATTCTAGTCAATACAGAGCTCTATGTTTTGACATGAGAAGCCTATACACGTGATGTGTGCAGATTTTTTTTTTCCGCTGGTCTGGAGGAGATGGTGAATCTCTCCATAGTTGATGGCTAAGACAAGGTGGTATCAGCCTGACCACTCCAAGTGATCAATATGTGATGGTGCTGTGTGATAACTAATGACTGTCATGGGGCACTCGTTCAAGAAAATGGAAACCCATCCTCCAACTCTGAAACAACAGAATTCAATCATTTTTCTGCCCTGGGCAAACATCCACACTATTTTAAAGACTAGGAACATTAGAGAGAGTTACACTGAGCTCCAAACAATAAGCTCTCAATCTGAACGCTCCTTTAAAGAAGCACATAAAAGGTCATACCTAGATAGACTTGGTTCAAGGCAAAGCATTTTGAATTTGCACCTTTTGAAGTGCTTGCAGAGCTTCAATAGTGCGACACTGCAACAGTGCATTCAGGCGCGGACAGAATTTTTTTTAGTTTGGAGGTTTCAGTGAATTTTTTGGTCCTTTTCCTGCCATGAAAATTTGTAGCGAGCTTACAGTGGACTTCATCACTTTTAGGTGATGAAGTAAATCATCATGTTCCCTCGTCCTTTAGCTAACTCAACAAAGTAAATGTTTTCCTCGTGCAGTTCCATAAACAATAAATCAGTGGGGGTGGGCTGATGTTACTTGGCCTCTCTTTTCTCTCACTCACCCTCTCATATATTCACACACACACAGCACAGACGCACACGGCAGTCCTCTTTAACTGTTTTTTAAGCAACCATTTGTCATCCAGCTGTTGCAACGTGGGAAAATTGCAGCCCTACAGGGGGAGGAGATGTGGAGAATGATTGAGAGATGGCAAACACGGTCACGTAGCCACCTTTTGTAAATGGCCACTTTTCACAGTCATTAAAGAGAATCCAATAGTCCAGGACTCATAAAGGCAGCCAACGTCTCCCCACGCATCTTTCTTCCTAATCGTCACTGTTTTTGCTATAGAATCTCTTTAAGCTATTGATATCTGGAGGGCCAAGGTGTACCTAACCCAGAATATAATTATCATCATCATCATTATTCTTCGATTAGAAGAAATGAGTATTGGTCCACAAGAGAGATTAGTGTGAAATCTTAAAGTATTGTCTGGAATACCAGCTGTGGTTGTTTTGACCATACATACTGCTAGATCAGATGGATTTTGCTGCAAGTGACTACAATGTAAAATGTATTTTTCAGATTTATGTAGCCACTTTTAGCAGGATTTAAGAATTTTTGACTTTGCTGTCTTGTCTTACTACAACCAAAAACTGATGCTATTATAATGATTTCTAAGAGAATTTTCACATAAATGTATCACATACATTTTGTGAACTACCGACATTAACAAAATAAAGAAAATACAACCACCAAGCACCAAGAAAATATATTAAACTTGAGCATATTTGTAGTTACATAAGTGGCAAGGCTCTAGGAATGGCAATGTTGGTCAGTCAGCCCAACACTTTGGTCCAGGCTGAAATATCTCAACCATGGGAGGGAATGCCTTGAAATTTGGAACAAATGTGCCTGTCCCCTTCAGGATAAGTTGTATTAGCTTTAGCGATCTCTTGACTCACAGCCTCAACTGTACTTTGCGTTTAGCTAAAGTTAGCATGCTAAAATGCTGAAAGAAGATGTGCAGTGTTATTGTAGGAGCGGTAGTGTGACATTAGCCTTTACCTCAAAGCAGTACTGTGCTTAAGAGTCGCCTCACAGAGCCACAAGCATGGCTGTACACTCTTGTTTGGTTGAGTTTGGCAAACTGGAGGAGAATTAATTGGGTGTGTAGTGATGCTCTTTGGTATTTTGCTATTTTTATAGCGTTAAATGTTTTTAAAAAGTTGACAAAGAAAAGGTGTAGGCCTTAACGGCAATACTGGAACATTTGCCATTGCTATAGTGGTTTATTCAGTGTAGATATTACCCTCTGTGAGTGGAAGAATCTGCATGTCCACATGCAGCTTTATTGTGGCATAATAACTTCAGTTAAAGGACATTCACCCAACTAACCTGGTTAGTAATACTGTTGACGCTCCCTACAGAAGGGAAGGCACTTTTGTCCTTGTTTTAATGCACTGTCAACAATGTCCTTTTTTTTTTAAATCACCCAACTTCTTTACTGATAAGACTGAATAATCTTAAGAAACAGCGGCGTGAGTTGTGACTTAACTCAATTTATATGTAAATGTAATATTTCCTGTGTAATGAGCTTATTGTATTATGTCAGCATCGTCTGGTTTTGTTTTGTGTCATTCAGAATGGCAACCGCAATCAGTATCATTATATTGTATTCATTTTATTTAGGACGAACAGAGATTTGCATTGTTCGCATTGTGTTGGCTTTAAATCTGCGACAAACTAAACATCTCCAAACAAAAGGACATTGTGAGCATGAAGAGGGATGTCTTTTGTTAGCCTTGACTTCACATAACAAGCCACTTCAGTGGATGTAAAATGCAATCATTTGTGCATACATGTATACTTTAAGTAGCCTTTTATTTTGAATTGTATTGTCATACAGCTTATTGTACATTCAGTTAAAATAGATGACAACTGTTTAAAATTAGACACTTATGCAGTGTGTGTGTGCATGTGTTGTGTATCATACCTAAATGGTCCAAGATGTGTGCTGAAGCCCCTTGTATCAGGCACTTAGTGTATAGTAGGAAATATTCTTCTTAATAAGCCCCAGTATGTGTTTGTGCATGTATGGGTTTGTGTGTGGTCTCTTGTTATTCATTAAGGCAGTAATTAAAGACTGATATGTTTTCAGCCTCAGTCCTGTGAAACAGTGCATTGCTGTTAGTACTGTATCCTCTGGTATTTGAATAAGCATTTTAGTGTGTTAACTAGCCTGATCTTGGTAAGTTGTCTTTTATGAGAGGAGCTTCACTCAGGCAATGCCGTAAATGTTTTTAATCCAGCAGCCTGGCAACGCAGCTTCATGTTAGCTCTGAAGCAAAGCAATTAAGCTCATTACTGTGTCTGCATTCTCCTTGCCAACACAGAAAGCACAGAAAATGCCACAGAACTGTGTCATTTTATGTGGTAATTTTTTTCACTTTGTACCAAAGTTAAAATGGAGATTGGCAGTGTCAGCAAAATGCTTTGACACAATGACCAGTTACAACTTTGCTAGTAGCGGCAGTGCTACAAAGTCTTCAGGTAGAGAACTGCTACCTGGGTCCAGATAGCACTGGAATTAGTTTCATTTTGGATTATTTATTGCATAGAGCTACAGGCTAGGGTCAGGTTCAGTTTGGTTGTTTTCAGGTTTACTTATTTTCTGTTTCTGATTGCACAAAATTTCGGCATTTGTGTCTGTTGCTGGTAGATATGCAGTGTCTAGCAGGGAAAAAAAACAAAGAGCATAGTCTATGCATTAGGTTAGCCTAGCAAACTAACCAGAAAGAGAGGAAGTAATTCCAAATCTTGGCAAAGGGGCCTTGTCAAAATCCCCAATTATTTGACTGCGGAAGGGTTATAATGCTGTGTGACCTGCAGTTATGCTTGGACAGTTTAGTTCTGTATTCTGTGGTTTAGCTGGGAAGGGCTTCATGTGCTGGTACTTTGTGCAGTGTTATTGCTATTTAAGAGAATCATAGTTTATTGGCCATTACAAACCTCATGTGCTTTGTGCTCGTGACTGTCCCTTGCACAGTTTAGACCAGTTTTTTTTTTTGTCTGACACTGTGGGTCCCCCCCAAAGGCAAAATCAAGACAACAAATTAGGTATCAGCAGTTCCTGTTTGCAATGGGTTAGGTTTACAGGAGCATAGACACCTACTGTATCACTGGATTATTTTGTTACAAAAGAAAGCAGTGATTTTCAAGCAACTTGTTTTTTTCTATCTATTCCAACAGATTTATGGATGACCGTGACATTGGAGGTGATATCCTCAGAAAGTGTAAGTTACACTGAATCTACAGATGTGTTATGTCTGTGTCCAGATATGACTAAGTTATGACTCTGCTCAGCGAGGGAATTGAAGCGCTGAAGCTACTTGTCTGTGTCACAGCCACTGCTGTTGCTCCAACTACTGACTGTGTTAATGGGCAAAATCAGCTCGTTAAACAGGAGTACCTAACTTTGCTTTGTTTTTAGAACATTGTCATTCTTCTGTCCCTTTCACCTTACACAGTACACAACCCTCCTGCACCCCACCGGAGCCCGGCTTGGGTCTCATTCAGACAATGTTGCATGTGAGCAACTGTTGCAGTTGAGCTGGTAAATGTGAAGGCTGGGTGATGTACACAAGTAGTGCCCAGATGGCACCACTTACAGTTGTATAGATGTGTCTACATGTACTTGGGAACTTTTACAAACCCCCATAAATAAAGGACCCTGTCCAGTCCTTCCAGTGATATATTGCAAGAAACAAAGTATTTTGCCATCCCCTTTCGTGAGAGATTTTGAGAGCAGCGCAGAGCCTGTGTGAGTGAACCAGAGCATTATGTCATAGCATAGCTCCATTTCACCCCCAAACCACTTTGTGAATCTTTGAACCCAACCACTCCAGAAGCTGTGATTCACTCCTTCCTTGAGCTGTTGCTTTTGTAACTCCAGTCACGAAACAATAAACATCCTTGACAAAAACTGGCATGTTGGGTTACAAAATGCAAACAAGATCAGTTTACAGAGCCTCATTTAGTTGTTTTCAACAGCAGTGACACATTAGAGGTTTGGTTCCATGTCTGCCAACAACACTGTAAACAATTGGTTCTGATTTAAGAAGGACATTTTGAGATTTATTTTGTAGAAACTTTAGTGTGGCATTTAAGGAAGCCTTGCTGCAAGAGGTAGAGGAAGACAGAGAGAGGCTAAAATAGTGCTGGAGAGTGAGAATGAGTCAGGGAGAGAGGTGGACAGACAGACCTGGTCAACAAACCCTTAGTTGCCTCTTCACCTGACACCGTGTCAAGATACAGACAGCATGGAGGAGGCAGTAGATGGAGGGGTGGAGGGATAGCAGTCAGAGGAAAGGAAAGGAAGCCCAGGCCAGGCCCTGATAACGGAGAGCTGTCGGGGCTCAGGAGAGGAGTGGGAGACATTAGCCAAATCCGGACGGATCACAAGCCTCTGGATGCAATCCAGTTTTGCGGGGCTGCGATAAGGAGGCTGATTATGTGTCACCCATCAATTCGCCCGCCTCCCGCCGCTGTCTCCCTAGCCATAAATCCACTCATGACAAGCTCTGCTCTTCGGCAATCACCCCACTCTGCTTCCTCCCTCTCGCCTTCCCTCTGCTCACTTCTGTCTGCACTATCCTCTCAGTGGTTTGCTGCAGAGAGAAAGTGAAGAAGGGGGGATTAAGCAAGTCTAGAAGTGACTGCAAGGATTGGTCCCAAGTAATAGAGATTTAATTGATAGATCCCTTCTGAGAGAGTCAATCTTTTTGATAGGCTGAAGTGCAGTGTGAGGATGTGTCGATAATCTTTTATTCAAGGCAACTTAAAAGTGAAACAATTAATAAAAACATCATGATTAGGATAGTTATATTCAAAGTCTAATGTGTGGCAGATTACGGATTATGAGGTCAACATGAAAAATATAGCTAACTATTTGTTTATAAACTGTATCTGTTTGTAAATCTAAGCCAGTACTATCATGGAAAAAAAAAAAAACTGCAACCAGTATTTGGCCTACTGGAAAATTTAGCTCCTTCTTGCATCTTAACTATAATGGATTACAAATGTTGTATCAGATAATCTGTTATTTCCCAACACCGATAAGGCAAATGTTGATGGATCTTGATGAAGTCAAACAGTTTTTCAGTTTTCACTGGAAGTTTTCAATTATATACTGTAGATAAGTCTGTGGGTTATGCTGGCATTGCATGCTATTGCATACAACTTCTTGCAAAGATATCAGTGCCAACATAATATTTTCTTCCACGCGCACACAAAGTTTTCCTTAAATAGTCACTTCAAAGTGGCATCCGCAAATTATGGCCAGTTAAATGCTTTTAGCACTTATTAATTACATTAGGAAACCAAATTGGGCAGCCGAGGTTTGATTTATTACTCAGCTAACTAGTTTTGTCACTCTGGGAATATGCAGATGGGGGCGGATGTTAGGATGTTCACAGAGAGAAAGATGGAGAGAGACAGCATGGCCAAACTTGGCCTGACCCTTCCGCACAGCTCCATGCTAACCTGCATCTAAAGTAACAGAGTCCTCTTGACCCCCTCAGGGTGACGACGAACGCATTCTAGAGATGAATAAGCGCAGAGCGATGAATAACACACACTTTGGTGCTCATGGGTCACTCACTTAATCGCTCCTCTCTCATAGTTTAAAAGGTCTTGCAGTGCTATATTCTTGACAGTTTTAAACATAAAATGGCAGTAATTATTTGCAGTAAATTAGTGCAAGAGCTTTAGGCCATAGTTTGAATTTGTTGTAACATTGATTTGCAGCAAACTTGTTTAAATCTAGGGGGTATTGTAACCAACAAAGCAGTGATGGCACTGCACATTTATTAAATAACCTTTTCTTTCATTAAACCCTTGTTCAAGTCATTGAAATTCAAAGTGGCTTGTTTCCCAACTCTTTGCGAAACACTTACTGTTACCTTGGAACTAGTAGTATTAAGTGGTGTGTTAAGTCAATTTTATTTTTGTAGCCCAATATTGCTTCAAGGGGCTTTCAAAATGGTGTAACCTCAAGAATATTCTTTAACCTGGGGAAATTGTGGTAGCAAAGACCAAAATCTTTCACTCCCTTAATGTGGTCCTATATAATGACTTTTTTCTTTAGTTACAGTTTATATTTACCAGACTGAATGACTTGTAAAGATGCATGTTTTGCAGTTTATTTGGTGAAACCAGGGAGTAAAATTCACCCAACTCCCACACGTTTTCTATCACTAGCTGTGCCTTTCAGCCAGTGACTGACGGATGAGCATGTCCTATAAACAAGAGCGTTATTTGATGTGTCCTTGAAGTCACAGTATTGTCAGAAGAGCCATTTTGTATTTAGTCAGGCAAAGTATTGCCCTAGGGATTGCTTTTGTTTAACCATTTAATTCAACAGAGGTGGTTTACAAGAACAAAGTGGGATTTGCTCAGTAACTCTCTTTACAACAAATTATTTGACAATGATTGCAGACTTTTTGTGATGTGTCAGAAGAGCCAGAATACTCATTATCTTTGTGATGTCCAAAAGCCCATGTTTGGAGACACTGTCTTTAAGTTAAAAAAGTGAGGACAATATGAGTGACCATGTTACTAGACTGACAGATTTGTCCTGTATATACTTTTCCGAAGCTTTATGTTCCTGTGTGCTGCGGTGCATATATATGATTTCTTAGGGCAAACAGCTTGTTTGTCACACCAACATATAGCTAAGGATAACACTATGAATGTTAATCAGGGCCTAACCCCAAAAACATTGTGTGGTCAGGGCTATAATTAGCATTCACATAACACTATTACTGGTGCCACGTTTAGATTTAAATTTCCTTTCTTGTTTTTCTTCTTTCGCTGCCTCTTTCTACAGCTAGTTAAAGGATGAGGTTGAGATGAAGGAGTTGTATAGGGCAAGAGGCTGTGAGCATGCTCAGTGGCAGTCACTTTGTTGTCAAAGGCTAGAGAGCATTTTACTAACTTTTATCAGCAGCTGCAGGAATGGGAAGTGAAAAATCAATCATCAAATGTAGAATGTGAAAGCATGTTTATGTAGTTTGTAAAGTGATTTATTTTAGCTCCATTAAAAAAAAATATATATATATTTTGTTCCTATAACTTATATGTGTATGTGAACCATGAAGTAATATTACTTTATTGTCTTCACAGTAGTATGGCCAACATGTTAGGGCACCCTCATAATGCAAAAGTGAACATGCTTCACCTATGAAAGTCAATTTGTCAGGTTTTCACTGGCCTTTCTGTGCCAGCATGCTCAAAAATTCATTCATGTGAAGACCAAGAAAATCCAATAAAGTCAAACTGATGTGATTATCATAAGTGCTGTGCCCATTCAGTGACTGTCCGACTGCTGACCCATTCATCCCATATTGCGGTTAGTGGTTCAGTGCAGATCCAGCTTCAGACAGGACTGTACTACACATCTGAAATTAAATTTGTAGACATAATACAGTCTAACCCAGACAGTCTTTTGTATTTATATATTTAAATGTTTTTCAAATTATGTCATATGCAGCAAACACTGGACATATTGGAGAGTAGTTAATCAGGAGAGACACGTCCTGAGAGGATAGGATAGTTATTTACATGTGCATATAAGTATGAGAAATACAAAAAGTCTTTGGCGATGACGCTGGTGGTGGTGATGAGATGAACTGAAGAGGGAGCTGAGGATCTGGATATGCAGAAGGATGGGCTTTCGATGAGCTTGTCCTGGGTTCTGGATAAGATGTCTGGAGGTAAATGGAGTGGATGAAAGTGTGACGATTCCGCCTAAAATGACAGCTGACAGGAGCAGAGAGGAGAACAGGTTTAAAGTTTGACAGCAGCAACATGAATGGCTGAAGGAGATTGTGGCAAAGTTTGATTGGCAGGGAGAGGGAACACTCATAGTCAGCTGATTGGTGGAAGTGGTGGGAGTGGGATGGAGAGAGAATTGTGAATGGATAAAGCATAGAGAAAGTCTTCCTGATTGAACTTAAGCTGAGCTTCATTTGCACCAAGTCTTGAAAAGTGAGTTTGCAAAAGAAAATGGTGAAAATTTTTGATTTTCCTTCAAAGCCAAGGGTAATGTCTTTATGTTGCTTGTTCTGTCCCACCAACAGTCCAGAGACATAATCAGGCTGAACCTTTACATTTGTCATACTTTCTCTTTCTAAGGATTCTTGCATCCTTTTTTCCGGATTTGCTCTGATAAATTGCCATCAAGCCCTGCCCACACGCATTTCTCTCTCTTCAAATGCTGCCTTTTTCGCAGCCCCCAGTCACTGCTGCCCCGTCTAATAACTCTTCCCATGTTTAAGCAAAGTGTGTGCCTAATAGACTGCTTTCAAATCACACATCAGGGGACGCTGGAGTGAGCTGAATGTCACAGTGCATTTATCTCCTTCTTGCCCCCCGACCAACCCATCTACGCTGGGACCATTATTTAACCTAAGAGAGGTCAAATCCTCCCTGTAAGGCTTGAACAGAGCATGAATTAAGTTAAATAGTGTATCCATCCATTAAAGTAGCCATTGGCTGCTTTAAAAGCTCTTGGAGCACTACCATCCTGCATTGCTTTATGGGTGTCACACACCAAATGGGCTGACGGCGGGTGTGCCTGACGGTATGTGACTCCCTCACCTGCTGGAGGAGGGGGTTGAAGGGCAAGAGGAGGATAGGGGGCTGGGATGCTGCTAGGTCAGCACTTGGCATGCTATGAGGGGAGTAATGAGCCTTAGAGAGAGATCTTCCCCTCTTTCCCTCTGCAGTCTGTCCCTCATTTTAGATTTGGTAGAGTTCAACCGCTTGTGCTGGATCTCTTGATTTGTGTTTCTCTTTATTTCACTCACTGAAATTTTCTGTTTCTTTGTTGCTTTGTGAGAATAATAAGGGAACAAAGGGGAGTTTCATAACTTTTGGCATTTAGCTGATGATATTGTACATAGGACAACCTAAAATTAGTGAAATAGCAGAACAAACATAGCTCTGCGCATTGAAATCCATCAATAGCAGTCTCTTGACAATAGATGTGACAATGTAATATCCTTTTAAAATGGCCTCACTTTTACAAGCAGATTGAAACTGAAAAGGAGTGCATTAAAAAGGATATCATTTTTTTATGATAAGACTAAAGACATTAGATCAATTTAAGCAGTAAGGACATCAGAGAAAACTACTTGTCTTTTGCATTCTGACTGTATTGTTCAGTCAACTAGCAGGAGTTGACGTCACATGGAGCAATGCAGCAGCCCGAGAAACCAAAGGGTTGCATCTCAGTGTTCCTATTATCAATGTTAAACTCGATTTCATTGTTAAAAATTCAACAGGCTTCTAAGATAATCTATGTAGAACATTCTTGTGCATTTTGGCTTCCCAGTGAAAGAATTATGCTGCAGGCTAGCTGTTTGCAGCCAACTGGACAGCTAAATTTGGATTTACCCAACAATGGAACCAAGATCCACAGCTGTGTGACCATATTGCATAGAAGACATGGCAAGGCAGGGCTTATTTCATTTTCCCTCAACCATCTGTGATGTATAAATAAAGCTTCAGTTTTCTGACATTTAAACAACCAAGAACTTAGTTTGTGAAGGCAAATTGATAAAATGCTCTACACTACGTATTTAGTGACCTTGATAGCTGTGATAGTCTGATCCTATGCGGGGAATTGAAATTGATTTACACATCTCTTTTTTTATTTGCTTCATCTTTTTCAGAGTTGAGATAGTGCATCATATTGCACTCATGCCTTTATCTAGGTCTGTGTAGTGTAGCAATATTATATTGTTTGTCTGTGGTTTCTACTTGTTCGATTTTGCCAGTGGTGAAAAGAAAGACATTAGCCACTTTTACACTGCCTGTTCAAGGCGGGAATATTGTGCAGTTATGCTGCCACGCCATTCTGTATGTAAGGTTTGATTGTGAAAAAGGGGGCAGAGTTGTCTCACCTCTGAGCCGGGGTTGGAGGTAGTGACAGCCCTGAAACAAGGTCTGTGTAAAAGGTGAAGCTGGAAAGACATGACTATGGCTGGAATGGTTGTGATGTCTTGATTAGGTATAATATTGGCGACCCACCGCAGGTGATATAAAAGCAACTGTTAACAGTTAGTGGCTAACTCAAAGTGGTAGAACAGCAGCCTGGAAATTGGAAAAACAATGAGATTCAGGAGCTCCTCCGAGCAGAGGACGAGATCAGCAGCCATGTAACGGAGAATGTAAACAACTGTGATCGACATTGACTATGAAGTGCTGCAGACGTACAGTATATGTTATGTCATAGTGGAGGCCGACACTACTGCTTCCTTGTGCAGTGCTGATTAGGCACTCAACAGAAAATAGCACCAGGTAGTACAAAGTTAATGAGCTGAAGCATTAGCAAGCATTTCAGTTATCCTGGAAATGATGGTTTAGTTGGCATCAGTGGATGTGGGTGGATGTTAAACTATGTATTGTGCAGTTTGCTGCAATTTTGACAGCAAGGCGGATAAAAAAGGGTTGTTTTTCATGAACATCAACTTAAATCTTTGTTGTGATTTTATATTCAATAATGAATAAAACAAATAATATTGGGGCAAGGAAACATTGACCTTGGGCGAGTGAAAACAAACATTAGCATTGAAGCATGTATGTTGCAGAGTTTCAGCTCAAAAACTTTGTGCTGTTGTTTTTGTATGTCTCCTGTCCAATCCAATTGCTCATGCTTGTCAGTCATGAGCTTCTTAAATACCATTGCTAACAATTCAGAAATTTATTGTTCAGCTTTTCGTTGGATTACAAGCAATAACTGAGCCAGTGACATAAAGGCATCATCCATTTAAATCTGCCAGAGTAAGCCGTCACAATAGGTCTTGGCTCTGTCAACCAGAAGCCCAGCTAATGTCTGGGGATAAAATAAAGCAGCAAATAACACAACTGCCTCACAATGGTCAAACCAGATTATGCCCCTCCAATCAGCGCCTCTACCACTACTAATCTAAAAGCAGGTCTTGGCCAGCGAGATGTTTTCCAACCTGACATATGAGGCTGTTAACAGTGGTTCAAGGGGATCTTCTTGGTCCCTTTGGTATGATGGATTTTTATGAGGGTCCTTTGCAGGGATATTATTTCATATATATCTTCGTCAGTGACCTATGAAGGTCCAGCTTGACTTAACAATGATCTACGCATGATTTGATTCACATGCAATTTGAGAAAGGTGTGGGTATAGAGGTGTACGTGAATCAATAACATCACCAGGGAAATCAATCATAAACGGTGGCTGAACAGAGGGGAATGTATAGATTTATTGATTGCTTTGCGACAGCACTACTCTTTGAATGCACAGTAAAAGAACCTGGTTAGATGCTTTGTGTCAACACTGTAAGCCAGAGTGAAAAAAAAGGAATAAAAAATGGAGTAAATGCCATATTGGCATATGTACGTCAGCTTTCCCCAATGCATTTTTGGCTTTGCATCTGCTCAACAACAGAGTAAGATCTGGCAAGCTTCCATCCTGCAAATGGCCCTATTATTTTTGCTTTGCACCCTCCGGTTACTCTGAATAAGCAGAATTTATCTATGTCAAACAGCCTTGTCTGTGTTGTTCCCTATTTTACCTCTTCGCTTGTTGTAGCTATACGACCACTGCCACCCACATAAACACACATCCCAGCCCCACCACATCCAATCAGCCCAAGCTCTTCAAAACTTTCCCCTTGTCGAATGTCTTCCTTGACTGTGCAATTTAGATTTTTGTTGTCTTTAACCTCTGCCCTAAGTTTTGGACATATTTATCTTGTTTGAGACATGACTGGAAATACAGGGTTATTTATCTAAATCTGGGGCTGTTGATTTATTTTCATGAATTATCTCTAAGGCAAGGCACTGCATGGTGTGGGAGTCTAGCAAACAGAGTTGTGTTGTTAAACTATGATGTGGCTGCAATCTATTACCCTTCTGTTCAACTTTCTTTGCTCTCAAAAATTTATTTTGAATGGTAGTCCGTGTGGGTAACATGCAAATGAATGTGCATAGAACTTAAGCGTTACCCTTTAAAATAGTTCTTATCTGGCTTTCAAAAGCAGTACACGGTTATCTGCAACACAACTTACCAATGCAGCAAATTGATAGAGCATATCTCACTGACAGAACTCAATACGTACTATGTAAGGATTGACTGATGATTGGCCTGGCTAATTTTTGGCCCTGATAATCAGCATTTTTAAGATTACTGGAATTGTTATTCTCTTCATCCAGTAGCCAATAAAATAAATAAACTGAACAATGCGCTACACTGGTTCCGCCTGACTCTGTTTGCAGTCATTACTGTGTTGCCTCCCTCAATTTCATGTCCACAACACTGATTGGCTGAAACTGCAAACCACCCATAGTTTTGCTGGTAACATTCTGATGTTAGTCTAATAGTAGTTACTGGATGTAGCCTCAGCTGTTTGATTACAAGAGCTGCAAGGGGAGAAGAAGGCGATAGATTTGACGAGTTTATCATAGTTTGTAAACCCTAAACAAGCCTGCTGATATGAGTCTGGTCACATTTGTCACTCTTAGGAAACTCTGCTAACCGCTAGGCTAACTTATGCAATTTAAAATGTCATAGACATATCCTCATAACGTTAGCATGTTGCATTTCTTGGAACAGCGTGTCTAGCAAAAGACAGTTGTTTTGTATGTGAACCTTATGAGCTAAAATGGAGCCAAATTTTGCACCTTTGTTAAACGTTGTCAATGTAGCTGAGCGTTTTGGGGGTGTAATTTCAGTAGTTAAGGCAGGCTGAAATACATGCAAAGAAGCTGGAAAAACTGTTGCTCGTTTTTCTTAAAGATAATGTTGAAAAGTTCATTTTTATATAAGTAATTAGACATGGGATGCTTAAAGGCATTTAAACAAAGTTTTGTGATGGAGCTGCAATGTTTTTGTCATTCTAACTTTTAACACTAAGATTTTGATTTTAACTGCAAATGTATATGTGTTCTAAATGTAGGTTACTGGTCTCCTTGATTACCAATAACCAGTATCAAAAGTCAGCTCTAAAAGAAACTCATTTGTATTCCTATGACTATGCATACTGTAGGTGTGAGAAGTCCCTGGATGATATACTAAGATGAATCAAGCCCTCTAAATTAGTCCTCAAATGAAATTTGCACACAATGTGCGCAAATGTCTGCATAATATGGTAGACAAGGTGAGTGCCTCTTCATATTAAAATTTGTCATCACTTAAGATATTTACCTCTATCGTGCATCTGTCTTGTTGAGATGAGTGTTTAGCAGTGAGGTGACTTTGCATGTGTTTTGCAGGAGGGAGTGTGTAGATTTCAGAGACAAGTTCTACTGCCTAAACTTGGTAATTATATAATTTGGCTTCAAAGCAAATAAAAAAGTAAATGGCAACTCTGCAGCCATATAAAAGTGCACATACTCTTATGGCGGCCATGTTTAAACACTTTGGCTTTATTTTCCCTTTATGGCTCAACAGTTTCTATCCACAAACTGACCACGAAGAAGTGATTCAACATGTGATTGCTAAGTAATCACAATGCTTTTATATTATTATACTTTGCTGGTGTGTGCACTTTGAGTTGAGTGTCCCCATTTTGGTTTGTACCAATGCAGTGTCTGTGACAGGACAGATGGATAGCAGCTAATGTCTCTTCCATAAACACTACAGTATCTGAGTAATGTTCCACTTGAAATTTTTATATTTTCAGACAAGAAAAGTATTTTCGCTACGCTTGGTTGGCTTGATGTATAACCATTATGAAGAAGAGCAAAACCACCCAGTGTAGCCAACCACCAATCAAAACTATCATGCACGTATGACTCATTCATTTTCCCTCCCACACAGTTCACATGAGGTGAAGACAAATAAGGTCAAGTGACTGACTCAGGTCATGCACTCACACAGAAAACCTCAAAATTAAACACAGGATCGTTGTCTTTGTTTTCTCCCTCTTTCAACCTAGTTCAAATGTGCATACAAACTCTAAACAGGAGCTGTGTAGGAACTAACTCAAACTGTGTTTATCACTCACATCACTGAAAAAGTGAAACCACATTCACTCGAGTACAAGACTTGAGATCACAGGATCAAAGAATTTGACCGAGAGATTGATTGTTATTTTTCATATATCAGGATGAATGCTGATAATATATTAATTAGTGTGTTTTTAGTGAGGGGTAGACAAGGTGGGGTCTTGTTAAGCTTGAGAAGTATTTAGTCAAAATTTAAAAACCAGAGAAGAGACTTAATTACTTCATGAACCTTGGCACGCATGTCTTTGGTAGCTTTGCAAAGCCTCATTAAACCTTGTGGGAGTAGAAGTGGATGATATTGATAAAACCATGCACATGTAGTTTTATATTGCAATATTGATATGATCAATTGAGAAACTGACAGGAATGTCTGATGTTGGATCAGCCGGCCAATTAAACGCCTGTCAAATCAAGATACTTCATTACATCAATGCAAAAATCAAATAAAAATTGTTCATTGCAACACAGGAGTTGTGCTCATTGACAGTCACCATAATGGTCCAATACACCTACAGATTTTAAAGGAAATGCTATGAGAGCACAAACATTATGGCAAACTCACTGATGGCTGACTCATGTAGTTTTACAATATATATTGTCATATTGCCAAATGCTACTAGAGTGATTGCTTTTTGGGATTAGATTTACAGGAAGTAAATCAGAAAGTCACTCAAGTTCCTCTGCAATCCAAAACCTCACAAATAGCTACTGTAAATGTACTTTGAACTAGGCATTATAATAATAATAATTTTGTCCTTTTGAAATATATTTCTGGAAAGAACAAGCAGTTGATGTTAGAACTGTCCAACGAAAATAAAGGCATCTCCAGGATTCACTCTTGTTTAGGAATGAGCTTTGTCCACTTGGCGTTTCGTCTTTCTAAATTATCTATGTATTGCCGCTTATGATCTGCCACCTGGTGGCCACCTTTATATAAAGAGAGCAGGATCTTTACAGGTTTATATACCACCTCACACTTCTAGTTGGTCATAAATAATGATTGAGAAGGGTTACTTTTGTATGAGTCAGTACATTTTTTTTTGTAGAAAGTTCTTTTGCCTTTAAAAAATACGTGAAGAAGATCTAAACTCATTGCTTCCATGACTAGACATGGTGTCTACAGTTCCTTTCTTGAGGCTTTCAAACGAAGCAAGTTACACCCCACAAAACAAAGGAGTTCTTCAAATGTTTTTAAATCAGCATATTTTCTTCAACGTTATCCCACAGTGATGGTCCTGTCTTAACACTGGAGTGATAAAATTAAACTCTGCTTTTATCACAGCTAAATGAGAGATTTTTGGGACTTGTAGGTTGGTTTATCCTTAGCTGTGCTCCTTCAAGGCGAGCACAGACGCTTGAATTTTTTATGGGTGGTGAGAAAAGGAACTTTGATGAGAACTGAGGGTTGTCAGTCTCACATGGGTGTTTCTTTATAGGCGCAGGTCCCTAGGGTGTCAGAGGTACTGATGTCTGCTGCTGGAAAGCAACAAAAGCTGCATGATGTGGATAAAGAAGTACTGAGCTGAGATGGTTAGATGGTCTGAGCTGGCATTAAACAGCCTGGAACAGAGTAAGGCATTGGCCTCCAACTTGTAAACTCTTGGGCTTCGGTTGTAACTCTGGAGGAATTTCTTCAGCAACTTTCCAGTCAGGGCTGAAAGTTTGTACTGCCTATTCCGTCTAGTTTCCTTTAACCATTCTCCTTCACATTCTGCTGGAGGTGTTTTCGAAGCAACTCGTATGTGAGGTCTTCAGCTGCCCTGTTGACTCTTTCCTGTGAAGAATATGAATCTTATCTGCAAAGTAATGGATCAGCAGATCAATGTAATGTTTGAGAACCTCAGTGTGGACATGCTCCAGTTTCTCCAGGATGAAGAAGGATTTTCTAACATCTCAACAGTGACACTGGCCTTCATGGAGACTTATTGTACTGTTGCACTGGGCTGCTCAGCCATTTGATGACCCTAATCTTTACAGCTTTTATGATGTTCTTCATATTCAGTCTTAAAATGAAAAATAAAATGCACCAAAGTTTTCATGGCCATCCAGCACATCCTGATTATGCTAAAACCCATTAGCTGTTATTTCAGGTAATATTTGTCCCGTCCTATATTTTTGTTTTGTGCGTTGGAACGATCAAGTTGCATCCACAGCTGTGTAATGTAACTCTCCGCTATTAGTCACTCCTGTATAGCACAGCTGAAGTGGAGTCTGCCCACCTTTTGTGGAGATGCTATTATTATTATTATTATTCCTTTAGTTTGTTAGTGAACTCAGTGGTAGCACTAGGTTCTCAGCATGTGCTGTAGATGTAATGAAGACAAAATACAGTCAGTGAAGCTTGTCTAGTGAATTAAAATTGGAGTGTAAGGGCATAATGACCAATAAAGCAGCGCTGCTTAATATCTTTCAGTGTACTGATTGTGCACTTAAAAACCTGTGAAAACACAGAATGTTTGTTCCACTTCATCCCAGCAGAAATTGTCTCACTCATTTTTTTTTAAATCACGTGTATGTACATAGGCTACACAGTTTATTGTAAGCCAAATACACTCCTGCCACTGAGTGGTGACAGGATACTAGAGACAGCATACTTCTGTAGAGCCAGTGACAGTATTAGTTTGTGTTTGATAGGTGAAAACCTTTCCAGCATTATTCATCATAATATTGATATGGAATTAAAATACTTCATCACTTGAGAGGCTGTAGCAGAACAATATTACAGAGTAGCCCTGTGTGAGTTGGAGAGAATCACCCTGAATAGCAGTTTCACTAAATTGTGCTTTTTAGCTATTAGCCTCGGTCCTGTTTTTAGGAAAGTGAATACAATGTCATTAGTTTTGAAGGCTAATGCTTATTGTATTGGCTTTGGGAAAATGTAATATGTCGTTTGCTAACCTTAGCTAGCTATGGTGCTTCAAAAGAATTAGCTTAAGTAAAAGCATTTTATCTTTTCTTTCGACTTTCTTTAATGTATGCCTCTGTACTTTCAGTGGGTGAGTTTCAGAGCAGTGGGTAACATCTGACTTCATGCACCTCTTGTGTGCATATTTTAGATCGCACTCATGTTGTTGTTCCATCAGGCTAATCACAGCCATTACATTAGTCTTCACAATTGGGGATGTATCCAATCAAGTTGCCCCAGTAAAAGCTCTCATCTGACATGACATGATCGAAAAGTATTCATCTGATGAGGATGTGAGATGGCCATTTTTCTGCCTTTTTTGCATTTTACCCTACTGAACAACATCAACTTGCAAAGGTGAAGTTTAGGTTTAGTACACAATGATTGGTCTGCTGCAGTGTTATTGGTTTTCAGTGACGCTGAGTCACTTATTCTTAGTTAGGTTCATTCTGCTCATGTGTGCATGTATTAATAACATCAGGAGACAAAGTCCTGTGCCCACAGTCACATTCTGGAGACTCAATATCCATTTGTAAACGAAGGAGATTTTATTTTAAAGCTATACCATAAAATTTCACATTGGTTTGTGGTCATGGTTAAAGTTGGAGTTAGGCATGTGGTGGCGATGGTTAAGGTTAGGCCCCATCGAATGAATGTTGTCAATGTCAGTAAAACAAGGTTGTAAATTGGCATTTGACGCCAAAGTCACACATCCCACATCCACACAAGCATACTTTTGAGCACTGTGTGTGAAAACCCATTTAGTTGCCATGACATGTATACATTTCTTTCTTCTGAACCACCTTTCCCTCGGGTGAATCCTCCTTCAAAAAACTTCCAGTGGTACTGGAGGATTGATAGCCAATACCACACTCTGTGACCACTTTCCCAGGACTCCACTCTTTCTTTGCATGGTTGCCCTGCTTTCAGTGAGCGGGTTGAGAAGAGTTTGCAATTATTTTAGGAAAACTGACAATTTGTGACCCTTGGAAGAAACCATAAATAATGTGAGCATACCTCACTTTCTTTTCTACAACTCCAGCCTCAAATAGTATTACTTGAACCGAGTGGCCACTGGATAGGGAGTTCCTTATGGCTGTATTTGCCATAATGAATAGGTCTTGTTTACATTGGATTTCTTTTTAATTGTTGAAGCCGCCTTTCATTGGTTTCTTTAACGCATTCATTGCTCCCATCGGGCTGCGGGCTTATTCTAAATCTGCAAACGATTCCTAAGCATATTTATCTCTGGCTTTTTGGTTTGGAAGAAGTAGAGGATACAGAAATATGATTCCTCAGGAGATATTTCACATGCCTCAATAAAACAGGGTAATAAAAGGATGATGAATTCTTGGCCTTAGGTCTAGCACAGGATTTTGATCCTTTTACATTACATCACTTAACACAACCTCAGCCTGAAATATCTGATAGCTTCTTTATAAAACCCTCAGTTCGTGAAGGAAGGGATGTATAACATTTAGAAAAGTGGATGTGCATTTGGTAAATGCGGTGTGAAGGCTCCCTATAGTCATGTCTATCGTACCACACACTGAAAGGTAACATTTCAGATGAATTGAGATGGATGTGAAGGGCAGGAGCAACACTTTATTTTCTTTAAATTGTCCTACTGTTAAAGGACACTGGTTACAGCAGTTCACAGTAAACACTGTTCTGTTGTGGTGACAATGGATCAAAATATCCTTCACAAACAGAAAATAAACAAAAAGAGAGAATACGTAACAATGTAGTACCCTTTATGTTATCTTAAAGAACATGACAGGTGATTGCAGTGACTAAAAAGAACTCACATGATTGTGCGTCTTCACACGAACTCTGCTAAATTCACAAGTTTCAATATCTTATTCATTTTTGGTAGAGATTCTCTTGAAATTACTGCGTGATTGTATACCTATATAGAATGTGGTAAACACTGTGGATTATTACTTTGAGGAGCCTGCTGTGGCAACCACCTACATTGGGTGGATTTGAGGCCTATCTTTGGATGTCACCCTGGAGATTACATTGTTTCTATTTCCCAGAGAGTTAATGATATGCTTATGCTATGCAAATTTTCCTCACTGTTTTTAATTGTAGTGTTTGCAAGAGCCCACCTGATGTTCCTCCCCCACTGAACTATAAAAAGCTGAAAATTCAATACCATAAACATGTCCACTTCCATATGAGTAGACGATCACTTCAAAAGTAGAGAGAATGTGGAACGTGGAGAACTTTCAAAGTCTTTTTTTTCTGGACTGTGGGCTTGCTTCATTTTATGCTTTTGTAATTGCTAAGTTGTTGGTTTGTCTTGCTGTTTATGCCGTTATATGCTAATATTTTCTTTGTATCTTAGTCCCTCGGGAATTCATCTTCCAGAAGTTACATTATTCTTTTTATCTGCAGCTTCATAGTAAATGACAGATATTGTAAAGTCCAGTATTCTTAATAGTAGTAGTAATAGCATGCCTTGGTGCTTGGATTAACACAGTGTGTTTCCAAAGGATGTCCTTACCAAAATTGCCGCTGTCTCACTGTGCTTGTACTGTAAAAGCTTACAAACTACTGCACAAGTTTTACATTTAATTGATAATTTCAGTACTTGCGTTCCTCACTCTTGTGTTGATCTGAAATCCTGTGTTTATCTACAGTCACATATACATTCACACTTATGATGTTTGGGCAGCAACTTGCAGGAGACAGCCAAACACCAAGCCAGCGGCTGGCAAGTGAATTCTCCTGGTGTAGTGTTATTATTTTGAGACCTGGCAATGCAACAAATAATTGATAAGCAAACACATTTTACCTCAAATACAAACAGCACTCTGCATTGTCACAAATGACCAGTACCCCTGACCTGTGTTGTCCTGGCGCCCCATAGCTCAGGGTCTGCGGAAACACTGCAGTATTGCTTATGTTAATCACTAGTCTCAAACTGATGGGATGTTCCATTGCCTTCCGACTGTTGTTACACAGCTAAGACATAAGGAGAGAAGGAGAGAATGTAGAAATTATTAAAAAACACAGTTTTATTTCAGCTACATGTCCACTGAGCCTCTAAAATTCTGCCTTTATCATCCAAAACTGTATTTGAATGTCAGTAGTTTGTTCATGCTGAGGAGGAAGAGAAGCCGTCAAAGAACTGTCAAAAACTTCTGTCCACACACCGGCACTCCCCTCCACATAAAAACTACTATAACACATTATTCAGAATATTATAGGACACTATTAAAACAAAGTTGTAATCCAGGCTATATATTTTTATGTGGATGTATTCAGGTTTATATCTTTCATTCATTCTGAACACACATTTGAGCTCAGTTCAACGCAGATCCTTTGCGGTAACAACAGATTCCTTACACATTTACCATATGACCAAACACTTTGAATGCAGTTCATATAATAATATTTCCACTGGTGCTTTGTTTCCTTTTATGGTCACACAACCAGAAAACCATTCCCACTCTCTCACATAAACAGTCCCTTTTTCATTCATCGTTGTTATGGATGCCTGTGATTTTTATCTGTATCCTATAATTACTGTTTCTATGGAGAAAATGTTTGAGCTTTAGTGTTTATATATGTAATTCAAGTGACTTTCTTGGATGGTTTAAAGCATACTATTGTGGTGCATCATTGTTACCGCAATGACCACAACAGTCTTTAAGAGTTGATTCATGGTGGATTTTATAAGAATCATAACAATCCCGTGACCAGTGGTCATAATGTTAATGAATCATTGGTGATTCGTGCTGAGGTGCAGTATGTACAGTAACACATACATGCAAAACCAGCCAACCTTTCACAAATCTTGAGACTGTACAGCTTAGCTCAAATTTGAATTTTCTAGACTCAAAACAGATCATTCATTGGTTGATTACACACCATTTGTAACAGCATGCTACTTTGAAATGACCTTCTCTCCAGTCCTCTGAACTGATGTTTTAATGATGCATGAAATGTGCAGATTAGCAGTGTTAGTTTTATTTCAGTGCTCTGTGCCAGCCTCAAAATTGGTCATAGGTGCTTCTATGTCATATTTATGAGACTCAAGCTGTCTATTCAAAGAGAGAGGACCTTTTATACTCTTCACATGGGAACAGGTCAGCAAATGTCAATTCCAGTGATTCATATTTCATGTCAGAATTGAAATGTCTCACCCATCCATCATCCCAGCTCATACCAATATGTTTTAGATATTTTTTCTGTAGGAAAATTGAAACTTGCATCAGTTTTAGTAATGTCAAACGCATTTTATGTGGCATCAATTGTCTAAGGAAATAAGTGTCTCCACACCTGACTTCCTAGGGGTGGGGACAAAAGTGAAAATGATTTTCACTCATTTACGTAAATTAGAAATCCAACAAAGAAAAGTGCCTTCAGGCAATATCAACAATTAGAAAGAAAAAATGAGTTCTGAGTTAAGTCATAAATTACATTTTCCTTAGAATTCAAATGAGGTGAGCTGTTACTTGGAAGTCGTCGGCGATCGTATCTTTAATATTTCATTGGGGCCAAGAGGGTTCATATTGTTATGGTCTCTTGCTCATCAAGAAAAAAAAAATTGCAAATTAACTTTACATGTTATGCTATTGCTGTGTTTTGATTAGACTTTTTAATGAGCTTTAACTAGAGCCCTGAGCAAGAGCTTTGAAAGGGATTTGAAGTCTGTGATCTTTCTTGCGTCCTCCATAGAAAACAGTGTGTGAGGCAATCCTGAAAGGCTTCCCCGGGCATTTTGACAAAAACCAAACAACGTGTGGCCTGTCGCTGTAATCTGTGTCTAATGTAAGAGGGGAACACCAAAAGTTCTGGGAGTGATCTCAGGATGAACCATTGTCATTTTAATTTAAGTGCTAGATGAATAGATGGATCGATAAAACTGATCTACTGTTTTTTTTTTTAGAAGATAAAATGCATGTTTTGCTGACTTTAACTGTGATTGCTACTAATATTTGTGATGTGTAAATTCAACAAACTTAAACAACTAAGATTTCATGTTGGGCAGCTGGATGCAAACGTGACCATGTGAGTGAGAGACGTCCCCGCTGCCGGTGGAGTATTGGCACCTGCTTAATGGATGTGTAGTAAATGACCCTCGTTCTCCAGTGTTTGTCAGCATTAACGGCGTTCCTCTCTGCTGAGAGTAATGCCACAAAACTGCCTGTGTGACAGCCTGCAGTGATTTGTCGCGTTCCAAACACACAGCGTCATGACACTCCAATAATGGACCTGTGTGTTTTACTCAACAAATGGCACAATGACTGCCACGATGGAAGAAATTGGCTTCATTTTTATTCAAGCAGAGCAACAGGGCAAGGAAGGTGCAAGTGTGCCACCATCAACAAAAGATGGATCCATATTGATGATGAATTAATGGTGAGGAATGGAACACTATTGGAGTGTATGCACCTGAAGGGCCTTACTCCTCTGAACAGCTGCCAATACCTGCTCAATAAGACGCAGAGAGGACAAGGGCCTGGAAGTAGAGTTATCGCTTAGAGTTTAAGAAGTTCTGTTATAGCCTCAGGGTCCCTGACATCTAAGCTTTTTTAAGGACAACCACACAGTGTGATAAAGTAATTTTAGAGTTGATACTGCCAGTGTAGTTAATGTTGTGATATAAAAAGCCATAACAGCTAAATGCATATAAGATTATGCTTGAGCTTTATCCCCTACATGCTTATAACTCTTTAAGTGCAATGTTGCACACAATTTTAGTCACGTGTTGGTAATATGACTTATTTAAGACATAAGTAAGTCTTCTGTGGGTTTTACTGTCTGACCAACATTATTAACAAGCTAATCATGTGTTTATTTTGATGAGACCAAAGCAATTGTGAGCTCTGACGACGTCCACGCGTCTATAAACCCGCTAATCGTCTTGCAGATGGACTCATAATATATGGCAGGGTGGTGTGTCTTCCTCATGGTGAGCTTAATCAATGAAATGGAGTGGAAACTTTGTCGACATCAGCGGATCTCTGTTCTGTGAATCCAACTGTGGGCAAGTCAGAAGGACACACAAGCCGTCCCTGGTGCCACTCCTACAGACGTTCCTCCTGACATAATGTCACACATCCTCCTTCGCACATACACCGTTGCTCATGGCAACTGCACAGTCTTTGTAGACTTTGGGCCACAGAAAAAGCAAAGTTATTTAATTAAATAATCACAGTAATGATTAACAGCCTGTGAAATGAACAAGTAAGAGGGTGAATAGCAGAATGGAAAGGTGCCTTTCACATGTCTCCCTGCTCTGCTCTGACCAATTTAGATGATGTGTGAGCAGTTTTAACATACCGAAAACCAAGGCCAGTCGAAAACATGCTTTTAGTTGTTTGAATGAAATACAAATACTTTGTATTATAGATGTTTTCACACAAAACCAAAACCAAAATGACACGTAACTTTCACTCAATATTATTGTGAAGTTTTTCCTTTAAAGTGAATGAAGAATGCATTAATCTTATCTATCTCACATTAAGATGACTAAATATAGCACAAAAAAGGCTAGTTTTTTCATTAGGTAAATCAACTATAGACTGCTGAAACTGTGCCAGAAGCAGTCAAAAGCCCTATGCACAACAAGATACTGCTCACATGATGTACAATGTACTTAAACAACTCTAAATGACTCAAAAACCCCATTCAGTGAGGGGTAGCTGACCATGAAAACACCCATTTAGGAATTTAGTTTTTCCTCAAGGACACATTTCACTGGCTGAAGCCCAGTATATACAATACATGCGTGCAATATTGCAGCTTTAAATTCTCAGCACTGACTGACAGCAGGGACTGCTTGTGTAGCAAGATGGATACAGGGATTGACAAGGAGGCATAGCTTCCTCTGATTTGTGTTTTACAAGATGGTCTTTCATTAACACAAGCTTGCCTTAATTAGTAGTTGAGGTTAATGAAAAGTTGGTTTCACTCATAGCTAAGTGCTATGATATAGTGCTAAGATATACAGTTATGGGCTGGGTGATGTGGCCAAAATCTTCTGTCAGGGTGTAATTTTATTTCACAGTAATAATATATATCATGATATGTAAATGTGCAAACTCAGCCACGGGGTCCAGATTTCTCCTTAGTCATTTGTTCAAGGTCCAAACAGTTTGATATATCCAGCGTCATACTTGTGTTGGGCCATGTTGTTGAGCTAGTTTGCTGCCTCTGTTAAGTAGCTGTCTGTTTATCCCTTACCCTACAGAAGGAAACCACACTTCAAAATTAGTTATTAGTACTTCTCTTTTCAGCAGGACACACAAAGTGTGTATATAGTTATACAAATATTGACATATTTGGCAGGGTATATGTCAGTAGTTGGAATCAGAAAAACTTTGTATTGTTTTTGATTCCCAAACCAAGTGAACATTTATAGTGTTCTATGGAAACGGATGCATTTATCTTTTATATTGAAACAAATAGTTTAAGGCACCATTTCCGTATCCTTCAATGCCCTAAAAAACCGTCACCACTTTCTAAGTTGTCAGCTCAAACTGTTTAACAGGTTGTATTCTTCTCTTCTCCGACTTTGTCTTGTAAACAAAATAAAGCCACGGAAATGAGGTTTTTAGAACTGCAGAGGAGCTCAGACTCCCGCTGGCCAGTAATTTGTATTTGACAACTCAAGCAAGCAGTCACAAGTGTACTTTGTGTACAGACAATGTAGGAGTAAACATATTGGCCGGCTGGATGTATGGGCTCGGGAGCCAGATGTTTTGCAAGCACCCAGCACATTGTGCTTATGTGCCCTCTGTGGAGGCGAGATAGTGAGAGTGCAGGGAAAAAAGGGACAGGAGGAAAGGGTAAGACAGAGGAAGAGGAGCGAATTAAACGAGGTCGAGGAGCAACATATGAACTGTAGCTGAGGGATAAAAGAGGGATCAGTCAAGAGAACAAAAGTCAAGTTAACAAGGTGGGAGTAGAGAAAAATGATAAAAAAAGCAAGGACCAATAGCACATCAACTACTTTAAAATCTATAGTGCTCATTACTACTGGAAAGCAGAAGTTCTCTTGTGCAACTCTGCAATATGTTTTCAAAATGTATTGTGTAAAGTAAATTACTTAAATTGATTATTATACACTTAAGTCCCACAAGTACATACTCTATTAGTCTAATTTAAATGCTCTGATGAGGCGTGCAACCCCTTACAGTTAGAAACAAAACACAATATATTTTGCTCAATTTAAGCACAGAGACAGTATGTCATAAGACTAAACATCTGTTTCAAGTGTTCCATGTATTTACCCAGCACAGACTATGTCATTAGGGCTGTTATAGGTCTCACAAGTTATTTGGTTGTAGAGGAAAGCTGTGATGTTTATGTACTGTAACAGTATTTTGTTTTCAACAGGAGTGTGTTTAGTGAACAAAGAGAAAATAGGCCTCATTCACAAACAGTTGTGTATGCACAAATTTGCGCTTCAATCATATGTACGAATATTTTAGTAGAAATCTGGGATTCATCAATATTTTCTTACCTAAATTTATTTGTACTCACATTTTTTAACTTAATGCCTTACATATTAAAACTGTACTTATTTAAAAAGGCTTTAATAGAAAAAACAAAACAAAAATGTAACTATAAAACAGAGTTTCCTAGCTTTTATTTTGTAGAAACTGTGCATATAATTATTTATTCCCACTGGTTAATTGGTAGCCTGTTAATAGGCATGCAGGGTATATAAAAGATTCTGATCTACCTCCCAGCAGGTGTTAAGATGTCATATCCAACCTTGCTGGAAGATTTTGCAGTCCGTTGAAGAGGGTGACAAATGGCTTATCAGCTGTTTCCGACTGCCTTCACCCTCACAGACGCTTACTGATTGTCCGACACTGGTGTGTCAGGGCCTTAATATGTGCTTAGAAATAACTTCACTGCTTTCTCCATGGTATACCTCAGTGCAAACGTATATCCTTGTATAGAGAAATGAGAGTGTGGCAGTAGGCTGATTGCAGATAGCCTGTTAAGTTAGAATGATTATTATTCACTAACATTATTCACTAAGTAGTAAGAACATTTCTACGCACATATTAGTGAATAAGGCCGAATGTTTGTGACGTTTACCGGTTAACAGTACAAAAGGACGATTTACAATTCTAGAGATGCATCACTAGTAAAGCAGAGGCTGACAAACTTTAAAGGGGGGCAATAACAAGTAATTGGCTGATTTGTGAGTCTTCCACGTAACAATAGCCTTTAAGCTACTGAAATCATGAATCTTTATCACAGCTGTTATATTTCACTACTGACAGTGTTTTTTTTTTTTTTTTTCAAGGAATAATTAGGCTAACGTCTAATTGGGTTTGTAAAGTGGAAGAAAGTCAATATATTGTTTTGTGATGGCAGTGTAAGAGGAGGAGTTTAAATGTTGCAGTAGGCCTGACATGAAATATGTAGATTTACTCACCAAAAGACAGCTGTTGCCTCAATAGCCAACTTGATGTTGTGGTTTCATTGAGGCAAAACCAGAGGCTGGCATAATGCTTCAGTTTGTAATTTAGGACCAAACATTGTACTGAGGACAATAGATGAATCAAGAATTATGAGATTAGAAAACATTTTTATTCTAAAGCACTACTTCAAAGTAATAAAGTAGCTGTTCATCTATCCCTAAATAATATTTCTGTTCATATGATGATTGACGTCAATTTGCCTCAGTGTGTTTTGTCATGATGTCACAGTCTTGTGACATCATAACATTTACCATTCGCATGCAAATTTTTCACATACTTTTTGTTGCATCATGCTATTTTACTCATACTGTATGGCATTTGTTGAAGGACTTGTTTGATTTCTGTATGAGCTTTTATCCCTGGCTTTTTTGCATTCACTTCACCAGAATGTGTCTCTTAACCTGTGCTTCTGTAAGACGGAGATATTTGTTATACTATTCAAAAGACATCTACTTTAAAAAATGCAAATGTGAAGGTACAAACAGGATATTGTAAGCACTGCATAGGGTAGTTATCAGCCAAAAATTCTATTATACCATCTTCAAGCAGTCAAGAAGCTTTATTTTTTTATTTTTAGCCACTAATAAAACACAGTATTAACAGTTTACTGGGATAATGCTATTAAAAATTTATCAGCATGCTATGAAAAAAAAAAAAAGTCTTTTGGACATAAATCTGATCTATGAATAAATGACTTGGCGTGCAAGCAATTAGACTTGTTTCTCTTTAGTTGCCCAAAGATACAGATGTTAATTTCACATTTCAGAGGGCATCGACAATGTCTCCGAGCAAGTCAGTTCACTTTAACAAGCTTTGAGATAGGAAGACAGTGCAGCATCTGATGTTCTTTAGTGCCTTAAATTAGATTTTTTTTTTTTAATATGAAGCTATAAAAATAAACTCTTCCCCTCATTCTTTCACACTCTTAATTCACTTGACAAACATTTTTAGGGGCTTCTTTATTTTACAGTTGGTATTGCCTACATAAAAAATACTGTTAGTGACATGATTTTCCCTCACAGTAACTGCATTGTTTATAGACTTAATGTGGTTGAGGTACAGCGACTACAGAGAATACTGGATGTCAGTGCTCCTTGCTGGTCTACGGAATTGACCCTTCACTAAGACCTGTCCCTTGATTGCGGACTGGTCAATCATTGCGTAGCATCAGCAAGCTCTGACCGAGGTCCAGCAGCTACACGGCTTTGCTCCATAGACTCTAATGTTATTGCTTCAGATTTTCAGGGTGGTTGTGTGATTTTCAAGCTAGTCACGGTTAAACATAGTGCCTGGGGCACGTGTAAAAGGTTGGAGGGAGATATACATTTCTTCCGTAATTCAAAATTGAAATCAAAAACTTAGAAGGATGCAGTTAACTAGCTAACTCCTGAAGGTACAGTAAATGTACACACATACTGCTTTTGCTTCACTGTTTTCTGTCTTGATCACCAGGGTCATTTAAAAAAATTTAATTTGAATCAGAATGATCCAGATTTGATTTTGCTGTCCAGGATCAGCTCACCCGTCTTATTTTGCGCCGGGATTCAGATCAGCATTGATTGGATCACTCTTATCCAGATACAAACTTTTCAAGATGACTAAATCCAGATAACCAGTGCTCCAAAAGGACCTACATAACACAACGTAGGCAGTCTGCCAACAAACATACTGCAATTCCCTCTTATCGCCGTAGGTGCCGCCAATGTGACTAAAACAGAGATCTTTGAGATTATAACTTTAAATAGCTAAATGGCTGTCTGGGGGATTATTTTATTGGGACAACTCCTTTTTTATTTTTATTTTACAGTACTAAAAGGCTTAATAGGTATCTTAATGTCTCATTTATCTACTTTATCACAGTAGATGGTAAACAAATCAAGTGCAAAATATAAGTAAATGTATATATATTTGACCAATTTAAAGTTTTATTATTTTTTGTTCCTGAATCCACCCCTCTACTGGGATAATCCTGAATTTTTTGGATCAAAGTTACCCCAGTCTGACTAACAAATTTCAAACATCACAGACTGAATGTTTGCTCAAGATGAAATCCAGGACTGGATTACACAATCTAACCCTTTTTCAGAATCCCTTTTTTCTCTTGAACAACCCATTTTTAAGATTTGATTCTATCTGATAGTCAAAATCTGATCAGATTACATAACTAGGCCCAGGTGATATGGCTGTTCACTTTTACACGGTGAACCGTAGGCTGTATTAGTAGCTTCTTTCTTTACCTTTTTAACTTGCTTTTTAATGCTGAATGAGTCTGACATCTTGTACATATCCTTTAAAAGCATATTGTAGACCCTTGGGCTCCATGCTAGCTCCGACAGCTTGACAGATGATCACAAAGGGGCGGGGCTTAGTTTACCACAAATGTAGACCAATCAAAACAACAACCTCCAACATGTCCTGGGATTAATCAACAGCTCTCTGACTTCATGATGCCTACTGGCTATTTGTATTTTTCTGCATTAATATTCAGTAGACAGCACACAACTATGATGTAATCTAAAATTTAGCAGTGAAATGAACGTCATTTATCATGTAAAAATCATTGATCATTCAAAAATATAAAAATGATACTGCCGATTGTAAATACTATTTATATCACATTTAGGCTGCTGTTCCAAAAGATAATCCAACGCTATTCATTCTTCATACAGGCAGTCAGATCTCGTGTCCTTTCACTCAGATCCTAATGATTCACTGACTGATTATTCTTCATTAGAATCTCATACCTGGCTGGAGCCTGTCCCATCATCTTCTTTTTTCTTTAATGGCAATTCATATGATTAATTGAATCTATTTTTGTTTTACATCGTGGGTGACACGGTATGGCCGCTTATCAGTTTCCCGTCATTAGGTGGTGGGGCTTGACAATGGGTCCGCTGGCTGGGGTCGACACGACTTATCGGGATAATGTATGGCCTCCGGGTTTTAGGTTCAGAATCCTTCCCCTCAGGTAATATTTCTTCATTTCTGCAGCCATGGTCGGTCCGTCAGTCTGACGGGTCTCCACTCTTAATTGTAATGCTAACCCGCTGGGCCACAAGGCTGCTAAAGACCTAATCAGTTCATTTTTGACCATATAAATTACAGTTTTATTCACAGATATCATTAAAAAGCTCACCTTAGATGAAATATATGATTTTTTTGTGTTAAGGAACTTGCTGTGGTTGAAAAGATAGCTCTGGTTGATTCCTGTATTTAAAAAGAAAAGCTGTAAAGACCACATTTAACAGCCTCTCAAACACTTAGCAATGTTAGGATGTTGTCTTCATGTTTGTATGTGTTGTTATAGACCTTTATATCAGTTTGAGAATGACAGAATGCGCCACTGCTGTGGCTTGGTGACACTTTTGTTTATTTTTGAACTGTTCATTGTGAATTTAAAGGGACCTGTTTTAAAGTTACACTTTTCCTGTGGATAAAGTTTGGATACAGTAACAACTCTGACATTAATTTCCCTTTCAGCAGGCACGTCATTGTGAGTGTTGTGAAAAGGATGTATAGTATGCCAGTAGCCTGTCTTAAAGTAGTGATACTTGAGCTATGCGCTTTTTACCTGGAATGAATAAACCTGACAGCAGGATCAGACTTTGCACTCCCTTTGTACTCCCTCTGATAGCATAGAAGTTGTCCTCGCACTAGCTCAAAGACCTCATGACAAGCCTTGTCCGAGCCAAGATACAAACTGACTGTGAGATTAGCCAGACATGACATGCCAGGGAAGGTGGGGAAGCTGGTGATAATGCCATCGGCAGCAGTCTGGGTCAGCTCAGTGCCAGGATAGAGGTTGGCAGGACTGGCATCCCTTACATTCTGCACAGCAATGCAAAGTACCCGGGGGATAGTGATGTGCAACCAATAACACTTCCAGTGTTAAAATTTGCATTTAGGAAGGGCTGTCTAATGTAATGCAACATAACAAAGTAATGCATGGCATGAGGCAGCCTTACGTTGGCGTCGCTCATTGCTTGGCATAAGTCTGAAGCAGTAATTGGTTAAAAGGAAGAGATAATTTCTTGCCATCCCACCTGTTTTTGATTTAATTTTACCCTGTTTGTGTGAAGAGAGATGCAGCTTGAGTCATAGCATGCTCTCTTATGTTTGCCTGTAAGCCTGGGTTGAGAACTCCTACACAGCTTTCCAGCGTTTCACCTCTTTACATTCAGAAACTGCAAGATCTAGCAAGTGCTAGCAATTTATTTTCCAAGAGTTCCTCCAAACAAAACCGTCACATGTGACAGTTCTTGTCATGTAACAGGTGAAAAATGACAGTGTGTGTGTGTGCAGCTCACACTTGCCAGCTCACATAATGCACTGAGGTTTTTGAGAGCTTTCACATGAACAGTGCATGCCACATAAGGTGTGTTTACCAGACCGCAGATAATTCAAATGGATGGTGCACTGCATGGCAAAGCTCAAGTGAGCAGGACTTAATTTTGTGAGCCATTTCACCACATCACTCACCATTATTCTCTACATTGCCTGCATGTGTAGTCATGTGACAGGTACCTTTCAGATGTCTCGCTGTGAGATAAATACAGGGATTAGTGGTGAGATGGACGATACAAAGAACGTTTTTTTTTTTTCCTCCTGCTTGCTGACCAGCTGCATTTTTTGTCTTTTCTACTCCTCACAGATACAGTTATGCTCACCCTGAATTTGTAGCCTCATCATGATAGTAATAAGTTATGCCATGTCAGGTTTTTTCCTTTCAAATTCTCAAGGACAAGTGAATAAATAAGTAAAATTACATACCTGATTCCTTCGTAAAAATTCAGGAATTCATCTGTGTTTGTATGACATAATACAAATAAGTTAAAATTAAATTTACAAAATCAAAAAGTAAAGGGTTAATTTGGATCTTCAAAATTACCATGTGCAGAGCAAATACTCCATAGTTTAACTGTTGCCTTTTTTCATACCTGAAAGAAAATGGTTGCATAATTAACACCTCATTTGCATTTTCCTCCCATTTTTCTCATCTCCATCTGGTACCACAAATATTGTTTGCGAAGCCAATGTCACAACTGTAAATTGTGTTTTCTTGCAATATAAAACATGACTTTTGCGTGTGTGGAGCTATGGAATTCAGGTGTGAATTATTTTCGAACTGATCAGCTCCTAAGGTGTTTTTAATTTCACACTGTTGAGCCTTACATACAGAACACTAATGGCTACCTTTACATTAAACATGCCCCCCCACCTTCTGTTTATCTCTCTCACTCCCTCCCAAAAGCACACACACACACACACACGTTGTAGTTTCCCATTGTAGTCAGTAGCCCATGACTGTACATTTTAAGGGTAGTGATTTTATTTTTTCCTTTTCTTCCTTTCTTCGCTGCTGCAAACAGTTTAACTCAATCTGCTTTAGAGTTAAAGGGTCATATGATACATAATGTTCTGTGCTCTCCCACTACAGCACAGCCCCCTCTGTCCCATGTAAAGGTTTAGCCACAAACAAGATACAAGCTTCAGGGTCAGTGTTTCAGGAAGTGAGGGCAGAAAACCACACAGACCATACATTATGCATTAAGACCTTACAGACTTCTCGGAGTGAAACAACCGAAAACAGAGTAGAAATTCCTTCACAGCTGCAATTCTGCACACACCAGTTCTGCTTTTCTCTACGTGTAGAGTGCGTGAGGTGGTTGGTTGGGTAATGAGACAGATGGACAACACAGATTGCTGACATTAGCCTGCTCTTGATCTAGATCATGATTCCTCATCAAGCTAATCATTTATCAGAAGACTCCATCTTGTTTTTTGGAGGGGGGAGAGGACAAGCTGTGCAGCCCTGGCTGCTTCAACACTTGACCGCATGAAAAAATGGCGTCATGGAGTGTGTTGAAATGACAAAACATTAGGGGTCTGTTGCAAATGCTGTTTTGACTGAACACATCCTAACATACTTTGGGACTCAAGAAATGTGGCTTCTTATGAAGTGTTTTCCAGATTTCTATCCATACCTTTTCCACGGATAAGTGCACTGATGCACTTGTGTCGGGCCCACACACACAGCTTCATCCGTAGAGAGAAATCTGGAGCTTCACAGACGTGCTGTGTCGAGAAATGACTGCTAAGCTACGATGAGACAATCGCTAGTGGGAGGAGGGGTGTCGCAAATTAAGTGTATCTTAATTCTTAACTAATTAAAAAACATACAAAAAAAGTACTCATATTTTTAAGAGATAGTCTCGCTGCTGCGAAAACAGCTTGTATGGATGTTGTGACAAGAGACCTGAAAATACTCCAAATGCAATGGCATTGAAACAATCGACTCTGACAGTTTGGTTCACCATCATGATGTTGCTTTTGTTAATTTTATAACTTTCTGTAGCATACTTTTGGGAACAGTTGTTCCCATCAAGTATTTACCAGTCTCCCTTGACTCAGAATATGTTATGTATCGCCATCACCTACAAGAGCTCGTCTTCCTCGTCGGAAAAAGCAATATGATACTGTCAGTCAATGCATATTTTCTCAGGTATGAAATGTCAGCTGTTTTTGTTAAAAAGTTTCTGCAAAAAATTATAGACTGCACATAGCAGAGTGCAAATATAATAAAAACAACAGAACTGTGAGCTGATTTTCAAGACTGATGCAGCTGTACCATCAGTATTCAACATTTTGTATCATTAATGAACACTGTTATGAAAGTGGTTTGAATAGACCACATTCACTGGATACTCACACTGTATCGTGTAGAGCTCACATCTCATATCTTTACTACATTTGCTGAATCTGAACTGAGTATGCCACAGAGCAAATCTTCATATTTCTTGCAATACACCATCAGGCCTGACATATTGGCCTGCTCTGTGCCACCCATCTGTTCACAGCTGGGCACAGTGGCAGCAGCCAGCCCAGGCCATAGTCAGTGCCACAGGGGTAGGGGCTGGAAAGGAGGGGGACCGCTCTAATGAGAAGCATCCACACAGCCTCCCCATCTACAGAAATATAACGGAAAGCACACCAGTGTTTCCCCTCTGAGTTTCCCATCTCTTTTCATGACCTAGTGGGAGATGAATGGCTTCATTTTCTTTTGCCCTCGGTTAAAGTGGCATCTTGTCCACTCATTGCCCCTCTCGCCAACTGATGTTGAGAGAATAAAGAGAAACATGCTGGTCACATGCCAGGGATGGAAAGAGATAGCTTTTTATATGTCAACAGAAAGACACATGAGCAAAGCAGGCAACATAAAGGCTCGCAGGCAAATTGGATTTGAGTAATGACTCATCCTGTCACAGCAGACATAGACGTGAAATGAGCACCCAGGACTTTACCAGACTGTGGCAAACTAAAGCAGAACAGAGTAGTCAAAACAAAGCTGGGTTATTTAGTTTGGTATTTGTCTGAGTTTCTGGAGCCTCAGGCTTGCGGGTAAATGTCTTTTTGGTCCTGTGTGTTGCACACTGCAAAGATTAATTAGTCGCTCAAATGATGCAATAGCTCCCTGACTCCATGAGCATCTACAGCAAATGCATTTTAAGGTAATGTGGGCAAAATGTGTGTCAGCCTCTTAATATATACATCATTAGGCTTTTGTTCTTTAATGATCATCAGTTAAAAAAAGACTGTTTTGGTTCTAACCTTTTCATTAACAGCATTTTATTCTTCTTTTTAAATGTCACAAGATTTAATACTAGCACAGCTTAGGGGAGAAAGCTGCAGATTTTGCCAGCATTAAAAATGGACAAAAAGAATTTAGGATTGAAGAGACTCACTAGACTAATGTCATTCTGAATTGGCTGGCTCGTATATCACAGGAGAAAGTAACTGTTTGTTAAAAAAACAACAAAACTCATTCCTAAAAGCTTCAATTTCAAAGCTTAGTCTTGCTTAAAGGTATACTATGCAGGATTTCCCTCCCAAAAAATACAGACTTAAACAAAAGTAATCCCTCTCAATCATCACTTATGACCCACTAGAAGTGTGTGGTAGTGTATTTATCTGCACAGACCCTGCCCTCTGTCTGTACTTTCTCATTTTCCTCTTATTTTGCTATGTTCAGGGCATTTTTCAGCATGTAGCCCCTAGCCAAATACAACACGAAGGTGAGGTTGGGACTGCATAAAAAGGTAGCGAGCAGGTAGAAGCAGCATGCACCCAAGAGGAAGCTACAAAAATTGTAGACACAGCGCTAAATAAAGGGAGGACATAGCAAAGTGGACAAAGCTGCTTTCAAAAAGAGAGTGAATCTGGGGTTGGCTTTCACTTTTGCTGGAGAGCATTGAGGAATAGGATGAAAAGTGACACAGAATTAGCCTGTTCTGTTGGACAAGTAGGTGCTGGCGGTTAGTTAGCTTGATTTCAGTATCTGTTTTTCCATTACAATAAATGTAGCACTCTTATAATAGTGCCAAGTTTAAATGTTGTTAACAAACAAGAACCAACCATATCTGCATTGTATACCTTGAAATGATTGTACATTATGACTTGACACTTTTTCTGGCTTATGTCTGACTTCTGTGGGTGGTTTGGCCAAATGACACTTGCCCCTGACCACTGAGCCACCAACAACTGTATCTGTAACTGAATCTGTATATAAATCACTGGTATGTCTATCGTTTATTTCGTTAGTTTCATAGTAATCATTCATTTGACTAGTGGTATTTGCGTGCAGGTACTATGTGGGTCCACAAATAAAATATCCTGAAATGGGCTAAATGTCATAATTTCTCGTAGATGAAGGTATATCATTGAGTGTAACTGAAAAACTTAATGTTACAGTGTACAATCTGTAATGATTCCCAACACTGTACCAATGGGAATGTTCAGCAAACATTCTACCCTTTACATAGGCTGAAGGACTTCATATATCTCATTTGCATGATCTCATATTATACACTCAAATCAAGAACCCTAACCTAACCTCTCTCACTCAAGTAGGGCTGCTGAGAGCTGATGAAGTGGTGGCCATGATCATGTAACAGAGAGAACGGGGAACGTCCTCAGATACTATCATGGACTGGGTTATTAAGCGCGCTGGCACTCCAGAGGAAAGACAAAGATTAATTTTCGCATTGAGGGTGGTGTAACTTAGGCAGTTGGATAAATAATGGGAATCCAAGGATACACTGACATATTTTTTTGGCATTTAGAGATACAAGGATACATAATTTCTCGATCTACCCTAATAAAACACTGTACACTCACATAGCATTATCAGTAACTTTTCTTGGACTCATATTCCCTTGGTGCTTTGGAAACTATACATTCTTAAACAATATACTGAGTGTACTTAAATACTCGCCTTTAAAGAAGTCTGGAATAGATATTTGATTAGTCAAGTCTGATCCAGAGTCACATTGTGCTAAAACATTTTAGACTGAGTAGATACATTTTCATTGGCAGCTCCCTGAAACTTGCCAGCACTGATTAGTCATAATCACCTCCAACCACACAAAAGAGAATAAATGGCAAAAGCTCCTTACTCCATCTCTCCTACTCTATCGGTAGCAACCAGCCTTCTAATCCAATAATGGTCACACTGTGTTCAAGGAATCTTGCCTGAAATCAGTTTGTGTTGATTCATCCGTATGGGGGCTGTATTTACTCAATCAGTGTTGGTACAAAATTTCTAGTGTCCCTAAAACTTGGTTGGATGAATCATTTTGTTAGACTGTACTGCAATTTGGTTGCAGATAGACTGTAGATGGAGTACAGGCCGCTCCGAGTTGGAGGCTCTCTGGCTGCCAGCCGGTCATGTCCAGTTTCCAGCTATTATTCAGCCACTGGGAGTCCCCCCCACACCCCACACACCTCCTGTTGTCTGACAAGGCCTGTCTAGAACCAAGAACCCATTCCTTTAATAGCAGGGTGTCACCATGAGATGGCACTTTGCAAAAGTACATGTACACATAAACCAATGTACAGTACACTGTCATGTTTCTTTGTTCTGTTTAGACCATGGTTTGTACAGTACAGTACAGTATAAGTGTAAGTATAATAGTTGGCCATCCATCTAGTCAGACCATCTCTCTTTGGCACTATGTTTGCCCCTAAAGTAAATCTGCTTTTAGGTGGTCAAATATGTAGAGACTCAACATGTTGACTTTTAGGCATGCACTGATCTAATTCAAGCTGGATTTCTTTTCCATAAGATGTAAATGTTGAATCTCTACATGTCTTATGTAAGGAGATGCCTTCTGAGGCAGTAGTAGGCCCCGAATAATTGAATATGACAAGAAATTTTAAGCGCTGTACGGAGAAAAGTTTTCAAATTTAAATTACTTTGAAGAAAGACTTGAAATTTTGGTGATTACTTTTAAGAGATAGTTTATGTATTTTTTATTTTGTAGATATTTTGTGTTAATTATGGGGAAAAGTACATTTTAGCCCACAGAGACAGATGTGATATGATTTAGGACATTTAATTTTATTTTTTGAAGGGATGTGTATTTTGCAAAAACATATTACAGCGACTGTGAGTTAAAAAACAAACAAAACAACAAAAAAGAACAAAAAAAGGGGGGATAATATTCTGATTTAAAAAGAAACAAACAAAAAAAACCTCAGCTTATCATAGTAAATATACAAGATAAAAACCTAGATTTTTTTTTATTTAGATGTAAGATTAAAGATGTAAATGTATGAAAAGAAAAACCCCATAAATTTTTAATAAAAAAACGTATCAGTTTCTTCTCACAGCTTTATGATTTTACAACTGTAGACAATATTAAGAAATGTTTTTTTTTTTTTTTTTAACCCAGATTTTACCCCTTTCATCAGCTCTGTATTTCTTTTCATTATTATATTTTCTTACAATGGCCCTAATAAATTGTGGTAATAATAACATGTTCTGGCCCAAAGTGGAATTACTGTGCAATGTTGATGGCACTCTGCCAAAATCAATATTAAGAGAGACAAAAAACAGTTTCCAATCTTTCCATTGGACATTAGAGTTTATCAGATACAGCTGCCATTAATTATGAAGTAAATCTGGCTAAGATTTTCAAATTATGTTGTATATTAATAAGGCCTATTGGGATCCCATATGCTACTTTCTCTTTGGTGCTAAATAAAGAAAGATAAGACATTTCCTTTGTAGGACACTGCTCTGTCCTTCTCAGTCTCTCTCGCTGCTTGCGTTTTATCTTCACCGTCTCTGCTTACACTGTGCTCACAGAAGAAAACATCAGTGTTCAGCTCGTCGCTAGGGAAGAAGTTTGACTCGAGGGAAGAAAGGAAATCATCAGATTGTCAGTTCATATTTCACTTTGAGGTATAGTTGAGAGAAAAAACATTTCCGTCAAGTGCAATAAGAAGTTGTCTATATGACTAACGGTGGTCTAATAATGAAGACAACGTGGACCAATGGAAAGTTGCGTAGATCAAACAAATAGCTGATTAGCTACTGGCACGTTTTCAGGTTTATTTTTTGAGAAGTGCCAATCTAGTTTAAGTTTTGGATGACAGGATCTTAAAGCCACAACATACTGCAACATGGACTTGTGAAAATGGTATCTCTGACTTTCTGCATCAGAATTCTCCAGTGCTGTCTTCAAACATTTCATCTATCATCAATATTTACGCTAATTCACAGTAAGTTTCCTCCTAAACTCCTGTTCAACTCTGAAAATTACTGATGTGACACCCCATCCTCCATGTTTATCCAAAAACTATAAGAAAATGCTACAGCAAACACACAATGGACCCGGTAATACACTGTAAGTAAATTAGGGTATTTTTTTCTCTAACGTGTTCTTCTTGAGATGCCACATCGAATTAGTAAATCAAAAGTGTTGACATTAATCTCATCCATCACTCAAGTTTAAATATAATCTACAAGGTACAAGTTTAAATATCATCTAAAGGGTAAAACAGTCCCATACATAGAAATCCCAGCTGAGGCTCCATCCATTTTTAGATCACTGAAGATTGACTTCAGTTGAACGGCAAGGTGCAAGTGCAGATTTTCAGTATTTGCTTATCTCAAAGTGATTGCCTGCACTTGCCGATGGGAAATAATGTCATTTTGACAAACACACACAGAAATAAACAGAAACATTCAATGTAAGAATAAACTGTGAGTAAAACTGCTGCTCGTCCTCCTATCTTCCTCCTCCAATGCATTTTTCCTCTTATAGTATGAAATTTCTGTCTGCTCAAAGCTGAATGTTAGTTAATTATTTTTGTATCTTTCACTATGGCTAGAGGCCCTATCAGACTTATATGCATGCAGTACAGATAAGGGCTTATTGGCAGAGAGAAGCGGACGATTTTTAATCATAAATACGGGCAGCTCTGCTCATCAAAGTACCACTGTCTGTAGTTTGTCTAATCTGGTCTTTCCAAACTCACCCCACTTCTTATATTTTACCAACATGATTTTATTTCTTCCCCACTCCCACCCTCCCCCTGTCACTTTTTTCTTTCCGCCTCCTTAGTATTTGGATGTTTGTGTGTTACTACCAGCACAGATATTTGTAAATGACTTACCTCACATGCATGGTAGCTCCCCAGAAATGCCTGGTGTAATTTAGTGCCAGTTTAGAGTTATTTACCCCACCCTATAAAATTGTTTGTGTAGCTGGCATACAATCAAAGCATGCACAGAAAACATTTGGACTCATACATCGTGGACAAGCATTTAAAGCACAAGCCAGAATGTAAAAATTGTTGGAAGTTTTATCCAGGCTTTCTTGTTGTGTTGGAGGTCAGATTAAGTTGGTCTTGTTCTTGTGTATCTTTGATGTATGTCAAAGCATGGCTGGGAGAGATTGCAAAAGACAGCGTGAAAGCATGCTTAAGGAAAAACAAAGAAAAAAAGCTGCTCAACTTTCATTGAACTTTGAGCCGTCATTCCATGCTGTAAATGATAAAGAAAGAATCACACTAACAGGAATAGTTGTGTTTGTAACCAGCTGGCATCCTGCAGGCCTTGTTTGACTGCTTGTTAAAGCCACCATAGCTTCGGTGCATAGAGCCACAGACCCTTTCAGATGATATGGCATGACCAAGTTGTTGGCTATTGGCAGGCAAAGGGTCATGACTCCTGCCTTGTGTCCATCCCACATTTTCAGTGGCTGGCCAAAATTGACCTAATAAAAGGTTTTGTGTCATTTGTAAGGTGTCACTGCAACATAAGCTGTCTTGCTGGTCAAAGGACTTAAAACACAAAACAACTTGTGCTAAAAGAATTAAACTAATGAACTTCATATCCTACAAAATTCCCTTTCTTAACTATTACATAATACTGAACTATGTATGGTATATCCCTGATTACAGAAATGAATGACTGACGGCATCTGCAATCATGTAATCAACTGGAGGGAATGCCTTCTCTTCTTATTAGAAATAATCTCAGCTCAAATGTACATTCTCTACTGGATATTGACTCTAGGTAGAAGAGATTATTTCTCAATAAAGCCATTAAAGTGATTACAGTGTTTTATTTATATTCTCTTTTCCTCTTTCTTCCCTTTATAGCTGTTTTTCCTTGTCCCTGTAGGGTATAGGCATCAAACCTAATTATTGGTTTTATTAGAATATCTGTATAATGTTGCAGCAACACACATGTGGATTGTTCAAAGTGCGATCTGTTGCGTAACGTGCATACAGTAATTGGTATGGTGGTTTTGTTTGTGTGTTTGTTCTCAAAACGACATTTATATTTTGGTTTACTGCTCATCCAGTAAATTAATGAATGCAAGATGCAGGATTAATGATAGAGAGAAAGAAGGGGGCATCATTTATGGTCTGTTATCATTAGTATTATAAGCCTAATTATTCCACAATTTTGAAAGTAATATTTAATTAATTTTTAATTGATTGCACCACAGGGAGTTTGGAGACCTGTGGGGTTAGCAATCTGAGTTTTGGGAAAGACGTACAATTTAAAAAATGTACAATATGTTCACCATATTGTGTGTTATAGACTGAAATTATGTGAACATCACACACTCTGTATAACTCAGAGGTAAAGCGGTAGAGCTCCAGTCTGCATGTCGAAGTATCCTTGAGCAAGATACTCAGCCCCAAATTGTTCCCAATGATGCTTCCATTGGTGTGTGAGTGTTTTAAAAACAGGTGACACCAGTGTGTGAATGTGTGTGTAAATTGGTGAACGTGACTCGTAGGGTAAAAAGTGCTTTGAGTGATTGGATGATTAGAAAGGTGCGATACAAATGTAGGTCCATTTACCATTTACCAAAATCTGAGGCGTCAGTTGACGTCAGTTATTACAAAAATCATCACATGTTCCTCTTGTGATTTTCTTGGGCAAGGTTAGGGGTTGGCATGTACAACAACTTTGGTTTAAAAGTGGATTAATTAATTAATTCCTCCACAGGTTAAATTTGGACATCTTTACTTTAGGGCTGCAACGATTAGTCGACTAATCGATGACTAATCGACTATTAAAATAATTGATGACTATTTTCGTAGTCGACTAATCGGTTTGAGTCATTTTTCATAGAAAAGTACTATAAAAGTACCCCAAAATACTCTATTGCAGCTTCTTACGTTCAAATATTGGTGGCTTTACACACTCTCCCATGACGATGAACTTAAACCCTTTGGCGTGAGTACAAAACAAGACATTAGATGACATAATTTTGGGGTTTGGGAGAGACAGACCGACATTTTTGACCATTTTAACACATTTTTCGATAAAATGACTGGTCGATTAATCGAAGAAATAATCGACAGATTAGTTGACAGTGAAAATAATCGTTAGTTGCAGCCCTACTTTACTTGTTATCTTAAAGTTAGAATGAGGTTTTGGTCTTCATAGAAACTGTATGCATGTGATTTCAGCAACTCAAGCATGTTGTCTTTGGGATTTTGTTGTTTATCTGTTTATGTACATAAGCTGGACATGTACAGTGTGTTTATGTTTAAATCTATGTATTTTGCATTCCTGGGTCCCCTAATAGTGTATTGAATTTTTGTATACCTATACCATTTTGTTACTTTGAGTTCTAGACTTTTGATATTTCATCTTTTTGCCATGTGTCATTCCATTCAAAGCTCAGCTCAAATTTCCTTTTGACATGTGGCCATTGACAATAGCTGGGAGTGTACCTGCACGACTCTCTCTGGCACGACTCTCTCTGGCACTGCAAAACAGAATGGTTGATATTGAAGCATTTGTTCCTGGGTGGGTAGACAAATATAAAACAACACAATACATAAAAGTACATCAGGGTGAGACAACAAGTAAAATCAGTATGATAATCACAAAAAAAATGCAATAGAGCTCCCTGAGTCTCTTTTGTGTGTGGGTATGGAATTTAACTTCCTCACTATAACTGATAGCAGATTGACCCAAGGCTGTATTTCTAAATTGCGCTACACAGTAACCCCTAACAGATGCTCTAGTCCTACTGGCGCTGCCACTGCCGGGATAGGCCAGGCATCCTCTAAGAGGAAGGGGTAGGAGTTTATGAATAACTTCAAACATCCGGCATGCATCAGAGTAAAATGAGAAGTTATCAAAATTGAGGGTGTTATAGTTTTCAAGATATTACAGTGATGATGATCCCTTGGCTTTTTATCTAGTACTTATGGGACTTGTTTATTGAGTGATTACGCAGGCTTGAGTATAGTCACGTCTGCCTGTGACCAGGTTGTGAGGCACTAACACAGATGGGCAGAATTCGTAGTGTGTACAGAAAGCTTTGCAGTGGATAGAGACAACTGGTGCCTGATGCTCTTGAAATTATTCACATTAAACTTACAGGGGACTTACTACGTCCTTTTTGAAAATACATTCTATTCCTATAGTCTGAGACAGTCCAAATAGATCAGTAAACATAAATAACTCTCTCCCAAATCCAAAAACTGAAGTGCTAAAACTCAAATTTGTGATTTCATCAAGTATGAAGTCTGAAGCATCTCTAAAGACAATAAATTGGGAAAGATGTTAAGGATGACAGTAAGCGCACCCAGGGGAGCACTTTGTGTTTTAGAACTGAGAACACTACAATAGAATAAAGCTCATTTGGGTATAAAAAAGAAAACTTGTTTTTGAGAGACAGATTTGTAACAATTATAATGCCTGGATATATCATGAGTAATGTTCAGTGATTGATGCTGCCCAAGGTGAGTTGGTATAATCTATTTTATAGGCCTGGAACTGTGTTGTCTTTTAGGGAGCAGAGGAGATTTGAGAGGTGTGTAGGTGAAGCGTTCCTGGTATAAACTTTGGTCAGTGGGTGGCATTCAGGTCAGGCAGGTAGGATGGATAGCAAAGTGTGGGCTTATATATCTCGGTGTAAAAGATGAACAGATGGACAGTGCTGAAAATGCAGACACTCTTACTTGGCTTGTATGTGTACAGTGTAATTGTTGCCTTGCCAGCTGTCATCAATGTTGTTGACTATAGTTCCTCAGCATGCTGGCTTTTACAGAGCGAGACAGCTCCTGTCTCATTTTACTCGTGGTTCTGAGCAGACTTGTCTTTTTGGCAATTAGCTTGTTGGCCAGGAAGAGTGATGTAAAGAAATTGTCCATGACGACATTCCTTCCTTTGCCTGTGAAACACGATGTATGAAATGCATCAGCACACAGTCTTTCACTAGTAGAGCAGGGTCTCTCCACGTCAAGGAAATGTGTTCGGCTTGTATTTGGTGTCCAAAGTTTGATGCCAAATTGGTTTTTGCTTGCAGTGTGCTGGGTGACTTGGCATCAACATGTCATTTGGCAGAACTGTTCATCAACTGTTATGTTTCTTCCTGGCTTGAAACAGCCAATGTACTTCTGCACAATTTGTTCCAAGTGAATCTTCTGTCATTTGTCTTTGTCACAATACACAAACTACGTGATTTAACTGTAATCATTGTGTGACATTGTCCCCTTTGACAAAAAGCAAATAAAGACAAAGTCTTTTGACTAGTAGCTTTCTTTGACAGTTCGGGAAGGCGACTGTTGCTTAACGTCACAGTCAAGTTTTGTGTCACCAAAGTGTAGTGGGCTATAGCAAAGGTATAACAGTATGACAGTCTGTGAGCAATGAAAACTACTGGGTCAGATGCTTACCCAAATTCAGTACATCATTGTTGTGTTTTTGCAATAGCTTTGCACCCACTATGTATGACCAAAAAAGTACAATTTCATTATCAATGTGTTGGTCTGACTGACTGATGCTAACCTTCTTTTTTCTTGTGAAACATGGTAGTTTGTCCTTGGCACTCAACCGAATGAATTAAATTCTTCCTCCACAGTCGCATGCTGTGCTATCAGAAAAATGATTGAGTTTTCCCCTTGTTTTATTTAGATTATTTGTTTGTATCAGTTCATGACCTCTAAATGCAACGTCACTGTTGCAGTGAAGTTTGTAACTCCCTCAAAATTGAAACAACTGTTGCAGTTAATCTGCATGTTCAATTTTCTAATTGTTTATCAAATCACATCCTAAATTTTGTCTCTTTTTTATGAATTTGCATCATGCCTTTATATGTTTTCCAATAGGATGGAGCATGATTGTCTTTGTGCTGATGGGGTAACACTATCACCATCACTATGGGTCTGTGAGTAACCTGTATCTAGGGTTGGGCTATATGGCTTCAAAATAATATTGCAATATTTTTTTAGGCTTTTTTTTTTTTGGAACCTCCTCTAAACTACTGTAGACTATCAAAATACAAAATTGTTAAATAAAGTACTATTATAATGAAGTTAAATAAAGTATTGTTATTATTAAATAAACCAAAGCAGGTCCACTGGTGCTTTTAATTTGAAGCACCTGGCTCTTTTCAGATCGGAAGTGTTGATGTTAGAGGAATGTTAAACTGTTACCACGGCACCTTTAAGTGCGAGGAGTTATTCACTGTGACCTGGAAACAAACAATTCTCCAGTTCATCGTGCTGGTGCTCCAGGGTAGCAAATGCAACAGCATAGTTGTGGTGTAGAGGCCTGCAGGTGTGTCATTAAGAGGGAGGGAGCCACAGGAGAGAGTGATAGAACCAAAACACCGAAGTGAATCTCATGCTCGTGTCCTAAAAAAATGACATTTCAATTGAAACTCATTTTTTGTGATATAGTCCTTTAATACACCCCATGAGAAACAAGTTGCAATTCGTCGAGTAAAACTTATATTTCGCCCTGTTTACTTAAGTTTACAAGTGACCCACCAGCTAATAAGACAAAATGGGCAAGCTAGAAGAGTAAAGGCTGAAAGTTTACTCTTATTGCAACTCAATAAAAATCAATAATGTTTAATAATCAATGCTGCCCAGAGTGAGTTGGTATAACCTTTTTTATGGTCTTTTAACTTGTTATTTAAAAGACTCTCTTATTTGAAACATGTCTACTTAATGGAACATTAGTGGGCGGTCAAGTAAAATATTCAGCAGAGGGGGATTATGGAGGTACAGTGAGCTTGAATATGGAAGATAAAGACATTAAAGAAAGAGTAAACAGACAGCCTTTTTAATGCTTATATTTTGGGAGCTGAAATGCATTGTTATTTTTTGTGGAGGTCAAATAAGGTATTGGGGGGATATTTATTCATTTGTTGCGACAGCTGTATGGAGCTTAGTGGCAGGCACAATAAATTACAGACAAAACAAAAGAATGACCACACATTAGTTGTAGTGTTCAGTGGGTGACGCATATTCTTCTCACTGACCCATCTGTGGGTGTCAGTCTAATAGTAATCTTTATCACAAAAGTAGAAGTATTTGACCATCAAAAAGTGATTATAAACATGCCGTAGTTTACACCCAAAACAAGACAATGTCAGAAATTGGTTAGTTTGCAAATCTCCAATAGCTCTGCATCTCTAGGCAAGTGTATTAACAACTATGATGGTAGTGATAGTGCATGAACTCCTGCTCACCTTCCTGCTTGTCACTAAAAACCTATTCATTGGCAGGGGGTGCAGATAGCACCCACACACACACACACACAGTCTCACACACACTCATCTATGGCTCCCGTGGATCTGCTGGAATTGGTAATGACACGATCCATCTCTAACCCATTTCCAATTCAGCTGTGGGAAATGAGAGAGGATGGTAATGGAATCTCATTGATCTGAGTTTGCTCTCATGTTTATGGTCCATAAGTGTGGAAGTCATTTCTAATGTTCTCTCCCACATTGGATCTTTTTGCATGCTACCATATTTGTGGTGGGCTCCATTCAGCTTTAGAGGTTATGGCAAACTGAATATGGGGAATGCTTTATTTTGAAAAAGTAGCTTAAAGTTTCAAATGGGAATTTTTGCTGACAGACATTTCATTATCTAATAGTATTTTCTGTATGATAGATGTTAACTTGAAACAATGTCTACAAGACAATGAGGTCTGCCTCGAGGAAAAAAATCAAAGTAGGAAGCAGGGTTTAGACTCATATTTTGACAGCCAGTATGGCCGATAATATTCTAGAAATGTGGCCATATAGAACAACTACCAGAAATGTGTTTTAAATAGAGATAAAACAGCATACATTTAAATAGAAATACAACACTTAAAATTAAATAGCTTGAAAATAAGCTAGGCTAAATAATTTTTAATAGCAACAATTGCGTCATCAAGCATGTATAGTTAAGTGTCCCATAACAGTGAGGTCATACTATATTGTGTACTATTGTGGTGTGATACTTTGAGATATAAAATGAAGTCATACACATTGTAGAGCAAAAAAGTTGTTTGCCATGTAATCCTATTATTTGGCTCTGTGAGCAACACATTGCAGGAGGAGAGTGCTGTAGTGGAGATTTTTAAAGTGTGTGTTCCCTCTCAGTCCAAGATAATGAGACAGCTGTATTTAGATACAAAGCAAAGTGAACTTTTGGCTCCCTTTGATCACTCAAGTGGTTTTTCAGTCTGTGTCTTTTGGCCACAAGCAGTCAATGGATAAGTTTTACCACTGATGTTTGCTGTGACAACAAGCAGCAACTCTGTGTGTAAACTTTTGAAGAACTTCAGTTTGTCTTATTTTTCTCCAGACCCTCTCCTTTCTTTTCCTGTCTCTCTGTATTTGTACTCGTATAACCACGAAAAAGCTGAAATTTTCACCCAAGTCGAAACATTTCAAACCGGAGCAGATGTGACTTTACCTCAGTTTGCACCAAAACCCGGTCTGTTTCTGCTCTCAGTTCACCAGTTTTGTCTGCAGTCACAAGTCACTAAATGTGGCGTTATAAAATACAACAGAATGACGCCATTCACCACATTTTGACATAAAATCTATCAAAAACCTATTATAAACTAAGGAATCCAACATTTTACTGCAGTTTTTTGAGATGCATGTGGTTTTTGGCATGATCTCCATACCCGAATTTGATATATTTTACCAGTCCTTTCAGGATGTAAAATGCCAAATACATAAATGTATATAAGGTAATACAGGTGTGGAATAGAGCTGAAGAAAGGCAGAATCCCCATGACCTGCTTCAAAGTCAGTGCCACTAGAAGATGAGCTGGCCTTTCAGTTATAAAATCATGTGACTGTATGATAAGAAAAGCCCTATTACTCTGGATGTTTGGGCCTCTCTCCACATCATCCCAACCACTGTCTTCAGAGACACTCACCCACATACACACACAGAGCGCCCTTAGCTTATCTACCTTACCCTCTACTTGCCGCAGTCCAAAATTATAACACAATGAAATCCTACAGCGCATTCAGTAATTCCAGCAAGTCCTTTTACATACTCACCCACTTCATATTCTTGGTGAATATGATTGGGCTGACTGTGCAAGACCCCAGCAATATGGCTTCCCATTACATCACAAAGTATCAAGTGAAGTGTGAAATTAACTGATGCGATGATGTGTCAAGATTGCCCCCTGTACATGAGGAGTGAAGAGGATAATTTGTATCAGTCTATAGACAGTATAGTGTATTTTTTACATCCCTTTAAGAAAATATAAAATATGGTATAAAACCATGAAAACATTACAGTCAAATTTTTACAGTCGTGGAAATATGTGAATACTTCCTGGCAGCCCCTGTGTCATTTGTCTTTTATACAATTAATGAAAAATGCCAGTTGGAAGTCTGTTCCGTCTTCTATTGTGGTACAGGGAGTTGGAGTCCGTGTGTTTGTACACAGATTTCATTGTTTACTCCACTGTGGCCACCTTTTGGCTGTTTAGTTTGGTGATGTTTGGCTGACTGTATTATATATTTATTCCAGCCCAATACTGCAATAACAGCACAACACTTTGCAAACCTACGTAGAAACAGCATTCCTCCAGAGAGCTGCATTAAACATAACAAAACCTAACATGTTGACAATTGTTTTGTTGTGACAAATCAGTTTCGCATTCTGCAGTGCAGTGTAATTTAAAATAGACTAAATCTGCTGGCAGTGTGCGCCTGCCACTCAAATACACACACAGGCACAGCATCCCCAGATAAGTACAATCTGTTGTCCTTTCGTGGTTCAAACCAATTTGTATACAAAGAGATAAGTGTGTTCAAATGGTCTCTATTGGCAGATTTGTAGGGGGAAAATGCTGAGACATACCCCAGAGATTCAAGGACAGATGAATATTCTCAGACCTTGTGGAAATGTTCATTTACCAAGAGCACCGGGAGAATCTAAAATTGATGCAGAACTCTGTCATTATCCCACTGGTCACTTAAAGCATTGTTCTGGTGTCAGGTTACCTCGCTTTCGGGTCACGGCATCCTGGCCCTCCTTAGTGTCTTTGACCAAAACATCACGACTTCGGCTGCTTTAGTTCTGCCTCACTGCGCACAGGTTTCTTCTCCTCTATTACTGCTTTTCTCTCCCTTTTGTCTTCATCTCTGAGGCTGCAGTGTTTCCTTATCTTCGTCTCTTGTTTTGCTTATATGAAAGCAGCCAAACACTTTGTTTCAGACTCACGCAATGCTAGACCATGCTTCTTGTATTGACCACAAAGACAAAAGCCACTGTATGATAATGCAACCTGTGCTGTGTGGCAATGACACGTGCCCAACAGTTATCTAGTGACTCACGCCATTGCATTATCAATGGGATGAATCTAAACACCAGGCAACAGCGACACTTTGAAATCATGACGCCTGCGTGACCCCCGTCATTTATTTAGTGCTAGTTTAATGAAATGGTAAGACATCCAGATTGTTCACAACTAAGCAACATTGCCACAGTCTTGTGGACTGAGTTAACTGTGTGAGTGTATTGATCCGCTGTGTTGAAGAGCTAAAGGTTAATGTGTTGTCTATCGATCTGAATAAAGCCTTTTACTTAACTCTGCAGACACTGTGTTCAGTAAAGCCCCGTGGGTGTTGTTTGCACCTTTGGCTCCTTTTTAGCTTTTTGGTTTGGGCACATGGCCCAGGGGGAAGCTACTGCTGACTTCGTACATTACATCACATTGCTAGATTACATTAAGTACTCTAGAACTGACGCTACTGTTAAGGTATTTGTTAGAGATGGTTTGAGAATATGTGTAATGGTTTAACGATGACCATGAGTGCAAATTATAATTTATTATGAATTTGTTAAGGCAGTAACCAGACTGTAATTTTTCATGAGGTGTCTCCCCTCCCATCATTCTGAGTTAATTCCAGCAACAAAGACCTTGACATTATAAATAGCCATTGAACATAGGTAAAACCAGGGTTGCCAAAGAGAGCTGTGTAAAGGAAAATTTTATCAGTTGGCATGTTTGGATTTCAACATGGTTAGCAGCTATTCTTGTGTGAAGCATTCAGAAATGTATTTGTATTCGTATTTTCTTCCCCAAGGTAAGCCACTTCTACATTGCTTGAGGTCATGGCAAGAGCACGTGGCTTCTCCCTTTAGTGAATATTACTCATACTGTAAATACACAACTTTGTGAAAGCGCTAGATTGCTACTGCGCTGACCTGTGATAATGAATGTTATCCTTGACTCACCAAAGCTGAGTATTACATTTTTAATATTCCTTTCAGTGCTGCATTGGAGAAACAGAGTGCCAGTTGATGTGATTTCTTGGCTGTTGTGGAATACGGAATTGACCAAACTGAAACATCAAGCCTGCAAGAAACTCTATAAAATCAGTAAATCCACTTAATATATGATGGTGCAGGATGTTAAAATTGTTATCACAGAAAACTGTCAAGAATACAGGATTCAGATTGTGTTCTCTGTGGGCCCCTTTTCCCTATTACAGAAATGAATGGTTTCAATATCTGTGCAATGGTGTGTTAAGAACGAACGGAATATCATTAACAGGAAAAGAGGCTATTAAAACATTTTATTTCTCTGAAGGCTTGGAAGTGAATCCTGCCACTGAGCAGAACTACTTTTGTTTACAGAAGTCATGGCATATTCACACCCCAACAATTGATCGTAATTGAGATTATCATATTAAGTACTTGCAGATATGATTTCATTAAGAAGTGTCTTGGATGAAAGAACAATCTAAGTTCTGTTGAATAAGGTAGCTGAAATGCAGTTTGATGTCAGTCCCCTAGCCCAGGTAGTAATAAGCAAGCAATAAAGACACACATACCAGAAGTGGCAATTTCTGAACCCAGTCGCATTACGAAGTCGTCTGATCGCGGCGCCTGGGCAGTAACGTCCATGTCACACACCAATGAAAAAAGCTATCCTTTCATGTCGGTCAACGACAGTGTGTAATGGCGCTCGACGGTGTCAGGGAGAAAGTTAGGGGGGGGGCGAAAAGTTAGAGCGCAGGTGGGAGGAGTGGTGGATGAGTCCAACACTGCCCAACTTTCATCCAGGAGGTCGTTGTTCTCTTCCGGTATGAATGCAAAGCCAAACCCTGATATTTTTTTTTTTTTTGTTGTTGCAGTCAATATGCGGTGTTGTATCGATGTACTACATTTATTTTGAAAGAGACTGTATGCAAGCTGTACATTTCCTGTGAAAACGGAAGTGTATTTTGAAAAGACACAATGGATGTTGCACATCATATGACCACATTGAAAGTCAACCAAGCGACGATATATGACAAGGTCGGAGTAAGAATGTGTTGACACTACATATCCAGAGCCACTTTAGAAAAGTTTCTGATGTAGCCCCAGTGTCCACTATGAATTGGACATATCGTGTTAAAAACATCCATGGAAAATGTACCACAAAATATAAGTAGTGTGGGAAATGAGCTGAAAAGTTACACGTACCGGTTTAAAAAATGCTGCCTGATAGCACTTCAGCACAAACTTACATTTCAATTGACAGGAGTCACAGTCTGTACCATTTTTAAAGAATCATGCTGTGGGTTTGGATGGGAAAACAAAATAGACTACTCCTACTACTAACAATCTGAAAAAAAGTGAAATCCCTGTAGACTGTAGAAGTAAAACCAGCTGTTGAACTTTTATGCTAGTTTGGAGAAATTGACCACTGTATAAACAACAAATCATACCTACTCTGTTCCATATTTACATTTTATTTGTGGCTTAGCATTGTTTTCCTTAACAAATGTGAAAAGTCCTGGATACAAGAAATGAAATAAACTTTTTGTTTAGTTATTTAAAGTTGTAATTCTAAAGCTGATTGGGTGACACACTTGGTTGCCTTGGTAACAGCAAGTATGGTTTAATAGTACAGGTGCTGGAGCTCTGGGGGCTGCAAACACTCGTTGAGTCATTGCCTGAAACGCAATAGAAGAGCAAGAGAGATGTATCTGTTTACAGTGCAGGTCCGACAACTTTAAATGAAGAAGTGGATCAATAATCTGCCTTTTTTTTCATGGTGCCATGAGCAACCACGATCTGATTTCATGCTGCACACAGTGCAAGCAGTTTTCTGCATGATATCAGGGCACAGTAAAGTTGGTTGCCTTGCTGAGGAGTTGGAGGTGTACACTTCGTCACCTGCTGCTCCTCATCTAACATCTCTGCTCCTTCTTGTTCCATTACTCCCTGAAGAATTTGAAACTGATCTGCTGACAAAAAAAAAAGAAAAAAAGAAAATGCCTGTGGTGTAAAAATCATACCATTTCCAGTGGCCTCTTCACAATAGAGGCCGACTCATGTTAGGCCAATTGAACACTTCTAATGTGAAGCAGCAGCACCAGGACGTTCTGTTTGCATCAGCCATACTTTAAAAAGAATGCTTTTCCTACAAAATGACCATTTGTAAATTAATAAGTCATGCTGTATTCCTTTGAATTTGTAAACTTTATTGTTCTTGCATGACACTGCTGAAAATGGCAAACATTGATTGATTTATTAATTGATTGGGGGCCACAGTGAACAACAGCAAAACTATATCAAAACATCCGTTTATGAGTGCTCACATACTCATGCATGTATTTTCACTAAAAAACCTTTGAATTGGAGTCTGGCTTTAAAGAGACTACAGAAAAATTACACTGTTAGCTTAGATTTAAATAGTAAGGTTTTAGTGAAAATACATGTGTTTGGGAAGTACTGAGAGTACGACTGGATGAGTAAGGCTTGAGTTATACTGCACGCGTTGTGTGAGAGTTTGTGAAGTATGAAAGAAAATGTTTTCTTTACAAATTCAAGGTAACACGGCATAAATAACTGATTTACAATTGTCATTTTGTGGGTGAGGTATTCCTTTATTACAGCTCTGACGCTCAGGTCCTTATCAGTGATGAATCATGCAGTCCTTGTTAACTGTAAATCCCTCATTCTTGTGAAGGCAACTTGAATCCCGCGTGGGAATGGCGGACCCCGCCACTAACAATGAAAAACCTTAAATAGTATCAAAGTGGGATAATTTCATACAAATCTTAAGGATTATACCTGTAAAGACAATAGAGACAGTAAAGGATATTAAATTGTTTTTAGAGAATTGCGCACATTCAGTTTTGTGTTCGGCCTGTGAAAATTTTCTTGTAACAAAAGTAGAATATCAGCTCTCATGATGATCTTCCACAAAGCATAATTGGTTAAATCTTTTTCCTTTTTTTGTTGCATGTGGGAGGGGATTGGTAAACCAAGAGAATCGGTAAACCAGAATACATTATCATCCTGAGTAGGTGGTGAAAACCCCTGTCTCTCATGTTATTATGAGACAGAGAAAAACACCTGTTGCTGAAATCAGCGAGGCTTGCAATTTAATTTTATCAGCCCACAAACAATCACTCATTAGGTAGCTGGAATGATGATGGAACCCAGTCAGCTGTGAAGCTCTGCATTTTAGGGCACAACACATAACAAGAGACCTCTTTTTACATGGGGGAGGAACCTGCTCAGCTGAATCCTCTTTGGCAGGGGGACCCTTGTGGCAGCAACACTGGTTATTCACAGCTAATGTCATGGTCTTTAATCTTTTTAATACCTACTGAAAAAATAAAGCAAATATATGTCCAACATCAGAATTTCCAAATTAATTAAGTCAGCACTTACCTTTTAATCAAACAAACAAGCATTTGAAATTAACTCAGCAGGCCAACTGTTTTGCAGACAGATAGTGTATAAATGCTTGGCTCTCTATTATAATGCACCTCCCTCACCCAGATGGGGATTTGCCTTTGGCTGATTGGCAGATGTTTAACAACTGGGGACCCAAGTTCAAATCTAATATAGTGGAAACCAACACCGTGTGAATAACAAAGAGCCAGGTGTGTTTTGCAGAGTGGCCCAATGTGAAAGCTTGTTTGTCAACTTTAAGTATACATTCATCCAACAACAACATTCATACATGTCTACTCTGCAGAAAATAAGGTTGTGGCATATTGAGTTGATAAAACATAATCACAAGCGAAAACTCTAAAACTTTAAAACACAAGGTGTTAGTCTGGTTAGGATAAGAGGACTAATGAGCTGAATAGAAGGTATTTGGGACGATGACAGATGTCTTCAAAATTACTGATCAGTCCATGCAATGTTAAAATCATCCAACCCCAAGTACAGCCTGTCTGAGTGTAAAACCTTCCTCCACTAGTCTCATCCAACACTCACAAAAAGACATCTGCACGACCTTTGAATCCACTGAAAAACACGAGTCCACACAAACACTAAAGCAGAGACTGTCATTTCCCCTTTAGTTACTTGTGGCAGCAAAATAAATACATGAGCTCTCTGTAATCTTAGCAAGTTGACTTGCCTGATTTTTCCCTCAGATACACAAACACACACAACCCTCCCTGGAATGAGTCTGTGCTGCCTTTTCAGCAAAAAGTGGAACCAGACAGCAAACTGTCTGGAACATTTAAACTGTTGATGTGGTGTCCTCAAAATGCTCGGGATGCAACATTTCAAGATATTTATAGCTTAATTTTAAACATATTGTGATAGTGTTTAACTGAGTGAGGAGTGATCAGTCATACATATAATGAATGTATAATGGATATGACAACTGATGTGTAAAAGAAATAGTCAATTAGCAGCACTATCAGTTCAACAGTATGAAGGCTTAACACAAGATTATGTCACTTATTTCACTAATATCACACATGGTGTAAACAATCTTTGGGATTTCAGAATTAAAAATTAAAAACTTTCATGTTCAGTGCTGTAAACTGAGGAGTTGCAAACTAACCTATTGGCTGACGTCTTATGCCAGGTTCAGACTACATGATTAGCCTGATTATAGCCCAACTCATGTTAAGTGTCTGCTTAGATCATGAATTACAATGGGTGTCTTATGAGATTATCCATCGTTTTTTCTCAACAACTCACGCCACGTCTTGGACCCCTCACAACGTCCTGTCATGAAAGTCTGGCATCTTCCACAACTATTCCTGCAGTGGACAACTGTATGTCAACAACACCCAGCCATTTTGATATTTCCTCTAGGGATGTTATCACACAGAGTAAAAAAGGAAAAATGATGGCATGAAACAGCAGAGGCACTTTAGCAATCCAGTGAGCACTGCCATTAGCATCAAGCTACCCAAGAATGTTTCTTCATAATGGAGAAGGATAAAAGGAATAAAATTCACAGGGCTTTTACTTACCACAGCTGCAGAGGGTACCAGCTTCATTTGAAACAAAGTACATTAGAAACACGCCTCTTTTGCCAGACACAGGCCTTTATTTCTCACTCCCTCTGTATTTTTCCATTTTTACTGCTTCCTTTTGACCTGTTACATTTAATGCATCACGCTATCATTTCAATCTCAACACTTCCTGTATCCATATAAAAGTAAAAGCCCTTTATAATTTTGGTTGAGAGAATCCCTTCATTTTATAAACAGGCTTTTATTGTGAAACATTTGCAGGAACTTGTTGCAGCGGATTTGGTGACTTGCATAGTTTGCATGTAATACTTAAAATGTAGCTGCCATCTACGTTGCTACAGTAACACTTTGGTTGGGACATGAACAGCCATAAGGACTAGGATAGGACGTGAATGATCTGATGACATCATGCATGTAGTGAAAGATGACCATGATGATTGGTCGTAGACCAATGTGCAGTCTGTCGTGTGTTGGCCAAGTCACGGCAAGATTTTATGACTTCACAGTCGCCCAATCTGACATAGTGACTGTCGGAACTGGCAAAAATGTAGAGTAGTCTGAACCTGGCATTAGTGGTGACTGAAATGGTCAACCATTGACAGCCTTAGTTAATTGCATGAAAGATGCCAGTGGCTACCCTCTAGAATAAATGCCCAATTTTGAAACTATTATCAACAGGCTTTATATTAAAAGCTTTCATTAAATGCATCAGGACATTAGAGATGGTTAACCAGGACAGTTTTCTTGCCATCATAGACGGCAATAATTTGGCAACACAAAGGAAGAATAACAAGAATGAGCAAGACTCCAAGTGGCTTCACAGACATACTTTTCAAAGCTTTTTGTTTTTACACTTACTGAAATATTATGTCGTGATCAGCAAATGTATTTCTCATATGGATACATATCAGTGTACTGTTCATCTAAGTTTCACCCATAAAGCAAGTAATATAATATAGATATTTTTATTAGAGCAAAGAAATGTAAGTTGTTTTATTGCTTCATTTTCCACACCTGAACCTCTGTATTCAAGAACTTCCATCAAATTCAGTCTATGATGCCAATCACAACAGTCACAGCCTGTCCTCCAAAATCCATTGTATTTTCAATTGTCCCCGCTGATCATCACAAAAGAGGCAAGCTACAGTGTGGCTGTGCGGTGGTAAATTGAAAGCGTAATTTCTAACAATATGGGGGCCCAGCGGTAGAGATGCGATTGCCTTGTCTAGATTTCTGAGCAAATGTGAAATAAGAATGGATGTTCCATTCCAAATAAATAAGATGGGAATAATAGTGGGCAAATAACATTCGCCTGAGGTTAGGAAGGCCTCATTGGGCACACTATTTGGAAAAGGACACTTGAGCCATTTGCTTTTTATTGCCTCTCCATACTTTTGACAGCATGTGCTATCTCATCTAAAAATTAATTGGAAAATAATGTGCATAATGTGGAATATAATGTGCATTTGTGTTAGTAATAGTTTTACCATTGGTGCAAGGTACTGTATAGGAAACACTTACAGTACAACTTAAGTCTATGTTTAAAGGAATAACTGTGTTAGTTTGGAAACAGAGTTATGTATGCATGGTTCAATATTACAAAGACTTCAGTATTTCTTAGGCACAGTATATGTCTTTAGATAAATAGCACATTTAGCTGCACATCAACCCAGCGTTCATGTGTGGGTATAAATAAATGGGAATGCCATTTTCTCTGTTTGCCTGCCAAAGAGTAGGATTTGTGGAGTTTTTAGTTGCAAGATTAATCTGAACATGCCAAAGTCATTTGCGCACCCAAGTGCCCTCTGAAACCCCTAAATGTGGTCTTTGCTGATTTCCCCACAAATAGCTGTTGTCAAAATAATAGCATTCAGATTAAGACTTTCCATTTGTTTCCATGAGTGAGGCTGTGGCTGAGCTAATAAATATCATTGTCATTCAGATAATAGTTTATTTTAGTACAAACACTCGAGGGGAATTTTCCATTCTCTGCTTTTTAAAATGCTGCATATGTTTCTGACATTGTCGCAAGAGTAGTCCATATGGTACCATTATTTATCCTAAGTGTTAATTCATAATGTTATAAAAATGTCGTGAAACTCATGACCTCATGCAGTGTACGGGCGTTGTGAGCAGCTCTTACAGATACAGCAGCGATTTCTCAAACAGACCAAACAAAAGCAATGCCACAGTAACATCCATCTCTACAATACCCCTTTGACCCCTTGTGGTATTTTCTTTTATAACAGATTGAATCTCTTTCTGCAGCTGGCTCCACACAGACTACAATTGCTCAGGAATTGTATTTCACAGTATGAAAGAGTAATTGATAGCAAATGGAGGGGTCATCTCATTTGAATGATAGAATTAGTTGAGGCCTTAGTGTCCACAGTGGGGGACATCAAGACCAAAGCAATTAGCTCTGGTGGTCAACAGGAGGCAAAGGAGGAAGCTATTAATATGATTATGTAATGGGAACAAAAAAGGAAGAAAAGCAAGACTGCAGAGCAGAGAGACGAACTTTAACATGAAATGGATCATTTTGTAACAAAGCAGCTGCTGTAAATATTGTTAGCTGGCATTTATTCTATCTAATAAGGTTTAAAATTAAAAACATGTTTAAATCAGTGTATTAATACTATGAACATGACTGCTATGGGCTATTTTAGTGTGTACAGCTGTGTAAACATTTGCAGGTTGCAGAAAGTCTGCAGTGTGTCAAAAATATGTAACTGTGTTAATTAGATAAACATTTTGTTAAACAAACCAGCTGTTGTCCAATGAAAGCTTTAATTCAGTGGAGTTTTCCTTTCTTTATAGGCTGTCACTCCTTTATTCTGATATGATCTTCACTGCACTGCACAGTCCAAACCTCTCTGTCTTCTTGGTTTCTTTTTTCTCTTTTCCTCTTTTATATAGCTCTGAGGTCACTATAAGACACTGAGAGACTAACATACAGTATTAATTAAATCCCCAGCTTAGTCTCAAGCCACCCCGGGCAGTTACGTTGCATTACTGTAGGAATGTGAACTCTGATTTTCTCATTATAATGTCTTTATTTAATGACAACCCCCTGAAAATCTAATATAACCATGTGCTTATTTAAAGGCACCCACAGGCGAGACGTTACATGGGAAGTCTGGGAAACAGGAAGTGAACTGCTACAATGTCCCGAGGTCAAGTGCTTGGATTTATCCCGGAGATTCAGGACAGGTCAGTTTATTTAGAATTTAAGTCACTATTAGTGTTAAGAGTAAAGGATAAATTGTGTTACAGGACAAAGAGCAGGGGTTATTAAGACTATTACATTAAAATAAATCCTTAAGTACTGTCAGCTTCACTTAATAGCCTGAAAAACAGTTAATTACTTAACATTTTTTCAAAGTGAAATGTTTTTTGAGTTCATATGAAGTCATATTTGTCACAGGATATTCCTATCTTTAGGCTGTACGTACACATTACAGTGTTGAATTTTATTAGAGATGTTCCGATAAACCGCTCTGATACCATTGCCTTAAAAAAATGTTTTTAATAGCTGTATACAACAGTTAGGCTCTTCTACTTTGCTTTGGTGAACTCGTCATGCTCCTTTGCATGATGCCTCTTCAAATGCTTTATAAGCATTGGTGTTAAAATTGGTAACACTATTGCCGCCCCTCAAAACTAAAGCCTTGCTTACTGTACACATTGGCTATTTACAGGTGAGACTTTTCGGTGTAAAATATTTCCAAATTGCAGATGTGTTGCTAACAGCTAGTGTTGTACTATTTACTCTAAATCAATTCTTCTTCCCTGCTCTAAAACTGTAGTTGCCAGTGGCTGTACATTAGCTGTGTAGGGTACTGTTTGAGAGCTGTGTGTAAAACTGCTTTCAAGGTAATAGACTTGTGAACTTGTCAATATCCGATCTAGCATTTTGGGTAGTAACGATGCCCTTTCTGATACTGGCATCTGTATCCGGACAACACTTAATTTTTGTTTTAAATTACATCAGTCAACTAGGATAAATATATTGTTATGTAACAAGAAAAAAATAAAATTTAGGACTTCAAATCTTGAACCCAATTTGTAAAGGCATGTAGAATAGTGCAGCTAATGAGCTTACAGAGCATGGTTTTCTGTTGTGATCCCCCTTAAAGTCAAAGGTGCTGTAGATCTAAGAGGACAGTCAGATTAAAGAAAAGGAGAATATAATTGTTTGAACTGCTTCGTAGAATCCTGCCTTGGAAAAACAGTAATATGTGTTATTTTGTGATACTGTTTTTTATAAGCTACCAGCTTGGATTGTAGGGCTGTAGATTGAAAAACATTTTGAAGATTGATAAAGTGCAGTTATTTCCCAGCGCAATGACCCTTTTCAAAAGAACATCTCGGGGTGTCACTCTCAATTAACATTTGTCCCCCTGACGCCAGTGACAAGTTGTCACCCAAGGGAGAAAAAGTTGGTAAAGGGAGAAAATGGTTCTGTAGCATTTTTGATCCTTGAGGGCAAGTGAGGACAGACAGTTTTTTTTTTTTTTCCTGAGCAAACATGCAATGTTTCCCTCTCCCTGTCCTCTGCCAGATAGCCCTAAGGCTGCCAGAAGGGAAACCATTGATTACTTAGCTCACAAGATGGACTTTGTGATGTTCAGAGTGAACATATAGCATGGGAAAAGACTATCTGACTAGAAAGATACATGTTTACCTCTTGGGTGTGATCCATTAAATATGGCGCTTTGATGGTGTCAGCTCAACAGCCAACACTCCATTCGTCCTGAAGTCAATCACAGCAGTGCAGACAAAACAGCAGGGGACATGCATTTCTGTGTCGGGGAGCTGGAGTTGAGATAAATTATAGCTGAATAAAATTAGCAACCTTTAGAATTAGCTTATTTATATTTCAACACGGGTAGGGACGCATTTGTTTTTCTGTACAATACTGTGGACACTTGTATTATTGGCCACAAGTCCGACTAGTGGGAACCCTGTTATTACTCTGGAGAAAGTATATATTTTTGAGCTTTTTCTGCTCTCAGCTATTACACAAGGAAGACTAATTGATCCCTGCAGATGGCAGACAAGGCAATAGGTCATAAAGCCCAGCCACTTTGCTTTCTCACAACTTGCTATCACTTTCCTCCCAAAGTGCCATCAGCAACAGCTAGGGAAAAACTCGGGACATAATTTGAGGCCATACGTCTTGGCAGACGGCTACTTTTGTCATCTTAAGTGGACTTCCAAGAAGAAAACACCAAGAGTCTGTTGTGAGGTTCTGACTGAGAACAGCCCTTTTACAGCCAGGGCGAAAAATTGTGGAGGAGAATAAGATGTAACACATGAAAATTAAACCGTTTCACCACTACAGAAAGATGATATTCACCTTTCTGAGAGTTCTGAGATTGTCACTGTTGTGCTGACATCGTCATAAGAAAAGCCTAAGATTGTGGTGCCTTATGTAATTAATACACAGAGCATTCTATCCATTCTGTAGCATTACTCCATCCTTTTACGTGATAAATGAGCCACACATCCAAGACAAAACACAATGTATTTGCAGAATGAAGCAGTGCGAGCAGAGGGAAAAAGAGGACAAAGTCAGAATTTGTTTAATTAATACTTTCCTCACTCCAGCAGATAAAATCAGTAGCTTGTTGCCAGTCAGTCAGCTGACGTGTTATCAACATTTCTTGTGAGAACTCCATTTCATACTTTTACAGGGACCTGCTGATAAGGGTTTGATTTTCAAAGATGATTTAATGGCTTAATGGGATGAGTTGATGGGGCAGGATTCTGTATGTATGTATCTAAGTGTGTGTGTGTGTGTCTGTGTGTCTGTGTATATATATAAAATTAGATGGATGGATAAACATGCACACAGTATTCAAAGTACTAAAATCACTTGCTGTCACAATGTAACATGCCTGTTATTCATCACAGAAAAATGTAATTACAATGATGACACAGTGTAAATGTCAAGTTCACAACATGCTACTTTTGCCTCATAATTTGTATTTGACGGCATGTCATGTCAATCCCAGCAAAATTGTTGCCCAAAAAATCTAAGAATAGTGAAAAGAATGCCCTTAGAATTTTGCCTATACTAATGCTTTATAGCCTACAACCTATACATGAATGGAGCTTGTGCTGTTGGTAGAGGATCGATGAGTGGCATCTATGTCTCAGTTTTTAAGCAACACTTGAACTGTGCAATTGTGACTATAGAAATCCATAGGAACTAATATCTCACATTCAGTGCTCTGTTTAGCCTTGCAATGCTATGATATCTGCCATTACCGTATACAAAAGCATATCCATAGAAACAGAATTCCTTCCATAAAGACTGGAACAATATGACTTAAGGCCAGCCATAATTGCAGGCTGTGGTCGCTAACTGCGCTGGCAAACTGTGTGTGATTTTTCAAAGGAAATTGTACCTCTGTGTGCTGTCTGAGGTAAGGATTGGCTTTTAAACTGTAGGAAAAAAGATGCCACACGTTTTATAGATATTGACTTGGAGCATCTATACACTCTTACAGAAGCATAGTTACATAAAAGCTGTATATTCTTTTACAGCTCGAAGAGTTTTAACCAGGACAGTTGTTTGAACATTAAAGACTGTGAGCATTTATATGCAGCCTTCACTCTTATAGGAGGACTTTCCATTAAAATTTTTTGAACCTGCCAGCAGGAATTTTCTCCCTTTTAGCCACGAGAGCATTGATGGCATCAGGCAGTAATGTTAGGTGATAAGGCCTGGCTCAGTCAACATTCCAGTTTACCCCAAAGGTGTTTAAAGGCAAGGTTTCTCAACAACAAGCTGTTTATTTATGGGCGTGGAAAAGGGTGTCCACATACCTTTTTTAACAAGAAGATAAAATAATAAAAAAAAAAATAGCACCACACATTTTCTAATGATTTAAGGTAACACTTCCATAATCAATACATTTACATTAACAATGGCTCAAACGACTATGTGAAAGGGGTCTCTTTGAAGTGACAAACCCACAGAGAATCATTTCCCAACTCTGCAGTTTCTCTAAACTCCACAGAGTGTTTAAACACTTTCCATGCATTCTTTTACTGCCTGCACTTAAATGTTTTGATTCAGTCTCACCACTGTCATCGACCTCATTTCCAGCCACACCAGACAGCTGTTTTCAGGAAAAAAGACTCAGACAAAGTTAACAACTAGCTAGTGAACATAGTGGAACTATTGGCCACTTAAGAATCCCATATTTCCTTGAGGAGAAGAAGAAGCACGCATATTGGACCCACATTTATGTGGTTGCCTGTAACATAACTCAATAAATCTTAATGTTGCTCTGAGTCTGCATAATGTGTAAAAAAAAAACAAAAAAAAAAACGAGTGAGTGATAGTATGGAAATGTTGGGTTTACAGGTTGTTGCGCTGACCAGAAATCAGTTAATACAGATCAGTGATCATTTTGACAAAAACTTTTAATTTATTTGGTCCTTGACGTTTTCTGAAAATTGTAGTTGGTTTAGTCACATTTTTGTCTTCTTTTGTTGAGGAATATTTCACCTGGTGCTAAAAATTTCAATGAGAACTTGAATGAGAAGCATTCCTCGACCTACTATGCGTTTAGGCATTGACTCATTTTGAGAACATTTATGCCACTGATTTAACAACAATTCTTAAGAGTCTTTAGACCTTGGAATTGGGAAATGAAAAACCTTTTAACTAACATATACTAATTGAGGTAACACCTGTTATTAGAGTGTGTTATATCATCTTGTTTAAAATAATACAGTATGATTTTTAATTTGCTTTGAAAAATTCATATCCTGACACTCGCAATATTTTTGACTTGTTGACATAATGACGTCAAACTGTTACTCACGGCAACGACAAGCATGGTTGAAAGCGAAATCATTACTGTCTTCACAGGTTCCAAAAAGAGGAGCAGCTGCAGTAGTGTGGAATAAACTGTGGCGTTGTTAGGCCTGGATGTCCTGAATGCTTTATGAACAGCCCCGAACTTCTCAGACTCTTAAGGCAAATTACCGCTCAGAGGGAACTCATTCAGCGGCTCCTCTGGCAGCAGCACAGAGTGTCTCCCTTACCTCTCTCACCTTGCGTACACAGGAATCAGTGTTGTTAAGTCATTTTGTCATAAACCTTTGGTAATGTTAACCTACTTGACGCTTGCGACTTGACAAAAAAACTAAATATGTAAATGTGCAATGGTTACCATAGCATAACTGCCTGTCACAGGTTACAGTGTGATGATTAGAGGAGAAATGACAGAGCATAAAGGTTAGCAATCATTCAGGGCTTTGCTGAAAGAGAAGGAAATCACCTGTTGATTTACATATATAGATCACAGGGTATGTTTTTTTGTATTTGGGAACTGTTTAAATGTGTAATTTGTGGTAGGCTTGATTTTGTTGTACTAATAATGTATACAGAATCTGAATCTCACTCTGAGTTACTGTTGTTGTTTACAAACTAATTTGCTATATCGTCAAGAATACCGTTATCGCAAAAACACCGATACCCTATTGTGATATAATTTTAGGGCCATATCGCCCACCCCTACCTTTTAATATATACAAGGAAGTATATACAGAATTATAGTACCTTTGCAGGAGTAGTCCAACCTTAATCAGTTTTGCCAACAAAACCAAAACCAAGTGATGCTAACATTTAAGTGAAGCTCCAGGAACACTGCATTTACCTCCATAATCCAGCTGGTGTGCTGCGGGTCCTGGGGTTGGATGCTCCGGGAGCTGGGTGGTTTACTGGTGGATTTATGGAATGGAGGATGAAGTTATTGGAAGGTATAAAGCTACAAGACAGACTCTTTGTCAGGGGGATGGCAAGCTAATGTGGCAAGCTTTCAAAAGTGCAGCAGTGGGCTACTGTTAAACTACACTGTGTCATCTTTGAAGCAGTGATATATTTTTCTAAGGACTCGCATAAATAGACTGGGATAAACGGAGAGAAAGGGATAATCACTGCAACTAAGTCTAGTAATGGGCGGGAAAACCCTGCTGTTTATCTTGGCATCATGTTGGCTACAATGTTTTGTACACAAACATACATGTAAACACAACAGGCAATATCAAGGTCAGCAAAATAATCAAGGTGGTGTCCACATATCGTACAGTAAGTTGATATTGTAATTATCGTGGCAAGCCCAATCTAAGATTAGAATGCGTTACTGACTTAGCATGCTCCTGTCGTATCATATAAAAAGTGAATGCCTAAAGTTATATATGAAACTACTACTTAATATTACTGATATTTCTGAAGTCTTCTGCTAATTTGGTCATGGTACCAAAACTCCAACTGAATAAATCAACAGTTATAAAAATGTGTAAACGGTGTCGGTAAGGCAGATGAGCATTATCTGGGCTACATCATGTTTATTCTTTTTACACAGAGCTAAAATTAAGTATGTTAAATGTTGGCCGATTGAGTTAGCGTCTATTTATTGGTCGTGAAAAATCATAAATGAGTTTAGAAGCATTAAATTTAGCAATTAGTTAATGTAGCAAGGCTAGCTAATCGCTAACATGATTGGCTATAAAGGAAAAAACAACCAATGTTATGAAATTGCTATTGTGATTTTATTAAGGTTGTCTGTCCGAACAGCACCAACTTTTTCATTTCGTTGTTTTTCTTCGGGCATAATGAAGAGATTTCACTGTAATTTAATTGGCTAAGTTGTCCTTACAATTTAGCCATGAATTAAAAGGGTGTCAGTGAATACTTCTAGGAAATTAACAGAATTTTTGTTGATATTTCTAACAATGTTATTCCTTTGTTCAACTCCCCACATAGGTATCTCAATACTTAATGTCAGTAAGTGGGCTTCGGGTTTTTCGGAATACTATGTGTGCAGTATGCTCCATACAGAATATTATAGCAAGTTAGTGCACAACTAGAGATAATCCTGAGACTAACTAGCCTAGTATTTGACTACAACAATATGACATTAAACAGCGAAACCTGTCTTTTCCAATTTAATTTACACTGTGTGAAAGAGGATGAAGAAGTCTTTGCCCTTTTTTTCATACTTTCAAAGAACACTATCAAGACCCAGCTCTGAAAAGGAGCTCAGCTGTTTTAACGTCAACTACAATTCAGTGCAGCAGTCTCCTGTGCTGTTGAACTCAGATAATTCACTCATTGCATTCTCCTCTCCCTCTCTCTCTCTCTCCATCAGCCTCATCCTTTCCCTCTCATGCACTACTTCTGTCCCCATCCATCTCTCTCCCTCTCACCCTTGCTGCCTCTCTTTCTTTTAGCAAGGCCTTGGAGGGATCTGCAATTACGTTTGGGGCTGATCAGAAAAGGGGATCACTCCAGTGAAATAAATCGCTTCATAACAGCTGCGGTGAAATGGCGCTAATTGCCGATTGATTTGAAGCAGAGGCAGCAGATATCTGCAATGCAGAGCCGCATCTGCCACACTCTCCTCATCATTCCCCTCTCTGATTATCTATTGTTCAGGCTGTTTACTTTGTAGTGATGAGTGGTAAATGGCAGGTTAAGGAAGCTAAGGGGGCCAGACACCAAATTGGGTCCCTCTCAAAAAGACGGAGTGTAAAATTAGACATAATTAACACACCCCTTAGGCAGATTCTCCAAACCTCATGGAGATGGCAGAGATGCAAATTAGCTGTAAAGATACACACTTTATATACAAAAACAGTGATTAAGCCGCCTTTGCTGTACAGAGGCTACAGCCTGTCTTGATTGAGAGCAAATCAACCACTGAAAAACTCATTTTAGTTTTCAGGACTCTGGATGTTTTGTTGCATTAAGCACCATGCCAACAGTGAAGACAGAGAGCACCACTAAGTTAAAAGCTGTGCCTTTGTAATCACAGAGTAAAAACGTAACTCTCTTTATTTGTGACTTTTTGTTTTTGCTTTATCATTGAGAACAGATTATTCCCTCTGCCAAAAAAACACATCAGAGTCCAGTTAGGTGTTTGTATGCTGTTTAAACTGGCTGCAGTGACACAATAAAGAACTGACTTGACTTGCTTTGACAGGGGGACAAATCCACCCAGTTCTGTGTCTGGAACAAACAGCATCTGACACCGACGTGAGCCATCCAAATTAATGGTATGCTGTTCACGTGAAACATCAGACTCTGTCAGTGTCAGTCTGTAGTGCTGCAGCTGTTTGTTTGCTTCTCTGCTCAACAAATATTGCTGTCAGATAATTGATTCAAGTGCTTTCTCAGCAAGTGCATTCTGACAACATGGATGTCGCATTCTCTTGGTAGTTTATAATGAAGCATCTTGGGCACAGCCCAAATTTTAGTCCTTGCTACCTGTCATATAAAGAAAAGCTAGTCAGTCTTCTCCAACGCTAAATTGTTCTATGTGCATCTTCAGTTTTGAAGAGCATAAATTAGGTAAAAAACATCTTTTAAATAAGCTGGAAAACTAACATCTTCCACCTATTTGGAGGGCTAGCTTTGTGTCAGGCCACACTGATTGCAACAATACTTGGTCATAATGCTTATATTGTTGTGTATGATAATGCTGGTATTAAGTGGCGTTAAGGTATTACTTAATACTGTATATCTTAGAGTGGTTCGGTACAAAGCTTGGTACAAGTTTGTCAGCACTTAAGAAGTCACTCGGAAATAAAACAATACAAGTGGATGGATTATACTGTGACTGAATCAGAGAGCTGCATCAGAGGAATGTGTATAATGTTTCAGTTTACATAAATCAGATTAAGGGTGTGGGAAATATAACTGTTAAAAAGGGGAAAAGTACAGTTTAATCATACTGTCAGCATGTCGCCACATGAGACCATATTTCATGAGGAATACATTTACGATGGAAAGTTTTGCGTCTACACAATTTATCGTCTCTTGTGAAATTGAGCGTGGAGCGAAAGAAAAACACACAGACAAAACCAGGACATAATATTGGTATAGCCCCAGAAATACGGTTTAAAAAAAAAAAAAGACAAACAAACAAACAAACAAAAAAAACACCAGATAATTGAAAAAATTCACATTGTCAAATTGAGTTGTCACTTCAAACTTATGAACCATGGAAAGGCAAAAGAGCACAACCAGTAATTACTAATGCTACACACAATGTCTTCCTGCTTGACATTAAATGCATTAAATCTTTCACTTAACAATGAGGTGAGAAAATACTTGTAAATATATTCTGTTCATCTGCAGTTGATTGGCAAATGCCATCAGTCTCATAAAGTGTTGATTATACATTACCATTTTTATATTGAACTTCCATCACAAAAATGTGTTTTATTAAGTGTGCTCATAACAGAATGCAGTGTGGATCGTGGCCCCCCGCTGAACAGATTGTCTTTTCACAGCAGGTGGACTGCCATTTGCTACAAACTCTTGGAATTGACATCATTACACCTCAATTTTGTGATTCATGTTTGTTCGTAGGCGGTGAGATATCCCATTTTCAGAGAATCGGATGCTGTTTCCCCAAAAGGGTTTTAGCGATCTTTCTTATGAATCACATTGTCATCAGCATTTCGAGTGTAATGTCGCCTCTGCCTCGACTTAGGCAAAGACAGATTTCTCTAGATGCTGATGTCTGGTTTAAGTAAAGAAGTTTATCTGAGAAGAAAAGCAGAGCAACAATGCAGTTGTGCAAAAAAAGTGTGTTGGCGCTTGTCACTGTGACAGACTGTGGGTATACAGCCCACACTAGCTTCAGAAATAGCATAATTCATGCAATCCAGGTAGACAATTAGGTAAAATTATGATAATTATAATCAGTGAGGGGTTTCATGTATTGTGCTGTGTTGTGGACATGTGTGTTCTCTTACCAAAGAATAACTTTTAAACCAAAATGGCTGCCACACCCTCCCTAATGGCATCTCCACAGAGACTAAACATAGTGTGCACTCAAACAGAATTTCTCATAAATAGGATATGACACATTTTCCAATTTATGATTCACTCCATCTAACTGCCATGACCATTTTGTGAATTGTACGATAATAAAGTGAATGAAGACAGCATGCTTTTCTGTACAAAAGCAACATGAAATTCATTTAGAAATAATAAGTTGTGGTCAGCCCATGACTGTACTGCATAGCGATGTGAAATGCAAGCATTTTATTGTAATCATCAGCAGTCCATTTCAGTACTTTCAGTACTTTTCAACGTTTAATACACTACTTGGCTACTATGTCAAACTGTGCCCTCCTAACAGGCGTCTGTCAGGTTAGGAACGATAACTTGTAGAGTCATACTGGTTGCTTGGCAACTAGTGGTTGCGAATCCAACCTTGGGACTGTTGCGGGATTTGTGTTCAATCATCATTGCAGGTGCTGTTAACTAAAATTAGTGATTTCAGTGGACAACTCTGCAGGTTTATGTGAAAGTGAGATGGAAAAGCCACATGGAAAACTGCGATTTCAGAAATAGTGAATTAACTCTTGCTTCATTGGACTGTAGTGGACTGATTACGTGATCCATCTTATCTACAAACAAGTGAATTTGGTGCTTCAGGAATTTGTTAGACCAATCGCAAATTATACGATACGTTAAAAGGTGAACTTTTATAGGGGAGCGTAACAAGTGCAAACCTAGTATGGAACAGTTTCAGTGAAACTTATCCGCCCATCTGCCAGGCAGGCTATGTGGTAGCTCACAAAACTGCTAAGCGTGGTAAGCAGTTCAGTGATGGAGAGTTTGTGTGGGACTGCTTCTTGAAATAGGCTAATGTTGTATGTCCTGAGTCTGTACGGCCCTTACTGGTGCGCTGGTTCCCTAAATTAGCGCTCCTACCCATTTTCCACCAACATGGAACTGGTTTCGTTGCAGTAACTACACCTTATTTTGATCAATTAAGAGCATTTTGACCTAAAAATAAATTAGTTTAGATCCCGAAAAGTTAGTTCTCTGCTGGAAACAAAAGACTGACCTGTTTTTCTTCTTATCAAGTGAGAAATTCTCAGAAGAAACAAGAGCGTGCAGTGGTCTCATTACTAGTTAGGTCGATGCTTTTTTGGGTTAAAACAAATATCTGTATTAACAGAACAAAGGTTCCCAGTGATCAGTGTAATCCACGATTTTGCTTCTACAGTTTATTTCTGTTGTGCATTGTGGACTGCCTTCTGTTGATGGCACATCAACATATGGCACATTGATTACAATGGTTCCCCTCAAAACTGGTTGGTTCACTACAAAGCACCAAGGTTCCAAAATTCCGTAACTGGTTGAAAAACTAGAGCTACTTTGGTTATACGATCAGGGCTGCCGTGCTACTTGTATAAGTATTGGAGCACACCTATGACGCTCACGCATGTGTGCACGCTTAAGTCGTGGCTCATTTCGAAGGTTATATAACCACTGTTCATACATTATTCAACTATGACTGACCACACGGACAAATGTCAGACAGACTTAATGAATAGTTTAATCATGTTGAGAATATTATGCCGCAGTCGGCCAAACCACTAGCTACATAGTAGGAGACGATACCATGGATCTATTAGGTTGTAATTAGCATGGCATTGAGCAATACAGACCAACGAACTTACTTGTGCCGAGCATATGAAGCTGCATTAGAAACATCCATTCTGAGTTGCAGTGCAGGCACAGGTCATGCATGTATGATCGGCTAGACTGTGAAAATGAACCTAAGCAAGCTCTGATTTCTTGCAGGCATTGTGGGTGCAGCGCAAGTTTGCCAATCAGGAGAATGGTGTTTGGGTCCTGTGTGAAGCTACAAGTCACGTGAGTTTTTATGTTACATTAGTCAACTGATGGGATTAATGTCAGCCATGATCTTTGCTAGCTCTAACAAGGTAGCTTTGTTACCTAAAGCTAACCAGTGCCACCCATATAAAGATACACGTCAAGATACGAAGCAATAGTCGTTGAAGACGCCTGTGGCAACCTTGCCCCAGTGCCAAAATGTAATGAGTAGAGATAGAGCCAGTCTAACTGCTACCTCTTGATTACACTCTTGCTAAGCTATGCTGACAGTTTCTGGGCTTTAGTGTCATATTTAATGTTATTTTCAACAAAACAAAATACTCCAAATACAGCTGATTGAACAAAATACTAATGTATCTGATGTGCTCAGTGCACAATAAACTTTGTGCAGCAGGGTCTTTGTTTCAGTGTGCCACCCTGGCACAGAGTGATTCAGTTTTTCCTCGTTGCCAAAGCAGCACTGAATCCAAGTTTGATCCCACACAGCTTCTCCCATTACGTAAGTGTGTCCCCACCACTGGCCAAGTCGGAGGACAGTGTGGTCAGGCGGTAATAGTCCCTCATATAACCAAAGTGCTATGATGTCAACATAATCACATTGTTTGTACAGTAACCACGATTTGGAGAGCCATACTGTTAGGTCAGTTCTTCCCTATTTCTGGGTCGCTCTATGTGAGAAAATGAATGATGGCACGCTATATCCTTCATGCTGCCAAATGTGTTCTGCTGCTCCACATTCAATAGTTTCACACACACACACACACACCCTCAACCTATCAACACTAATGACCTCATGCTGAATTTCCTACGTGTTCCATCTCTCACAAATAGGCTAATTTTAGACCACCCACAAAGTGTACACACAGGCACCCACAAAACCAAAATGTTCACCAGACATGATGCAATGCAACTGCAGGACCGAACGCAAGAAATGTGGGAATTCATTCACACAATAGGCCCAAGGCCCAAGTTTCACCCTTTACAATCTTGAGTCTGACACTCTTATGGCTCACGAGAGGCAGAGCCACTGAGTTGGCGCACCGCTTATGAGAAAAAGACAAACGTCCTGCGGAGAGCATAGAGATTGGAGCTCCTGTTTTCATTACTTTGGTTTATCGGCTCAATAGTCACCTCCTTTCTCCCAGTGCTAAATGTCCCCTTGATTTGCTCTTCTCGTGCCTGCACCTGAAACAATTCATTAAAAATGAATGAGAAGAAAGCAAAACACTGAGGACTGGGAGATGAGAGGGAGCAGTAGACAGACAGAGAAAGTGAAAAAGACTATACTCTCAATACAGGTAACGATTATACGACTATAAACTATTCAGAATAATATTTTGAAGTGCATTGATCTAGAATTACAACCTGCTCTATCACATGTAGGCCCACTTTTGCTCAATCTTTACTGTTAGATCATTGCAAATTCCCTGATCTTACCTGAAATCTGATTTTAAATCTTCTTTTAATATTTTAATATGCTCTCCTAATTATTTTATACAATATTTATACCATGTGTGTATTGATTCAAGACAGAATCTTTGTTGCAGTTTTGAGGACATACATCTCTATTTTAGTTTCTTTGTGGAACGGTGAGGCAGTTCACATCAACTCCTGAACCTAACTTATCATTTCCAACAGCTGTTTCTGTTATTGAATGACTGTTTTTTTCTGAAAAGAGAACAAATCTCAAGTACATTCTCAGAGATGTTAGCAGCAATTACAGTCTTCAAGTGACTTAATTTCTCCAGTTACAGTAGTTCATAACTTCCCTTTTGGTTTAAAGGAACCTATACTTAATAGTTCCACAATGAATTTTTGATACTTATGTACCATTAAGAAATCACTGTGGGTGTTTTGAGAATTTATGGTTGAATATAAGTGCTATTCCACTCTGCTGGGGTATTAAGGTTTACAAGCGGTATTCCAGAAAGGATGATTCATGGAAAAAAATCACAGAAAAAAAGGGTCGTTCTCACTTTGAAGTTGGCTTTCCATGTTGTTGAGCTCCTGAACTTGATGTAGCAGAAAGTGTTTACTTTTGAAATGGCCACTTGTTGATTTTGTGTAATGCTTTCTTCTACATGCCCTTTGTGTTTGTTCCCACTGCGCAACCTTGAAAGAAACCACCAAAGCAGCCATTTCAGTGCCACGAGAGCCCATTTTCATTGCTGTTTAACTTTGATCAAACATAAGTAAATAGTTAAAGAAAACACATATGGACAGTGGTTAGTTTAGCGTCCCCTAAGTCAGCCGGAGCAAAACAAGATCCCGTCTTTACATGAATAAGCCTTCAATTTCATGTGAGCAACAATGTGCTTCTAGCGCTATCAGATCTGTTTTTGTTTTGTTTATCTTTCCCCATTTGCATCATTATGAGGGGGAAAAAATCTATAGTAGAGTTTGAATAGCTCGGTAATGAGGAGGAGGAATCAATCTTCCCTTCAAAGTAGGCCCGCTGCAGCAATGAGAATATAAATTCACACTCATAAATTCCACACTTTTAGGTCCCCACATCCTTCTTAATGTCTCTGGAGTTTACAGCGGCCTTGTGTGTGATACTCCACTGTAGATGGCCTGGTTGATTTACGGGAGGTTTTTTCCCTTCCTATTGGGAGGTAATGGTAGAGATATCCAAGTTAGCCTTCTCTTGTGCAAGCTATAAAAATGCTGTAATTGCTGTGTTAATTTTGGGCCAAGCACAAAAAGGATGTTCTGCCGATCCATCCAACTATCAATCTACCTATCATCTCAACATTTGGCGTGTGTGGTCCATTATTACATATGCCACATAATTGGGCATAATTAAAAGGAAGCGTAAGTACTGTAATTAATGTCAGTTGTCAAGCTCTAAAAGGCAGGCAGAGGATAATGTTTCCCTGTGGCTTGAGCAGGAAGACCTTTGGAATCGGGAGGCTTGTGATTAATATTACCTGACCTTTCTGCACACACAAATGATGCAGATACTCATTGAAAATCACTCTCACTATCACTTAGAGATAAACACTCACACGCCAACAATGTTCTTTATTGTCTATTCTCTTCATCTTTATTATATTGTTATGTCTTAAATGCAGGTAAAAGCAACAACTTAATACTTTAAAATGTGTCTGTTCATCCAACTGACCATTCACTAAGACCCTCCTCTGGAGAGAGATTGCCCAATCATAGCTTAGCAACTGTAACTAGGCACAGCAGGCATCTCTAGCTCTGGATTTCTCCACATGTCAAGTCAGTGTGTGTGATGCTGTAGCAACAGTGATACTGTCGAAAGAGTTGGGAAGATGCTGTCTCCTTTCTTAGCTTTTCCAAAACCAAAAGTGCGAGACCATGAAGATAAATGGATAAAACATTTCTTTGTTCTGTCGTAAGCTACAGATGTATTGCATTACCTAGTTTTACTGCCAAGAGGCATATCATTAGAGACATACATCATTTTGTTGGGTTGCAAGTTGCGTTAGAAAAAGTCCCTTTCAGGATTTGTACATCTGCTGTGTGGGAGCAGGACCTGGATGATACTATATCACATTTTAGTGGCTTTGTCCTGCTCTGTATTGTATTTACAGAGGTTGACACTCCAGCAAGCCCAGCAAAACTTGCTATTTGAGATAGTGTTAGGTTGGCACATATCTTTTGGTCTTTATCTCCAAATCCTTAGTAGTTTGGATCAGTGGAGGCAGGGTTGTATGAGGTATTTGTCCAGATTCAGTGTTTGAAGAAACAGGAAGGCGTACCACCACAGAAGCTAAGCATTTTAAGGGGGATGCACTGATTTTTTTTTTTAATTCTCAACATACCAATACTATTGTTTAAAACAACAATTTGGCTGATAGCTGTTCGCCAGATACCAATGTTTTTATATTGCTGTTTAATTTGTCCTTGTAGTTATTTATTTCCCCTGTTTTTGCCGGGGGAAAAGTTTAAAAATTAACTGAACTGTTTTAAAGTAATCAAGCCCTTCATTACACTGACTTTGAATGGGCACAAAGTCAATCATGCAAATTTATGAAACACCCTTTAATATAACCTTTTATCATAAAAAAAGTTTTTTTTTAAATGGCTGCTTCAAAAGCCTTTCTACTATATATAACAAACCACGATTCTGGCTCTAATATCTTTTTAATGCTGTGAAAACATCAACAAATGTATCCTACAATTAACTGTATTTGTTCAAGTTTCTAATCAAAAACTACAATTTACAAAATAACATTGAACATATCATGACAATGTTTTGATTTACCATTGCCCAATGCTCATTTTAAACTAAATATAGCTTGAAAGCATCATAATTTCACTCAAAACCTTTGTGAGCTGTTTGTGAGTTGCAGCCATCGGATGCTAACAGCTAGCGTTAACTAGCTCTCCTCCTGCTGATTTCAACGCAGATTTTTTTCCACAATGTCGCATTGTAGGGAAACAAGTGTGTCTTCTGACATGACAATAGTGAGTTTGCTGCATCCTTTTATCCTGACAGCATCCCAGGAAAGATATCTGTTCATCCCAAACACATCTTTTATTGTACCCAGGACGACGGGACGCCACTTGCTACTAGCCATCTCGTCATGCAACAGTGACATCACAGGGCCCATTTGCCAAACTGTTGTTGTATTCTTCTTGTACCTGCTCATTCATGGCTCTTAGACTCGATCCTTGCTCTTTGGCCTGTGCAAAATTGATGTGATACAACACAAAAACATCAGCCACTGCTGATAGGTGGACGGCTACCTGTCAACAAGGCGAATATCAGCTGATACCGATGTTCAGCCGATAAATCGCTGCATCCCTACAATTTACTGCTGCTGAGGGTTCAGCAACAAAACAGTTTCTGGCCACCTAAAAAAAAAGTCCCACCTAAAAGAATCAGTATCAGTGTAAGCGCACAATATATGTAGAACATTTTCACCACTTTACCTTTCTGTCAGACAATGATTTCCGATGGATAACTGAAGCTCTTATATTGCTTTCTTCAAAGCCAGACTCAATTTAGGAAAACATAACAACATGTCGGAACATCAACGAACACCACTGACCACTCAGTGAGTTTCATGGCTTTGAAAACGAACGTTTAAGGTGGTTTTAAGGTGGTTTTACACGTGGCCATAGACAGCATTGTTAAGCCAGGCAGGGGAAAGCCAAATTGTCAGAGAAGGAGCAATCGTCAAGATTTTGGTCTTAACCACTCTATTTCATCATAAACAACCAGGAATGGGGCTCAAAGTGCAAAATACTGGACTTCTCCTTTAATATTAAAAGAGAAACATACTGTTTAAATAACAAAGCCTCTGTAATAAGCAGGGATTGCTGTTTATGTTAAAACAAAATAACAGACTGCATATACTGTATGCAAGGAGAGAATGATAAGGCCAAAATCTTTCTTATTAGTATTTTTAATTTTATATTATGGTAATGGTATATAATCAGTACAGAAATATTTTGTAAATTCAATTAAATGGTTTAAAATAATCATAACGTAACTGATTACATTTGATTATTTCCTCTTTTTCTCTGACCTTCCGTACAAACAAGTACCAACTACTTCACATGAGACAAAGGACTCAAAACAGTAAATCTAAAGGTCTTTCAAAATGGACACGTTAAGGTTCCTGAGAAAGACAATTTCAAGTGTTACAGGTTTCTGTCTGCCCACATCACATTACCTTGCAGAGCAGCTGGATTAACAAGATCATGAGAGAATCACAAGATCACGCAAGAATCCAGCCTGCTCTGAATAACTCCCGTATTGCCAAATTTCTACTGATAGACACATTTCTACCATCACACAGTATTTACTGTACCATCATATAACCTAAACCTACTGTATGCTGTGTGAGAAAGGAAAGCTTGACAACAGTAACTTTAGGGGCAAGCTGAGTTACTAAGTGCTTCAACATTCAGCAACATCATTATCTGCAAAAGAAACATATATTAATCACAGTGGCTCCATTCTTAATGACTGCTGAAGTCACCTATGTCTACTCTGGCACAGTTTTTCCTGGACGGTTTATAGAGGCATGAAATGAAGCTTTCTCCCTATAGATGTCCTTAGCTAAATAACTTAAACGGTGTAAATACAAAGCTACAGAGAAACATATGGTGCCTGTTATTTGTATTCGTGGCCATGACCTGCAGGAGGCCAAAGCAAATAGGAATTCTCGAAATGTGCAATGCCGGGAATAAGTGGGGAACAAGCAGCAGGAAATCAGTTTAATGTGGAACATGCTTTCAGCGCTCTTTCCTTTTTTTCTTCTTTAACTCTGTTTGACCCTTGCCATATGAGAAGTGAAACGGCATTGATCATGCTGGGTTAACTGGGATCAAGAGTTTCAAGATTTCTTCACTTACAGCTAGAAGCGAGATAATATTATTGATGTACATTTTCCAACAAAAATCTGGGGGTTGTTAATTCCATGTAGGCAATAATATTTTTGGGCCAGTCGAGATGAGACCACATAAAGGAAATCCATGTTGAAAAGCATGACTTCAGTTTTGATTTTTGCTGTAATAACCTCATGGTTTATCTGAGACTTAATGGGTGGCATTTTAATGTATCCAGGTGCAGAGCAACAGAAGAAGAAGTCAGACTTTACCTACTTTAAAAAAAATCCAGTTTTATGGTTTAATGTATGAAATGAATTTCTGTTCACATAAAGCACAATTACTCCCTGAGGAACAAAAGCCATACACGAGGAGTATTTGGAACACACATCAGAATGCTGCTTTTAGTGACCGCTCTCCCACACTAGGTTTATTTCCCCAAACCACCTGTCTCATCCAGTGTGGGAATACCACACTGTACCACAGAGCAGTAGATCAATTGATGACCTAATGCAGGATGAGAAGAGGCAACATATTTTTTTTTTCATCATACCACATGGGATCTATTTCCTCTCAACATTAATAATACTCTGGAGCATTAAGGCATGCAGCAAAAGCAGATGTATTCTTCCCCAGGCTGATTCAACTTGTAAGCATTTCCTCTCCCGAAACCCCCTCCTCAGTCCTGAGGCAAAGCATGATTACCCGATTTTAATGAGATTTTTAATGTGATTTTTTTTTCCCTTTCAATTCCTGCAAGACAATCCAACTCTCTCTTATGTACATACAGTGGTTAATGTTTGCCGTCTGATGGTATGCAATAAGAACACATGTTGACTCCCTCCTTCCCACGCTTCTTTCTTTTGATTGTGTAGGCCAGAGTTCTGTGTCTTACCTTTTATGTTTGCACGATGTTGATAATCCTCAGGGAAAGGGAATGAAGTAGGTGTGCAGGCTTTTCTGTGGCACTTCAGAGTCACATCTGAACACCTTTTACTGTTTTTCCGTTGCAGGGGACCACTCAATGCCAACTTGAATAGTGTACACGCCACACAGACATTTGTGTGATCATTAATTTGCATCCTTAATATCCAGTGAAATTAATGTATTCAGGGCCAGCGGCGTTGGTGTTAACCAGGTGATACTTAGAAAATTTTTAGTCTCTTCATTGTGCACTTCATTATTTGTTTGTTTGCCTAAAGTCATTGTAGTGTGATAGTCACATTTGCAAATTAATTCATAAACTACTCATGATGCTTTAATTTAATTGATAACACCAAAACAACTAACTAGTATTGCTACTTATTATTTTGGAGTCTCATTTTGCTTTCAGGAGTATCAGGAGTCATATTTCTGTTGCAGACACTAAATACCAAACATGAATAATTGAGAATGATGTAACTTGACTTTGACCACTTAATAATTTATACTTACTTATAAATGCAGGGGGATGTTATCTTCACTTATTCAGAATAGCATTGTACAACGAAAACACACAGCATAATGGTGAAGCATGCAATGTTTAAGAAACGACCACCAACCTGTGTCTTATCATTCCTCAGACACGGCGTAAATGTAAAGGTGCGGTACTGCAAGTGTTAATACCTATGTTTCATCGTCAAGAATCTGTCCTGCGGTCTGCAGGAAATATTCTCTCGAGTGCAGCTAAAGTAGCGATGCCCACTTGTGTTAACCATAATGAAAAGTACACACTTAGGGATAAACATCTCTCAGGTTTATCGATCAGACAAAATCCCTCAGATATATAGCACCTAATGAAGTTGAAAATAGTGGGATTTTGTTGGAAACACTCCACAAAATCCTCTTTATTCCTGACTGCTTTATATCTGCCTAACTGAATCATTGTGCTTGAAAGAGCAGACAAACAGAAGGCCCCCCACAATTCTAACTGCAAAGCTTTTTTTTTGTGTGTACGAGTCCAAAATATCTTAAGTATTTGAGTTTAAAAATTATGCAAACTCATTTTATTTGTTGTTTAATGCATTGAGTGCCATTGTAAATTCACAACACTGATGTTTTGTTAATGCTAGTTCTCTGAAAACAGGTGTAAGCCATCATTTTAGTGTTTTGGTGCATTAAATATGTAGGCCTACCTGTTAGCTAATCAGGCGAGACTAAACTGTTCTTTGAAGAATGGCCACAGCTACCATACTGTTCATTCAGTAGGTTTTACATGAGGAGTATAAACTACAGGGTTTAAGTGATAATATATCACAATTGTTTCACTCACTACTCACTTGATTTTGTTGCTAAAGCAAAGTGAATAGGGGGTTAGGGTTGCTTCTGCTACCCTTACACAAGAGCAACACCAGCTACATTTACATGCACACTAACATTCCTCTATTATTCCAAGTATGACAGTGTTCTGAATTTGATACGGGCCATGTAAGCAGCATGGGTATTGGGAATGACGCATTTTCCAAAAAGGACATGATGTATGCCGATATTATACGGGTTTTAGGAGCAATCTTTGGACATGTATAAAGTACATTCAGAACATCCATCTCAGCTGGGGTTTTTACAGCAGTTTGTGTCACACAGCTTGTTGCTTGTTAACAGTCAGCTCTGTGCGTTGTCATGGATGCCTTGTACACAAAGCAACTCACTTGCAGTTTGCAAGGCTGGGGTAGAGACGCAGAGTGAAGAGAAAAGCCCAAATTTCTGGTCAGGAGAAGAAACACACCAACTTTTAAACTATGATATCAGCAGGTTTTGGATATGTGCAGATATCACAATGCCAACCTTTTGAGGAAGGTGGTTAAAGATATGAAAGAGGGGGGCTGTGTTCACGTGGTCCAACAAGTCCACCACCGCTGGAAAATGTATTTTGGAGCAAAGAAGCAAAATGGTACAAATGTCTCCAGCTGTTCACATGATGAGCAACATGTTAGGGCATGTTAATCGTAGTACGCACAGCTGCATGTGAACAGGAATATCAGGGGAATATTCATTTTTATTTGCCATGTAAGCAGCTTAGTAGCAATATTGTGTTTTTTGGAATAAGGGCAAAAACCGAACTATTTTGTGCATGTAAACAAAGTCACTGATAGGGTTCATTGGGTATATCCTGACTGGCTGAGGGTGTACATGCAAGTTAAAAACAACTGCTGTTGTGTTAAAAACAGTTTGTGTAATATAAAGCCCTGTGCAGAATTCTCTGTTGGCCTGCCAAGAGTTTGTTTGCCTTGAGTTTAGCCTTTCTGGACTGCACTTGCCCCCACTTTTGCTCCCCTCTTTTCTCCCCCGGTCTCCATTCCTCGACAATGGGGTCATGGTGCGTTCTTAAGCACGTGTCATCCCAAATAACGGTGAGAGCTGACAGACCCTTGGCTTCCTCCTCGCATGCTCGCCTTATATTTGGACGAGACTATGACATCATAGGGCAAAATGCCTGGTTTCCGCGCTGAAATTGTCCTCCCTTTCAGTTTACCTTAACTTTTTCCCACAGCACAGACAGCAGCTGTTCTCACTCCATTTTTGAATGAAACTCAGGATTTCCTGTATTTCTTTTGAGACTGATGGTGACCATATGCTTGTCCAACCAGAGCAAATAAAAGTCACAGCATTTAAATTTATTTCCTTGAGATACTTCATCAGCCGGCTTGAAACTGGTGGGGTACAGTCAGCATTAAGCTCGAATAAACACAAGTCCAAGTCATAAACACAGAATTCAGTATCAGCTCATTAGTTGGTAATTTAATATTAATCAAGTAAGCTCAGAGTGTAATAAGCTATTTTGTGCTCACATTAGTATTTTAATTAGGTATTTTATTGAAACGGCTCTGTCATATCATTTACACTGTTTTATCTGTTTTACATTTTCTAATTTGCACTCATCTAAATTAAGTTGCAGGTTTGCTTTCACAAAATCAGGCTACAAGTGGAACCAAAACAAAAAACAAAAACAAACCAAAAACAGGCAAATAACATTGATAAAATTGCATGAATTCCTCACAAATACATGCATGTGACGGTAAGCTTTTCGAAAAAATAAGTATGTTACTTATAGACTCACATTTACAGTCATTTAATCCATATGTGTAAAGAAAAATTGTTATCTGGGGAGCTCTTGTCATGTCAAAATGTGCCCCTTATGTCTGTGTTTTGTGGAGTGCCTTTAGAAGGGACATAATTCACACAAATTTACCACCCGAATACCAATATAACCAGTAGGCTATTTGTCAATTTTTTACAAGGGATACAGTTCATGTCGAACTTGCGTTGTGAATCAGTGATTCAGTGCCATATAAAAATACATATAAATATTTTCTGTGCCTGCAGTTCAGATTTGAGTGAGCATGTTTGCTCAAAAGATGCTCAGTGCTTTGTGTACTGGCACTTCACATTGCCGCTTTAAATTATCCCCATGGTCTTAAAACATATGATGAGACTGTTTTTGAACTGCCTGTGGGAAGAATGAACCTGTAAGAGTCCATTCTTGATTAAAAGCTTGCTTTCGATGTCTACTGTTCTTTCTGAAGAACACACCACGGGAAATTTCTCTGACTCTCTTATTTCTCTGACTGTCGTCTCTTGGCTTACCTCTTCCATGTGTGCGCATCACCCAATCAAGCTGCAGTGCTTATTGAATTGCACAGATTTGATTGGTTGAGTAGCATCATGTGCAATTTAAAGCATGCAATTGGTCGGCGAGCATCATGGTTGGCTAACCAGTGCTACAAATGCTGGGCCTGTTAAAAAAAGAGCGCTTAATGAATAGAAATAATGTAAAAAATTCTTAATAACTCAGCAGTTATGGGTCCAGATATTACGTTTGAACCATAAGATAATTTAACTCACTATCATGACCAATAACTTATACTTTAACACTTCAAAATGCTATCAGAGCTCTAAATGATTTCCACTGCCGTCTGTGTTATTCTACACCAGGATTAGAAAGAAAAAATGCATAAAAACCTGTTTCTGGCCAAACAAACAAACAAACAAACAAAAAAAACACAGCATTTTTAATCTAAATTAGCTTAGAAACATTCCTAATAGGTGTAAATGAGCAAATATGTTTTACAACAAAGACGCAACTCTGCATAGGGCTAATCATGATTATTTGGTACTTAGTAGTGAACGCAAATCTCTCCACTCTATGAAATTCTCTGTTTTCTTTCGACATGTTTTTTGGGGGGATTTGGAATCAATAGCTAGCCTCACTAAGGAGACTCAAGATTAGCCATTGCAACTGAGAAGCCAGGCTGTAGACGTATGATGCACATAGCTGGTAGCTGTTATTTTTTATTTAGTGTTTACTGTATAGGCTACACATTTATACTATTGGAAAATGTAAGAGTCACTTTAGGGCTAAAACAATGATGTGAAAAAATAAGTAGGGCTAAAGTGCTGCATGTGGCTCCTGAGCTGCAGGATGCCTACCCCTGGTATAGTATAAGTGATTTTAAACTCACATACAGAGCAATATGTTGACATAGCTGGTAAAATCAATGACCCACCCAACTGACTATAGTCGTAAGCAAACTGGGGTTATGTCTTACGTTGCTTTTTCTTAAGCAAAACAAACTGATGCCAAGACAGTTGAAGAGAGAAGACAATGCAGTAGGGAAAAGAGGGGATGGAGGGAGGAATGGTGGAGACAGATTTGAGTAGCAGAAGGAGTGACAAGGCTGCCCATTAAGGCCACTGGTGTATTGGAGGGGTCGTTGAGTGTGTGCTAGTGTTTGTATGACTGGGACACTTGAAGTAAGCCAGTCTGTGTTACATTTATCTCTGACTTCATAAGCAAATGCCAAACATACATGGCCATGTCTGATCAGATTTTAATTGGTAAATATTTTTCAAATAAGTAAAAGGAATGTGGCTGAATAAGAATGGAAAATATCCTCAGTAAAAAGTACAACCTGGTTAAGTTCTTGAGATATTCCCAAAGTTTCTGAAAGTCAGAGGGGAGGCAGGAATGTGACAAGGATTGTGATGACTCCTGAGCACAGATTTGACATGTTACATAGAGGATGGGTTTCCTTCTCTGGAGCTGGGAGACACTGTAGCAAATGAACTGAGAAGCCTCCATTTATTTTCTCTCTAAATCCTGCTCCCTGTTTCTACTCCACTAACCTCCAATCCCTGCTCATGTAAAAGACATACGCAGCCACATTTTAATAACTGTGGGAATAATTTTTTACAATGAACTATTTTTTGCAGCATTTAATTGTTGTGATGATGTGGCGTGGGTGCATTATTCTTAAATCTTGCTTTGGAATCTGCATACAAAAAGCAGGTTTTAGGTGGGTTTTTCAGTCCTATCCCAGGGTGAGGGGCGGGGGGGGAGACAAGTTTCTTTGCCACAGAGGATTTCCGGGAGCTGTCATTGTAGCTCTGAGACAGCTCTGAATTTATCTGCAGGCTGTCAGTGGAATTAATACAGATAAGGTAAAAAATATGACAAAAGTTTGAAAGTCTGTAGTCGAAAGGGAGCTCTCTCACTGCCTCGTTATATTAAAGAGCAAGCCCAAAAGGGGGGAAATATATCTCTAATGGGTTGCATTTGGAGGCTTACTGTACAGCGTTTGGACGACACCCAAAGCCAATTATATCTGTGCTCTGTCCAAACTTAATCGGCACCCCAAGCTCTTTAGGCTTTTTACATTTATGTTAGAACACACTAGAAAAAGTGTTTGTGAAGACACACTGCTGATTTCCCTGCTTCTCTTGTGATGGTAGTGGGCCGCTAGATCTTGGACTTTTTTTGTCTTTGTTTCTGTCATGTTAACAACTCGAGGTTCTTGGGAATTTAATGGCTACAATAAAGTGACTGTCAAGTTCGGGGGCAAAAGCTTTCCAGTAGCAAAGCCAGTGTCTCATTCCCCAAAAACTGCTGCCAAGGTATAACTTGTAGGCTAAATATACACTGCAGCCACAATGCACGCATTCCAACAATTTGAGGCTTTTGTTTTGTGTCTTGAAATATTTACATTTTAAGTGGGAGTCGTCCAAGTATTGCCTGATCATCCGCTCAAATAATTAGCAGAATATTTGAACACGTAGCTCACAGCAGGGACAGCAGACTGTCAACATGTCTCCTGAGGGGAATTTTTGGTGTGTTTTCCTGAGCACATAGTCCAAACACCCCTGCTAAATTGCCTTGTTGTTGTAGATCAATTAGACTGTGTTTTCTGCACCCTCAAGATTTGATTCCAGTGTGTTAATACAGTACAGTATAAATCAAAAATATCACTTACTCTCAAACTATTTGTAGATGCTAGTGTTATGTTATTATTTATTGCTTTTGTGTTGGCAATATTGCACCTTTTACGCCACTGTTTAAAGAATGATAAACATTGAGTGGTGAATTATGTATCTAAAATCTAGTTTAGCCCTTCACAGCAGTTATATTAAAGATGATCCAGTGGCTGCTTTAGTCACCACAGAGGTCATTGATTTAACCTAGTCACTGTGACATCTGTCTTCAGAGTTAGTTTTCCACAAATATACAGCCAGAAATATTCCAAGCAGCACTTTGTACTGGAAGCTTCAAGATGTACTCTACAGAAGAGCAGTTTATTTTTAAATATGAAATAGTTGCCCTAACTCCAAATATGACAGATGCCATTGGGTATTCAGTGAAACTTTTTTTTTTGGCACAGCTTTACAAACTCTGACTCCTCCTACAGCTACTAGGGTACTTCCTTGGATACTTCTGGAAACACTTAACTGGCTCATCTGTTCTGAGAGTAACATAATCCAATATCTGGGTGGAATTGCTACTGTAATCTTCAGTGTTGCGCTAAGAAGACATGACATCACTTTCAAGTTCTCATTGTTGGCAAAAATTCACTTCCTACAAGACCATCTGATAGTTCTTTGTATTACTCATCTGGGCATTCATGTTAACATGAAGCTGTTCTCTCTTTTTTTTTTGGCCCCAAACCATACATGCTTTTAACTTAAATATACATCTACTTATAAATACTTTAAAGGCAGGGTAATATCCTCTTGAAGCAAGGCAACGGACACATTTTTCTCAAAGAAGGCATTTTTTAATCCATATTATATATCTCTCAGCCTTCAGATGGCGTGTTTGGAGGAGGAGGAATTGCCAACACAATCTATAAAATCAAATCCTATTAAAGCGCAATAAACAAGAAGACACTAATCCATCCCACGCGTGCCTCTGCCAACTCTGAGCCGGGCTCTCTTTGCAAGTCACTGGCTACAGTTGTACTGAGCATTTACCAGTTGCTCGCCCACTCTTTCTCATCAGTGTAAATTAACTGTAATTTAGGTGTTTACCTACTGCAAAGTGGGCTTGATGCTCTCGGATAGGGCTGCAAGATGTACGCCAGTTTTCATTAGCTTTGTTATGAATTAGCCATATAACTTGTGTATGTTCATGAAAAACATTTATGTATCTGTTTGTTTTGGGATGCAGGGAGGTGAAGGATAACAGCATGCTTGTGTTTTTATGTTACAGGGCAACATATTTCAATAGCACACTGTAATATAGTGATATTTTCATGAGCCTGAGCTGTTGTTTGATTTTCTTTGACAGTGGGATGTGCCAGCATGAGGTGCAGAAGGGCTCGCAGAGGTCTTTACCTTGACAGCTGCACCTTTCAGTGAGATCACTGTTGGTGCTCTATCACTATAGCAGCATTTAAGGCTGACCTCATCCTTAGGATCAAATGACTCAGCAATATTAAACTGCAACGTGGTCCTCCAGTAGAGTAAAGCCATAGTGGACACAAGCAAAGCTACCAATCCCATCTCATACACATTAAGTTAATTGACTCTATCAAGAAGAAATATCCTTTTGAATGACATCATACCTGAGCTAAGGAAGATTCTCTTGCATCTCCATTTTCTGTGTAGTAATCAAACAGCTGCTACAAAATGGAACATGGTGAATGCTGTGGTATGTTAAATATGTCTTTGAATCATTCTTGTTGGTTATAGATTCAGCGGAAACACTGTTTACACTGAATGATTGGTATATTACCTAGCCAGACGCTAACTACCAAACAGAGAATGACTAGATGTGACTAGTTTGAGTATTAAACCAAGAAAATGACTCAAGTAATTTATTCTTGTTCACAGCAGAATTGCAGAGTGGTGTATCTTTGTCAAATCAACAATTTTTTACCAAGCGTAAATATTACAGACTCTGCCACAACAATACAAACAGCAACAAAGTTTGCCAACCGAAAGGCATTAATTACAGGAATTTGCCACCGACAGATCTATCAGCCCATGATATCAGCCGTCACCAGCTAAAACTTTCACCTTGTAAAATGTGTTCAGATGACAGGCAAGAGCTAATTAAAATGATCTCTTGCTGTTTAAAATTTCAAAGAGTGCCATCAAATTGCCTGACACAGCAAATAGCTATTAGAGCTGTTTAAACAGTCAAGTGTTTTTTTGCAGAATCGAGACAAAATGCATAACATTTAGAGCTGAAAGTACCTCCGGGGGGGGGGGTTTCTGTTTTAACCTGGCAAATTGACAGGAATGTAGCTCCTTTGTTGGAAGAATCGGGTGATGATAAAGCAGAAAAAGCTAATCAGTTTCCCACCACAGATAGGTGCCACTTGTGGGTTTTAGGCTGAATTTAGTTGTTTAACAAGGAAAGTGAAAGCTAAGTGTAGTGTGAAATTAGGTATTGGTATTTGTTTCAAAAAGAGAGGAACCGCTGTCATGCTGTTCAGGATAGTACTAACTCTGTCCCTTCCCTCTAAAAGTCTTGTGAAAGCACTAAAGCCTTCAACATCATCTCCGCTGGATACGCTTTGAGCATGGAGAGTGAGACCTGTTTAAGGTAGTCATTTTGGTTCCATGCCTTGACAAGGCAATAATAGCTCTTGTGTATACTTACAACAGGGGAAATGGTGCTGCTCCGTCAGTGTGGCTTCAGTGGCTTGCATCGTTTTATTTCCCTCTCTTAGGTTGCAGCGTTAATTCACGGTTACCACTGTCACACTGACACATTTCAATTACAGTGACAATTACACTGATAGAAACAGAGCGAGAGGGAGAGAATGAGAAATATGGGTGCTGTACAATTCAACTCGCACCACTTTAATGTAGTGTTAGAAAAGGCTAACGTGTGTGTTCATCAGTTTGTTCGCAAGTTTGCACATAAATTTAATTAATCAAGACTACTGCTGTTTTTAATTGTGAATTCTTAATGTAATGGCCCAATGGTGTAAAGTAATTATGTTGCCAACAGCCTCCACCTTGCTGTCTCAGCATCATAAATACACTAGATGGTAGGTTTTACAATTAGCATCACCATGGGGTGGGGTCTACACACACACACACACACACACACACACACACACACACACACACACACACACACACACGCACACGCATACAGAATCAAATGAGGCCTGCAATGATAGCCAAATTCCTCATCATCACCGAGATGAGTGAAGCTTCTGCTATACCCAGACATTAACCCGCACGCATCCACAATTTTCTCAGGCTGACACTTCAATTAGGCTAATCCTGCCTGCATACAAAATGCTGCACTCCTTCTCTCTGAACCAACGTTGCTGGAGACATGCCATATTCCTGTGCTTTTTCGCCTGCTCTGCATCACAAGTAGAGGAGCTTTTTCAGTGATGGAGGAATCCAGAACGATCGGTTCCACTTCCAGGCAGAAACACAGAGGAGAGATGCAGGGAAGCAGAGACAGAAGGAAAGAGGGTGGGGGAGGAAGGAATAAATGGTGGGCGGTCGAGGGTGGCCAAAAAAACGACAAAGTAGCCCTGCTGTGCGTTTCCTGCTTTTATGTATTCCACAGGCACATATAGAAGACTTGGGGGAAGCCTACAGTGCAAGCTGTTGATATAATAAACAACTCAGTGGTGTTCCTACAGAGGCGTCCACTGTCCTGGTTGGGGGTCCTAATTGTTTCAGTTGCTTTAAGGCACTCAAAAAAGGGCTTTGAAAACAATATAGCCCCAACTTGGAAATTTTACCAGCTACCCTGCTTGCAGATGATGTCATCACAAATTTGTGTTTTCGCAATGTTTAAAGGGACAGCACTCTCCCAAATAAAAATATACTGTATATATTTTCCTTCTAGCTGTAGCCCTATTTATCTCTATAGATCGTTTTGTTGTGAGTAGCTAAGTGTTGGAGATACCGGCTGTGGAGGTGTCTGCCTTCTCTTGAATATAATGGAGTACGGAGGCACTTAGCTTATGGTGCTGAAGGCACCCAAAATAAAAATGGGAAACTCAACAGCAATGTCTCAATCTAGAAAGCAGATTCATGTGGGAACTGTTAACTTTCGACCAAACTACACCCACCAACTGTATCACTGTGCAGAGGGAAGTGTGCAACTACTGCTAGCATACCTAGCACCACTGAGCTAGCTGATGTGACAGCTCAGCAGAAGAAGATGCCATTAATTTCAACATATTGCACTGTCACAAGCCAAGCCTCTCGTCCATGAGTAGATGCGCATTTCCTTCTGTGCAGTGATATGATTAGTGGGTGTAGTTCATCAGAAAAAAAAACTGTTTCTACATAAAATTGCTCACAACAAGGTCTGTGAATTATCTTGAGTAACCAGGTCATACTTTTTGGAACCAGACATTGCTGTTGAGTTTTTCCAAATGTATGTTTTGGTACTTTGAGCACCACAAGCTGAGTGCCATCAAGTTCCATTATATTTGAGAGAAGGCAGACATCTCTACGGCCTAAATCTCCAACACTCTGCAACTAACACCGAAACAATATAGATTGTTAAAAAGAACTACAGGTAAAAGGAAAAATGTGTATATTTGATTGTATTTTTAATTGCAATCAAACTTGTTTGTGTAATCTATTACATTGTGGGGACTAAAATGTGTTGATCACCTAGCATTATTGATTATTGTGTGCAAACCCTTTACCTTTATAAGGGCCACTGAAAAGAACGCAATTCTTATACTTGTTTTAAAAATGTTTTAAAAGGCAACTTGTTCCTGTAACAATGCCAGAAGTGTTTGTAAGTCATCTCTTAAGTTGAACTCCTCGAAAAACAGAGCAACAGAAGCACTGATTTTCAGAAATAATTCAAAGTCAAGTTAAAGTTGGGGAGTGGGATTTTTGTCATTTGACTGGATGACTGATGATTGCACAGCACTGTAACCTAGAGGTAATAGGCTCACCTTGGCATTTGAATTTTCCGTGACTGATTTGAGTGATGCATATAACATACAGTATTTATAACATGAATGCCAGTGGGTATGGCTATGATGTTATGAATGCTAACAAGCAATGGCCTGAGAAAATGTCACAGTTGGATCGGGAGCAATTTGCACGAAGTTCCACAAATGTGTCCCTCTGAGTTAGAGTGATTGCTGCCATGTCTAGGTATGGCACATATCAAGACAGCGGGGAAGTGAGAGACAGTTTTCAGGAGGGAATAAATTGTGGAGCGAACACAGCTGCTGTGGCATCATTCTGAGTGTTTGTGTTAAAAATGAAATGTAAGTCAAGTTGGAGAGTCCAGGAGAAGTCAATATATTCCACAATTTTTCTTCTTTTTTTTATAATGTCCTCGATATACAGAGCAGTGGCACACTTTGCTCCTCAACACAACCTTATAGTGCAACCCACACGCTTAAAACAATGGAGCTGGGGCGGCTGTTTTTGTTTTGGATTACCTGTCACTCGATACTCTCAAGTGACCAAAGCTGTCAGCGTTACATGGACACTCCACCCCCACCTCCCTTTCCTTTTACTCCCTCCACCGCTCTCTCTCTGGTATCTCTCCTCCCTGAGGCGGTACACTAGGACATCTAGGCCACCAGTGGGAATACAGTAGTTAATCTCTGCTAGTTAAATGCTCTTGTATGGCCCTGAGCAGTAGCAGTCAACCATCCCCTCTTTTCTGCTTTACTTGCTCTCTGGGGAATCTGTTCAGCCCTATTTTAATGTATTACATGAAGAAAAAGAAAAGCTTATTTCAAGGTAACCGTTTTAAGCCTGTTTAGTATTACTGTACTGAATTGATTGTTTGATTGTAAGTGCTTGGCAGTCTGTTTGTAGCTCGGGAAAAAAAGCAATGATTTTCCAAGTTTCTGTCAGAGGTGTGGTAACAGCGAGACGACTTCATCTTTTCAGTGTAATTCCATTCTCCATCTGCCACCCATTCTCATTTTAGCAAACTGGACGCAAAATTTCATGGCTCTCCTCATGCCAAACTACAAAATCCAGCAGGATTCCCCACACTCATTAGCATGCACTTAACGAGTTACCACTTTTGATGTCACAATACATTGATCACCCCACAGACAAAACATGGGCTAGTAGATAGAGGTGCCACTAAATGTTTTTTAAATGACAACAATTTCTGCGCTTCAGTAGCTCCAGGTGAGAATCCCCGCCTAGCAGAGAAAATGGAATCTGCCACCGACTGCGCTGAAGGCCGCCGACTCTTAGCCTTGGCCTTCAATAGTGGATATGCTTTAACAACCTCCCCGGTGTAGGGCAAAAGAACTATTACAACTGTGATAGCAGTTACAATAAATGAAAGGTTGACTCAGTGGTCCTCTTGAAGCAGCGCCTTAAATTGAATCAATTTTGTCCATTATTATTCAGAGAGCTCAGCATTGTTAATGAATTGGTTTAGTGTGAAACATATTTGTAAATTAATGTTTTAATTAGAAGCTCCAGTAAAATTGACCTGACAGTTCTTAATTGTTCCTCAGCGCACAGGTTTATACAGCATTAACTCTCAAAATAGTGTCCTTTTTTCATCTTCTGTGGTTAAGCATATCATTGCCCGACTCTCTAAACCTTAGTAGAAAAACATGACAGCTTCATGGTATCCCTTATGTAGTTTTATCTAATGTCAAAAGCAAAACTATTGTGAAAAAGACATCAGAACGAAGATGGACAATATGAAAGCCTTGCTGTGTATGAGGAGCCCCCTAAAAGCCCTCTTGCTGTGAAAAAAATGGTGCCTTAGAGCAAAACTGTCTCCACTATCAGCTGAAATTATATACACCCTGACAGTGAAATGACTACCAGCTGCCGAAGAAAAAAAAAGGGGGGGGGGAAAACATTTAATTTCATGACAGCTCATTTTAATTGCATCCCCACCACCACCTCCAACCCCTCCATGAATTGCTTAAGACCACATTAGGCTACAGCATTGCATTAAAGTTTGAACTTACACTTCCTCCACGTCTCTCCCATTATATGCAGGAAGCTGAATTTTCCCATTACAGTGAGTTAGTCACAGCCACTTTCAGTTAGCGGAGCTGCCAAACGCGGAAGAGTTTTATCATCAGAATGTATTATGTAAGATTGACTGCAGGGTGGTGTGCAAGAAAAAAAAAAAAAAAAGAAGAACTCTTGCTATCAGCTCCTGCGTCTAAAATGGAAGAATCCTGTGCAGGGGTGGTCACGGGGCTAGAACCATTCAAATGGGCCAAGAGTGCTGATGCGTCCTATTTACCGTGTGGTAATGGATTTGTTTGTGGCCCAAACCCCCCTCCTGTCTCGAAGGAATATTGGGGGCTTAGCTCCATTCACTTTCTGCTGCCCTGGCCATTTATTTTGATTAGGGAATGAAGTCCTCCACAGAGCCATACGCAGAATAATTGACACTGTGTCCTCTGAGGTCACAAAAAATATACCCTTAGTACTTATCCCCTTGGTGAAGTGGCAGTGTATGAAAAGATTGCAGCTGAGCACCGAACTGAAGGTGTATTATTGCTTTAGGTTGCAACAAAAACCTGTCGGGGAGCTCGTAAATTATATTTCCTGTTCTGTTTTTTTCAGGTTTGACAGGATAATTGATGTGTGCTGTGAACTTCCTATTGGCTTCAACTAGCCTATATATTGTATATATTTCTTTTGTTGTCAGTCAGGTCTAAAAGGTCGCTGGGGATGCCGGTGGTTTGTTTTTTGGTCATATTAAGAAATAACTGAACTCCCACCCTTCTATTAAAAGATCTTTAATGTTCATGTGGTTTTATTTCTAGAAGAAATGCAGATGTTTCCAGCTTCTCAAATATGTTTTCTTAGCCTTTCATGCAGCCTGGTGTCCCAAAAAGTTATATTTACATACAACTAATTGGAAACAGCGAATATGTTGCCGATCCAATTACGTTCTCTATTAACATAATGAGGAACTGTTGCTAATTAAGGCACATGCAAGTTGCAAAAATGTTGATACTGAACGCATCAGCAAAATGATCGCTCACAATGTATTTTATCTATTTTTCCTCCAGAATGGGCAGTCTTGCAATATATCATCCACTTCTAGTGACTATAGCCTTTTTTTTTCAAATGTATGACTACCTTTTTTTTGAAATAAGCATTTAACTGAAATCACAATCTTTCCCTAATCTAAACCAAAGGTTCTGTTGCCTAAACTTAGACACAGACACAGTGCAGAACCTACCACAGTCGGTGCCCTTGGCAAGATTCCCTTGCACCCTCTTTCTTTAGTTAATGCTCTCCACATACACTGATCAACCAACACATTAAAACCACTGACAGCTGAAGTGAATAACATTGATCATCTTGTTACTTTGCAGTGTTCTACTGGGACACCTTGGGTCCTCGCACTCATGTGGATGCCACTTGATGCGCCGAACCCACCCAAACACCGTTGCAGACCAAGAACATCCCCTCATGGCAATGGCATTCCTCAAAGGCAGTGCCCCTTCCCCAGCAGGACAAATGCCACACCACACCACAAAAGCTGTTCAGGAATGGCCCAAAGAATGTGACAAAGAGCAAAAGACATCAACCTGAATTGCCCAGACATCAACCCTAAGTCCCCAGATCCCAATCTGATCAAGCATCCGTGGGACGTACTGGTATCTACCTCACAATCCTCAGGACCCAAGGGATCCTCCAGCAACGCCCTGGTGCCAGACCCCATAATACACCCACAGAGGTCCTGTGTCCATGCCTTGACAGGTCAGAGTGAAGTCCAATCCAAGGAGGCCCCACCACTGATAGAGTGTACTTCTGGGGTACTAGCACATCCCACGGATGCTCGATTAGACTGTGATTTGGGGAATGCGGAGGCGAGGTTGACGCCTTGAGCTCTTTGTGACAATTCTGGGGCCATTCCTGAGCAGCCTTTGTAATGTGACATATTAAATTGTCCTGTTGAGGGGACACTGTGTTTGATTTCAGGCGGCAACCCACATTAATACCTGGACCCAAGGTTTCCCAGCAGAACATTACATTATAACAAGATGATCAATGTTACTCACTTCACCTGCCAGTGGTTTTAATGTTGTGGCTGATCAGTGTACAGTCCCTTTAGTTCTATTTTTTTTTTTTTTTTTTGAATGTCAAAAATAAGAAAACAAATCACTTTTGTGGGGCAGGGTGGGGTGGCAATAGCCAGCTACATATGTTGCCTATAGGAAGATCCTCCACTGCTCAGACAGGAGTTTGGACCGTGAACCCTGGATTCTGGTGTCACAGTCCTGCACTGTCTATGCTCTATCCACCCTGACCACTTCCGTGCAAATCCAATGCAGGTTCGTAAATGTAATTGTTTATCAACTCAAAGTAACATGACAGAGAGCTGTTGTCACCACAATGAAATTATGAAATAAGTGGTATTCAAATCATTCTAGGGGACAAAGTTGCTTTTATGATGTCTGTCTGGGTTTTAGACTGTTTGTCAGATAAAACAAGGCATTTTAAGTTGTCGCCATGTGCTCTGGCATCATGTGAGGGCATTTGCTGACATTTGACCAAACCTAATTTAGAAAATCAGTAGTAGATTAATCAGTAATGGAGAGAGTTGTTAGTTGCAGCCCTAGAGGTAACATGAGTATCAACAGGAGATGTACTCTACATAGTAATCTGATATTACTGTTAAAGTTAAACTATATAAATGCATTGATTATTTATGTGTTTACAGCAAACAGCAAACCTAAAATTACCATCTCATTACCTCACTAGAAACCAGAATTTTTGGTACAAGATCGAATGCTAAACCTCCCCCGCCCCCCCATCCACATTCAGAGATTAGTTCCTAAAAGTGCCCTGATGCATGTCCACTCCCAGATGAAGCCAACTAGGAATGAGGAGTGCAGAGGCAGGGAGAGAAGGGGAAGCAGATGGCTGGCCTACAGAGGTTCTGATCACAGGGATATTGGCAAGATGCTGAGCAGGAGAAATTAACCTTCAGAGGTTTTTACACTGCGGCAACTGTTGGCTCATGCTGGATTCCTCTCTAGCCCTCTCTCACTATCTCTGTCGTTTCTCCAGTCACGCTTTTCGCTCAAGTCGTCTCGACCCTATCCTCTTCCATTTTCATCAATTATTACCTCCCTATTTTCTCTCCCTCTTGTTTTACGTGGTCACTCAGTAAAAGAACCCCTCTCTTAACCCATTTTCACAGAGCTAGCTAGTAATAATGGGCACTTTAAAGACAAACAAAAATGTATAATCACACTGATAACTGCATTCTTTTACCAGCCTTTTGTGTTTATCTTCCTTTCCTTCCCTTGCAGTTGTTACTAAAGGTCAAACCCTCATTTTGCTTCTGAAGTAGCTCTAATGTGATGTGCAGACAAAGTCAATGTAGCGTTGGCAGCAGTGTCAGCTCTTATCTGGGTTCTTCATCGTTGAACTGGGAGCCCGCTCGATTGAGGATCCCCATATGGATCATCATCATCAGCCTGCTGCAGGGCATGGTGCCTGTCTTCTCTGCTGCACAACAGCCTTCACTATTCTGCCGGCGAAAGGCCCCTGGGTCGTGCTGCTTGCAGACCCATAGCTGTCCATTTAATTTGCAGCGCACAGTCGCTCCACTTGTTCTGCATTGTGCCTTTAGTCCAGTCAAGCCAAGAATCCAGGAAGTGCAATGTCTGTTTACTCAGCTGCTTAGCTCTCAAGTTTAATATTAGCTTTGCTGGCGGCCAGCTGTGACAGTCAATTGGTGACAAGGGTGTGAGCTCTGCCCTTTACAAGTATATGAAATCACTACTAAGGTGTTGACACTGTAAACTCTAAACTGCCACAATACAGTTTATATTAAAGATGGAGCTAAACTGCCTTACTTTACCCAGTAATTAAGGCTTTAAAAAAATCCACTGCACTTGAAAATGTCATCATGATGAAAGCGTTTGAATTTAAGTCTGAAGTACAGTTCATCGGGGGAAGCTGTGCTGCTTTATCTTCATTGTAGTTATTTTTGGGGTGTGGCAGAAGCTATTTTAAAAATGCAGGAGAAAGGGATTAAAGATGAAACTACCCCCTCTCCCGTTGTCTTACAGTTTCAAAAGCTGTGACATCAAAGGATTGTAAATAAGGTAACATTTTACAGCCTGTTTTTTGGAAGTGCAATTGTGTTGGATACTAAATCGTATAAAGAGGTTATGAATGACAAAAGCAACAATCCAGGAACACAGAAGAGTGGGGGTGGGAAAAAAAAAAAACATTGAATCATGATTCCCATCTTGTACAATCTTCAGTCTTTCATTGGAAATCAATTTATATTACATATATACAGTATATGTGTTATAATGTTATGTTAAAGGAACAAAATGGCAGGACCAAACTGCGACATTACAGTGCAGCACCCAGACAGTGCACAACATGGAGACACTCGGGTTATTTTGTAGTTCATCTTAAAAAAAAAAAAAAAAAAAGAGCCATTTGCTGCACAAGATGAAAGTGAAATATTTTCAAAACACTTCATACTCAAGCTGTTTCACCTTAAATGACCTGCCACAGTACATCATTGTATATAGTCAAGTGGCAACCTCTGGAGCTGCAAATGCATAAGTGCCAAAACCTGCAGTTCCTTGAATGGCCACTTGGGGCTTACGCCAAAAGCAAGTCAGTCCCCATTGACCTCCAATGGTAAAATGCCCAACAAAGCAGAAATGAATATGTTTAAAGCCCGGTATGAAAAACAGTTTTCATCTCTATAACCAATTTCAACATTCATGACAACTGTACGGGGAGTTAATTTTATATAATTCACCCTTTTAAAGTGTAATAAAACCTGAAGTTATGCATTACTAAGGATGTGGTCACTTTGAGTGATGAGCGTCACCACAGTCTCTTCCACATGCCTACATGGAAAGCACAAGGCTGAGAGAGAACACCTCTCTGCCCTTCCACATGCCTGCGTGGGAAGCTGTTAGGCAGAGAGAGTAAACCTCCCTGCCCTTCCATGTGCCTACACAGAAAGCCTAAAGCAGAGAGAGCAGCAGCAAAGACCCCCCAGGAACAGAACAGAGCAGCATCAGTGACAAACAGAAATGACATTGATAAGTCATTGATAAGAGAAAAAAACAACAACAACAAAAAAAAAAAGATGGCCGCGGCCGAAATGCCAAAATTCTCCTCTACACCAGTTTACTTTTCTACAGAAGACATTTATAAGTGGGGTAGTTCAAACTTTTTAAATAGAAATACTGCATACACATTTTTTTCTCTGCCTTTTTTGTTTGTTTTACTGCATTTAATACTTCATATTGCAATTCAGTGGACTAAAGACACCTTAAATTAGTGCCCTGTTTACGGTTTATTGAATCCAATTTTGAATCAAATCACGGTACTAAGAATCTGAATGGAATCATGGGATTCCCAAAGATTTCCACCCCTACAGAAATGGTTTTGTTTCAAGAAAAAGAGCCATTATTTAGATTTGATGACAACAGGTATCTTAAGACATCTCTGAAATCAATTACACCTTTTCTGAATTCTTGAATTCCCGGAAACATCTTAGTTTTTGCACCCAATGTGCACCTGCAGCATTACACGTAATTAGAATATTCAAAGCAATGTTAATATGAAGATGGATGCATGCAGAGTCTAACTGCCAACAGTGTCTTATTAGTGAAAATGAGTCACAACCTGATACAAGAGTTGGTGAAGTAGGAACAGGTGATTGTTTATCAACACAGGAATGGAGCATCAAGAACACAGTGGGCGGTGGATGCTGTGAGTGTCAGACTTCTTGATCAAAGCAACCTGCCAATATAATTGAGTTCTTTGAATGCATAGTTATGTAATTATATTTGCTGCAGTAGAATAGGGTGCAGAAGCTTTTCTTCCTCCAAAACTGAGAAAATGAAATGTCTGGTTCTTGAATCCTTCTCACACTGTTGACAAAGCCGTCCTGCTCCCTTCCCTTCATTTGGACATGTTTCATCAAATGTAGGATGTGGAAAATAAAGCACGAGGGGAGGGAGGCAAGCTGTCTTTCTTTTTTTTTTTTTTTTTTTTTTTTAGGGGGAAAAAAGGGATAAATGAGAAATGACTTGTGCGCAGTGTTGTGACTGGCTGGTTGGGTTCATAATTCTGCAAAAACTGCTGAGAGACGAAGACGGAACATCTGCTTGACACATCTGAAGTGCAGTCTCCGGTGAAAAATAAAAGCTGATGACAGTAGGAGTTCCGTATTTTGTTGTATTCTTGTCGGGTGCGAAGCAGACATCTGCATTGGTGTGATCGCTCAAGAAATTTCGAATCATTTTGGCCGATTTCCATCAAATTGTCAGGAATGAGATGAAGCAATAATTGCTCTTGCCATGCTGTAATCTGTGAACATTTTCCTACATGTCATATACAATCCTGTACGCGCGGTAATATGATACTCTCGCATTCAGAGCGGTCTGTTTATTCTAGCTTCCATGTTGATGTCTGAAATCTCAGTGGTCTCTTGATCTGGGTCATCTCCTAAACACAAATAGGTGTGGGAGGGAAATTGTAAATTAAATGGATGAATCTTGACACAGTTTCGATTAGCAGGAAACTAAAAATCATTATGCAGCATACAGTATGAGAGGTCCTTCATGAACATTTTCTTTTCAGGGGCACCTTTGCTTGTTTTGGCAGATGCAATACTTGTGTTAAGTTGCATGTTGAGTTTGAGGTGTGATTTAGGAAAACAAACATCAGCAAACAAATTGCAAACACCTCTTACAGAAAATATCTCTGTCGTTCTTGCAGTATGTCATTGCTTTTGACACATAATCTCTACAACAGAATTTTCTGTCAAAGACAGGTACCTCTTGATATTTATTACATTTCGACATCACTATGATCTGCTATTGTGGACTAACATTTTGCGCAGCTTGTTATACATCAAAACTTTTCAGGGTAGACTCAGGAATAATGTCTCTCCAACTCAGTGTCATCCCTGACAGCATCTGTCATTTGTTGCCATGTGGGATGATATTTTCTAATTGGGTGCATGGATAGTTTTCTGAATCCTGAATAAGTTCTCCAGGCAAGTAGTTATTGACTTCCAAAGTGTTCCCCAGCTGTCAAGCAGTTTAATACTGTTTTTTAAAAAAAATCATTTTTTGTTCTTGCAGTTTTCTTGCTTCGGGTTATTGGCACAGTGTTATTGGCGCATTATTGTACATCTGTAGGTTTGAGTTGTTGACAAAATATAGCATGTGCTGCTGTTAGTTTTGGCAACATGTAGCCAGATTGTTACATGTGGTGACACCTAATGTTTTTTCCTTAATGCATGTCCTAGTGAGCATTCTGCAGTAGCCTTTAAAAAGTACTTTGCCCTGGCTATAGTAAGTACCTTTTAGAAAGCACCGTAAAACTGTGTTGTTATACTATATAAGAAAAATGTGCAGGTAGTTTTTTATCATTTGATTTTTATTACTATTGGTTATGCACAGTTCAGCTATAAGTTAAACCCTCGTGGGGTGTCGGTGGCAGAGGATAGAGCAGGCGCCCCATGTACAAAGGCTGTTGCCGCAGCGTCATGTCATTCCCTCTCTTTCTCTCCCCCTTTCACGCTTAGCTGTCCTATCAATTAAAGGCAAAACACCCCAAAAATAATCTTTAAAAAAAAAAAAAAAACCTTGTAAAGATGTTATACCTAATTTACCTGACTGTAACAGTAACAATTAGCGCTGTGTGTTGGCAAGAATCTGGTGATACTATAGGTATCAAGATACAGGGGTTACGTTTCAATACATTGCGATATATTGCGATTAGACTTGTGTGGGGAAAAAACAAAAAACTAAATGCTATCTACTAGTTATAGGAGTCATTGTAGCATGTATGTCATTGTCTAGCCTACAATGCTATGTTTCTAATATGCAGTTAGTCTATTTCGACAAGTATTGCTGGGTTTTAACACTTTAGGCCAGAGACATAATGACTAGATAAGAAATAAGCGCCTCTCTTGCAGGAGGACCCAATGACGACACCCATTGCGGTGGTGGATACTGACACAGTTACATATTGCAATACTCTCAAATGGGGTCAGAGGCATTTTTCTTTTTTATTAGTGCTGTAACGTTATCCCCACCACTTGCAGTTGCCATCTTTTTTAGCTCAGGCTCCTGTTTTACCAGTGGAGACTGACCTCTTGTGGTGCATGCTGTGTACTACAATACATCTCCTCAACACAGCATCTTTGTATCAGTTTAATAGAAAGAGAAGCATCTATATTTACTGTAAATCATACTGTCAGGATCTCGAAATACCACAATATACCACAATACCTTGGTTTTGCGATACTGTAAGCCTCTAAAGAACGCACCACCATATGCGTAAAATGTCAGTAAAAAGTTTACTGTTTATTAGATTTTAAAAATAGCAGTATTTGATACTGTTTTAGATATCACATGGAAAAATTGACATTTAGGGCGTAAATGCTCAACAAAGCTATAACATGACAGTGATGACCTCCTGTCTTGGTTAGTGGCAAAGGACAGCAGATGATGGTAGTAAACATAAGCATTAAGACAGAGCAAGAAAGCGCAGCTGGTACTGGTGTATTGATACTGCGGAAAATGAGTATTAAACGGTTTTAAATATTCAGAATTAATATGGAGCAATCAGTTGATACTTTTGACAACACTGTGTTGGGGTGGAAGAGTCAAATGGTTGAAGACACTGTTATCTAGCAGTTAAGTGTTTAAACACAACAAAATAAAGCATTGCCATGAATCTGTGCATGTAAACCATTAGTTTCAAAGTAATAGTGTTTTCACAAATTGATATAGTATCATAAAACATATTGTGATACTCAACTATACAGGTATTTTCTTGAGCCCCTGGTAAGTCTGTTTGGACTATATGTGCAATTGTTGCCAGTCATTGAAGTGTGGCTGCATCACCTCCTGTGTAGCTTTTACCTTTAAGAAATGGCATTAAATTTCCGAATTTGTGTGTATTTATGTAAAGATATGCATATACAATACACACTGTACATATTTAAATGCTAATAGGTATCACTTTATATTGATCTTTATGTCATTATTCATTTAAAATGCAACAATTTATAATGATTCAGCTTTAGCTTTACTGAAGATGGCTTTCAGACCAGTATTTAACCCTGTGTATGACTAATGTTTACAGTAAATATGATTTTAGATTGGCTGTTTATTGTAGCCTGACTTGAGGTTGCTGGTTTCACTGGTTTTACCCCTGTTGTGAACTTACCAAATACATACATAACAAATGAGAAGCAGGAACAAACAGCGACAGAAAAAAAAGTCATGTTTAAGTAGTGCAATGCAATGGCACTGAATGCAATGCAATGTGGTTTTAATTCTGAGTTACAACACTGCACCACTTTGTCGGTATGGTGAACAAAATCTGTGGTAAAAACAAGGCAGCTCTGAAAACATTGCACTTCATCTGTCAAAGGTTCCCTTGATGATTCATTGTGGCTGACATCAGTGACAGAAAAACCAGAGCGATGGAAATCTATTCAAATGTGGTGAGGCTCAATTTCCCCTTTCATGAGAGAACTGTGAATAATATGTTGGACCCAGACCAGTAGGGGGTAAAATAGCTCCATCAGTCTTTTCAAGTCAAAGTGAGGTGGAGGGAAACAAGTGAAACGCCGATGCATAACACTGACATTTTTTAATAGAATTAATTTATAACAAATGGAACTTGTGTCAGCAAAGAACTGATTTTCATACAGACTTCTTTCGCCACCAATGTAACCTAAGTAAGAAAATAAAAAGCACTCCTTTCATTCAGAAAAAGAAACAGTTTACGCTTACAACTAATCAGAGGTAATTGTATGATCTTTTTAACAAGCCATTTTTTTTTTTTTTACAATTTCATTATTTAATTTTCAGTCTATGCATCCAGACGAGAGATAGATAGAGAGAGCAGAGAACACAACGTTTATTTCTGTTAATGACACTCCAAGCTTGAATGGCAAAGCCACAAGAACAGATGGTTGGGGGACAGATTTTTCTGAAGTCATCTGCTGGAGTAACCATGGCATCATCAGAATGGATGCTCTTTTTCGCCACAAACTTTTTTTTTTTGTCTTTTTCAAGAGTTGATACCTTTTTTGTGTTATTTACATACACACAAAGTGAACGTTTAAGGAGATTTTTTTTTCATAGATGGGTTCAAGTAATATATTATTGGGTTTAGAATCAATAGGGCAGTGCATAGTACAAAGATAGAGAAAGTGCAAATCTTCCTACCAGGCCAGCTTCGGCCATTCTGCAATGTTTCACCCTGCATATGGAAAATCAATTTAAAATAAAAAAAAGGAAAAACTGAGATGAGAAAATAAACATCCGAGACTTGAACATAATGTAACGTTAGCCACCATGAGGTTAAATAATAGCACTTTTATATCTCAAAGTTATGACAAAAGTAATCAGTTAAGCAGTTGACAAAAGTAAAACACATAGCTGCTTGAGTTAACAAGGGAAAGAAAGCACCTGGAATGCACATCCACAAAGCCATCAAAGAGGGTATGGAGAAGTTAAAGATGCTGCTCAACATAAAGACTGAAACACAACCAAACTAAACCCCAGTCTCTACGTGTAACGTCGTAAAAAAGGAACACCGTTTAGGATTGTCAGGATAACAGAACTGAAATTTCGTTGCAGATTGTGTTTCTCTACATCTGCTCTCTGTAGCGACACACATGAAGTCTGGGATTCCGACCTAAGGCATGAAGAAGAAACCCTGCGGAGACGACCTGCGCATTAGGCATTCTTTTTTAACCAAATCTATTTTTAGTTTGACAATTTTAAAATCGTAAAATTGCTGTCTTAAAATACAACCATGGTGACAATTGGTGAAAAGCTCATTCCTGTTATGTTTGGGCCTTCATCCTGTTTACTTCTGAGACCAGTATTCTGCAATCTCATCCTTGTCTCTATGTCTGGAAATGTTAGATATATGTTTTGAAACTATTGTGTATTCTTGACTGTTTTCTGTCGAGGTCAGTGATATATAAACAGTTGTACTCTAATTCACTCAGCCACAATAAGGCCACTGAAAATGAAAAATATGAGCTTTGAAATGTTCTTATTTGCATATATAATCTCATCGTGTGACAAATGAATACTAAAGGTAAATAAACTATACAGTTACATTTATACTAAATGCCTAGATTACTCAAAGGATACATTAATATGTTAAATGAAACATTATAAAAACAGGCATAAATATAAGGCACTCTAAATGCAAAATGAAAAAAGAAATGTCATTACCATTGAATGCTTTAAAGAACCACAAGAAAGTGACGTCTTTGTACCTTGCCCTATTGTGTGGAGCGGTGATTGCGGCTGTGTGACCCCTCTGCCTCTAATTACAGACTGTAGGAGAGCTTGAAAAAAATGCACCAGTGATGCTGTGACTGGCACCTGACATTCCCACTCCCACACCTCAGTTGCGGGGGGAACAACAATGTCATGAGTGAATGACATATCCACATAAAACCCTATCTAAAAACACACATATTTATTGCACAAGAAAAGATGCACTGAATCAGAATACAATTTTGTCCTACTGATGTGCATTCCAGTGAAAAATCTCATTTCATTTCCCCCATAGCACACAACTCTCAATTTGGAAGCTTTCATAGATGATCCATATTTCATATACTTTTTACTCATAAATTATGTACTTTATCAATATATAGAGAATGTTATATTTATGCTTTAATATAGATTTCACATATATCTGACAATCTGTAACCATATATCTATATATTCATATATCTTATCCAATTCATCAGGTTCTCTCTTGTCATCCTTCTAACATGGAAGAACTAAGATAATCGGTAGCAGCAACTTCATACTTTGCTCATCCCTGTTGATTCCACAAAGCCCCAGTTTATCTTATGGGAGTAATTAAGGTACCATGTATGTGATCATGGACAGAAACAAAACCAAAGAGAAAAATCAAGACCCAAAAATAACTCTTGAACAAACTTACATTTTGGTAGTGTGAATTCTGTTCTGTGCACCAAGTGCAACAAAATGAGGGAAAAATTAAAACAAAATTAAAAAAAAAAAAAACAAGCAAAGAGATTCTCTGCAAAATAGCACATACGTCAGAACAGTTCTACAGCTTTAAAAAAAAAATAACATTTACGTAAATACGTTTTATCACTTTTTTCCCCAAGCGATAAATTTGTGTAAAAAAAGGAAATTCACACAGTTCAAAAAAAGCACATCAGCTGTATAATAAAGTACTAAAAAACTAAATCAATAATTTTTATTTATTTCATAGATCATTTGAGCTTTACCCTCTCCCGAAATTTAGATGATGAACATTGCGACAGGAAAGGGGTATTTATTCATTATTACTTTAAGTCTGTCCTGCTGTTGTGGACCAAGCATTGTCTTCTTTTTCGATGGGTTGTCTGTGTGTACTTGATTGTGAAACAGATTTTTTTTCTTTACAATGTGCATCGAGTTTTTTTCCCCCCCGCAATTCTGTGTGCCTCCAATGCCTCTCGTAATGGTTCATAATCACTGATGCATTTCTGACGATGTCATTATTGTTCATTTACTTTTTTGTTGTGTTGGTTTCATTCAGTTTTATGAGCCCCAAAATGAATCCTTGAAGCAAAAGAAAAGGTAATTCCGTACGATGCTTCAACAGTCAGGATTCCCTCGCTTTGTATCAAGGCGAGGTTTTATTGGGGTTGGGAAATACTTGGTCCTCCGGGAATCATCTTTTTCATTTTTTGACAAGTCATGTCACACATCCAACACTTAATGAGTTGTTAGCAAGGAGTTAAGGAGTACTTTCTCAAGCAGGAATTTATGGCTCAGAAGAGAGGCTCACTGGGTTTTCTTTCCAAAGGGCCCTCTGCTTTTTTCTTCCAATACTGGGTCTTTTACGTTGCATAGTGATCAAAGCTTCCCAGGTACTCCAAGCCAGCTCTGTAGCAGAACTGGTATTGATCCTGGAAACAAAGAAGAGAAGACTTAAGTTCACACACCCTCTCTCTAAGGGATCTTAGGATAGCAAATCCTCTGTACCATTTTTGGTACATTTTGCTTCCATCATGACTATTGTTATAACTGGATGCTAGAATCACATTACATTTGTTTGCTTCCTTTTCCATTGGACCAAAACATTTTTTTGTATTCCAAAGACGCCAAGTAAAATATTGATGAGATGAATTTTGAGAGAGGACCACTCCAGAATGGTTCAGATACTGAATTAATCATTGCTTGCTGTTTTCTTTGTAAATATAGTGGGAAAAAACACCTCACCTCTGTCTGCACCATAGCTGGTCTCTGTGTCCGTAACATTTTCACTGTCTGAAAGATGTCTACTACGCCCTCGTATCTCATTCGTTCCAAGACGATGCTGAGGGTGATGAAAACTCCGGTTCTACCAACACCCGCGCTGTGCAAGAGAGGGCAGAAAGGTCAGCCGTGAGGCCAGAGAAACCAGTTAAATAAAGAAGTCATCATACCAAACAATGAACCATATTTAGCATTAGCAATGTGAGAGACTCAGTCTCATTTTCTACAAAGTGAAAGGGATAGCTTGGTGGGTTATACTGGCTGATCACTTACCTACAGTGGACCGAGATAGGCCCATCTTGGCCGAACTGCTCTTTTGTTTTATGTACTTGGCCGATGAAATCGATAAAGCCCTCTCCTGATTTTGGCACTCCTTGTTCAGGCCAGTCTGTGAACTGAAACTGCCTGACTGTTCGCGACTGTCCATCCTGGGAACAGAGGGTGGCAAGACAGAGAGAGAATGTACAGATCCGGCTCTTTAGATGGAACATCAGTCAGAAATATGGAAAAATGGCAAAGAATAACTGATGAAGTGAAACTAGGAAGCCAATCTGAGGGGTTTCATAGACCGCCAACCCATGGTAGTTCATTCCATGACCATCTCCATCTCCATCATAATGATCCACGGCTTTGTGTGTTTTACAGTGGAAGACAGCATTTTTGAAAACATCTAGCACAGACACCAAGTTTAAGGCATCAGAGAAAATGTTTTGTTATTAGAGATGCCTGTCATTTTACCTGAATGTATTAAACATGAACACTGAAGATGCTAATTCCTTTGATGTGCTACCCTCGACAGGGTGCTTGGAGAATCGACTTTGAGGGTGTGCATTACTTAAGTGATATTGTATCCCCTTGATAAGGAGAGCAATCCCATTGACGAGACAGTGTAACATGCACTACAAAGGAGGGAGCCTGCGCAATTTATCTGCGTAAGCCTTTGATGGAATTAAAAACTCTGGCAGCTCGCAGCTGCCGGCACCACATTTGTTTTTACACTTTGACATGTGTCATCATTCCCACAAATATATATTTATGCTTATGTTACACTTAAGGCCATAGTTTGGTGTAAACAAATACTTGATACAATGCCAAAAATTTGAGCTAATGACTAGTGCAGTGTTAAATCTGGTGCTCATGAGTGTTCGACATCCAGCATGTTCAATACTGTCATTCAGATCTTCATTCCTGGTAAATAAAATCATGTGATTAAGAAATTGCGTAATGAGATTTCAGAAATTAAAACAGTCACTTGTTTTTTTTTCGAAATTCTTTATAACACTGACCCACAGTTAAAGTGCAGGTGCAAGTTCATTATTAAAATGAATAAAAGTGTTATTTTAAACTATTATTTTATGTTGATGATGCATTCAGTGTTTCATCATTCATCATCCAGACTCTGAAAAACAATTCACCTGACCAAACTTGAAACAACAGCAATGAATTTACAGTCCATCAATGTCAAATTCTGATCATAAAACTTCGTTCTATGTAACAGTGTCCGCTTACCCTGGCATCAGTCACTTTGAACTCTCTCAGGATATACTGGGGCATGTTATACTCGGCCATGGGGTCCACCACAAAGTACTGGTATCTGGCCGACCTCTCTGCTGGCCAGTACTGGTGGCATTTTTCCTGTAGGGAGCGAAAATAGAATACCACAGTGAGCCACAGCATTCTCCTCATACACTAGCTTCATTGTGTTCATTCCCAGAATTTTTTCAAATCATACTGCTGGAAAGCATTTGTTCTCACGGCTGTATCTATGTATGGTATTTCTTATAAGCTGTGTTGTAACATGCGCTTTTGTTATCTGTGGCCAGAAAAAGGGGGTTAATGTGCCAAAAAAATGGGAAGAAAATCAGCGTATGCATACCCTGCCCATTTCTCTAAGCTTGGTGAGCATAACGACAATAGTAGAGTTGTGCTCCCAGAGCATTCTCCAGAAGTCCTCTGTGGTCTCTGCCAGTGGTCCCTGTGTGGCAATATAGGCTTTCTGTTGCCTGTGGGAATGCATTAATCACAGGATGGAAAAGGTGTGAGATAATCAGTAAAAAAAAAAACAAGAAAAAAATGCATTACTGCTTTCACTGTGAATGGTCTGAAGATCTTGAAAGAGCCTTATTTGTCATGACTGGCCAAAACCTGGATATGGTTCTTGTCTTGTACTTTATAACACCCATTCTTGAGAACTGGGATAAATCATGTCCTACCAAGAAAGTACCCTTAAAATGATAAGGGTAAAATGCATCACTAATTCTGTTTCTGGGGCAAAAAAATTTTTTTAAAGGATTTATAGATATGAAATAAATATGATTTCTAAAATATTTTTGATCTGCTTTCATTTTTTCAACTTCTAAACTTGCCCTGTGCCAGAAAACACCCTCGTCCCAGAGAAAATTCACAACTTGAAACAATTAAAAAATCTGTCACAACATAGTTTTTGTGAAAATGTTGCCCCTTTAAAAATGTGTCCCAGATTTTTGTCAGCTTTGTCAAATTTCTACAAAACCATAATTTGACCAGGCATAAAAGGGTATAGCTATATCCTAAGGACTCCTTTCTCACTTCCTGGTTTCTGAAAAGGCAGGAATGCTGCTCAAGTGCTCATGAGCTTTCTATTTTTTGATTCAATCATTCCCTAACATTGCTTTCAGGTGTGTCTCAACCATAACAGCTCAACTTCGTAGCCCTTTTAATTTAAAACTTAAAAAGAATTATAGCTAAAAAAAATGAGCACCTTTGAAACATAAAATGTGTGATGAATGTCAGATCTTACCTCTGACATTCATCACGTATGCTATTCAAGTAAACTTAAATCACTGGGAGGTTGAACCATTACAAGGTTTAATAGTCAAGACTTTGATATTTTAAAATATATTTCCATATCCTAATTGAAGAGTGAAAAAATAGGTTTGTTCCACGTCTCAAGAATGAGTGATACATTTGCTGGCTCTCAGATTTCAAAAATGCAGTTGCTTCTATGAAATGCTGAACCATTTTTAAGTCCAATGAGTTTATATAAGGGCAATCTAAAAGGGAATAGATGTTAGAGTACATTGGCACTTACCTGTACCCATCAATGAAACTGGCATTGATGTAGTCAGAGCCCTCAACTCCTCGAATGGGCTGAAGACACACTCGTGTGGACTCGTATGGCATTATGTTAACAAGGCGATTCTTGAACTTGTTGCAGGGGAGATTGGCACTGATGAATCGTGATGTATGGGCTTTAGTGTTAGCTAAACGCTGCATCGAGACAGAGAAAAAGAAGTATCTTTGAACTCTGACATTCTGCCGTTTCTTAATTTCCCTGGCGACTGACTGTGTTTGACATTAAAGGTGGATTGTACATAATAAAGATCTGAGTGCTATGAACAATCGCACACCTTTGGATTCTTTCCAACTCTCATGAGAGAAGGGAAGAATACAAAATAATGTGCTGCACATAGTGGGTGATGAAATCTACACTATAATGGCTCAGAGAGTACTGTGGTTATATACTATTTTGCGTAACCATGAAGTACGGAAACAACATCAGACTGATTACTATCTCGGCTTGCCTTTGCAGGGAAAAAAATAGCATGTTATGATGAAAAGACAGGGGAATGGATACCTGAGCGAGCCTGGAGTGGACAGAAGTGCAGTGTAATCTAACCTGTTTATCATCTCTTAGTGGAATCAACATCCATCACAGAGCAAGGAAGTAGACGCGTGACGAGCAAGGCAATGCCATGCGTACAGCGACGCCACAGACTGCAAAGGGCTGGATAAGGATGGTTGAGCCTCTCATTGTAAATGCAGAGTATATTGCTCAAGTCCCTCACGCAGCTGAACTGTGGTGGGAAAAACCTGAGTTTGGCGTTTACATGTAAACCAAGACCCCTGTTACCCAAGGAAGGGGAGCTATGGGAAGGGGAAACCAGAGAAGGAGAATTTATCCTATGTTGGGTTGCACAAGGGAGTCAACTAACTGGAATAGAGAGGAAACCACAGGCCCCATACTGTCTAGCGGGCCTAATGGGAACTGGAAAAGAGTTGGAGAGTTGTACTGAGAGTGGCCAATCAATGACACAGGGGCCTGCATGTGACTAGGAATAAGGGCGCCAATGGGATGCCTGTAAATTCTTGCCACATATGGCAAGCTGTTGGTGTGAAACTTAGGTCAGGTGTGATGTACTGTGGAAATCTAAAGCTAAGACACTGCTCATTAGTAGTAATCTCTGACCCAAGAAAGTTACCCCAATGATTTTCCTCAATAAACTCTTCGTACCTTGAACTCAAGTTCCATGCCGGTGACATTCTCTCCACCCTCTATCTGCGTCAGTTTCTGGATGTAGGCGTATAGGTTTCTGGCGGGCACTTCGGTGGTGCCGCAGTTGACGGCCTCTTGCAGCGCGTCATGTATGAAGACGTACTGGTCCTCTGTCTGCACCATGTAGTTGCGCTGGGCACGCATTAGTGTTACATGCCCGTAGATGTCCACAGTCTTCTCGTGCTTGATGCGCTCCATCATGGCATCAATCACGATGAAGCAACCTGTGCGTCCCACCCCAGCACTGTAGTCAAAGACAAGACGAAGAGGGAAGTTAATTGATAGTATTCTCAGTTGTACATGTACAAGAAAAGTAAGGTTGAGTTCATACATTATGTAAAAATTATGTGGGAATGTGTTTGAGCTTCTGTATCATAACTTCTAAAAATGAGGGGCAGTCTTTTCTGAATATTTACAAGGGTTTGAAGAACTCCCTTTCTCCCAGCAATGAGGCCAAAAGGTAAACTCTCTGCGCCAAGTTTGCCACTGTAGGACGGACCATTTGGCTTGGAGTGTAATTAAATCTGAAGTGGCACTGTGTGGAGAAGAGGGCTTGGCAGTCACAGCCTTCAGCGGGCTCACTGCTGGCTTTGCAATCTAGTCTCTCCCCTCTGGACCCCACCTGTGCTCTCCAATCCATCAGGACTAATCACTTATGCAACGGCAACATTTAACCTTTTATCTCATGGTTCCGAAAAGTGCCACTACAACAAATGCACATAGAAATGTGGATACGCAGACGCAATTTTGAGGGTATGATTTTTTGAGGGCTTCACTAATGTGCCGGGCAACTTCTGAGAAGTGCAGCTGACTTCAATTAATGCCATTAGATTAGCACAGTGCACCCAAATAATGTAAGAGCTTTAGAAGAGGCACTGAAAGGCAGGTCTCTTCATTAAGATTCACATCGGCACATCGTTACATTAGTGTGTAAAAATGCACGAGTGAAAAAAGCACTCTGACAGAGGGGAAATGTTTTACTGTTTCCCTTTGACCTCTCCTTGCAGACCAGCTTGAGACATACTGTACAAATGTAGCTCCCTTTCGCAGACTGCTGACAAATTTAAAACACTCACCCCTGCACATTACATGTTTTAATAGCGCATGCCTCAGCACAGAGGATGTTTTCTGATGACAATTTATTTACCATGGGGCGACATGGTGGTATTAAATCTTGTTCGTTAACTCTCCTCCCACCTCCTGCAAAGCACAGCATTGACAAGACAGCACCTTGCACTTGGCACTCCAAAGTAAATAGGTTATTCAATCCATTAAGCTGACATGCCTACGAGGTGTGAGCCATGCTCTCGTGCCTCCTCCTTCTGATGGAGCATTTGTTTTTCATTTGCTCTGAGGAGCGGGGAAAGGTTTGAGAAGAAAAACTCAAGAGGGAGTAAAGTTAGTCCCCGGGGGACAAGTCTGGTTAATGTGCCATGCTGCACTGGAACTGTGCTGCGAATGGAATAAAGACACGTATGGGAGTCATTGGCTTTAACAAATGATCTGATGATCACTTTCAAAATGGCTGACATTGGCTGAATGAACTTTTTTCCCCTATTTTTTTTTTTTTTTTTAATAAAACTCTTTACAGCTCTAGGGCGATTACAAAATGTGCATGCGAGTCAAAGAAAGAATCAGACTGCAAAGAAATGTGAAAGTGTCTCAGGGATATTTGAAGAATGAATCACTTCCAGGTCTGAGAACACCTCAGCCCTTGGGCGAGGGATGCAGAAACTAGAAGAGATTTCTCCCTTTACCCCAGCTGTTTCCAATCTGAAAACATTTTACAGTGCAGACCTGAATGTGGGAGAGTGATGACCTGCGAGAGAGTAAGTGACAGAGTGACAGCACTGAGCTGGAGAGACGGAGACAGAGGAAGATGAGGAATGGGGGAGGGAGGTGAGGAGACAGAAGGTGGAGTTGTGTTATGCAGGGAGAGATGCTGCCAGTTATCTTAAAGTTGTGTAGTTAGTTTTCTAAAAGACTGAGCAGCAGGCATATATATTAAGCACATTTTTTCCCTAAATGTAAGACCAGGAAATGCTTGGAACATATGCAATATTCCTTTATCGACAAGTGTGTGTGTGTGTGTGTGGTGGGGCGAGGTGGTGCAGAAAGCCGTCGGTACATTTGGCAGTTGAAGGGGAGCTGGCGGACTGACTGCACTAATGACCTGACACTGCCTTTTCAGCCAGTCAAGACCAGCTGCTTTGGACGTCGACACACATTAAGTGTCAGACTAATATGCTTTCCAGGAGTTTAGGGAATAGGGGATGGGAGAGAGTGCGCAGTTTAAAATACAGCTGCAATGAGTCCCGGGAAGATAAAGCATGAGCAGCAGTGAAAGCAATTACATATGTATTGTTACCAAATCTCTTGCCGTCAGCTAACCTGTCACCATTTCCCTACACTGCCTATTGAACACGCACACATGAACTCAGACTCGCCAGGATCACCTCATTGCAGTTAATGGAGTCAATAATAATTTTAGTCCTTGAATACTTTTCAAAATGTGCAAAGTAAATCAAAAAGGTCATTCATTTTCAACTTGGGGATATGGAATTTTGTCCTTTCAGACAGGCTTTCCCCGCTAACTGATTCTTGTCCGTTGTGACATGCCAACGTCAGTACGACTGTTCCCCTTGCATGAATCTATGCCACGATGACAGGGAGGTAGAGTTTTCTAGCAGTGCTCTTAAGTCGTCCTTTTCCTTCACTGCATTAGAATCACTACTGTTGTTTGGCTTCATGGAAATGAGGAGACAAAGTTTCATTTTTCCAGCAGTGATATTTTGTATGCCCCTATGGTACTAAACCTACCAGTGATGTTAGACTTATGTCAGAGTCACTGGTTGACAATACAAACAAAGTTGCAGCATGATCCAGTCTTTTGCTGTTGATCAGTATGTTCACTTATGCTTGAAACGGTTGTGCCTAAAAACAGTAAACACACAGCTTCTGTTATAGCTAGTACTCTAGTTGTTTCCATGTGCCATTTGTAACTGTCATAGTTTAAATTAGGTAGATGACATTCTGCATTATGTCCTGGCTGCCTCAGTAATACAGAGAAAAGAAAAAAAAAAAGACAGGATGAAAATACAGCCAGGTTGTCAGTTCAATGTTCAGTTTAAATCTGCGGGTTGTTCTATCAAAAGTTTTCATTCTGAGTCGCTGGGAGAGGCCAGTGCTCTCCATGACATTCAATCATGACCTTTTGACCTCCTCCGTCACCTCACAACGCATGGGTAGCCCTTTAGCTAGAACAGCAAAACGGTCCCTGACCTGCGGGTTAGTGAAAACAGCAGGGACTCTGAAAGCAGGATATATGCTATAACGTCCCTGGGAGGCAGATTTCATAAGACATGCTGTGTTTTCACCTTATGTTGGAGAAGTGCAGTGGAATCACTTGAGTACATTTTGCTTATTATTGTTAAAAATGCCTGTAGTGGAGCCATGCACGAAACCTGTATATACAATACAATGTTATGCTTTTCCTTATCTTTTGTAATATGTAAGTGATGATACAATGCCAAAAGTATCAAATGATGCGATAAACTGCAAGTGTTTACACTGTGTAGCCTATGCTGCTACATGTAGCTACATGCTAACGTCAGGGAAATGTAATCTTGGTTGCCGATGTTGTCGATTTCTTCCCCATTTTGGATCATATTAGTGCTGTAAATGTTCAGTTGTCAAGATTTTGGTTAAGATGCTTCTATTACAGTTAGCTACACTCCCTTGCTGCACCCAATTCGGAAGTTATCAGTCCATCAAATAGCCATTATCTGTGGTTTTTAGCCCCATAGATATTGCTTAGAAGGTGCCTGCTACACTACTATTAGGTTCAAAGGCCATTATCAGCTAATTAAATGTCCATTGCATATCGAACATTGTGAAAAGGTTGTCGTTATCAGGGCACTGAATGGCAGTCTGCACATCCAACTTTGTGAAAGGGTCGGAGTTTGATAGGTTTTACTTTCATTAGGCGTAGGAGTGAAAACTACGTGGTTATGTTTAGGAAAATATGCCATGGTAAGTCTGCTAATACATCCATCTCTGGTTAAGATAAGTCAATGTTAATTTTTTGCTTTCACACAGGACACAAACCCCACTCTCCTGGGTGAAAGTCCTGTGTCTCATAAACCTAGCCCCCACCCTTCCCTCCCGCCCTCTCTACACAGACTACATGCTCTATATACTAAGTCACCTGACTTCCTCCTTTGCTTCTGTCATAATTATCATGGCCACAAGATGTCACCACCTAACAGTAAACGTAAATGACCATTTAATGGTCTAATAATGAACCTAATAGTAGGTGTGGCAGGTCCCTTCTGACAAATATCTATGACACTTATAACCACTTAGAGCAGCCATTTATTTGCCTGATAACAATTGAAGTGGCTGGTTACAGTCATTCTCCCGCCTGCAATGACGGTGCAGACATGGAGGAAACATTAAATAATGTAAATATATTACGGCAGAAACCTAAAATACAAGCATGAACCTTAAAATGAGCATAATATCTCCCTGTTAAGTATGTGCAAAACAAAATGCTGTTATTTCTATTTCTATGAAAATTCCTTGGCCTTAAGGTCATCATTAGCTCTCTGGGTCTGTGAGAGAATGTCTGGCTCGTAAAATTGTATCACTGGCGCTAATAAACAAATGCACGAATAAAATGGTGACAAGTTTGGGTAATTTGAGCTTACTTAAATGAAAAAGATGTAGTGCGTAAAAATTTTGTCTAGTCTTATGGTGCCTATGTGGAGGAATACAGATACTGTAAAATGACTGAGTGGTTATATCTAAGGATCAGTGTGTCCTATAGTAGTCAGGAGATAATGACGATTATGATAAATGAGCATTTTGCTAATTAGTAATTAACAGAGAGTGGGAGCAGTGTGCGGTTTATTTTAAACAGTCCTAACTTCATACGCCACCAGTCAGAAAAACAAATCCAGAGCTCATGATTGTTTATTTTTATGTCTTTATGGTCTTTGCATCAGGCCCCTCAGCACGTACGTACATGGTAAGCTGCAATTTTTGGTGCACCAACTAATTAATCAACTGCTTAAGAGACTGTACCATGATGTTAATTATAGGGAACAAAGTCTTTTTTTTTCTTTCAGCTCTTATTTGGTGCTTTTTGCATGTGCATAAACGGTTTTGGCTTATACGGCGCAAAATATCTTTATCTACATTATATCTCTGCTTAACAAGAAAACACTCCTAATTTGCAAGTATTTAGATAGAAGAGATGGCTCTATTTAAAATTGTGGTCAAACATGAAGTGAAGAAATGCCTCTGAAAGGATTTGGAGCTTGGAAACGACTGTATCTGATAGAGAGCCAGAGGAATTAAAAACTCCCATCTGCAGAGTGACATTAATTCCTGCATTCTGCTTCATTGTAAAAAGTCAGGATTTTCAATTTGAAGCGATTCGGCAACTAGCTCTAATTAACTTCAGCATGTGGTAATTCTAATTCTTCAGTAATCCCCCTTGCCTTTTTGTCACTTTCTGACACAAGTTTGTATCTATTACACTCACTATGGCTGTTACTTCATTTTTACTGTCTCTTTTCCCCCTTCAGTCACTTGCTTTCTCTGTGCAGAGCCTCTGATGACTTCCTGAGTTGAGAGGAGCCAGAAGTCTGTGTTATATCCCTGTGCCTCTCTGTTGGGAGTCTGGCCGCTTATGTAGCTGAGGGAAGTGAAGTTGGCGTGAAAGTGAAAGTTATTTGTTTCAGATGCAATAACCCAGGGGATAAGCCAAGGACTTGTGGGCTGCTGATGTGCGACATGTTAGTGGTGTAGCAAGGAACGCGACAGGTCTGCGTGTGCTTGTGTGTCAGTGAGTGGGAGGAGATGTTTGAGTTTGCTGAGGGCAATGACACTAGTACTCTTTGTGCTGTGATGTTGAAAACACCTTCAGATTTAAAGTGCCTTCTGTGAAAGCTAGTAGGCTGATTTGTTTGGGCTTACGGTGGGCCACAGTTTACTCCCTGTCAAATATTCTACTTTTAGCAAACATTTTTCGTCTGGTTCATGTCTGATGTCTTTTAAAAACCTCCATCAGTACGCAAAATGATTCTGATATGAAGCCCTAAATAAGCACAAATCTATTGTATGTTGTCATATGTATTCATATATTCATTACAGCAAATGGAGAGACCAAAATCAATTTCATGCTTCGGAATGTTTTTGTGAAACCATGGTGTTTCTTACCTGCAGTGTACCACCATGGGCCCTGCGTCTGGAGGATTGCAAGCTTTCACCCGTCTCAGGAAGGCCAGGAACGGAGTGGGGTGCTCCGGTACCCCGTGGTCTGGCCAGGCCGTGAACTGAAACTGCCTCACCTCTCTCTTCTCACTGGAGCCATTCTGCATTATGGAGGTGGAGGAAGGTTAGTGACTAACACAGCTCACACCAAGTACTTGGCAGATATTGCAGGATCTAAGTAGCTCTAAGACAACACAGTCTAAGTGTTCCTCACTTTAAAAAGTGCAAATGTCCTGACACAGTATGTGGCCAGCTCTACTGTGTCTAGTAGTGTCACTTGGATGAGGCCGTATGTCTCTGTCCCTCTTGTAGGCCAATATTGGTCACATTTCACCTGCAGTGGAGAGAAACATCACATTAAACAAAGTCTGGATAGGAGCATATGAACACTCTCTGCCCTGTAGCTATAACAGATTAGTCTTGACGCATTTCTGTAATTTTTAAATACCATCATCCATTTGAGGCATATTTACTGGGTACGAATGCTCATTTTCAACATTGCTCTGCTTCACATTCACACAAGTCAAATAATAGTAAAATGAATGTCCAAATTCCGCTCATTCCTGCTGACTAGGTTTGATTTCATAATCAATTAAATGGCCTGAGATATTTGTATAGAGCCGACGGAGCTATTAATTGTCCTGACATACTCTATAATTACAAAGGTAACCACAGTTTCCAATCATATCAGCGGCTCAGCTTTATTGCCATTCGAGTGTACAGCTTTGTATCCCAGTTAACGGCCAATAAAAAACTGTTCCATTATAGTGTTACTGCTTAGCTGACAAAGGGAAGCACATACTGGGGTTGGGGAGGAAATAACTGGGTTCCGATTCACTTGTTTTTTTTTTCATATTGTCCAATAGACCTGATGTTGTTTTAGCAGTATGTTAAACACAATTGAAATGTCATCATGCTTAACAAATCCTGTTGCCTGGTGGGCGATGGCTGTTAAAATATATGACAACTGGACACCAGTTGTACCACTGGAATAGTCAAATATCTAAAAATGTTTCCTATCCGCCCATTTCCTAAGCAGCTGTTAGAAAGATTGACACCAGTAGCAATGAAGCTATTGTGACACTAGGAGAAATGAATTGATTCATAATAGCATTTACTTGCAAATACTCAAGCTTTAGATATGCAGAACATACATACAAAGACAGCTTGAGTGCTTCCCAGCGAATGATACGACTGATTAATATGAAAGACAGGAGCTGTTGGCAGCAACAAAAGCGCATTATGCACTACAAATGTCAAACAACATAATAATATGGAAGCGTCAGGGTGGGGGTTGTCTCCTAGGAATCCTTTACGGCAGAGCCAAGAAGCACTCTTATATCACAAAGCATCTGTAGAGTGAAACGGACACCTGACAGCATGGAGCGCATTTAATTGAGGAATTATGCATTTTACAGTGCCTATAATGTTGAAAATCAGCCAAAGGAGCGTATTTGCGTTGCAGATTGTACAGATAGTGCTCTGTGGATTGAGTCAGCACCCCTGTTAACACTATGCCAGGCTCTTAAAAAACGCATACGGGTGTGAAGGTCAGTAGCTTATGGAGCCTGTGCAAGCTTTATGTGCTCAGTCAAACACTGTAAGATGTGCGAGACAGAGAGACAAAGTGCCTTCTGACCATGTCAATCTTAAAGGAGGAGTGAGTGCATACAGCTCGGCAATGTAGCTTTTCAGGCTGAGTCTTTTAATCACTGATTGTAATCCAGTGCCTTCAGCAGTGCTGGGCTAATGAAGGGAGCCATGCCACTAATCAGTCAGGACTAAACAACAACAGAAAGTGTTGTTGTAAAGAAAGGATTGAGGATATCAGTGGATAACAGGATGGAACTTGGCTTTGCCTGGAGAATTAATAGGACAGCATCTAGGGAGGGCCAGAGTACAACATACTGTACAAATTACACAGGAGAAAAAGGACTTCAAAATGATTCTCACACTGAGAGAGGGTGAAATGAGTTGGAAGAATCTATTGTGCAAATCTTAATGTCAAATCAAGACCAGAAAAATTATGTAATTGGCTTTAAAATTGCATTTTTTGTTTTGTTTTAGTCGATAACTTTCTTGGCTTTGCTCTGTTAAATCATTGGTCATATTTATGAGTTGGGGTTATACATTCCAAAGCCTAAAATAAAACACACTCGTTCCTTTTCTTTCATTTGAATACGACTTGGAGAGATGGAGAGCACTGCAGGGAAATATGGCTGCATCTGTGTTTTTTGTCTCTTACCCTGGACCTCTCCTCCAGTTTTGTCATCATGACGATGATTGCACTCCTCTGCTCCCAGATCATCCTCCAGAATTCACCAAACGTCTCTGGCAGAGATCCTTGGGTGGCAATGTAGGCATTCTGCTTCCTGTAGCCGTCGATGTAGTTGGCATTGATATAATCACTTCCAGGGATACCTAAAAAACAAGACGAGGTGTGAGCTGAGCTGTCAAGCTGAGTTGCTATGTGAAAAAATTAGTCAAGGATTGATTCAAAAGAGGCATCCATGTGTTAGAGTACAGCGGTATTTAGATGGTGAGTGTTACGAAACAATCCAACTTTGTTTGTGCAATACAATGCGGAAAAGACAACAGATGTCACAAAATAGTAGTTGTTGCCTCCTAAGGTGGTCGAAGTCTTGATTGCCCTGCAGTTATTTGAGGTAACGTCAGATTCTCCCCCAGATGAAACCACAGCCTCTGTTTCCGAAAATGAAGTCATTTAAGCCAATGTTTTCTGTATTAAATTTAAAAATAGCATAAAACAGTGACATTTGGAACCAGTGTTACAGTCCATGAGGATTTGTATTTGCTATCAACAACACTTTTAAATCCGCAGCTTTTGTGTCCCTCTTCCATATCTGCAACTGACTTGCAGATAAAGCTTGGTCTGTAAAAGTCTATCACCTCACATGGAGAAAAACAAACCAACAAAAAACTAGCAAAACAATTTCCCCCCCTCCTCCCCTCCTCACTCCTCCTTCCCTTTTGCTTATATTAAATGAAAGGCACAGCAGCCTTTTCGAATCCAGGCGAAAGAGACAGAGCTGACAGCTAGTCAATGCTTCAGGACTGGCAGTTTAGGGGCTTCGTGCACACATGGTCGACCAAGATAAGTCTCATCTGCATGGACGCCACGTATCAGAGAATCCCCTCACTCCAGCTGCTCCCCCTCCCCCTCTCTCCCCCAGACTCCCTTTTACTCCCAGGTAACTTATTCAACAGAAAAAGGAAAGAAAATGGAATATGAACACATTCAAAGACCAACCCACATATTTTTTTTTTCCAACTGTCCCCCGCCCTCTCTTTTGCTGTTGAAGTTGTCCACATAGCCAGACGGCTGTACATTTCCGTGATGGACAAGGGATAAATGCAATTAAGCCCAGCGCGTTTTCAAATTGAAAAGAAAAAGCAAAAAGAGACATTACTGTGGTTTAATGAGAATGCGGCAAGTTGTTTAATGCACATTTGCAAATGGATTTTGCCTTTGTGCTTTCTGTCACTCAGGATTTGTATAAATTCTACCATTTTCTCTGTCAATATGCTTATTGAGAAATAAACATTGCTACAGTGTTGTTCAGTGCTCAGTAGCCCTCGTAGAAAAGCAAAGGAATCTTAAGAGAAACAGAGAGATTTTAGGGTACAACACTGTAATGGTGATAAAGATGATTCTTAGTCGCAGGAATTTAAGAATATAATATAAGATTTGTGAGCAGATGACCACCCTCTATCAGTTCCAACACTGTCTTACCATAGAATGGATTAAAAGTTGTCCTATTACATGTTGATTACATTTTCTTTATAAATGGATTCTTTGTTGAATAACAGCAGGCTTGTGACAGCTCCCACACTCAATATAGATCAATGGAAAAAAGACTGAGCTCATGCTTAACTTTAATGAACCAAAATGAACATAGAATTGATGGAAATTGCAGGTAACATGGGATTTGCAGGGATCATGCTTAGAAAAACTGATACATACTAATTGAAATTAGAAACTGTACAATTTTGGCAAATGAAGGGTGGACAAAGTTTTGGGGATTAACTTTGAATTCCAGTTTAATCCTGCTAAGCGCGTGTTTTGTACGGTCAGGCAACTTGGCAAGAGGTGCCTCGTCAGTCGTTAAGAGTACAGCAAATTCAGTGATGTCACGACAGTTAAAGTCCACAAATGTACTCAGGCGTCAGAGCGCCTGTATTCCGAAGATTCTGCTGATCCATCCCCACATCAATAAATTCTGAAAGTAGCCGTCTTCAAATTCTGATGTCAAATCCCAAATCCCTTTTTATTCAAAGAACTCAATCAAAGTAAACAATAGACGCATTGCTTGCCAAAAGGCTTTAAGCTTTAGAAGGAAAAGAGGAAGTCCCTCATGTCCCCCTGGCTGAGAACTACTCGCTTGCTACAGCACAAAGGCTCCAATGTGGTTGTGCAGATGTGTTTATACGCCCGGCTAATGGAGTTCCATCAACACTCAAGCTGTGTGTTGTTTCTGAGAGACTGCAAAAAGGGCTCTTTGAGTCTTTATCTATCTGTTTTTGTCACAATAGCCATTTACTTCTTTGTTTATTTTCCTTCGCCCTCCATGGGAGCAGCTCAATGGAAATGGTTAATTAATAGCTGTGTGCATATGTGCAATTGTGTTTAATCCAATAAACTGGTGAAGGAGCCAGCACTTAACTAGCCATTTCAAAATAGCCTTTCAGTCCTTAGAAGCGGTACTGTACAGTGCAACACTTTTAAAATGTGCCAGAGACTTACTGGACCGGTTCAAGTCAGGTTTGCGATGGGCTCAAGTAAACTAATGCACCAGCATCTTGAGTGAGTCCTGTCCATGTGATGTTACAAGCGATGCCTCGTTGATTGTGTCACTCTGGCTAATGTATTCTCAGCACTTCATTTATCTTGTGTCTAGCTGTGAGTTTTGTTTGTCAGTTTGGCAAACGCATATTTTTGTGTTATTTGAAAAGGCACATACCCATAATTAAGTAATGTGCATTTCAGATAATAATGTGCTCTGCTGTCTAATTACCTTCCAATGTACTTACTGTTCTGCATTCAAGGTATAAATTATGGTCAAGGGACATGCCAATGTCTTCATACAAAATGCAAGTGGGAGGCATTATGAAAAAAATACCTCACTAGAGAAACTTGAATGTATCAGTATAGGTGCTTGTTTAATTTGATCTGAGTGCTTTCCTCAGCATTTTAAGGAAAGTTGCCAGTTTCTAAAGCCACCTCTTTCTTTGCACCTGAGGCATGAAAGTGAATAAGTAGTCTGACGTGCCTGTGTAGGAATATAATTTAAAAGTGCAGTGTGGTTGCACTCCTGAGGTCTCAAAGATACAGTTGTACTGGCTGTCTGTGGAATCGATACAGCAGTTAGGAGGGAAGATGTTGGTGGGCGGCATACCGTCAATAGCAGAGAGCAGGACTCTGGAGTGGTCGTAGGCAATCACGTTGGCATATCTGTTCTTTGGTTTGTTGACCTCCAGGTTAGAGTGCTCCCATGTGAACTGCTGGCCAGGGTCGATGGACTGTGAAGAAGAAAATTTGTCATTACAATGGAATATTATATACTATTTCATATGAACATTTAATAACAGTGTACTGCTAAGATTGCATTCAATTCTATGACTATTGCCCATGAGGTGTTTGTAAAAGATCAATATCAGAAAGCTTACTGAAACATCACCACAGAGCAATTGAAAATGAAGATGCTGTGTTGTATTGCTTACATCTCTCTTAAGAGTGTACTTGCACACATACCTAGCCTTGTATGCCTTTACACATTTACCAGGCCCTTGTTTTTCCAAGGCTATGAGGAGGCCAGTTTATAAAAGTGAAAGCTCTGATGATTACACTCTTTTGCCTCTGATGTTTCCTTTTTGTCCCACAGTCTTTTTCTCTACAGTGATGACACAGGTGGCTGAAAATGTTTATTTTATATTAATGCTATGCATAACATTGATTTCTGGTGCTGCTGTTAGACAGGTGTGCACAACAGTGATGCAGAAAGGTTGTAAAATATTGATAAAATACTGCTTCATCTCTGGCCCTTCGGCAAGAAAGAGTTTGTCTGGGATGAATACTGTTTCCCCTCAAGGTCAAATAATATTTAAGACTGGCCATTTTAAGCTCACGATTTTGACCAAGTGCATAGGACTAATACACACCGCATTTAAAAGGACAGAAAAGGCATGAACAAGCGAGAATTCCTGGCCATGCCAGTGAAAAGCTGAAAAAGTTGTGACCATGATATAAAAGTACTTAAGGTTACCGAGTCCAAAGGAAATGATTGTTCTCTGACTGAAAGCTGATTTAGTCCATGAATAGTCTAACCCAGACTTTTATTCTTCTCAGTTAATTTAAGTAGAGTCTATTCTGGCCCCTCAGTATCTTGGAGAAAATGGGGTGTCAACAGACACGGGAATCTAAGTTGACACTTTTAGTCTGCAAAGCTTAAATTAAAAGTAGAGGAGAGCATTTTTTGGATGGAAGTTTGGCTTAAAAAGTGGATAGTTCCTTATTAAGAACAATGTGAAGTACATGTTGTCTTTGGCGTGAAATAACCAGTACATATAAATGATTAGATTTAAGAAAAGATACATTCTGAATCGGTCACAAAGGAAAAGCTTGTGTTCCACTGGCTTTCCTCATTTGATTAGTCGAACTTTACGGCACATACTAGAATACCACACCTGAGACTAGTTCAGCAGAATTTGCTATCCAAGCCCTCTTTCAGCTTTGTAAAGCAGAGATTGATAAGGCTCCCTCATCACCAATAAATGAACTATAAAATATAATATCACAAAGGGAAAATACAAAGACATGAAAGATGGCATTCCATTTCACATTACAGGGGAAATATTGTGCTTGTGTTTTTAATGACCACAGACTGCTTTTATGACTTCATCTCCACTGAAACTAGAAACCCAAGAGCAACAGGACACATCGCAACCACCAGTCACATAAGTGCACTGACCTTGCTTGTAATCTCGAGACAGATCTGAATGTGATCACACTTTTATGGCTTCTTTTGGGTAATTTATGGGAGCAATAAATGCATAAAGATAAGCTTAATTATTCATTTTTAATGATGGCAAACTTTATAATACCACTATGACCATGGAAGCAGATACATTAAGAGGTATTTAAAAGCACATGAGCTCAATGTGAATACAATAATACATTTTAGCACGGAGTTCTTTATCTGCAGAAATCACTTAAAGCAGCAATATGCGGGGGGACAAAACCACTGGCTAAGCCTGATATTTTATCAAAATATGTTGAAACAGTGGGCTGCAACATTGCTCATAATAAAAATCTTTATTTCATTGTGCTCGCAAAATTGCTTTCCACTGCTCTCGAATAAGCACTATGAAATTGGAATTCAATGTACTTAAGCTGCAGTAATGATTGGGCAGCTTGGCAGCCACCCATATGGTGACCTCATAGATTCTGGAGCCGTTGCAGGACCCGCAGAGAGAAATGGGCAGAGAGAGGGTGACCATTCCTATCTCGCACAATGCCCCTGAACAGACCTCTTGCTCGCATAGTTTTTTAGGCTCTGTGAGTATTCTGCAAACAGAAGTTAATCTACAATGCAAAGCAAACACATAGGAAACACTAACGTTGTCTTACTCAAGCTCATGGGGTTTGAGCGGACTTACATTTTAAGAAAATGTTCATTTGGAGGTCTGATCAAGTGACCTGTAAATATCACATTTGTTCCACGATGCATTTTTAATCTGATAGTGGCCGTATGCTCCAGAATGATACTGGAGCTTAAATGTAGATGCGATGATCTGGCTGGACAAGTGTAAGAAAACTGTAACCTTTAAAATCAACAGTATCTAGTAGTCATTAGTCACTCCCATTGGCATAGCAGTAAAGCATTAGATTTCTCAAGGATAAAGAATACTGAATATCCTTCTATATATATATATAGAGAGAGTATATATATGTATGTACAGTATGTTTACTCCATCCAACACATTAGTACTGTGGAGTGCAGTGTTGCCTTTGATTGTTAGTCCTGTTAATTTAATTGGTTGTTTATGTTATTGCACAAGGTGATAAAAAACATGACGTTAGACAGCACTTCATACATGTGCTATTTTTAGTGTCATAGCACTCCTCACCATGCTGATATCCAATACAGTACATTACATTAATTGAGAAACACTGATTTTACCTTTAAATAGTAAAAATGATGTCATTTAGATATGCTTTCTCTGTACAGGTATCTGTGATATTTCTCTGGTTTGATATCTAGTGGCTGTCACAATGGTTGCTATACAGGCCTTTTTAACAGGAGACATTTTTGACTTGTTTTAAAACAGAAAGCATTGGTGTTATTAATAACATTAATGGTGTCCTTTTTCATCCGAGTTTCTCAGTAAATCATTAGTGAGCCAGCAGGGCCCTGGAACTGGAAATGGACTGCAGCCATTATTAATGTTAATAGTTAGGCTACACCTGTGTGTTTCCTGCTATGACATGTCAAAATGCCTGCTGAGAAAAGGCACACTGACTGATTTGAGATCTCTGGTGCAGCTATTTCTCATGAAAGCATTTTTCAACTTTATACTACACTGTTTGGCAGTCATCCACCAATTGTTGACATACTTGAGATGCTGTTTGGTTGGCATGGGTATGCAATGATAGGATTAGGACTTGAAAATATCACTCAAAGTGTGGGTGTTGATTGAGTTGAATTTGGGCTTTGCAAAATTATTGTATATAAAAATGGACGGCATGACTGCTCCCCAAATGTGAAACCACAACATCTCGATCACTCCCCTGGTGGTTGTCTGGGCCAAACTAAAAACTCGAAGTACACATCACATACATTTCTCTTAAAGATTGGTTTATATAATTTTAGGTAGTTCTTATTACACTGATGTTTTTCTAAAAAGTTTGATTTTATTGAGTTATTTGATGCCATAAAAGCTGTGTGTGAGTCAGTCAGCGTGCTCAGGATTATTGGCACTGCTCGCAATTGGGTAGGACAGGTTTGTGAATTGAACTTGATACTGCGACTCCAGTTCCGATTGCTACTGCATAGACTCTAACTCCGATTGACATCAGCAGCACAAGATGGCAGCACCAGAATCCCGGATATTTTGGTTTCATCATTGTACAGTGAAAGGAAGTTAAGTTCATATACAGTCTATGGATTTGCCCACCATACTACTAGTGATAGCAATTTAAGCACCTGGTGCTTGCTCCTATATAACACTCGACATGTTGTACTTTTTTTTTTCTTTATGCTTGCTACAACATTTATAACAACTACTGAATCAACCTTGGAACTGTGCTGACACTTACCTCATATTCTTGTGAAAACTTGAGGTTGTCGTTGGCTTTCAGGCGCTCCAGATGATCCGCCAGGTCCATAATTGGGATTGGAGGGTGGCTAGCCATACCTGTCAATCAGACGGACTGAAGGTCAGCCAGCAGTCTTTTAAGAGGGCATCACCCAAGCACAAGCCAACAGTGAATCATTAGATAAGCAGCATGTGTGTTTAACAGGGGGAATGGAAGAGTGGATCTTGTTAGGCTAGTTTGTTCACTCAAAGCAGTGGCCATGCTCATAAAGAGAATATGGACACAGAAGCCAATGAGAAGTCACCGAGCACAACTTGCCCCACTGGGACTCTCCCTATTGAGAGAGAAAAACGTTATTCACACGGAAAGCTGCGGTGGATAGTTAGCATGACAGTAAGACACAGACACAAACAAACATCCCAAAAGACAAACAAAAAACATTCAAAATGTTAGGCCAGATGTTGATGTCTGCTTTGAGTGATGACATGTTTTCAGGCTGTCATTTCAAACTCCGCCTCCTGTGATGACGTAGCATTAACACCAGATGGATTAGATGTGAATGGGAATACAAGACTAGGCAGAAAAAAGATAAAGAAGGGAATTAAAGCTAAAAAAACAAAACCATGTCAAATGCATAATCGAGACCAACTAACTTGACAAATGGAGGTTACTGGGGTGACTGGACGCACCTGAACCTGTGGAGGAAACGGCGGTGTAATTAAATACATTGCAGATGTCATTAGCAATGTGATGACTATTTTCTTTAACAAACAGAAGGTAAAAAATTGAAATGTGACAAGAAGTAGTTGAATGATTTATGTGTATTCTAAATGGGACATTCATTAGTAACATACAAATCATCATGCTAGAAGCTTAGCTATGCCACCATGCTTATTTCATGGAAATAAGAAAGCGCACAGGGAATAAAAATCCTAGCAGCACGAATCAAAGTTGAGCAACCAAAGGATATTATTTGACATTCACGTTAACCTGAGGATGCTGACATGGTGATATACCACTTGCATAGTCTGCAGTTAAGTGCACTTGACTTTGACTATGTAGAACTGACATTGTTGAATATAGGTGGTAGTCGAGGTGTGTCATCAGCATATTCAAGAGGTGTATGGAAACAATCAAACGTGTAGGGTTTGAACAGTACTGATGTTCACTGAGGCACATTTTTGTACATGTTTTCAAAACCCAGCCAGTGGCCAAAGATCTGCAACTTGAGAATTCAGGTGCCATTTTGACACACCAGTTGCATGACAGTCACTCTCTCTCCACCGAGGTGATGTTTCATTTTGGTTGCCGGCACAAGTGGGCATTAGCTAATGGAAGCTGTGCCTCGTTTTCCCACCCACTCTCACGTCTCTGAAAGACGGTAAAGGGTGTTTCTATTGCAGCCCGCTACTCAAAATCCATTTCCACCACTGGGGGACAATGAAAGTACCATTTCCAACACTCCGTCGCTCAAACATCAAGCATCCTTAAGATGAAAATGTCCATTGAGGGGTAAAGAGGTGGAAGAAAGGGTAGGGAGAGTAGGGGAGAGAGGTGGTCTAATGTAGGAGTGCTTCAGGACTTGAGAGAAAGTGGTCACGTGGTTGGGGGGGGAAAAATGTTTGGTCCTTTTTGAGCAGCGAGAGAGCCAAGCTCTCAGAAAGGCTGTTGGGGGAAAAAAACTGATGGCTTGAGAGGCGAGTGAAATAGTGGGAGGATGGTTGAGATCACTCTGAGCCAAAAGGAAAAATACCCCTCTGCCAGGTTGAAACAGCCAGTAATGGTCCTAACATCATTGAAGAGCTTTCATAAATATGCATAATCTTTTTTCAAAAATGAGCCTGCAGGGATAATTCATCCTCCTTTCATATGAGCTGACCTGAAAAATATGGCTTTGATATTACTACATTATTGGCAGTCTCTGAACACCTGTCCCCAAAGCAGTCGGTGCCAGAGGAACTCAAACGGCAGTTAAATGTGTCTCTCTCGGTCAGCACGGGGGCAAAGATGCATACCTCCTTTCCAGGTGATAAATGGACTGTGACTCCCATCGTTTCCCCCGGCGAGAAAAGGCCACACGACTGGGCCAATGCACGACCACTGACCACCACTCACCTCAGCACTAAAGGTCAGATCAAGTAAACACTAGTGTTTACAGCTTGCCACCACTTTCTCCTCGCTATCCATACGCATACAAAGTGGAACCAGAGAGCCATGACACATTTTGTATTTCCCTCACCTTCCACAATGCTGCGTCCTGTCTCCTAGCAGCAGGATACCATCCAAGCAGGACTGTGCTATTCTGAGTAAGCATGACAAGTTTTGATGACCTGGATAACCCAGGTGCAGAGGAAGACGACAGCTGCCATGAAACTGTCAAGCTTGCATTTCTGCCTCTTCATTTTCCACTGAGAAGTGTCTCCGGGGAGGAAACTGTCAGTTTTGACCCTCTGTGCCTTCTCTAAGCACCTGTCCACCGTCTACCAGCACCTGCACTGTCTAACTGCTCACTTGTGTAGTGCCAATCTCACAACAGAATTGATGGGTACTTTTTAGGACGTCACGGTATGAAGTTTCAATGTCGGCAGCGGGTGCAAAATCTAATTGTGAATATAAATTATTCCTTGAAGCGAGCAATCAGTAGCATTGGCATCCCTTTATTACAATGCACATTCAGTTGTAAATTCACTGTGTATGAGATGGATCTCATTTTGGATACGTACCAGGCGTTTGGAAGTTGAGGCGTCGAAGCTCAACGGGGTCAGTGGGATGATGTAGAGGCATTTCCTTGCTGTTGGGGAGACTGCCTTTCCTAGCTTCAGATTCTGCTCTTTTTCTGCAGAACAAACAGCAAATTTTTTTTTTTTTTTTGGCCTGGCACTCAGAACTCTTACTGTATAACCTCAGCTTGCCTCGTGGTCTAATAAATACTGCAGGCAAATATGTAATTAAGGAGGTGACAGGGTTGCATTCTTTCAGTACATAAGGCTACAGGGGGTGGACTAAATAACATCATTACTTCACAATGTAATGCAATCCAATACAATAGCCCTTAACCCTTAAATGCTACCTTTAGTGTGGCCTAATGTTCAATTGTCAATGATGGTGTCGGATAAGGTGTCAAGCCAACTCTATAGTACTTCTGAAATCATAGTTAGAGGGTGGTGTTTAGATTGCTGTATATTGTAACCTTGTCCTGTTTCTGTATAGACAGAAAGAAACAAGACAAACAAAAAGCTTCACAAAGGTATCATTTACTGCAAGGCTGTGTACTGGATTGTATTATGTTGTAGAGTCTTCCTGTTCCATTCCCCTTTATTTTAGGTTTATTTTTTCAGTATCTTGAATGCGAGTTGTGAGATTCATATTTGCAGAGAGTATCTTTTTCATTAGGGATGCACCAATTGTTCAATTCTGGGCCAATACCCATACACTATTTAACATAACAATTTTAACAGATGTTTATTTGTTGTTTATTTTATTTTTGCTGTTATTTATTCCCCCTTTTGTGCCAGGGAAAGAAAGAAATCTTCATTATAAAAAATAAGTGTTTCAAAGTCATTCAGCCCTTTGTTACACTACCTTTGAATGAGCACAAATTCAGTCATACAAGTTTGTGAAATAACCTTTAATATAACCTTCTTTCACTTGCTTCAAAAGCCTTTTTACTATGTATATATTATCATAATTCTCTCTCCAATATCTTTTATATATTGCAGTGAAAACCTCAACAAAAATAACCTTCAGAAAACTTTCTGTTCTAAATGTGACCAGCTAAAGATAACGTCAAAATTTACCTTTGCCCAATGCTTATTTTTACCGATAGAACTTGAATGCCTTGTGGTGTAACTTCATGCAACCTCTGTCAGCTGTTAATTCTAGCCACCGACTGCTAACAGCTAAAGCTAACTAACTCTCCTGCTAAAAATATGTGTTGAAATCACATATTGGAGGAGAGTTAGCTAGCTAGCTAACTCTCCTCCTGCTGATTTCAACACATATTTTTAGCATTATAAGTGAAAAAATTAGGCCGCCATATCGGATGAGACATCAATTGTGGGTTTACTGCATCCTGTCATCTCTAAGTGGTCCCTGGAAAGATCACTGTTCATCCCAAGCACGTACCCGAGATGACGGGATGCCGAAAGTCTGGAGCCCTGCTTTTTCCTGCGCACAATTCATGTGAAACAACACAAAAACATCGGCCACTGCCATCGGTGGATGTCATCTTATTTGCCAGTAGGCCAATGGTAGTCAACAAGGCCAATATCGGCTGGTAAATTGGTGCATCCCTATTTTTCATACATTTTCATATGTCATATGTCAGTTTTATAGAAATCAATGTGGCTTGTTCATTCATAAGAATCAACACAGAATTGGCCACTGACATGGATAACATTTTGGTCACTGGTACTTCTATCATACCGTATGTACAGTGGAAGTGGATAGTTTGACAGTATGGATGTTAAGTTTTAAAATAGGAAAAATAAAAACATTTGTGCTTTGATTTCCCAGTAATTGCCTGCTGACAGCTGTTATATATAGAATGTCGCATTGCTAACAGTACGTAACATGTGTTTAACATATGTTCATGTTGATTAAGCACATAGCAAGATTTCACGAATGACATCAACTCCACTGGGCGACCAATTTCTGTGTGTTTATTTATAATCTGTACAATTGAGGGAGGAAAGGGGTTTATAGGGAGTTAGTTATTTTCTATTTCTCTCTCACTCTTACCTGTCTGGTTTGCTGCTCCATTGGTCAGCAAGGAAAGAAATATCGACACAACATTAGGTGGTAAGACCTTTGTTTTTATATAACGGAGAATTCCAGAAACGTTTCTTTAGAATAAGTGAATGACTGACTTTATAGGAGACAAACGATACCAATCATATCTCAATTTTTCCTTTGCGTGCAAGATTAGTGATGCTTCACTTCAGAGATTATGCTCAATTATGCTGCCTTGGGGCTCTTTGTTTCAAATACTACAGTTTCCCAGGTGCATCCAAGATTCCTACATTGTATCTCTGCTATTTCAAGCAGTTTCAGCTGATTGCTTCTTGTTCAAGCATAAAAGTCTTCTCTTGACTCCTAATTGCTGTGTCTGTCTTTTCCTGCAAATAAGCTTAGCACTGTTAACATTATTGAAATCAAGAATTATGCATACTCAAGACTGATGCATGTGGTATTATAAATGAGAACATGTGCGATCATCATTTTGAATGAATGTGAATATATCGAGCATATACCATGTTAAATGCATGTTACCATTTTAAAACCCCTTCATTTAGAGCATCTATTAGTTTGGTAGCAGACATGGCTTCAATTACTCTGTGTAGGTGTACGACTGACTCTGATTTATGCCTCACTCTGATGAAGCTGCACATTGTTATTCCCATGTCCTTTCTCAGAGCTCAACATAACATGGTTGTTGCCCTTTGTTTTGCACAAGAGGAGCATTCTGCCACATAAAAATTGATCTTGACAAGAGAAATATCTCCTGGTTATGCACCGAATGTTCCCTAACGTGGCGGTGACACCAACTTGGTAATCGATGTGTAAATCTGCCTGCCACAAATAGAAACTCTGAAGCCCCCCCACCCGCGCACACGGTCTTTGTTCACTTTCAATTCACCTTTTGTGTTATCCAAACCAAAACTTGATATGAATAGGATCCAAGGACAATAAGGTGTAACAGAATGTAGCTGTGTGCAGAAACCTCTTACATTACACTACAATTGATGTATTTTTTTGTCTTCAGTATTGGTGCTGTTACTGATTATATTGTGCTGACTCTTCACTAACTAATCTTACCTTCACCAAATTACTTCTTGAGGACTACTATGAAATTCTGCTTAGGACTGGACATTGATTGAATGAACTCTGCAGAAAATTTGCCTTATGGAAAAGGTGAGCAGAGACAAGATAGGGAAGGACGGGAAAAAAAAATCAGTATCTGGATGCATGCATGTTGGATGTGTGTGTATCCTTGCAAAGCAGGAGGGCATCATAAGGTCAGAGTCGAGATCTGGAGCTAGTCTCCCTCGTGGAATGGGTAGTAGTAAAAGGGGGGAGGGGTTGGGCTGGCTGGGATGCTTGCCCAGGCCCCAGGGCCTCTCTAAAAGCTGCACACACACATGCAGTGACATGCAGCAGATAGTCAAAGCTCTCCCCTCCTACGCTTGACTGATGAGCAGTGACAGCACGAGGTCTCGCTACCACTAGGGGGTTTCAGACTAAAAAAAAAAAAAAAAAGCTGTTTTGATTCGGTGTGAAAGTGCACTACCGCAAGTGTTTTCCACGGTTTTACATGTGTTTGTGTGTGTGTGTTTGTGCGGGCAGAGGGGGTAGATGGATGTGTCTGATTAACTTTCAGTCAACGCACGTGTCTGTGTGAAGGATTGTGGGCGTCTGCATTTGATGGCTTAACAGTTTGGGTAGCTGTATGCTTGCATTTACTCATCTGAGATTTAGAGAGTGTGTGTGGTGCTGAAAGTGAGGGTCATTGATAGTCTGAAGATCAATGCGCCTCAGGCTTTAAGTTAAAATCTTACATTTAGTGTCTGCATTCCAATGTGCTAATTGAAGATTTGCGCGTGGCAGTGTATTGATGTCAAGAATCTTAAATATTAAATGGTCATACATAAATATTAAGTGGCTTTACATTAATTTTAAATGCACATGTTTAAGTAATAATGTGTACTGTCTGTAGTATTTATATGAAGTGTTGAGGTAGTTTTCCCATCTGGGGTGGATTCCTGTGCCTTTGCTTCACTTGTTGGAAACAGTTGTGCTTTTCTTATTCTATTCAGATTATTATTTAATATCCTCACCTTTTGTAGAGGAGGATGGCAATGACGATGCATATGATGAAGACAACAGCCAGCACAGGGCCCACCACCCAGATCAGGCCTTCCTCCTCATCAATGATCGGCTGGGGGTCGATGTCAGTTGATACAACCGGGTCTGAGTAGGGGCTGGTGGCATACATGATCTGAGCCAAGGAAAAACAAATCGCCGATCAATATTTTTTTCCAGCCATCATATGCTGCTTCATCCTGTTTCAAACTCCATCATTTTATCTATAATCTGGTGATTTTAAAAGATATTTCTTGCTCATGTTCCATTAACACCCAGAGCTGAATGCCAAGGGCTACAGTAGATCCAGGCTTATTTAAGCTCAACATATTCAAAGCACTACTGCAAGACTTCAATTAATTTACCCTCACTACAGAGCATTATCTAACAAGACTCTGACAAAAGCAGCATGACCAACAATACAAATTAAAAGCCAATTCAAAGTTTTGCTGTGTAATTTCTGCTAAGCTTCAGTTTGACCAATCAAAATTATCTTCAATATCTCTCCTATACAGAAGCCGTGATTGAACTATTTCACATTCTATGAGGAGATAAAAAAAAAGGTCTTGTGGGATGAAAATATATGCTTCAGTGGGCAAATTAGAGATTTCCCTCCGTTCGCCATTATCGTTTTGCTCTACCTGAACTCAGGGTTAGTGGAGAGAGCGCGAGGCAGCACTATAGACCCTGCAGCTCATCAAATCCATCATCACGCCTGCGGCTGCCTAATCATGCAGCTTTCGGGTCTTCAGTCCAGACAGACACAAGCGCACGCACGCACACACACATGCACACACACTAGCTGCAGCAGCGGAGATAAGGTGGACCGCACGTAGGACGCAATTAAAGAGGAGCGCTGTTATCGAGGTATTCTTGCGATCAGCTAAGGTCTTAAGGGGTTTCTCCTCCCCAAAGCAGCAAAGGGTCAGCTTCTTGGGCCAGCTGCAGCTTTAAGTTTTTAAGTCAAAGCCTCACAAGGGCTCTGAGTAACACATCTGACCAGAAGCAAACTCCGACCCACTGCTACGATGCAGTGGGTTTAACCCTCTCTGTCTATTTACAAGTACAGTTTCTAGCACAAAGACCTCAAGATCACTAGCAAGGGAGATCTAAGAGGCAAACAAGTTCAGGTTTGAGGCTGAACTCTAGTAATGGATATAATACACGATAGCAGACTTACGTTTTCAGACATCTCCAAAACAGCAAGCACAAAGAAGATGTACTCCTGGCCATTCTGGAGTTTCTTGTTTTCAAAGCCCCTGTAGGTCTTTCCATCTCCCAGGGTGAAGTCGCTGGGCAGGTCTATGAAGGAAGCAGCGATGTAGGCTTTGGGCTCTGCCTGCCTGCGGAATCGAAGGCCTCTGCTTGTACGGTTTATCTCCTTCAGCAGCTACAGTGAGGAGTAAAGAGGCAGACAGTTGATAACACAGCACACACATTAAAACACATCCACACCAGATCTGTCTATCTAGATTTCTTTCTGATTGCCGAGCTGAAAACGCTGATTGCAATAGGCAGAACATTACAGAAAAGATCAATGACTTATTTCATCTGTTTTTTTTTTTTGACTACAAAAGATTGCGAGATTAAAAGATTGTGTGGATTCCCAGCATATAAAACATTTGAGGATTATCCAACAGCTTCAAACAGTAAAAAAGAGACGGAATTAATTTTTGCTGGATTTGATTAACATTGTTATTTATTTTCCAATTCAGTTTTTCATAAATATGAATGAATGATGTGCAAAGCGAGGATAAATTACATTATGTATCAACAAATGGCTTCAAACTACGTTTTGCCAAGCATAACAAACCTTATCTTCGAAATTAAAACACGAGTATGTTATTGGCAGGGATTAACCAAAAAATGTGAACACTTGAACATTTTTCCAATGTCACTGCCAGTTTTCGAAGGGAATAATTACATATCAAACCACTGATTTTTTTTCCCAACATTCATAGTCTCCAAGATAATTAATATTAAAGCCAAAAATACCACCTTTGCTCCTTCAATCAACAATAATAATAATACTAATAGGCTGAAAGAAACTGATCAAATGTGCCCTTCATACAAGTCTGTCCCATCTGACTTTAAACTTCCAGTACAAAGCGTGGATCATAATTATGCTAATCAAGCCTGGCTAGTTGTTTGGGCGTCTGATTTCATATCTCTCACTTGTGTGCACGAATGAGTGTGTGCGTGCACGCCGTGTGTGGCTGTCATTCACATTAGAGTGTGTGCGTTGTTGTGTGTGCTCTGTTTTGGCTGCGGGGCTGTTGGTGCTGCCCGATAATGTCTTCAATCATCTCTCCTGTCAACACGGCTAAATCTAGCTGCCCTTGGGAAAAGTTGTGAAAAGGTGAGTGCCAATATTGACAAACAAATAAATTCTGACAGAGGGGCGACTTTTGGGCAATCGGTCAAGGCTACAGACAAGGGCCTGTAGGCATGAGCTGTAAAGCCAATGCCAGATGAGACATGGTGTGTTTTTTTTCTTTTGGCCCCATAGACACGTGATGTATGGTGATGTTTATACAATTGAAATAAATATTTTAAAAGTCACAGTTTCAGAATAAGTTCAAATTTGCCAGAGGATTTGATTTATTGAAGAATGCTTGGCAGAATTTCAATTTTTTGTGACCTGAAGGGGAATAACTTTTTAGAAGTTTCCATTTCTACACATTTCTACAACAGAGACAAGAGTATGTGCTGCACCAAATGTGTAGAAGCATTAGCTTTCAATGTTTGACACCGCATCTAAAGGAATACCTAAAATGTAATCACAGCCAACAATACATTGCGATAAAAGCTTTCGTTGGCTCACACATTAAATCATACCTGCAGTGCACAGAAACTCCTGAATTATCTCAACCGGCTAAATATAAAAGTTGTCAAGTGTTTTGTGCATACGCGGTAGCCTAGCTTTGCCTGAAATGAGAAGAGACATGAAGGCCTGATGCAGCTCTTCAGGTAATTACCACAGACACAAAGAGGAGGAGGAGGAGGTGGGGATGGGGGTTGAGTTTGCAGTGCACTTGATGGCTACTTCATGTTCTCATTTCCATATGAACAGTGCTCTCTGCAGCTATTTGCGTCAATCAGTGAGACTCATCTCCTGTTCCTCCTGCCCTCTTAGCGGCCTCAACTTTTTTTCCCCCCCCAATTTTGAGAAAAGAAATGTGAGCTATGTGCACACAGTTATGTAGTCCCTATTAGGAAGCTGTGTACAATAACGGGAATTTTACATGCCATATTTTCAATTTTCTTTCCTGGTAACCTGAGTCATTCTGACCAGCTCATCCTTTAAACCTACCTCCTCCAAATTCATCTCATCCGGATTGTCCCAGGGTTTGAAAAACTTGCCAGTGCGCTGCTTCTTCAGAGGCACTACAACAATGTAGTATCCCCTAGAAAATAAAATGTAAAGACAGTATATAAATAATCTACGTAGGATCAAAGATCACTGACACTTTTCAAAAGACACAAGTTCACAGGTTCTATTTGCATATCAATGGTCGCTGTTTCTGGCAAAACGCTGTATGACAGCAAGAACAAATAAAGCATTGCCCAGTGTCCACAATGTCAGCCTGTATTAGGGAGGGGAGTCTGCTTACCAGAATCGGATGAAAAAGGATGCATAATCATGCCATTAGCAAATTATGCAATTCTTTATCACTTTATTGGGGTTATTTCCCCCTGTTTCCTATTTAATTTAAGTATGTTCAGAGAAGTCAGGCAGCACGGTTACACCTCACTGAGGCCCCCCGTGGGCTAATTAGGAGACCTCTGCGAACGCAGAAAAGATACAGAATTAGAGGGATTTTCATCCCTTCATCGGGGTGGCAGGAGAGATAACGGCCTCTGCCAGAGTTTTCTGGGCTTCCTGGTTGGGCACCGCACAAGCTAGCCTTAGCCAGGAAGGCAGTGTGGCAGGCTAATGGGAAACTAATTAGCTTAAGCTCTGGCATGGGAGACACTGGGCCAAATGCATCCAGCGAGATCAAAAAACCCCAAGATGGGTTTGAAGCATCAGTCTACAATCGGATGTGCTCCTTGGCCTTCTGACAACCCTGGGCTTTGTTGAAAGGCTATAAGAGACTTTATAGGGCTTAGAGGAGTGCGCTTAAATGAGTCGGGCTGTTTCAGTGTGTAATGACTGAGGTGAAGTGGATATTACACCGAAATGTAGGGATGAATATAAATGACTCTGTTTTGGAAGAATTACCCCTGACAAGGGCGGCTATCAAGTTATCTTCTTTATTTCCATTCACAGTGCATCAGTAAGAAATAATAATCAGTAATGTGGACATCAGCAGTGGAAGGAGAAAGTTCCACTGTCTGTCATGTCTTTACAAGTCACATATCCAACAAATTCTAAAATCATATTATGCCTAATGCAAGTTGGCAATTACAAGTCGGGCAGCATCTGGGATCTGGATAATCAAAGTCGACTCAGAGATGGCACTCCTGGAGTTGATTAGGTTTGTTAAAATTTACAGCCTGCCAGTTAGTCTGTGTACAAGACACAGCTAAGAAAAGTGCATTGATTTGACTGACAAGGGCTCAAGGGCGTCTCGACAGATGATTCGAATCATTGACGTTTAGGGGGCTGCAATTAGAAATCACCTTCAGTTTAATCATCTCTACTCACCTTACTTTCTCAGATGTCTGCACTGATGGTAGCTCCACAGTCACCATACCGTCTGAGTTGGTTTTGCCAATCAGGTAGGGTTTGGTGCGCAGGATGTCTGGGGCCGTCATGGTGGAAACACGATGCTGCAGACCTCCGGCGCTGTTGCCACGATTGGTCAGGAGAAAGGAGTACTGTGTCTCCGGTTGGAGACCCGTGATTAGCTTCTGTGTTAGCTTCCCATCCACCTCCACACTCTGCCCATTATCGTAGAGGATCTGTGTGTGAATGAGTCGATGTGTTATGTGAAGCTTTGCTTGTGGACGTCAACTGAATCATTTTTTGTATCATAGTAATGCATATGAAAATGTTGTATTTATCTAGATAGTGCTCACAGTGAAAGGCTGAGCTGGGTTGTAGGTGTCTGGGATTTCCCAGGTCAGCAACACTGATGTCTTCATGGCAGCTCTCACGTGAAAATTTTTTGCAAACACTGCTAAAAGAAAGGGGGAGCAGGTGATTTAGACACAAAACATCCTCTTTTATCTATCTACACTAATGGTCCCACACCGGTGCTTACCTGAGAATGTCTCCTTCAAAACCAGGCTGACATCACTACTACACTGAACTCAACACTGTCCTCTTACCTTCTTACCAACACCAACTCTTTAATTAATGACTGACCTTTGCTTGACGAGACACAAAAAGACATACATACTTACTCCATGTGAGTTTCTTAAATCATTCTTAGATTAGGGGGACTATGGGTAGGACAATATGTTAATACCAAAGTCTTGTGGCTGATTCCATACTTTGTCAACTTCTGCCATTTGAGGCTTTCAGAGGAAGCTGCTGTGGTTGGAAAGGGCTGCGCAGGGAAAGGTTGATTTTTAAAAGGGAAAGAGCTAAAAAGGTTCAGGGACTGGTCCTACCTTGATCCAAAGGCTGTGTCCTGAATTGGACACTTGGGCTATAGGGACCAGAGCCCTTGCTGGTGAAGGCACACATTTTAATATCATAAGTAGTATCTGCCTTAAGGCCATCCAGGATGACTGTTGATTCCGGGGCGGTGATGAAGAGTTCCGAAGGACTGCGTGGGCTGTTGATGTCCTTATACTGCAGAGCGTATTTCACTATTTGGCCATTTCGCTCTGCCAGCAAAACAGGTTGCCAGCTAACCTGAATGGTGGAAGTGGTGGCGCCCTCTGCTGTAATGCTCTGAGGGTAGCCGCTTGGGACATCCTCATTTGTGGTGACTTCTTTGACTGTCTCTTCGCCAAAGCCCACCTTGTTGCGCGCGGAAAGGCGAAAAGTGTATGAGGCTCCCTTATGGATCTCTTTGGTAGTGTAGTGGTTCTCTCGCTCAGGGAACTCGATCACAGTCAGCGGATCCACGTCTTTGCGGCCAAAACGGAGGCGGTAGCCTTGCAAGGGACCATGGGTTATTGCTGGGGGATGCCACTGGAGGAGAGCTGTGCCCATGTTGGTTGTACTGACCATTAGCCGTGGTTTATCAGGAACTAAGACAGTACCAGTGGAGAAAGGGACAACTTAATATGGAGAACCATGTTTCCATCTTATCATATTTTTGGTACACAGGCATTCAGTATCAGTCAGTCTACTATCTGTCTGTCTGTGAGTACAGCTAAGTGCTTCAGTGTGGTATAACGCTGTCAAAAGCAATGAGTACAAAAGCTGAACTTGGGTGTTCATTTTTTTGTCTTTCTTTCACTTCCTCTCCATTTTTCATTATTTTGAAAATGCCTACAGCATTGCTGTGTCACACCAGTGGGTACGAGTTATTGCAGTAAATGAGACAGCAATTAGCTGCATTCACACTTTACACGCTCGATGACAAGAATATTTGCCTAGTGCCTTTTTTTCCCTTATTGGCTGCAGTTTCACAGCTTTACAGAGCAGAAATGCAGTTTCATGTGAAAATGTAGTGTATTAGCAGAGAACCACAGGAGATTTGTCAGCAGTCACAGTTACAATACCTGCGCCAGTGGTGGTGATCAGTTTTGGCTTGCTGCGTGCGCCGTCGCCCTTTGTCGTATAGGCTGCCACAGTTACAGAGTATGTGGTCTCAGCCTGCAGTTCTGTGATGATCATTTCCTGTAAAGACCCAGGACTTTAGTTGAAGGACACTCACCAGATTATATGCAGTACAAGCAAGTACAGACATATAGTGGGATGTGATGTCAGCGTAATCATCACGAAAGACACAACAGACACATTCTCTCAGCATATACTTAAAATGGAGGCATGCTTCAGTGGAAAAGATAGTGTTGACAAGAGTTGGTAAAAAAATTTGCTTAACTTAATTTAAAATAGCTTCATCAGTAAGCACTCAGAATTCAAACCTTCAAGGTCAGTATAAGTGTTAGTCAAGGATTCCATCTGCAGTTTTAAAGGTAAATATCTAAAGAAGCTGAAATAGTGCTCGAGCTTAAAACCTTGAGGTCTTGAACTCCTAATGCACAAAAGACACATGCCATTCATGCAGAGGATGACAGCAGGGGAAAACAAAATTGGACTTTTGTCAAGTTTAACTACTCACATGTTCGGTTGAATCATCATATTCCCACTGATTATGATATAAGGATATGGAGAGAAAAGAGACAAGATTTAAGGCCAGGTACAGACACTAACCACTGGTGAGAAAATACACACACACAGTTTCTCTGCAACCACCAAATAAATGTGTTATTTGATAAAAATAATTGCGGTAAGAAATAGCAATAATTATATATAGACTTCTAGATAAAAGCGTGCTCAACTTCTGCATCCAGCAGAATTGTAATAGTGATAAATCAGTTTAATAGTTACTGTTTTACTGAGTTCAGTTATTGATATGATATGATGTAAGGGAGCTTTTTTCCGCTCCAAATAAAAGACTTTGCTGTAGAGGTGAGAGAGAAGGCAATACTATGTGTCTGAGAGAAGAGGTGGCTGGCTGAGGAGGCTGTTGTACCTGGGCATCATCAATCAGGATGTCCTTGATGACTGGCTGTCCTGTGGGCTCCCCATTAACCATCCTGACATAGTGCACCTGGTACCCTCGGATCTGACCGTGCTGCTTGGTGGGCATCGGTGAACGCCAGATCACTTTAATTGATGAGGAGTTGACAGCCTCCACCTCAACTTTACGAGGTGGCCCGCTAGGAACTGGAGGAACACCATGGGATAGAAGAAAAAAGGTCAAAATTATAGAGAACCCCGTCACCCTCTTTTTAAATCTTGTCCAAAATCCGTAGCGCAAAATGCTGCAGTGACCAAAAAAAATCACAAAAGTGCAGCAAACTGCAACAAGCACTGCATGACATCAATATTTCAACAATGGTAAGGGGAAAAAACAACAGCAAAAACAGGTCTGACAACTGACCTAATCTTGAAACATTAAAAATGGGTAGTGGATTTTTAAAACATGGAAAAAAAATGTGTTTTGCCAAAATAGAAAAGTGGAGCCAAAGAGGGGCTTCAAGTGTTTCAAATGCTTGAAGCACTGCAAGAATTTTGGCTATGGTGCGAGGAAAAAAAATGAATAAAAAATATGATTTTATCACATGAGGGGAGAAAAAAAAATGGCCTTCAAAAAAAATCTTCCACCTTTTGTTTTTCCCACTGTCCAGAACTTGTCCTTTTGCCAAGTTCCTAAAAAAGTGAGTTATACAAAAATGCTGCTGTTCAAAAACACCTGCAGAGAATATTTCAAAGTTTCAAAAATGACAGTTGGGATGGAAGTTGGAGGCCTGCAGTTGAAAATGCCATACCATGTGTTGAAATTGAGCAGCGTGAGGAGAAAAAAAAGCCAAAAAGTGCTTTTGCAAAGTGAGTCACAGTTTGTTCGGGTGAAAAAGAGCACAGTCCGAAATGGGGCTAAAAGTATCAAGTGGCGACAGTCATATTAGAAGCAGGCAGAGAGGGTAGAAAAGAAGAGGGAGTTGTAGATATAGGCGAGGTTGTTAGTATTTGACGGGGTAGGTTAAGAGGGGGTAGACTGGATTTGCAGCTGGAGCTTTGTTTTAGCGAAAACATACCATCCTCCTCTGTGCGGACGAGCTGTGGCAGGCTTTCTGGTCCTGCCCCGACATCTGTATGTGCAGTGACCGTCACACGGTACTCTGTCCATTTTTCCAAGTTTTCCAAAAGGTACTGAGTGCTTTCCGGAGGGATGTTGGTGATTTGAAGAGCAGTAGTATTTCCCCCTTCAGTCGCAGCATATTGGATGGTGTACTGCGTTATGATCCCATTTTGTAATTCCACTGGTGGTGGCCGCCAACTTACCAGGACGTTGGTGGAGCTGGGGCTATAGCACTTGACTCCCTGAGGTGGGCCCGAGGGTTCTGGTTGGCGAGTTGGATTTGGTGCAGGTGAAGGGTTTTTTGTTTGGTCAGGCCATTCATTGGGTTGGATTTTTGTTTTAAAGGAGTTTCAGTTTTTGGTTTGATCGGGGTGATGATGGTAGAATTGACCAAACAAAGGAAAGAAGAAGAGGAAAATAAAATGACACAAATGAGGAAAAAGCACAAGGACTCATATGGGTAAATAAAAAGTACTTCAAATCAATGAAACATCACAAATAAAGACGAAACAAAAGGCAAAAACCAACACAAGAGTGTACACACTGATGATGAATGGAAGGTGTTGATTGGAAAAAGGACAGCTTTAACATACGTAACCTACCTTTGTCAAGAAAAAATAAATTATAAAAAAAGGGAAACAAAAGTCACATATCCTAATATTCTACTCATTAGATCCTTTAAGGTCTAAAATAAAAACCTAAACATATTTGAAAGTACTCAAACAATTTAAGAGAAACCATTCCAAAATAAATGTAGTAATAACTAAGACAAATTTGGCAAGCAGTTACCATCAATCCAAAAACATAAAGGTTGATGCTTTAACTATTTAAAACAGAAAAATGTTGTATTTGTCACCAACCTTTCCGAAGCCTGTTGGTTTGTGGTAAAAGCCTGATTGTACAACAGAGAACTTCCCAAGGAGACATGACTGATTTATTAGAGTCTGATAACAATGGCATGCACTTTTTGATTTACTTCATCATTTACCTCAGAACATACATCTGGGCAGAGTTTGAACTTTCATACCCACCTGATCCCTGCCCTTGTCTTTCAGAGACCTCAGATTTATGTCAGATGTGCAAACAGTTCAGTGTTTTTTCACTTATGGTTGGAAGGGAATTCTCTGACTGCAAATCAAAGTGAGTTAAACCGCACTTCATTTAGCTTCTAACAGAATCCAATTTTTCAGTTTTGACCTGTTTCATAAATCTGGGGTCTTTTGGGTGGAAATGTCCCTAACTGTAGAGACAATACTTGCTTTGAGCTTTCTATGATATTGTTACTCCACAACTTTCTTTATTCTAATTTGAATTGGGTGTAAACATCAATGCTGAAAAATGGGAAAATCCCAAGTGGTTCTTGGCAGTGTAGCTACATAGAAAGCTCAGTTTCAAAAATTCTCTACTCTATTATTTCTGGCCGACATGCAATGTCAAGAGACAAGGCTTCCTTAGATGCCCTTTTATTTATGAAAAACAGTTACGCATATGTGGGCATTCCTATAAATAATTCAAGGCTTTATCATTCATTTCAGTCAGGACTGTTTTTGCACAACAAAGGTGGAGAGGGGTGGTTTTTGTAACCTTGTCTCCTGACTTCACAGGAAAGCCTGGCTACGCTGTCCATGCAGCCTTTTCAAAGTGAATACTGCATGGTCAGGTAACACTTATTTACTATTTCAAATGTTTACATCTTTCAAATGCATCAACCCTTTAAAGAAAAACCATATTCGCTTTATCTGTGCTCAGGACCTTCCTGACACTCTTGTCAATTTTGGGGATTTTGCAGCACACGTAAAATTTGGAATGCATTTGAAAATGTGTTCCTTCCCAAATAGTTTAAACTCTGTCAGATAAGGAAGAAGACCTACGTGTCTGTGGAGTTTCTGCAGAGATCTCATTGGTGTAAGCTCCAACTCCATGTTTACTACGGGCAGCCAGCCGGAAAGTATAAGTAGTGAAGGGCTTCAAGTCCTTCAGCAAGTATGTTGTTGTCGGCTCAAAGCTGATACGTTTCTGTGGGGAGAGTTTCATATTGTCAGTTTTTAAATTAAGACAGGGAGTTGCAAATAAAAAATGAATACAAGTATACTGCCTTCTGATATGAAAATAAAATTTGAGGGTCTACGATTTTGCTGTCAGAAATGAAACAAGGTGTCAGATTATATAAATGAGTTTGACAGTCAATTTAGTACTCTTCATAGTGATTGACAAATTACATGGTAAAGCCCATTTTTCAGTAGCGTCTGACCAAAGTCTTTCTTTACGTTGACAGATTTGTCATACTGTATGAACTACTCCTGATTATACAAACATCAGGGATGCAGCCATATGGCTGTATTTTTTAGTGTTATGGGAAAGCTTTGCAGAATTGATAAATGACGCCATGTATAAGAAAATGTACTAGTATTACTCTGGTATTATGTAAATATGTAAGACTTGATAATTAGTGCTGTTGGTATCAATATATTGGAAGCACAAGACAATGATAAAGACACTACATAAAAATAAATGCATGTTTACATAACACAATTAAAGTACTATTTTGTATTTTGTTTGTTTTTTCAAATTTTTAATATACAGGCTGGCCAAAAAGACACAAGTCAGGAAATAATTACCTCCTCTTTGTCATCCCTCTTCCTGTATATAAGTTCATATCCTGTGATTTGATTTTCCTGTCCAGTCTGTGTCGGGGCGATCCATGAAAGCAAAATACTTGTTTCTGATTTGGCTTCTCCTTTGAAGTCGGTTGGTTGGGAGGGAACTGCAGTGGAAATGAAGGGATGAATTCATTACTCTCTACATCTCGCACTATTCATTATCATACAGTCATACTGGCACAGATGCCACTCTGTGGTACGAGTTATTGCTACAAGAGCCACATTGTATTTCAGGAGACGCTGTTGTTTCAGACAAACCAGTACACTGCAGACACATAGTACATGGTTACTTCACACTGGAAACTTTTTTTCTAGGCATCTGAATTTCTTGTTCTTAGTTAACTTTTCAGATACAAAACTATTTTTTCCCACTTCAGAAAACCAATTGAAGTTTTCCCCGACAGCCTGAAGATGTCTAGTGTTTACAACTGCAAACCACTAATGAGGATCTGTGACTAAAAAAAAACATAGCTTCAAAAATGTTTGTGACACTCAAGAGTTTAATTGTGGATAGTGAACATTTGTTAAACCTTGGATTCGTTCAATTATAGATTCTCTGACAACGAAAACAAACCACGCTCACCTCCTGTCTTTGCGATGATTTGAAGGTCTGGGGAAAGAGGTCCATCGCCTACTGACGTGTAGGCCAAAACCTTGATGTAGTAGGTCTTATTGGGGATGAGGCCCTGGATGGTGACAAAATTAGACCCCCGAACAATCTGCTTCTCCCAGAGGTTGACGTGCTGGGTGGAATCCATGGTGTAGTAGACCCGATAGCCCATGATCTGCCCGTTAGCCTCCTCAGGTTCATCCCAGTGGATGACAGCAGTGGTGGTGCTCAGCATGTGACCTCTGACCTGCCTTGGTGCCGTGCTGGGTGCCTGCTCAGCTGTTTTGGCCTCGATGCTCTCACTGGGTGGCCCTCGCCCGATGTTGTTCACCGCCACCACCCGAAACTCATAGTCCGAGTAAGGGCTGAGGCCTCCCACGCTGTATCGAGTGGTGGCTACACCATCGATCTCCTTATACGAGTCCTCTGCGTTCTTGGACTTGTGTTGGATGATGTAGTAGGACACTGGTTCAGGATTGCCAGAATCCCAAGTCAATGTTATGCTGGTTGCTGTGCGCTCGGTCACCACAGGAATGCCAGGAGCCTTGGGCAATGCTATGATAATAATCATTACATAAATATTAACAGAAATGCAAATATACAGCAAGGTTATACCTGCATAGAGTAATTTATTTTTTGTTTTGGGCCTTAGAGACTTTATTTTAATTTGCAGATGGCTAAATTATATTGATTACATTCATTTACCAGCCCACTGCACGCAGTACTGATAATATACAATATATCTGGAGTCACAAGAGACAAATATGTTGTGTGCTTTCTATTAGGTGGGTGGATAGTCTTGATATTATTTCATTTTTCTGGTTTACATTTGTTAAAAAAAACAAAAGTGGCACATAAACTAATGTTTGAGATTAAAGGCTTGCATACCCCATGCTCAGCAGCTAAGAGTGCTGTTGTTGTTAATCTCAGATTTCCCAGTGTTTATCACTTTAATAATTTAACAGGTAAATTTATTGCTTTAATTCCCCACACTGTGGCACATGGCAAAAGATATCAGGGCGATAGATTGTCTTTATATGCCATCTGAAGTATGCTTCTGGGGGAGCTTGCTGCCAGACTGTTATATTGTGACTAATATCTCTATGTTATGTCTAGGAAAAACAAAGCTGAGTGTGTGTACGTGAGTCTGTCCCTTGTGTGCACGGCGACGCCAATCTGGGATATCTTTCGGGTACGCTGCTGTGTAGATATGATTACACTCAGATAAGTACCATGCCTACAGAGGACACCAAACAATACAATGCTCACTACCTTTCACACCACCCCTAAAGCCCCCTCCTCTTCTACCTCTTGCTAACAGAAATGGTGAGCTTGTGGGTCTGTAGCTTTCCAGCTGAGAGATAAGCACTTCACTATATTCTCAATCTGGCATCTAATGCACTGAGGCCGGTGCCAGGGCTTGTCTGAAGCTTTAAGGAATCCTCCACAGATGACTTATCGTGGCAGTGAGAGGTAAATAACTTTCTTTAAAGCACCGCCAGTAGTCTCTGCTTAGATAGTTTACTTCTAATATAAAACTACAAATTGATATATGTATTTTATCTATATGCAGAATTTTTAAGTCCACTTCATATGTCTATTGTCGGAGCATACTGCTGAAATTTCAGCCTTTAATGATAAAGTAGGAGCAGCTTTACCTTTTACTGTTATCTGTGCCACAGCCTCTATCACCCCCAGGGTAGACATGGCCACACAGGTGTAATTGGCCGACTGCCGGACGTCTGTAAGCTCCAAAACGTTCCGTCCAATGGGCATGTCGTCCTCTGGCGTCAGGTCCTCAGCACCCAACATCCATTTGACATATGGCATGGGCGAGCCCACTGCCACACATGTGATATTGACACTGCCGCCTGGCATGATCTCATTGTCTGTAGGTGGAATGGAGAATCGTGGTGGCACGCGGCGTACTGAAAAAAAAAAAAAAAAACATGGTGTGAAAACCTAGCAGAAAATGGAACAGCCTAATACATTTATAGAAAAATGTTCTGAATTCTCCTCGAATGTTGCCAAAAGCAAACAGATTGATTGTTTAACACTTATACATTATATAATAAGAACATAAGGATGATGTTAAAGGTTTAATTATAGCACAAAAATTCAATCTGTGTGATCATTTGATGACGGTTAAGTGAACACATTTGATCTAAGAGATTTCAATGGTGAATGGGTTAACACCGACATGAGCGCCATGCACAAAACTTTCTCACCATCAGTACAGATATACAGAACTGCACAATGTACTGGAGAGTCGACAGCACTCCACAGTTGTATGCAAAGAGACAACTTTTAGGCTGCGTACTTCCAGCTGATGTGAGATAATGTGCCGCATCACATCCTCACATCACACAAACACCAATAATGCTCTTCAGAGGTCACGCACACGCTCTGCACTTTTCAGGCACAGTCCAAAGTAGAAACTAGGGCTGTCAAATGTTATGCATTTCCACATTGGATCAACTTCAGAGTGATACCACAGTCACATTTAACATGCTTCCCTACCTGCATTCACTCTCAAAAGTGGCTGTAGACTTTAGAACTCTGCCTGATAGCTCAGAGGATGAAAGTAAAGTTATGCATACTTTTCTTTGTGCTGGCGAATTCAATGACGAATGAGAGGTCTTTAGCTTATCACAAGAGGACCAATTATGTTGGCGCTTAAAGCATTAACGTGTCTCGCTACACTACGTTCTATGATTGTACAAATCAGTCCAGGCCTGTGAATGAATCAAAATCAAGAACATTAACCGATGCTAATTCAAATTATTTCAACAGGACTGCAGGCCTCAGTACAGTTTCAGATAATGGGTTGAGAGAGCTTATTCAGATTGTAAAGTTCTGAAATGCAACTTTACCTTTACCCAGGAACATGTGGCAAATGTCAAGGACCTAGACAAGCCGCATGTCTTTATAAAAATGAGCAGATAAGATGCTTGAAGTATATATACAGTACAGTATAATTACTGAAAGAAGCTTTTAAACTTTTTAAAGTGTGTGGGATTGAGGAGAATCTATTGGCAGAAATGAAATATAATGTTCAGAATTATATCTCCATCAGTGTATAATCACCTGGACCCAAGAATAAGCCCTTAACATCTACATGGGAACTTAGCTAGCAAAATTGTAGCCTAAAAAATGTTTATTAGTTTAATCTTTGCTTTAACCCCAAAATTAAACTTTCAGGAGACCTCACGCCTGGACTTCCCTGCAGATTTTCAATGGACTTTCACCTGACTGCTGATAAATTCTCAAATTGACCATCATAACATTATACCGGAAAATATGTACATAGATGACCTAGTGGGCTTACAAGGCAGACTATTTATTTCCATGTACATCGGTGTGAGACCAAATATACAAACTATAGGTAAACATGAATAGTATATTTCTCTATGCCTTCATACTTGATAGACATTAAATAAACTAAGCTTGTGTGTAATTTTCACTTTGCCTAAATTTCCAATCTTTAGAAATAAAACTAGCCCATATTTTGCAACCATTTTGTTTTCATCAAGCCAAAATCATTCAGGATTTTTGTTCTGCATTCTTACAAAGGTGCACATAGGTTATCATATTTAGTATGGACATGCACTCAGAGCAGCAGACCCATACGGGTGGAATACCGAGTATTTAAGGAATTCCATATCTTCCGTACGTAGCCCAGAATGGACTACTGTATTGTGTTTTTACATTACCTTGGAAAGGCAGAATTGAGTGGAGGGGTATTCAGTTTGTTCAGTCTGCAACCTCACCGCTGGATAACACTAAATCCTGCACACTGCTCCCTTAAAATGTTTTCACAATTTATGTAGAGTACACAAAGTAATCATTTTGTTAAATTAAAACAGATGCAGGAAACTAAAGTTATATATGCGTCTTACTGCTGAGTCTTAGTTTAACCAAGATTTCTTGTGATTCAGAAGTTTTGCTGATGCAAAATAAAGTATTTTACATTTAATTTCAAAATATAATCAAGTGTGATTCTACAGCACTGTTGGTATTAATCTAGATTTTTTTAAAAACCCATATCATTTGACAGCTCTAGCAGATACACATTTTCCCCCAAAATATTCCAAATAAATAAATAAAAGGCTAAAACTTCAAAGAAAAGGTTACACTTTAAAGTTAACTTAAATGTATAACATTCATAATGCACATGGACGGCTTCAAGGCCTTTTGGAGGGGAGCAAGAGTCCTGTCATGCATACAAGAACAATACGTGACTTTGTGAGGCAACCATGTAAGGGAGTCAAGGGGAAGAGGGCTGCGGGGGCAAAATAAGTAGTAAAGGAAGACGTGGTGGCACACAGTGTAATGGAAGGGTTAGTCTGGTAGTGCTACATTGTTGTACATGTGGCTCGCTCAAGGTACCGGGTGAATTAAGAGACACTTAGAGAGGAGGGCAACAACATCTTAAGACAAAGGGTGAATGAATGGACGTAACAAAAGACAATAAATTATTCCTCCTCAGGGTTTACTAGAGAGGATTTCTATACAAAATATTTCAATCCAGATCATGTGGATAACTAAGGGGTTTAGGCATAAGGGAAACACACCAGGTATTGCTATAGAACATTAAGGGAGGACTGAAATTAAAAGTAAAGTCAGTGTTACTGCTGATGGTATTGAAAATAGATCGCTGTTAGCATGGGTTAGAACCTTAAAGAAAGCTGTTATGTCATCTTTAACTGTCTGAATACTTTATTTATTGCCTGTTCATTGACCCTGCTTTGTAAACAACATCTATAGTCGTTCCTGTGACTGTAAACGAGGTTGATGTGCAGGTATATTTGACTGCAACATAGGCACACGCGTTTCCTGCTGCCTGCTACTAATCCACGAAGCCCATTCTGTTGAGCACACTGCAGCTCTCCAGAGAGGAAATCTAGGGGAACTGCTTGCATTATTAAATACAACGTTTCTCTCACTCAATATTTAATTAATATCCAATTGGATCATGCTCCCCACAGACATAATATTATCCCGCTCATTTGAATATCATTACATTTGTCAAGTCTCATGGATAACGCTCTAAATACATCATTCTTTCACGACTTCCTGCGCAGAAACATCCTCGTCAGAGGAAGTGTATAATCTCTGAGGGCAAGGTTGTTTTTACAGCTTGGCGCTTGACTTTAGTGCCAATTACAACAAAGGATGGATTTTGCTTTAACATATTTTTATCTCTGAGAAACTTCAATTGGAGAGAGCACCACAGGGAAAATTTGAGTGTAGTGATGCTTAAATGGCTCTACGGAGAGAAAGATTCAGCGCTCATATGGAGCAGCTCTGCATCTATGTTAAATAGCAGCTATTAGTTTCAGGAGCCCATGGAAATCAAGGACATTGTTCCCACTGACATTATGTGTTAAATTACTTGTTTTTGAAACATAATTTATGTATTCATTTTTTTCCCTCTTATCCTATCAACCTGCTGTGTAGTCATCAGAGAAACCAAGCAGGAACACTGACAGGGAAATGGTTTGGGCGAGGGCTGGGGGAAAGGGAATGACTTGCTCAAGCGTAGGAGGTGACCATGCAAATAAACCCCGGGACAGATGCAAATATCGTCCCTACCACCCCACCTCAAGGATGCAAACATGCACCACCTGTTGGACAATCAAGCACTCTGACAAGGACTTGGGGCATTCTCAATGGGAACATGAACATTGAATGAGCGACAAAAATAAAAGAAAAATTGATATCGATAGTTTAAAAAAAGAGATTTTTTATTTGTGGCAAACAAATGAATGTATTTCTGTTTTGTGTTGTGTTCAAAAAGTAAAAACACACCAACCTTCTCGCAGCTCTGAGGGATGTAGGAAATTTGATGCAGAACAAAATGAAATAAGGAAAGGAGAAAAACAAGGGAAACACAGAGAGTAAAAAGGCCATGTTTTAGGTGTTCAAATGCTACTTAAACAATTCGAAGGACCTTCTGTCTCCATGGTACGGGGAGTCCCTTGAATCTCCCTGACACGGAGATTACAAAGCGAAAGCCTGACGTGGCTGAGCTCAAACACTTTGAACAATAAAGAATGTTTACTTTTAATACAAACTCTGCCTGAGCCATATGGTTAGCTTTTATTTGGATAAGAATGAATGCATTCTGCTCTGATATATATTATGCATAGTATGACGTGGGCACTGGATGGTATTTAGTGATTACAAAAGCTAACCATAGAACTAAGGAACATTGTAAATTGGACATAAAAATTACAAAAAGAATGCATATTTATCTGCTACATATATGTGTATTTAATTAAGAATTAGAATTTAAGAATTTAAATAAGACAATACTGGAAGATTAACAGTGGGTTTTGTACATAAAAGCAAATGAAGCCTTGACTGCTGTGTCCATGTAAAAGTGAGAAGTGGTAATGTTGTGACTTTAAAAGACTGAAACCTCTATTAAAAAGATTACTAACTGCAAGCCACTGCTGCTACTCCACTTTTCACTTCACCAATCTTGAAACAACCAAAAACTGGGACTGTGTTTTTACCAGCTAATTTCACATGGAGTAGGATAATGAAATGCCCTTGATATTAGAATTATTTTATACCAGTTTTAGCCCTTGATTTTTCAAATTTAATTTAATTGTCATTAAAACTACTGAGATTAAAGGCGTCCTTCCAATGTTGATCAATAGGGAGAAAAAAGGCCAGGAAGGATCTGTTCACTGCTGGGGAAAGAGTTGGGACTGATGGAGGAGGGCCGGTCGCCCTTTACCACCTCCGACAGTCAGGTTTGAAAGGCAATTAGTAGATAAACACAGCAAGCAGTCTACTCATTGGTGTTAGACTCAGGATTATCAACAGAAAGGACCAGAAACACATAACAGAGCAGATACTGTAGGTTCAAATCAGTGCAGGTAAGTCAAGTGCAAAAAAAAAAAAAAAAAAAAATCCAACGTAAAGAACAAACAAAACATCAAAAACAAAACGTACTTACAATGGCCTCACAGGATATGGCCCCTGCAGACTTTATTGGCTGATTTTAAGGTTCCTCATAAATTTTAAAGAGAAAGTTAACATAATGTTTGACAGGAGCATGCCAGTGTTGTCAACACATGTTTCCTACCTCTGACATATAGATTTGCTGGGGCAGAGTAGCGGGTTCCATCGTTGTTGGTCGCCACACATTCATACTTCCCCTGGTCAGACTCTTCGCTCTGCTCTATCTGGAGGGCTCCTGGTTGGGAATAGCAAACGGGGTAGCGGAGTATGTTTGGTTAAAATGATGTTGTTCGCATGAAGTTCACTTTAAGCAAAAAATAAAAAAAGAAAAAGAAGTGTTTGACCTCAAGGAGGCCAACATCAGCCACCTTGATTTCTAGTTATGCTTTGTCCTTTCAAGCCTCAGACAGTTTGAGGAAAGTTGTAATTAAACAATGTCCAATAAACTGCACGAATGAAATGCTATGTTCTGCATCTGTTACTATAAACTCTCTATTTTAAGGTTTATCCCCCATCATTATCACAGCCTGATCCTCTGGCTGAGGACTGTGTTATCCTACATTAGGTGAGGGATAGCTGCAAATGGTAATCATGCAAGACATTGCAATACAAATATATTGTTCCACTTAACAGGGCTAAAGTAACAACAAGGGAAAAGAAAATAACACATTGTCAACAAAATCCAAAAGAAATAAAAGGAAAATCACCTAAGTTATCTTCTGCCTATGATACATTTACCTTGTTGGTGACTTCTTTAGAGAAAAAGCCTGATTACTTATAATGCTAAAGGGTTTTAAAAGACACTCATCCTAACGCCAATGTCCAAAAAATGTCATAATTTCACTTTGAAAAATAGGGGCAAGCCCTTCAATATACAACATGTCACTGGACTGGTCAATATGGGGATGAGTGATACTGCTTCAGGGAAACATGGATCAAACAAAAGAGGTTTACAGTATAAGAAAGCAGCATAACAAGGGAGGACAATTGAAAGAAAGAAATTTAGGTATGAATTTTAGCATATTCAATCACAGATCGAGCGTAACATTCATCTAACTGAATAATTTGGGACTTCATCTAAGTGAAGTAACTTTCAAAAAATGCAGCCCATACAAAAAAATTGAAAAATGCTGCTCATATATTTGGAAAAATGTTAATTGAAGTATTATGTAAGGCAAAACCAACATATAACCCTCTGTAACAAAAGTTTTGACATGCAAATCTTGACAAGAAATGTATGTCGGCACAACTTACAACCTTCTGACAACCCTTAGCTGAAAAATAAAATGCAATTGTATTAGAAGACAAAATTCAAAATATCGACCTGAGCCGACAAGAAGGCAACCAACCACTGCTTTTAGCTTGTGAAAGCTACAAAAGACACCCATAAAAATCCACCAATGGGATCAGCAGTGTGGTGTCACATGACCCAGGGAAAAATGGCTTTATGCATCAACAACTCTCCAGCTTCATGTCACACGGCAAAAATGAGCCAATCAGGTCCTCGCCAGACTCTACTGTTTGCCTTCCCCAAACCCTGAAGAAAAAAAAGTCAAAAAGTAAAATAGTCTCCAAACCCAAGAAAAGTAAGAAAAATAGGTGAAAGAGAAAAAAAGCACCGTAGAAACTTTATCAAAAAAGTGGTTGTTTGGGCTTTTTTGTAGAGGTACAGGAGAGGAAAGCAAATAGAAGAAATGGAAAAAAAATAGTTTGCAAAGATAGAAAGAATTCTTTGGGAGAAAAAAGCAGAGGAGAGGCAATGTTGTCTTCAGCATGCCTGCGTGATTCCACAGCATCTGTGCATATTTTTTAGTGCTGAACAAGAACAGCTAAGGGGGAAAAAATGCTTGGTTGTTTTAGTTGGACAAAAAGAGGGACACATGATTCGCTATGGCCAAAAAGAAAACAAAAATGAACGGAAAAAATATAGTTTAAAAAAATAATTGTCATTGGATATGCTTATTTGAGCCAGGGCAAGCATATCGCAACTGAGCTAAACAGGCTCTTGAAACCAGAATACAAAGGAGTAAATAAAGCATAGACAAAAAAAAATGGAATACAAATTTAGTCAACAGAACAGGACAAATAAGAAGGAAGGTCCATATGAACGTAATGGGATTTGGTCTTGGTAAACAGGACAAAAATGGAGGTGATTCAAGTGAATGGATGGGTTGACAGCAAGAATGAATTTGTATTATTTTCATTCTGTGAACGTCAGTTCAGCACTCTTACCTCTTATTGGTGTACCACCTGGGTGGATAATATGAATGCAAATAAGATTAGAAAGAAGAAGCATTAGTACGAGTAGATAGAGGCTGGGGGCTTTGGAAGAAGAATCAAATTAGATTTAACAGGGTACGTAAATAAAGGTACTAGAGGAAAGAGAAAGGAGAGAGAGAGAGAATAAGAACTTTTCTGTACTCTACTGGCAAAGAAAGACAGGATTCATCATAGAAAAATCATAGGTCAGAGAGAAGAACTTGTACATTGATGTACCACGGGAGGTGCCATTTTGGAAGTGGCAATGGCTTCTGAAGACCATCTACTGAGGGGAAAGACTTTGTGGACTTTGTGTGTGAGATTGAGAGCAGACAAATTTAAACAACTTGAGATCCCTTTGCTTCACCTGAGCTAAGCAGAGCTGGCCACCTCCCTAAAATCCTTGAAATTTCCACACCCACTGAGCTAGTATTGAAAAATTAAATAAGTGAGTAAGTGGTGGGTCAGTGAGTGAGTAACAAACATGTGAGGAGAGGTCATTACCCAGGTCAGTATATGACAAAACTAAGATAAGGTTTGGTGATTATAATCTCAAGATAAAGGTGATACTATATAGCTGGCAGTGGTGGGACACTTGAACACCGTGGGGTGGGGGAAAAGTGTATGTGCCTCTAGTAGTAGCCCTGAAACTAAACTATCTGTTAGTAAAATGCATGCCATGCATTTTAATAGTTGTTGGAAACATGGAAATTAGTGGGGGGGTGATGTGTGCTTTAGAGCTAAGCACTTACCAAAGGATTCTGTAGATTTAAAAATATAGAGAGAAGAAAGACAGCATAAGAATATGATTATATTCTTTAAGTAAGTTTAGTTAACAAAGGTTTTGTTAATGCTTTATCAACTATGTGAATCAAAGTCGCACATTAGAAATGAGGGTTAATTCTACACAGTTCTGTTGAAAACAAGTCAGCAGCAAGTAAGTAAGGTTAACAAGACGGTTTAACAAAGGACAGCTGTGAAATCTGTGAAGACAGGTGGTCAAACATACAAGACTTAAAATTTACAAGTAGTTGCACTAATGCGTTGTCGTTAGCTGGCACATAAAGCTGCAAGCTATGTCAAATTTTTGGAAAATAGAATAATCTCTCTGTATTGAGATAGTGAAATCAAACTTGGGATATTCAGGCGAATGGGTATATTAGGGTATGTCGCAGGCAAATAAAAACAAAGCTGGCATCTACACATTAAAGCAAGGGCTGTAAATCCAAAGAATCAAGGGGTGAGGGAAAAGCCTTATGAAGTTTTACGCACTACTGTGGCTAATTAGTGTCCAGAAACAGGTGTATTTCTTTAACCTAAAGAAAGTTCTTACACAAAGCAAGTGTTTATTAAGAGGAGGTTAAAGCATCCCTCTTTTGAAGGTAGAATTTCAACAAATGCACAAGGACGATGATTAATTTGCTTTTCTACATGTTTTCCTATTTAAAGTCATGTGCACTCGTTAGCAGATTCTGAATGAAGCCGAATGTTGAATATTAATTGTTAAAAAAAAAAAAAGGCATAAGAAATGAAGAGAATGGATCCAAAGGAAAAAAAGTACTGCACCAATGCAGTGGAAAGGAAATCAACACAAAACAGCAAAAGAATTCATTGTAAAAAGTCACAGCAGTGAGCAATGAGGGCAGAAGTTAGGGCAGAAGCCAGCAAAACACAGAGGGGGAACAATCCCAACAGCCCATGACAACACTGGAAGACAAAGGGAGACACACATACAGACAGCACACACCGGGGCGTACAGAGAGTAGAGGACAGGAAGTAGTAGAAACAATGCCATTACCTACAAAATTAAAAGCCAAATGAGAAGTTAAATTATGGGAGGAAGAAGAGGATGAAAGAACAGAGGAGACAACAGGGGGAGCAGATCAGATAGAAGGCAACAAGAAAGAAGACTCCCTGTTTTTGTAATTAAGTTTTCAGCAGAGGAAACCTACCTGATCTGAGCTGCTTAATGCGCCCATTGTTGTTGGTGGTGTTGACAGGGAGGAAGTCTTTAAACCACGAGATGTCTGGATCGGGGTTGCCGCTGGCGGCACAGAGCATGGTGGCAGTGCGTGTTCGCTCCACCACTTTCAACTGTGGGCCCATGTCTATGGTGGGGAAACCAGGGGGCAGCTGGTCCTCTGGAAAAAGATGAGAGACATTGTAGCAGAGGTCAGATTCAAAGAGTCAGTGTTCCTCCTCAAACCATGTGCAGAGCTAATGAGGAGGGAGAGCCAGTGGGAGTCATAGTCACGAGACTGCAGAGCAACAGAATGAGCGAAAGATCTATCTGCAATTGTTGGACATGTGTCGTGTGTAGCTACAAAGGGACAGTGGAGGAGCAAAATAAAAGATGCTTTTTTTGTTACAGTATTAACTCTGTGAATAAAACAATGATTATTTCTAAAGTCATGACATTTACAAACTGTTTTCCCTACCCATAATTGGTATTGACAAGACACAAAATCAACAAAAAGTGAAAATGGACAACAGCACAGTTTAAGCATTTCCAAGCAATTAAAAGGAAAGTTCAGGGGTATTTGGGGAAATAAACGTAATCACTTTATTGCTCAGAGTTAGATGAGAAGATAAATACCACTCTCGATCTGTCTATAAATCTGAAGCTGGAGCTTCCTCCATATATGTATATCCCCATATTTTCGTGGGGAGTTTTTCCTTATCTGTTTCAAGGGTCTACGGACAAAGGATGTCGTATACTGTTATTGAGGTCGACTGATAGTGGATTTTTAAAGGCCAATAGCTGATTAATTGGCTGATATTGCTTTGCTTTGCTCAAGCCCGCTAGCACTGGACCCTCTGTTGCAGTCCAGCCAAAAAATCATGAAGAACAATACACTTAGACAAACTCACACAGCAGAGGGGACCTGCTTTTTCTGGACCTTTACCCACTGATCAGCTCCTTTTTGCTCCATTTAACACAACCCTCCACTCTTCAGCTCCCGGCGTTGATGTACGTGCCTGCGTGACTGGTGGAGGCTGCACAGCCATCAGCTGCTATTGGAGCCAAGTTCTACCAATAATGATCGTTTGCGAAGCGTCCTATCGGCGCCGATTAATCGGCCAAATGGATAATTTGGTCAACCGCTGTACTGTGCAGATTGTGATTTGTGATCTTGGGCTGTGTGAGTATAATTAACTTGATAGCTAGGAGTTACCTAAAAGGAATATTTAAGTGTTTTTCTTTAAATAACAGAGAGAAAGAAACTATAGCTACCCTGGCTAAACATGCATTCAGGTGAGGCGGGGCTTTGAAGTTCTTTGATGGTGGCAGGTGGCTTTGCTGTGTTGAATAAGCTGTCTTGTTCCTGCCTGTGTCTCAACTTACCGACTGAACAAGGCGGGCTACATCTTGCTGCCGTTTGAGATGTGAGGAGATGATAACTCACGTTGCTCCTTGCTCTAAACATGTTCTTTTAGCAAAACAAAGAAAATCAAAGCCTGGAGCAGCTTTGTCTGTAGCTCACGGCTCTGAACAGGAAGTATTCTCGGCTCGCAGCGAGTGATGATCTTTGAGAGGGCGCAGAGTGGAATTTTCCATATGCCACGAGATCTCCGTATGCAGAATGTCTGCCTCCCCGCAAAGTTAGCTGAGTGTAAATCTGCAAAACAAGACCTGCTTATTCTGAATGCCAATGAGGTTTATGTGCACCTTTAAGTTTTCCTTTCCCCGCTGTGATATGGCTAATTAGTGTCTTCCGCTGCTCTCGTAAACGGCACCTTTTTGGAAACACTTTCTTCATTAAATTTTCATGAGGAGACATCAGTCTGGAAACAGCTTTGAGATGCCATAGCCTGCACACAGCCAAACGACAATCATGGCCGCCTTCCAACAATGCTTTTGGGTATCTGGCATGAGAAACCACCTCGATGGATAAATCTTCTCAGAAATAGACTGTATTACAAATGAGTGACTTCAGACTGAACTGCAAAACTTTCCGATGCAACTCTGTGTCCCTGTCTGAACTGACATGTGTTTTGTTAGTGATTGAAGGGTATTTTTTTCCTTGCATGTTTCAAACGGGCCAATCGCAAAGCAGCATTCTCTTTAGCCTTCTCAAACTGGTTTAATGAATTACTGTCCAATATAATGTAATTTTCTTGGCAGTTGTGCACTGTTAGTTATACTGGGAATCTTGGCCCATGTATCCTCATACAGTATGGTTTATCACTGGGTGTCCTTGACATGGTGTGCAATATATATATGTTATCTTTATCCCTTTCAGTATCCATTAAGGTAATGAGAGCTGCCCCGGCTACACTCTTGTTAAAAGTTTGTGGGCATCTGGCACCGTGTTTGCTTGTTGTTTGCACAAAATTGATGTGCTGCTCATTAAAACAATAACCACTTAGTAAATTCACCTCAGTCACACAGTGGCCATATTTAGTTAACATCATAGTTAAAGTAGGAGAGTGGACAGAACCAGTTCTAGAATAAAAAATGTTCTCCAAATGTTCCCTTTTTATTCTTGTCAGCTTATTTTTGCCACAGTTTATATCTGCTTCACAGTCATTAACTGTGATTGCATGGTTATGGATGGTGTATTCTATTAATTTTAGGTGTTAATGTGATAGGCGTCAAGAACTCTATTAGCTATTAGCTGTGTTTCTAATTTGCAATGACATAAACACAGGAAATGAAACTGCACTAAATTAGGTACTGTGATCGTCATTCACATGAACAATTTCTGTATTGTTTTGTCTTTTATATTTACATTACACATACATTTAAAGATATTCACACATACTGTATTTAAATTTAGTTCCATCTCCAGAAGGAACAAAAGCAACAGAGAGAAGGTTGTTTATAACAATGCATCTTCTCTAAAAGCACCACATTAAGCATCAAGCAACAGGGAAAAGTCTAATCTGAAAAACTGCGCTTTCAAAGGTGCTCATTCAAATGGAGAAAGACATGGAGAAGGGGGAAAGGAATTAATTGTACAAGGTAGCTCCTGTCCAAGCTCCCTTCAGCCTGTTCAAGGTCGAACAGACAATTAGTCGATTCTACAGTGAGTCAAAAGTATACCTGATCAAACACAATAGCCAGAAGCAAGCCTCGGAGCATGGATGCGTGTTGAATATAGTAATTGGATGTGACAATCCATGCGAACTAAAAAGCAACTCCTGTGAAATTGCAATGTATTCTAAAACAAAGTGCTCAAGAGATCATAATTTAGCTGTCCTTTAAGAAGTCAGAATTGTTCTAGCGCTGCAGTGTGCGATGTCCCCGGTTATTCAGCTCCAAGAAGCAAAGAAGAGGGTGTAGGGTACGCTCGTTTTAAATTGTAAATGATGCAGATGGGTGTAAACATGATAGGTTTTCAAAACCAGGATCCTGCAGTAAGACCATAGTTTGATTTAAACTATTAATTAAGTACAGTGCGGCTCACTGAAATCGTGAAAACATAAAAAAAGAGGCTGGGTCAGGCATACAAAGGGCACTTTCACCAAGCCTATCTTCCCTGTCCTATAGAATGCGTGTGTTACATGATGCTAGCCCGTAACTCCAGTGCAGGCAGCTGATATGACTCCAGGCAGTGCATTTAAAATTAATGATCTGTTACAAAGGTTTCTGGCCTTCTGAATGCATTCTTGCTCAGCCCAGAAATGTATTTTACAGCTGCTTTGTGCACTGATGCTCATCTAGAACGGCCACAAAGTCATGACATCAACTGTGAGGTATCTAAAAACTTTTCTTGCATAGGACTTTAGATTAAGATAAAAATAAAAGGAATAATAAACAAGAGTACTTTGACGTTCTCAATCTCCTTGCAGCTCTCAGCCATACCCTCATTTACTTCCCAAAGAGAATTACCGTTGTGATAATAAATAAAGGGAGGGAAATTGAACACATTTGCTAGCTTGTGCTGTGATTAACAACTCACGTCAACAGAGCTGCTGCAGCATTTCCCTTACAAGGCAAAGAGACCAGAATGAAATCAGATTAATCACTATGTAATTTGAGCCACAGCGTGTTTGTTGTACGTTTTTGGAGAAGTTGGGTTATTGACAATGTGTTAAAAGTAAAGAATGAAATAATTAATCAACCAGGAGCCAAGCGGCTGGTAGTTTTTCCCATGTGCTATGTTTGCAGTTCCGCTAACAGTCGGGAGGTTGCTTTTCGACTTGTGGTTACATAAATTATCAGCAAGGAGCTACTTCATTACCCCTTTAGGAACCCTGAGCTGCATCCTGATAGGAGTGGAAATTGGACAAGTTTGATTTGCTTGTAGTGCATTTGTTTTTGAATGTGTGTTTTGGGGATAATATACTATGTGCTGTACGAATTGAACACACAGCCCCGAGCTAGCCTGTACAATATATGAAAGTCAAAGCTGAAAGGTGAGAATATCAGGGAAAAAAAGGTTTTTACAGAGTTTCCCTGCTTCCTTCTTCTACCTCGCTGAGAGCTGCAATCTCAAGGACAGCCTAAGACAAGGGCAGTTTCTGCTTTACAGACCCATACTGTATATTCAACAATGGATCTACACACTAAATGAGATGGAAGGGAGAGAAATGCTGAAGTCACCTTCTAGAGAAGTGCTGAGCACTGGTGCTTGATATAAAAAGACTCCCAATGACAATTTGCACACATTAGCCACTGCCAGGCTATCAGGCCATATGAGTGTGCGGTGCCAAGTATGGGAGGAGTATAAAAAGGACATTGGCTCAAAAAGTACCTCAGTGAGCAGATTTCTGCTGAAGACATAAGGCCACTGGACATAAACTCAACCCATTAGCAGATTATATCTATTGATCACTCATACAAAATACGAGCACACACGAAATCACATTTTCCCTGTATGAAAACAGCGGCCTTTTTCTGAAATGTTGCTCGAGTGCAGCATAAATTCAGCGCAGTTTGTCATCATACAGCAGTCGCTGCCAATAAACACACACTCACAGCCTCAGCTCAAAGTAAACTTCTCACCTGCTGTGGTGTAGTGGCTTGAGTGACAAACTCAAGTAATATCCTCCTTGTTTAGGCTCTAATTAAATAAGCCTAATTGAGTCTCAACAGATAAAGGTACCATTCAAATGTGATCTGTTACTGTTTACATGTTTGCTCAGTTAGTGCTACACCAAGGCACTTGTGTGTATGTGCAGTCGGAGGTGATGTTTACAAGGTATTACGAGACTAATGCAGTTACATCTATGGAGTGGAATTCATTAAAAAGATAGTGGAACCAGGCAGAAAAAACTAAGGCCAGGATGTTTGCTTGAGCTTATCTGCTAAGATGTTGACAGCTGTGGGAAACTGTGGCTCCAAAAAACCAAATTAAAAGCATGTTCCTCTTTCCTGCATAACACCTGCAGTTCACCTACCACTGTATGCAGCGGGGGCAGTCTTTTTATTTGGTAAATGATGGACTATTCACAGAGCACAGGTTTTGAATGAAGCAATTACTGTACCCAGTGGGTTGGTGTTGCCAGATATTAATAGTCTGCTAATATTGCATGTGCTTAAGCTTGTAGGTTTAAAGCTTTAATTGGAGTAGATTTGGCATTGTATCTTTAATGATGATCAGCATTAAAATGCAATGCAACATTAATTGTGTAGTAACACAAATGCAAGAAAACTGTAAATCTGATCTTTCAGTGGAATTAAGTGAGATGTTTTTTATGTCACTGAAATCACATTTAGCTCCAACATTACTGAATGAGTAAAAAGGAATCTAAGAGAAAATAAACCTTTGCTGCACTGGACGTTCCAAGTGAAGCACTATAAAAACATAAACCTTTCCGGTCACATTCTGGCTTTCGTTCCGTGGTTGCTGCACAAGGATTGGATTCAGCCCGACCCTTTTCTTCCCAGGCGGAACAAGACTTTTCACCCCGCAGTTGAGGTTATTCTTCAGGGAAAATCACTGCAGGCCATAATAAGATATATTTGTTGGATGTATTTGAGTGGATACAATCTCCTCAAAGGGGCTGTCACAGGTCACTTGCTGTGGCAGCGCGGTGGAGAAAAGCGCGTGTCAAGACGTATTGTTGTTTGAGGATCTCTCCTCGCCAAAAGATGCTGGATTATGGAAGTGTGGGAATTTGGGGCAGATGTCTTCAAGAAGACACTCTTACATTTTACACTCTTTTTCCCCTGCCCTAAAGATTATCCTTGCCCAGTTTAGGAATCAATCTGATTCTCGCTCCCCCTCCCCAGATAAGATTTCAGGCAGAACAAAAAGACGAGCCACAAAACATTACCCATGGAGTGTGACAGCAGTGCTTATTTTTCTCAGCAGCCCGAGTCAAAGCCACCGCACCATAGCATATAATTTCAAGTTGAGGGACACTGATTAAAGCTCTTTCCACGCTCAAAAATCCAAAAGAAGTGAGAAAGAAGATGGGAGAATTTAGCAGGGTTAGGGTGCTAATCATGTTAATCATACAGCACTCTTGCTGCTCACAAGGACATCATTTGGAATTGGCCTGTTTCATGGCTTGCTAATGCATTAGCTGACCTAGATTGAATTAGGACTTGGTGTTTTAGAAACTAGCAAAAGGTAATTAATTATGAAAATTATTCCACACACACAATTTAAGGTTAAGGGTGAAAAACTTGCAGAAGTGTGTCAACATCTTAGAAAATCAAATCTTGACACACACACACACAGATAAATTATATTTTAGTATCTCAGAGCAGACATTTTGCAGCTTGAAGTTTTTTTTTTCAAATTGAAGTTGTTGATTTCGAACACATTAACACAGCAACATTATCCATTATAATTTGTTTACAGTTCTCTAAAAATTTGTTGCAGGCCTGGTTAATACATCCGTTCAGAGACGACCTGAATCCTCTTCAACAAAATGTTCTGTTCGGCTCCTGTTCAACTGACGTATTCAATTATTTTTTTTTCCTTTGGCATGGGAGAGGGAACTGTTAATTATGCTTTTGTTTTCACACAAACAAAATTACTCAACCAAACGTAAGAGCTCTTGATTAACAAAGGCAGACAGCAATTCCATTTTGTGCCAATTCTATGACGGCATCTGTTCTATTTTTCTCTTTCCCTCTCTCTAATGTTTCACCACTTTCACCCACATCGTTGTTGATTTCCTTGCTCTACTTACAAGGTACACTTAACGCTGTGGTTAAAAAGGTGTACTTTTCCAATCTAGCGCCTAATGATTGACGGGTTCTAAATTTGAGCCCACCCTTTGCTTTATCAGCTACCTGCAGCTTGGTTAAACTATCTCAAACTTGGACTCAGACAGAGTTGCTTTACACAACACTCCATCCATCATTCTGCCTATAAACTTTAGCAGAGGGGAAACTTGTCCCCACATCAATTTTTGACCCTGGGACTAGGGCATCCTGATACTGTGTCTACTTTGTGTCCCTTATTTTTTAATTTTCGCTGAAAAACTGTGGCTACAGTATGTAGACCTTGACCTGGATTAGATGCAACACTTCTTGATAATGACTATTGCACACATGCTTGGACATTGTCAGCCTATGATTGTTTTATCCGCCTTGGGTAGCAAACTTAGAATCGTTAAGATACAATTGAAAGTGACGACCTGTTAAGTATCGTTCATGAGTTGCAAGTATAGCCATTCATTTAGAGGGCAACAAGTCAGACAAGCATTCAGAGTATAAAAGCACATGTGCATCTTTGCTGAGCAAAAAGAAGAAATGACGAATTCAAATGCCTGAATTTTCCCTAAATGCCCTCAGAGAATCCAAAGCCTGTATTTATCTCATTGATACATCCCAGTGCTGTCTGGCACATATGTTGTCCAGTCTAAATAAGATTAGGTTTTCCCCCAGAGCTTCCTTTGAGCCAGATTTCCCAAATAAGCCTCCTGGCACCTGCACTGGGTAGATATTGCTTAAGTAATCCAATAATGGGAAAACAAAATGCTCAGCACTTCCATCTAATAAGGCACACAGTGATGTGTGGCAGGGGACAATTCCGAAATACATCTTCCCAAGTTGTTTTTTTTAAGGGTTCACAGGCTAGTGAACTCCGAGTCAACCTTCAAATTGTTTTAAAACATGGCATGTGTCTGGACTGATGTGGTTTTTATTATTGCGCCGACTGGAAAAGACTCCCGAGGAGCTCAAATGTGAGAGCATGTCCCAATTATATGCCTGGGGCCGCAGTTCTTTATGTTCCAAAGCCTTCGATGAACTGATACGAGAAAATGTTAAGTGGCAAGGCATGACTGCTTTTCAGTTTAGGTTTACAAATACGTCTGTGCAGGACTGGCAGGTCAAAACTAAGCCTGCTGTATCTGGCAGAGTGCTGAAGAGTTCACGTACGCTATGAAAGCCCATGATCCATTTATCTCAACCGAGGATAAAAATGTATGTTTCAATCTTCATAAATAACACTGATGGAGAAGGTAACTTAGAAAAAGGATTCTCGGCTTTCCCTCAAAGTTAATGTCTGCATGTGTTTAATGTGTGTCAAGGCCCTATTCTCACAGAGAAAAATCAGTCATTTATAAACTCTATGAGGGAGGGTGATTTTAGGTGTTCGACCCACACTAGGGCTGTTAGAAATCAGTGACATTCACACTGGCAGCATTATGTTTTCAGGTTGTACATCTGTCCGTCCCACTTAAGAACATTGCGAGAGAATTTCTTCAAACTTGGCACAAACATCCACATTGACCCAGCAATAAACTGATTATAATTTGGTGGTCAAAGGTTCAGGTCACTGTGACCTCAAGTCTGTCCTGTTCTTTTGAATGCAATATCTCAGGAAAATCTTGAGGGAATTTCTTCAAATTTGGCACGAACGTTCACTTGGACTCAACAATGAGCTGATTAAAATTTGGTGGTCAAAAGTCACTGGGACCTCACAAAACACGATGAAGGGATGGCATTTTATATCCATAAAACTGTGACATCATCATGTTCTGCAAAAACACTTTTATGGCTATTAATCAACGGGATAACTCAGGAACATAAGGAAGACAATTGGTCAGATACTGAATTGGTGACATTAATCTTAAGTGTCCACCTCGAAACTGTGCTGATTTTATAGCTCTTCTGTGCTGCCACATTGAAGATGTTTGTGAAGCATTTACATCTCACCAGAAATACATCTCATACCTTTTTTAAAATTCATTTAACTTTCTTCACTTCACAACAAATGTTGTATGAGTCTGGGCACACATGGATATAAACTGCTACTTGACTGGTTGGCGAAGGAATACAACCAGAGGCGGTAATTGTAGCTACAAATGTGCCCCATTATACTGTATTTTGTGTCGTGAAAAACTGGGTTCATCAGTGCAACAGAAATCAGCAGTAAAAGGGGAGGAGGGGAAGAAAAGCTGGGTTGAGGAAAATATGCTTTAGTTGAGTTCATTAGTTGATTCTAAAGGTATGGAGCACCCTAATGAATATTACTGTGAATGCGCCACAGTTGGCTCAAACAGCTAATTCCAATTTACTATAATCGAGTTTTAAGAGGAGCAGGCCCACTCCAACACAAAGTGGCATTAAGTCTCTCTAGCTTGGTACCTCTAAAAGGTAGTTCAGTAATTTGCTGAACAAATACAGTCTCTTTGAGAAAACTGCTAATACCCAAGGGCAGACAACGAGGGACCATCTAGTATCCACTAAAATTTTATTTTACCCTTGTTGCCTAAAGGAGCAAAACAGGAATGGATTGTGAAATACTACCCAGCGTGTTTCTTCCCCTGTGATGATGAACGTTGGAACGAAATACAGGAGGAGGAAGGTGAAGGCACAGAAAGCCCTTATAACCCGAGGTTCATGGCACTCTGTCTCGGTGAAAAATAGCATCGTCTCCCCCCTTTGCCCTGCACTGATTGTTTCTTCCATAAATCCCCTTTGAGATTGTATAATTAATTGAATGCTGCTTATTTGTCATTAAAAACCCTTGCCTAATGCCTGAGATTATGAGGGAACCATTGTAGAGTCAATCTATTAATCACCAAGCCTTTTTTCTGCAGAAAAACCTTCACAGACGAACAATTCGAGCAGTTGCTCATTCTCAGTGACATTGGAAAACTAGTTGTAAAACTCTTAAGCCGACAAACTGGTGTCATGGTACATTATGCCTTTTAAACACTTAAAAATCTCTTCACATGTGTAATAAAAAGACCCTGGAAGACAGAATGCACACCTGCAGTTTTCAGGTGTCTCTACAAAACAACCATGGGATGTCCTCTCCCTTTACAACTGTATTGGGAGGCCTTACCCTTACAGGAAACTCTATAGAGAAGCAGCTGTTGGGGTTTTGGTTGGAATTTGGTTGGAATTTGAGAAACACAATCCAGGTCAGAAATTCTTGGAGTTATGCTTCAAAATGACCCTGCCTAGTGTTCCTCCAAGCCTGCCATCCCCCATGGGCGTTTTTTATGGCCATTGCTGCTGGGGCAGATTGGATCAGCCAAGCAGAGGGCATGCAACAGAGATGTACGCCACTTTTGGCAAGGCGCCCCTACCCTCCCTAGGCCCCATGTCATTCATAAACATGACGGATTAGCTGTGATATTCCTCCATTTACAACATAAGCGAAGGGAGTTGGAGGAAGAGAATGAAAGCAGAGAGTGAGTGTTAGTGTCGGATGCCCCTTAGGGGTAGTGCTAAAATGGATGGGTAAAGAGGGAGATGAAAAGGAGAGATGAAGCAGGAAGGGCGGAGAGGGGGCCTTTCTCTACAGGCCTGGCTGGGCAAGCAGCAAAGCAGGCAGGAAGCCAGGCACAAAGCTCCATTTACGCCTCAGATGCCCCCCCCCCCACTCCACAACACCCCACACCTCCACCCACCCATCCCCTTCTTGCTTTACAGACTACACGTCAGCTCAGCCAGATGTACTGTTCTGAGTAAAGATCACCTAGGGGGAAGGTGGAGAGGGAGAAAGAGAGCTTTCAAGACCTTTCCTACCTACAATCATGTCTTTCTCCCACACTGCCATTGTCTTTTGAATTTGCCTTACTCACTGACTTGATCTGCCTCGATCCAGCCGAGGCTCATCTGAGACTTTAAAAGATGCTTGATGTTAAAGACTCTCCCTCAATCTGTCTTTGTCTGTCTCCCGCCTTCTTTGCCTTCTGTCTCTCTCCCACCCTCTTCAGGATTTCACTTTGCATATTCCATTTGCTGGTTGTTACCTTGAGCAATGATTCCATTTACTTTAGAAAACAGTGCCCCATTTATTCAGAGTTGGGGGAAGAAAAAAAAACTTCTCTTGTTGTCATCTTATCTCCCATCAGCATTTTTTTCTGTTATTATTAGTAATATTCAAAGGAGGAGGGAAAAAACTATTTGACAATGCTTTGAGCTATTTGCCAAACACAAAGCAAAAATGGATGTCGCTTATTTTTCTCTCAACTCCATGAAACGTACCTAAGGAAGCCTCTTTTTTTCCCAGCTTTTTCTTAACAGTCCATCAACCCTCATTTGATCCTCTTGAGTGCATTAAACATTCACAAATAAAGAGGACGTGGCAGGGAATATATAAACAACCACACACTGTCTTCTCCTTCGAGACACCCCTGTCACGATGAAGCATATACTGCCAGACATCTGTTCTGTTTTCTGTTTCAGGCTTATTTATTGTACATCCACCCTCTTGCCGCCCACTTCGGATGACTATGTGATACTTGATGTGTCAAAGTTAAATAAACTATATGTTTTTGTGTCAATATTTATCAGAAGATAAAATTGAACCAATTAGGTTGATGTATTTATTTTGTCTTTTCAGGGGAAGCTGATAAAGGCCAGAAGCTGGAGACAGCGGGGACCCAAGAGAGTATCAGCAACCAGGTGAGTCTTCCGACCGGGCAGGAAAAAAGACAGAAGGCAAAACTGTGAGACACTGAGTTGCTTCATTAACCTTCATGTACTATACATCCAGAAGCAGGCAGGTCACTATGATCAAATGGGCGTTTCTAATACCTTGGCATATCATTTACCAAAGTCTGTGTATGTCAAGGAAAAAAAAAGACAGTGTGAGACTGTTTGTGTGTGTATGTGGAGGTGTGTATTACTTTACTAGCAAGAAAGCATCCCATCGGCTGTCAGAGTGCTTCCACAAAATCCTCTGAGCTTTAATCACTTTTAGCATTTTGTGCATGACAGTGCCAGATATCTTTATGGGTCACGGCCTGGGACTCTTCAATTTGAACATGGTATCATCAGACTCAGACGAGTACTCTGGGAGTCTTTGCGGTATAAATGTCTCAGGAAACCGACTTCATACAAGTTCTCTTCCTCTTTGGAAAGGGAAAACCTAGCACCAGCCATTTCAATAATTGATATAGCTAAAAGCTTGCTACAGGAGAGGGGAGTATAGAGATTATTCATGCTTGCTGACATCCTGCAGAGAAGGACCTCTTGGCTCTGAAAGAGCCCTAATGGAAAATGGGGTTATATCAGGCTTTCAAAATTTATCAGATGGGCATTCTCCCCAAAATTGACTGTGGGAGACGATGGGTGTCACAGCAGGCAGTGGGTGGCATTGTTTTATTATGGAAATTACTATACTGAGGGCACATGTTTAACACTGATGAAACTTGTGATGAGAATATGTAAGGTTTTGTCCCCCTTTTCCATTCACGCAGCAATAAAACATCTAATTAGTCACCCCACTCATCTTTGCTGTACTGAATGTAATAATGTATAGACAACTAATTACACCCAAAAAAATCAATTCTTGCCACATCACTTTTTCTAAGTCCAAAGTTGTTTGGTTGTAATTAGCGAGCAGCCTTACACAGCTTGAAAAGTTTCTCAAGATCATTAGATGCATTAAGGATGACCCTGCAGTACCCAATTAATCTAGTAGAAAATGACTTTTGAGTGCAGCTTAGATCAAAGCTACTAACATTAGCACCCCTCGACTACCTGGCTCAGACTTACACACTACTCATTTTATGACCTTATGTCCCTTCTGGTACAGCCAACCCAATATTTCTGCTTTATGTTCTGTCATATAGTCTATCATGTAATGTGCACAAATTCAGGTAGTAGTTTATCAAACTAATAAAATGTCTGGTTGGCACAAATATATTTATTTTTGGATGATGTGTCAAATGTTAGCGTGCTAACGTGCTAAACTAAGATGGTGAATATATGGCTGTTAGCATGCTGACATGAGCATTAGCTCAGTGCACAAGTACAGCCCTCAATGGTTAGTGTGGCTGTAGACTAGCAATGGCAATCAAAAACTGGTTCCAGTTAAGAACTGGTTCCAAGTTGTTCAGTCCATCGTAATTGCATGCCTCCAAGCTTTTTACTTCAGTTTATTGATGCCAGCAGTTGTGCCAAACTCATGCGTCTACACTGCCGAAAACTTGCAACAAGAGGGAGTCATAGTGGAGAGGAAGAAACATTGCAAAGTATGACTTCATTTCATGAGGAAAGATGACAACAGTGCAGTTACTGTCTGTAAAATGATCATTTTAAGTAAGGGAGTCACCAGCAATATGCTGAAACATCTTTCTCCACAACAAGGACCTAAATTCCAGGAATGCCATGTATTTGTTTGTGCACCACTGCTCCCCAATCAAGCAGTACATCTGTTACTAAGGGTGAATATGCCATGGTATAATGACATAAACACCACGCAGGCGGGCTTAGCAGGTTTGTTTCTTTAATTGATCAGGAATCAATTAAGGCATTGATAAAGAATTGGACGGATAAGCAGAATCAATAATAGCACTGCTATCAATAAATCTAATCAATTCCTATCCCTACTGTTGACATAAGCCCCTTTTATACTTTCTCTTTAAGACAGGAATTTCACACCATTTTGCCACTTTGCTATTCTGTATGAAAGGGACAATTGTGGAATGGGCGGTAAGAAGGTAGTTACAGAGCTGAAACAATGTCTGTATAAATAGGACATCCAGCAGGACAAGACCATGAACAAGACCGGTGGTTTTTAAAAAGCAGCTGATAGCAGTTGGCAGCTAACTCAAAGAAGGAGAGGTGAAGCTGAAAATGTCAGCAAATTGGGAAAACAATGAGGTCCAGGAGCCCCTTACCCCCCGAGCAGAAGACGAGATAAGCCGCCGCATAACAGGGACGGAAATTATTGTCGTTGCCACGTTAATGCTATTGTAATTGTTCAGAAATTGCGGCTGACATGTATGTTTTATGTTTCACTAGAGGCTAACGCTGTTGTGTTACATGTCATGCTCATCACGCCTCCTTTTTTCCCACGATGTCCGCATGCTGTCTAAAAAAATCACACACTGGAGCAGCATGATGCCGCCATTGTTTAATTCTGTGTAAAAATGCAAAGGCGGCACACAGAAAGGGACTTCGTAGAGGCTCTGTAAGCGTGATCTCTGTGTAAAAAGGGATTTAGTCTTAAATGTACTTTTCCATACCATATAATATCAAAGATATTGATTTGCACATATTTTTTCTTCCAGGATTATTTCCTTTTCATATTTTGTTATTTGCTCTTTAAGTGCAGTACCACAAGATGTGAAAAACAATTTGCATTTTAAAATCGCTCATCACCTAATTACTTTGCCAGTACTGTGAGGTCACCGTGGAGAACAGCAGAATCTTAAGGCCAGCGAGGGAAAAGGAAAACAAACAAGAAACACTTTCCTCATTTCTCTGAATCAATAATTATTAATTCAGGAGGCTGTGTTTACTTTTATTAAAACAAATACAGAGCCACAACATGTGCAGAGTTATCTATCATGTTCAGTGTGCGGTCCAAGGGCCTTTGTGGCTCCAGCAGATGTTTTCTCACACGCTATGCAGACTGGAGAGTCTCACATTCATCTTGTTGGCAGCGGTTATGCCTTAAATCATCTCGCATACTATGCAGATACTGATTGGCTTTCACGATTAACCACGCAGTTAGATATGAGGGGGTGTGGGGGGCTGTATTTATTTATTTTTTTTACTAAGAAGAGATCAATTTCTGCGAGGACAGTCAACTCCATCTTTTTAATTACAATAATGAAGAACTTGTCATCATGTGCTCCATTTCTGTGACGTATGAGAGAGTGAAGTTGGAAATTGAGGGGAGAGTAGCATCAAGTCAGTACTGGCGAAATCCCAAGCAATAACTCTGCCTGTGGATACTTTATGAAACATCTAATGGACATGAAGATAATTGATGGTCTGTGCAGTTGGTTGCACTCAGTCACTATTTGTCTCAGCATGCTGAGGTGAGAGAGAGAAAAAGCATGTTGGTTTCTGGGAAAAATGTGCCACAAATAACAATAAATGACTACTTATTCACATGAAAACGCTGCTAACACACTAGTAGCTTCTGAAACAACAGTACACAGTGACAAGAAAAATCATGTTTAACACTTCTACATGATGTTAGAGGAGAAATCGGTATTGATTGTGCCTCACAGTGGACCGACCAGTTAGGTTATACGATTCCCTCAGACCTAAAAACGCCAAGAAATTTCCCATATCAATGTTTTCTATATAACAAAAGAGTTAAACTCCCTACAGTGAGTCAGCATGTTTCCACAGCACCATTTTTAGAGGAAAAAATGTATTTTTCGAAACAAAATTGAGTGTTCCATGTGGCATCCCAGGTCTTGCCTTCTATAGAGCTCCTGCCAGTAAACCAGCGAATTGTATGGTAGCTGTTGGCCCCCTGCAGTAATTTCACAATGGTCACTTGCTTCATCCCCACTGCATCCCTTGCTCCGACAGTCCGAGACAGCTGACACAGCATTTATCTTGCTAAGCAATTTGAGCATGCAGACCAGCTTTTGTTCATCCCTCACTCTGCACTTGTTCGACGGAAAGCATTATACATTGAGAAAACGGTGCAAGAGCACACAGATTAAAAAACGATGGTTAGGGATGAGCATTAAGACACATTTTAAATTATCATTATCAGTCACCCTTCACAATATCCTACGGGATTTTGCAGGTCCACACAGTTTACTTTGACCGGCATCTTATGGATATCAGTTAACTAAGCTTGGTGTGTAAATTAGGCAGCTTTTTGTGTGTTTTATTAAGTGTGGAGACCATTTCTCTCCCAACAGTGACAAAGAGCCGAACGCATACATTGTCTATGAATAATCACTGATCATGTAGCAGCCCTTTCATTGTATGTGGAAAGATCCGTCTCAGCTACACGGCTTTGACCGTGCCATTGCACCATTCCATACAAATGGAAATGATGCATTCTGTTTTTCCGTCACAGGAGAGCGGCTTCCCATTTTCCGCTCCCACTGTCAAGTTGTGCACAGCTGCATAAGTTTGCACGCTTGTGTGTGGGGCACAGGAAATGGCTGTTGACAGCATAATGGGAGTGTGAGGATGCAATATAAATCCTTAATCATGCCTGAATCATGAACTGCAGCACTCAAATCCACACATCATTCTGCTGGAACTACTCCTGGCAGAGAGTCTAGACCCCATGAGGTGTTTTGGCTACATTTTCAAGTATTCCTTTTGTTTACTTGTGGTTAAAAGTGTACAAAAGAGATCCCACTGTACTAACATTTTCTAGTGACAGATTTTCTTATCAGAGAGTCTCCGTTGATGCACGTGTATACGCAAAAATCTTACAGTGGCATATTCATAAATGAGATCAAATGCCACTTCACTGAAATCATATTCCAGCCATGACACCCAAAATGTGCTGTTCCTTCATTTCTCAATCCCTGCCTGTCATTCTCAATTACAAAGCAAATCAAGACGACCTTAATTCAAAGACACGAGTCGCATATGAGTCGGGTCATCTTGTAGTTAATCAAAACAGAGGGTGCAAAAAAAGTGCACTAAGGAAACCCGTAGCTCATGCCGTGGCCTCGCAGATTTGACTCGGAACATCATTACGTTTCAGGGTTCGCCTTTCATGCAAATCGCTTCCCTAAGCCTGGAAGTTCATTACTAATGGCACTTCCCATCAAGTTAGAGACCCATCCGAATACTAATATCCCCCAGTGCTTTGGATTTGTCACCTCGAGTCCTCTCTCCTCATAGCATGGCAATTACAACAATGTGCTTTTCCTTCATGGAATTAGGCATCACCCCCTGTGGCGAGCTTCCCACAACAGATGCTTTGCAGTCGTTTCCACAGACCATTGGAGCCCAAATGAACTAAACGAACAGTCACTTTATATGTATTAGGCCTGGCGTAGTAGCACTTATCTGTGTTTGCTTATTTATTTATCTCTCCAATCCTGCATCACACACTCGTGTGCAAGTTTAGTGTTTCTCCACTAAAAGGGCCGAAGGAGGAGAGAAATAATTTTTGCTGGTCATGGTGACAGATCGGACTTAAAAAATGTGCAGTTGCATTTTTCAAACTGCAGTTTATGTCATGTGGAATGATGAGTAGCGAACCAGCAGTGCTGTGTTTATTGTACTGTACGAAGTAGTGTTGGAAGGAGGGAGCTTTTTGGTGTCCTAAATAATATATAATGCCTCCTTGAGGTAACCTTGTGTTGCCTCAGGTTGCCCATACAGTAAGATGCCCTCACAATACAGTGTGTCAGCTTACTCCCAGCTTCCTGGGAGTCATCCCTGTGTTGGGTCTTTGAAGAAAGGAGGAAATCATTTTGGCTGTATTATTGTTGTCTACAACTGTTGGAGTGTAAACTCAAATAATATGGCTAGCCGGAGTTTATCTTGTTATGGCGATGCTTGATATTCTTGTCTGTGGCCGGCACTGTGGCATCATTTTCCTTTTGTTTATATTTGATTTTCATCTTGCTTCCTTCCCTTTGTCTGCCAAACTATGACTGCTATCACTGCTCGTAATTATTATTCAGATTTTTAATTCATTATTTGCACTACCAGTGTGTATAACAATACATTTCCTCTGTGAGACCTCCCAGACACCAGATGTCTATAAATGTAACTGCACAAACTGGGTAGAGGCTGAGTCCCTGTTGTGTCGTAGCAAGTGGTGACAGAGGGTAGTGAAATAAACATATATTATACAGAAATGTTGCAGATTATTACCTAATCATTCACTATGCCCATATTTTGGGGTTTATATGTATCCATGGGAAGCAATGTGAGGACAGGGAGCATACTCTTTTTATTTGCACCAAAGCCGAAAAAGAAAGAGCTTTTTCTGTTTTTCTATTTTTTCGGGGGTCCGTGATAGGCCTCTACTCACCTTCAATACATTGATGGGAAAGGAGAGCGAGCAGAAGAGCAAAATGGAAATGGTAATAAACATGCTAATGCTAGGCCGTGGAGCTGGGAAGAGCTGCTTCTATACCCGTCCCTCAGCTATCTATTGGTGTGTGTGTGTGTGTGTATGTGTGTGTGAAGGGAAAAAACAGAGATAGAGACAGAGCAGGAGCGAAAGGGAACAGGAAATGTGCACAGTACTGCGTGCGTGAGCGTGCACACACTCACTTTGTGCTCCAGAGTAAACAGGAGAGAGCTGCATGTGAACGTGCCACCTTTCTCTTTCAATCTGCCTCTGGAGACAGTGCAAAGGGCCTTTTGTTGGCTCATTGGTGAGATAAGAAGCAGAGGAGGGTGGGGGGTGGGGGGGCTTCAGAGACTAGCAGAGCCAGCTTTTTTTCTATAGGATGGAAGCACCCCTCTCAATAGAAACTCATTTGCCATGTTGTGTAATTGTGGTACATAATGGAGCACACCTCATTCAGGCAGCCCAAGGCTTTTTTTCTAAAGCCATTTTCTCCATTCACAGCCAAACAAGTCATGTTTTAGAGAGATATTACTCAGCCTTTTGAGCTCAGGGCCACCACATATTTGCCTTTGAATGGAATGTTGTGTGTAATCAAGATAAAATTTTGCTCAGTGCTTATTATAAAAGAGGCACTGTCAACCAACTTGATATTTGTCATTTGACTTTTATTCTCCCTGGAAGTAAACAAAGTGGCTGACCTTTCCCGCTTGGATTATTACACGTTTGTGTAGAGGAGTGTTGGCTATTAACAGCCAACGGTCACTGAAAGATACTGACATTGAGGCAACCTGCGACAAGAACACGACCATAAACAATATATGCTTGTTAATCCTATGAGAATACACTGCTTTATTTTCTGCCCGGCCAAAAGAATATCAAAGCTGAAGTGCAGAGATGAAAAATGACTGATTTGAAAATTATTGCTGAGCTTTTCCATTAAACCACCGCAGGCTAGGAATGGATGGCTATTTGCATAATTTAACTGGCATCTTAATTATTGTGTCAGGAATCTGTATGCAAATGACTTAAGTCACTTAGAAACGGAAACTTACTTGGCTAAATGGCTAATGGACTAAATCTTATCAAGTTAGAATACACAACGTGAGTGTAACCAGAGTCTCTAATTGGGTTTGACTGTGCGGTGTGACAGTGAGAAACAAAGGAAAGAGGACAGGACAGACATAAAACAAGGAAATGCAAGCTTACCTGGGTCAGCTGGGAGAAAAGGGGGCATGTTAGTGGTGTGTGCTTTTTTTCTTTTGGGGTTGCAGAGAAGGACCTACCACGTAAAACAGTGAGTCTGGTGGTAGCGCTCGTCTCTCCAACACTGTTGGAGGCGACGCATTCATATATGGCTTCATCTCGGGGCGTGCGCAATGGCTGAATTCTTAGCACTGAACCAGAGCCGTCGTCGAACTCTATCACCTGCAGGTGCGAGAGACAGGATATGTTAAAGGAGATTTTTTGGTTCACAATGGGTGAGGGACCTTCCGCAGAGAAAAAAAAGACAACACCGTTGAGGACATTTGGCTAACGACACTGATGGTGACTGACACAATGTGCTTCCTATGACAGAAACAAAAGCTGCTGCCTACCTTACCTTTCAATGAACCCTAGTGATTTCATGTGAAATAGTGAATACTATAGTTGGATATGTACAAAAAGTAACGTTAGGATCTGTGCAGTATTTGCATACATATAGATAATATGTAGGTAGTGAGCATATTTGATTTAAAAAAATCTTTAGCATTTTCTTTGTAGGTATGTACTTGATTTATTCATTATGTGTTCACACATGCTGTCTTTAAGTAGATGAATTAATCACTGTCTACTACTAATTTGTGCATTAATTGGTAAAATAATCGATGCGGCTGACTAACTTTAAGAATGGGGAAACTTATCGTGGTCAGAATTTTTGCTCTGATATACTGTTGTAGAGTAAAATTTTAATCTGAATGTGTCCCACTCTTAAAGTTAACATTCAATCCCTTGAAAATGCATCACACTGGATTGTGTCAATGGGACAGAAACAAGCACAAACAGTTAAAGGTGGCTTGATAAACGGTTACGGACAGTTGTACCATGAGGTGAGATAGTGGTACAAAAGACAGGACCGACTGTATTAGACGAACGACACATAAAATGCTCACAAACAGGTGTTTGTTGTAGCTTATTCAGCTATTTTTTGCATGCTACATGTTGTATACTCACTGATTTTAGAAAGCCCTGTGTCATAACTCAATCTCTTTTAAGCATAGAGGTAGATTCAATAAAGATAGGCCTGAGACCTCCGCTTCATACACATACACACACACTCACACACATACACGCACACACACACAAACACACACAGAGGCCTACGAACATTTTTAAAGTTCACAATATATCTGTGCATGTGTTAGTTAACAATACACTTCAACATTTCATTGGCCAAGCTACAGCGGTGTTGACATTCAAGCTGACAGCAGGTGATGGTAAAAAACAGCCTCCTTTCTTAGTCAAAGCAGAAGAATTAGAAAGGAAGTGAGTCTTCTAAAAGGAAATGGGTTTTTTGTTAGAAGATGAGGTGGCGGTGCATGATTGAATGGGCACAGAATGGCGGCAGCCAGCAAGCCCTGTGAGGTAACGAGGGAATGAAAAACTAGCGTGTTAGCATTCAGCACAACGTGCGATGCAAACGCGATGAACTCTGATAAGATTAGATTTCTATGGGCATGAGACGCAAAGAAGAGAAGGGAAGAGGTCTCCAAGCTCTGTTAAGCCATCGCTGCTGTGCAGTAGCAAGCAAATATGGCATCTAGAGCAGAGGAGGAAAAAAAGTGACACCATGATAGTCCCGAGGACTGACACAGAAATTAATAGAAATCTTATCAGTGTTCTGCGATGATGTGTTATTTCTCATGGGTATTGAGCCCAAGTGCAGATTAAAGCTGACCAGAAATCAAAGCTTCAGCCAAAATAAGGAGGGGAGGACATGCATTTAGATAAAGATGCCACAAAGCAAAAGGATATTTCGAAGTGAAAGCGCTACTTCCTCTTTCACTTTGCATAAAGCTGGCAAATGTGGCGTGATGCTAATGTAGGTATCTGGGTCACACCACAAGTTGCTTTTTCTTCTGTCCAATTGCTCTTTTCTTGTCTTTTATTTAATTACAAATCTGTCCCCAGATCTTTTGTGTACTTGCTCATTAAAACTCATGCATGTTTAAAAGCCTGGCCAGCATGGTTATTAGAGCCTGCTAATGCGTGGTGGCAAGTCAGGGCGAAATGCAAGCGAGCTGGGTTTGGCGCGATGGATTATGTGCGAGCAGAGCCAAAAGCAGTGCTGAAGCATTCCCATTTTGTCGAGCATTTTACATCAGAACAATAGACCTAATACCTCAAATCTCTGGTTGCTGACTTTCTTCCCCTTCTTGTTCCACACAATCTTCGGCCGTGGATCTCCTGTAGCTTGGCAAATGAAGGACGCCACGCCTCCTTGCACGCCTGTTTGGTCATTGGGGGTTCTTAAAAACTTTGGTGGTGCTGGAGAGAGACAGAAACAGAATAAAAGATAACAAAAATAGTTAGTGAGCATGCTAAGCTTTGCAGACAGAGCAATTAATCTTTCTTATCAAGCCACACGCACTGGAAAGCAACAAAGTTGCAGATTTCAGCATGTGGCTGTTAAGAGGATTGTCTTTGGAGGTCAAGACAAGAGATTGTACTGACTTCATTTTGCGAGTGGAAACAGATGATCAGTGGTTGAGATCAAAAGTTAAAGGACAGGGGGCATTTTATCTAGTCTCTGTACTTCTACATAACTCTTAAATCTCAGCTGAAGGAGAATTGACTTAGACTGACTTAGGGAGTTTTAAGGAGGAATCTGTGGATAAAAGAAACACTATAGAAAATAAATAAAAAAATTATAATATAGCCTACTTGATGTTTGATTCGCTCTGTGGCAAGAAATTTGATTTTGGCTGCAAACCTACATAAAATAACGGCCTCTATCCTCTTATTGTGTTTACAACACAGACTCGGAGACAAAAAGGATCTTACTCATTAACGGAAAGGTCAGTCTCTGTAGGGCTCCTTTCTGTTATGTTGTCAGACACTAAGAATAACAATCTGAGCCAAGCAAAAACAAGCTTTTTTGTGGATGTACATTGAGGGTGCACATCCCCTGAGTGGTTACACTGCAGCCAGATTTGCAGCCCTCTCTCGCAAGACTAGACCACTTTCAAAAATTGTTCCCATTAGTAACTTAGAAACAAAACATGGGAAAATAGGGTTCAGGTTGAAAATGCCAAAGTGACTCTGTAGGTACATTTAATGGCAAATACTAGTAGAATTTGGAAATCAAGACTTTTTGAGTTGTATTCAGACTTGAATTGATTAACCATTGATAAATAAATTAAAGTAATTATGCTTTAAATGTTGCTCTGCCCACGTCTTTACATCTGTTTTCAACATAATACCATATTATCTGAGTGAAATGTACTGACATGATTGCACTTGTTTGGACTCTGCTTTGCTTTGTAATCTGTAATTTAGTGTTTAAGCTGCCAGTAACTGCTTTGTTATGCAGGTAAAGGGGGAAATACATTCTTTAAATTAGAAAAACCTTAAGTTTAGATCACTTTGCACTTTAATTGGAAAGGATGATTGCCTGTTGACTTGTACCTTATGTCATTCAACAGAAAAGTCATCTATTTTAACAAGCTGTTACCCATCACACTGTCTTCATGCCATTCCGCTGGACATAAATCATGCGGCTACTCAGTGGCTCTAATAACACAGGCTAACATTTTCCAAACTGTTGCAGAGAGACAGAAGGTTGTCTATCGGTTCAGCAGCAGACAACACTAATCTCTAGAAAACCACCAATTGGAACTGTGGCTGTGCCCCGCACAAATGAGACACGCACCTGATAAGGTCCTTGCAACGCTCTGACCAGCGATGTGAGCATTCTGTTGCTCCTAATTGGTCCCTCAATTCAGCACAACAAGTCAAGTGTAAAGGCAATGAGGATAAAAATGCTAAAAATGCAGGGGAGTGGAGGTGAGAGAATAGCAGAGTGGAACAGTGTTTGCTTTGTGTGGACACGGACATGGACGTTCCCATCTACTGTGGTGGTTTTTTGCAACACTGTACAATAGCATTTGTTCAGGCTCTGATCTCCATAACAGTGAAGAGAGCTGCAACCCTGTTACTGCAGTTTGATTTTCAGAATTACAGTTTAAATGATTCCTCGATATAATTGTGGCTTTGTCGGCCATTATAACAATTGTCTGTTTACTTTCAATTCTAAGAATTGAGTTGTGTTGCGCCTATTTTCCCCTCCTGGACAGTCAGTTCCTGCTCATGAGCTGATGTTTCTATTGCAACAAAATCAAAACACATGACAGTGATTTAAAAAATCAAAGCAACGTGTCTCTCCCTGATGAGATTTTGAGTTTTATATTCCGGCTTTATCATGTTGATCAAGGCTAATTTCAATAGCGATAATGTCATAGTGCTAAGTCAGACCCCCCTTGTATTTTCCTCTGAAGCTCGAGTGCCAGCTTCAGTGGGAGGTGTAGCTCCATCTGTCCCCCTGCGGAGCAACTGTTTGCCTTTTATCAATCACTTCAGCAGGCCATTAGGGGCCACACAGCTGCAGTAATGCCAACCATCTGAATCACCTCATCTGTGTGTGTGAGAATGCGCGATTGTGCTTGTTCGCGTGCCTGTGTGCAGACTGATTTCCCCTCCCAGATTGTACTGCCCAGCAGCGGCTGCAGTGGCGCTGCGAGCGAGGGACAAATTAACCTGCAGGATTCGTGGAGAGGTAACATAAGATGTGTGGTCAGCAATCAAAAGGGCGCACAGATAAACAGGCAAGCAGCTGGGCTTCCACTGGGCAAATGAGTCTGGGAAATCACCTGATTGCCTCATGACATGCGCACGGTCTTATGTGTGCACACACATTAACAAACCCACACACACACTTCTCAGAGACTCTCTTTCATTCACCGGCTGACAGATCCGACAGGTGGGCAGCAGAGTTGACACTGTGTAATTTGTACACGGCAAAAAGCACCATTATATCTGCATTTGCACCTTATCTCATTGACTTTGCTGGGGTGTGGTGCACATTGGCATCCAGCCAAGAGGGTGCTGATGGGTAATTGATATGCTATTGGGGCTGTTTTCGCTCCGGGGCCATCCATTATGGCTCGGTGCGTCTCCCTACACCGGCTGTGATAGACTGCTAGGACATGTACGGGAGATCAGCACTGGAGGTGAGGGGAAGAGGGTGGGGGGAGAGTCATCGCACAATGGGGAGTGATTGAGGCGTGACATGGAGGTAATGGTGTTTTCACAGACATGGCCGCTGATAGCACCATCATACCCCCATTTTAGGTCTGCCGCTGACAAACATCCATTTTGGTAGACTCCTCGTATGGCTTCAGGTAGACAGAGGCTGATTGAAACCTCTGTTTTCTCCGAACAATGCCATGACGAGCACCTTGACAGCAACCAAAAAGATATGGTCTATGAACAAACATTGTGCAAACTCATGCACTGCAAAGACACCTTTTACCACAGAATCCTGATTTTTCAGTGCTTGTGTTGGAAAATTACAACACAAAAATGTCTCTAAAAATAGTTGAAAGGTTTATTTGTAATCGTATTAAATTGAATAAAAAAATAATTCAATTAACATGGAATATTATCGCGCACAGTGTGCGGACGTTGTTTTGCCTGTGATCATATAAGATGAATCTCAATTGAAAGAACTGCCATGCAGTTAAAGCTCCTGTTACCTCTGCTGCATGTTGGCATCTCCTTTGAGAGGTAACCATGAATTAATACCGTGGCTAGGCACCTGTTAATCCAGTGCTAAGCTGTCGCCGGCAAACAAATGAGAAGTGTAAAGCCTGTCACGAGCTAAAAGGTTGGTGACATGGGCCTGTGCCTGCTCTCCCTCGAGGTCATTATGTAACCTTGTTCACATTCGCTGCCATTGGAAAGGAAGAAGCTCTTCATAGCATCCCCTTGCTCTATTTTTCATGGATCAACGCCATGTTAATAATTCGGTGGCTGACTGAAAGCCTTTACTGTTCTTAAGAACACCCATGTCCACAGGGCTGAGGGGGCCGGCTGTTTCATGACTGGAAGTATATATTTTTTAATGGGGAGACATAAATGGAAATTGGAAGCCTTCAACAATGTGGGCAGCACATACGCAGAACATGAAATTGCATTGCTGTTGCTGCTGCTGCACAGTGTCCTTATCATTTTGGCTCTATTTGAGGTCTTTTTAATTAACCATTTCTATAAAGTGCTCTGACCAATCAATAAGGTCGTTCTAGGTGATTATCACCACAATGGGCAGCTTTTCCACCTAACTTCAGGCTAAGTGGTTTTCTCTTGAAACCCACAGAAATGTCAGTGTTTAACATCACTGCACTGGTCTACCATAAAGCTCTTGGAACAGTTTACTATAAGACCATAATCAAGCACATCTCTATGTCAAACACAAGCAAGAAGGATGTCCAAAACAAAGCCAACAATACCAGATGTTTGGCAGCACCAAACAACATTCTAAAAGTAGACTACAGAGGTGCTTGACCTTAAATCTAAATGCCAAGAAATATTTTTTATTAACCCTAAAACCAACCCTTAACTGTAAACTAAATGAAAGTCAGGAACTTAAACAGAGCAGAACATTAAACCAAATCCTGACCTGAAAACACGGTGGTACCACTTTGACCTTGCATGTATTGCATTCTCTGTTTGGTATTTGTTGGGTTGAATCCCTAGTGAATTAAAGGCCTACTGCAGAAAAAACAGTTTCAAAAATTTTGAATCCCTATGTATAAATCAATATTTTTGACAGTAGTATTGTGAAATAGGGCTGCAACTAAAGATTATTTTCATTGTCGACTAATCTGTCGATAATTTCTTCGATTAGTCGACTAGTCATTTTATCAAAAAATGTGTTAAAATGGTGAAAAATGTCGGTCTGTCTCTCCCAAACCCTAAAATTATGTCATCTAATGTCTTGTTCCGTACTCATGCCAAAGGGTTTTAGTTCACCATCATGGGAGAGTGTGTAAAGCTGCCAATTTTTGAACATAAGAAGCTGCAATAAGAATATTTTGGGGTACTTTTATAGTACTTTTCTATGAAAAATGACTCAAACCAATTAGTCGACTACTAAAATAGTCACCAATTATTTTAATAGTCGATTAGTCATCGATTAGTCAACTAATCGTTGCAGCCCTATTGTGAAACTAGCGTTTCCAAGTGGAGTTACTGTTGGCGTGGTTGGCATGAAGGCAACTGCATTGCTTACTGTTTTCCTCAGAGCCTAGCAACAAGGCTCTTATTCTTTTTCATAGTTACTTCGGTTGTTCCACTGTCCACCAGTTACGCTATTTGAGATAGTAACTGCAAAGAACTTAGCCACAGGGTGAAACGAAATTGCTATCCTCTTCCTGTTTTAGTTGCACAATTGTAGACACACCTGCACCCATTGGCAGAAAGAAATGCATAGTGAAAACTAGGCTTATAGGGAATGTATTTATGCTAGATAGTGCCATTATTCTATAGCTATTACACTGTGCCATGATTCGCTGATGCAAACTTGTCTGTTTCCACTTTAGATACCTGTTGAAGGGCCAGGCTACATGTTGAGTGGACTGTGTCACTGAGGCTAACGATATGATATTTTTCTATCATCATGCCGAACTCGGAGGATAGCAGGGTTCAGAGCATCTTGCGGATCTGCATTCATTACAAGTTTGTTTGATATTGGCTTAACTCACAGCAAAACATTGCATTTAAATACTCAAATAGATCAGAGTCTGGGTTTCATTCATAATGGCCAAAACATTTCAAGTCATCAGGGCTCTGCCATAGACTAAAGTTTGATCTGCCAAGCCATTAAAGAGCATGAATCAAAGAGTGGAGAGAAGAACATTAATAAACCCACTTTCAGTTGGAACCTCTATTCGGCACAGACACCAGTCCAAGACGGCTCGGTTTTCACAATTATACTGACTGACATATTCAATTTCATTTGCATGAAAAGGGCCATTTCCTCTCTGAATCTTTAACTTGCAGGGTGAGGTGGGGTTGTGGAGGGCGATAATTAATCCTAACACATTGGGTGGCAGTCTGAAAATACCCTGCTCCATTTTGGACATACTGGTGGAAGAAAGGAGCATTTAAAGATGCCATTAACCTCATTCGACATCTTTAAGCCGCGGCATATCAGTTCTGTGATATTGATGAATTGTCACAATGGCAGCAAGTGGGACAAATCGGACTGAAAGGGGCTGCTAATGTTGGAAGAGGGTAAAAGTGACGCATGTAGTATATGTGCCTAGGACATTTGACTTCATGTAATCCTTTAAGTATTCTGAGAGTCAATTGTAGCAATATCGTTATCGTTGTATTTAAATAAAGAAAGGTGCAGGGGGATAGGTTTGTTGGTGATTGTGAATGCAGTTGTGTGGTTCATAAAGCAACGCTCTCTCTATGGATTAATTAACTGTCTATACAATGTTCGAAAACATCTGACCGCATGCCAAAAAGAAAACAGACTGTAGTAATGCAGACGCACAAACACAGAGATAAACAAAAAAACGTGGAGAAAAAAAAAGAGACGGGAGATAAACCACACATACTAATCAATGGAACGAACACAAGCATAAGCCATTTTCTTGGGGCACTACACAGCTCTCTATCTGCAGCATTATGATAAAAATGTGTCTTTTGTAATGCTGAGGAAACAAACTCCACATTGTATGTGTTCACAAAGGGTCTGAGCAAAAAGAAAGAAAAGGAATTGGAGCTTAATTAGAACTGTTGGCTGATTTGCATTGCATGCTCATCGGTAATCTTGCCTTAAATGGAAACTGAAATTCTTATTGCAATTAGTGATTACTTGAAAAGGGATATGGCCCCCGAATGATTGTTAATTACTGGATCAGGAATAGTACATTAATTCACTGCAGAGGTTTTAATGCAGTGCAATGATGGGGACCCGCTCTTCCATCAATATTGTGCTGCTTGTCACACATAATGAAGTTCATAATACAAGCCTTCTCCTACACTGCTCCCTCCCCTTCCCAACTGCTTAAATGTGCTCTCTAAGCAAAATTCATAACAGTCATTATGTAAAACTAATTCAATAGAACATACAAGAATGCAGCTTAATGACACATTAATATTGAGACTGCATGTGGATACTAGGGCTGCAGGTCCATTTTGCGACGGGGGTCAGGGTCTCTTATTTGGCTCATAAGCCGCTGAGAGTCTCTCGTGAATAAATAAATGCATATCATCACTTACAACATGGCTTCAAAGGCAGGGAAAACTACAGCATGCATAATCATACACAAACTCACCAGCGTATTCTCTTTGCCAAATATTCAGCCCAATGACTAAGGTTGCAAAAATCATATTCCAATGGGACTCTCTTAACCCCAGTGTGTGTTACTCATGCTCAGTGGCACTGCTATGCAAGGTCTCAGCTTCTGGCTAGAGCTCTGCAGGAGTTAGGGCACTTTTGCACACACAACAGCCACAACTTCAAAAAGAATGGCTAATGCTCTTGTCCCACATTCAGTGCACTGACAGATTCTCTGACAAGACAGGGAGGAGAAGGGCTCTAGAGGTGCACAACCTACCACGCACATGTGCATGCAACACACCGTCACACACTCTCGCGGGTGTTAGAATATTCTCGCTGGATGGGGCGAGCATTACAAATGGGCAAACGACATTAATAAATTGGGGGTTGTGGGACAATAGAAAATTCTGGAAGGTTCCATTAAATAAATATAAAGGGTTATTTATGGAGCAGTGCTGAACTTCTTAGTCTGTGTTTCAGGGATAAGATGGAAACTGAAAGGCCCCGTTATTCAATTATGATTGTAGATTCATAAAGGCAAAAACCTTTCAGTTGTGCAATGACAGCTACATCAGTGATGTAGTCTCTTCTGTGGTATATAACAATGTTTGCAGAGGAAAACTTGTACCCTCTCTACCGCTCCCTTTCTCTCTGTCTCTACCAGACACACACACACACGCTACCGCCATCTCCCACGGGACACATTAGCGAGGTAGAGGGATCCAGTTTGTCACTTAATAAAACGGCCCACTCAAACAGATGGCTTTGTTCAAACGGCCCCCAACGCTTTAAAAGCTGGAACTGAATCGCTGCTGTGGCAAATCAGACACATGAAAGCCCACCTCCCTTTGCGGTGGAAACCAAACAGAAGGAAACATATAAATATTGAATTGCGCCACTGTTGGCGCGAGACCATCCGGCGGAGAGAAAGAGAGAGAGAGAAGCAGGGGGAGGGAGGTGGAAAACACTAGACCCTGCTGTAGGAAATTCTGAACATCTGGACTGGGGTTGTCAAACGAAGATGCAAAATAATACAGAGGCTCCAATTTCAACAAGACATCTCCCCTCATTCATTACTTGTTCATTTGTGTGTGAATACACAGATCTGGGGCCAATTCGTGTGTGACCATTTGAGGAAAAAACAGTCGAGCAAGAAGTATGAAATTTGGATTTGTTTGTCTTGTTTGTTTTTCCTCCAACGTCTGGAAAAAAGAGAGAACATAGATAAGTAATTCTAATTGTGCAGGCTTACTCTGTTTGGTAGTCAGCGCAGTCTATTTGCAAAAAGTTAATTATCTGATAGGATAGGCAGTGGCAGCCACTAACACAGAAAGCCATTCGTTCATTCTGTTATCCACTAGGCAATGGAACGATTCATTAAATGGCAGTGCTGCAGCAAAATGGCCAATAGTTATCATGCCGGGGCTGCACAGACTTGAAAAGATGTTAAAAATGGCAAAAGTGATAAACATTCGTCGGCCATGTCAGCTTACTGCAAATGTAACCACATGCGTAGATAATAAGAGAGCACGATTGTGAATGATTCTGATGCTTCTGCCACATGTGATGTCAATCTTATGTTAGATTGATAAGGAAATATCACCAGGACGGCATGTGCAGATGACAATCTACAAAGCTGCCGGCTTTACTCTACAGTACATGTAGCAGAAATCAAAAGATATGGATGGGAAAAGTAGAATGGAAAATCCAATAAGCAACATATTTGACTGGCTGTATTCAAGAGAGAATTACACTATGCTCGGGCCTGTCCTATTTCTTTATAGCATAAACTTCACATAATTGTCTTTGCCCTCAACCACGGAGCGGAAAAGCTTGCCTCATATTTGTCTCCGTAGGAGCAGGGATGGATTATGTAGCAAATCATTCCAGGGATTCGACATTGTATATTTAAACAGACTCTAATTTTATGGATAAGTAGTGCCAAGCCATTTCCGATGGATGCCAGTTGTCAGGCCATAAGAAGTGACACATTCCCTGCACTGTGTTTTCTCAAGCGCTTACAGGCAAACTAGCTCATGCTCCAGCAATCCCGCTAGATGACAACTGGCTTCCTTTCAGCAGCTCAGATATCCTGCGCATATTCCCAAGTTCAGCGAAAAAAAAGGTTACACCTAAACCAAGCTTTTTGGGAAAAAATTAATAGGCTTTTTCAAATCTAATTTTCCAATGTCTGCTGTACGTCCAACTATCACGATCTACCAGTTTTCACGTTTCCAAGGTTCAGGGAATATTTTATTAATCCGTTGAGAATAAATGTAACGAACAACGTAAAATGCAGTTTCTGAGAAAACCTGAAAAGAGCAGTCTTTTTGCATACTGCTCTCTGCAGCCAGCTGCAGTCATGGCTATCCTCAAACCCAAAACCTATTACTGGGACAAAGAATATGAAGGGGAGGTACCACAAACAGTCACTCAAGGACCAAAGTGACCTTTCACAGGCCACTAATTTTATGCAGCAGTGAACGAAGAGTATTGCACATAAAAGAGAGCAAGAAAAATGGTGGTGATTGAAACATTTTTAAGATAAAATCACCCTTTTCTCTACGAAGCCAACAATGAGTGTGATCTGTCACAATACAGTAGCATAAAACCATTTTAAAGACTGCCAGACCCCACTATTTGGTGGAAGTGATTAACTGAGAGCAGTGTTGTACAGTTTTTATACTGTACCTCTGGCTGCGAGCTTTAAATGCTATCTCTGAATAGCTGCTGATACAGTAATTGTATGTCTTTATTGACTGAAGAAGTACATTAGCTTCAATTCTTGCAGAGCATGTACAGTATAAGCTTACAGTGTTTTACCTCACACTATAATTTTTAAAGTTGCTGGCCCCCTGGTTAATGAGATTTTATGAAACTTTCATAAAAACATTAATTACTCAGAGTTAAAGTGCTTTTTTATGGCCAAAACATGGCCTCTAAGCTGCTGCATTTGATATAATATATGTCAAAATGCAAAAATAATTGTCCAAATTAATTAAATTGAAATGATTATTCTCAATGTTACTTCTTTTATTACATTTTTTAATTAGTTTGTTTTACATTAAATGAGTAACATACACTACTGCGGGATAACACATTAGCTGCGTATTAGTGGGTTGTTTTTGTCAGCTACACATTATTAATATGTCTCCAACTAAACCGCATGCAGTAAATCTAAGTTGAGGTCTTTGAATTCTTAATTGCGAACCCCTGAAGAAAACGGTGCAGCCTGCGTGTGTGTGTGTGGCTATGTCTTTGAAGAGCTACAGATGGGAAACAAATGAGGGCGGGTGGTATCAGGGTCAGCCTGGTGGATGGGGGTTTTCACTTGGAAGCAAACAGTGCAGTGTCACCCCAGGAGCAAAAAACAACAACCCCCAGGGGACATAATTAAAATAATCCAGTGAAATTAAGTGCTTCAGATCATTTTTGAAAGGCTCCTTCTTGATGTGTGTGGATGTGGGGATGATTCATCAGGAGATGCGTAGAAGTGTAAAGAGGATGACTCTGTGTGTGTGCATGTGTCTGTTTACAGTGTGTGGGTGTTACTAGACACTCTGCTTTTGAGCCAAAGTTTTAAGGTGCATCCATATTCATTATATTCATCAACTTGTTAGAAAAGGAAATGTATCATTGTATGAGGTTCCAAAACTTTTTACTTTATTGAACAGAGTCCAGATTTTCCACTAAAATCCTTTTTTTTCCCCCGCTCCGACCAGCAGCTCTATAGCTCGCTCTGTCAGTCAGTTGGGTGGTGGGTCCACAAAAATTTCCCCACACTTTGGCAGCCATAGTTTTTGCCCTGGGAGGCTGCAATTTGGGGATCACATATATGTGTGTGAAGGTGTGCGTTTGTGTTAATGCCAATTGGCTAAAAGGGAGTGTGACAATGGGAGGGGCCTATTGCAAAAAGGTGGATTACTTCCAAATGAATTAACAGACTTGCCTGGGATTTTTTGGAAAGATTGGTCATGAGCCAGAGGACAGCTGATTAACTGTTCATGCCAATTGGATGCATGTATGTGGTTGCAGCTATTGTAAATTCACACTCGTATGGTGAGTAGCCAAAATACAGTTGCATCAACCTAGTAAATATTTGCATCACATGAGCGGTAATTAAAATGAACATGATCAGGGCCCTGAAACGCACCACTTTCTGTCAAAGAGTCAAAGTAAAAAGAAACATATGACAATTTAAAGTGGTATTTGAGAAGCAACTGACAAAAAGAGAAATAAAAAAGGGAGCTAAATACACAAGCTGTTGGTAAAAAAATGCCCCTCGGAATTCAGGTATATTATATATTTCTAACTGTGTTTCGATTAATGATTTAATGGAATACTGTGTCATATTTTCTCAGAGGCCGGGTAAAAAAAAAAAAGGGTAGATTTCAAAGGATGAGGAGCCTCCTCAGAGTAAGACTGTTGGGGACCGGAGATGTGGCCTTTGGACTGATGGAGTTTGTTGTGCTTCTCTTCTTAGTCTTTTTCACCCTTTGCCAAACTGAGCCTCAGTTGACAGAGCGAAAGGGTACACAAAGGCGCCGGCTTCAAGTGCAAATGTTTGCCAGCAGTAATGGGCTCTAGTCCACTGGATGAGTCAATGTGTGTGGTTTTTGTGAGCATTAAGTGTATGTACATAGAAATACTGTACAGACAATACAGTATATTTAATTGTGGGCCCGGATCATGTTCCTGTGTATTTGTTAAGGGAGTCATTCTGATCATAAATCAGCGAGATCAGGGTAAGAAAATTTCCCAGTAAAAGTATAAAGGCCTATCTATCCACAATGCCCTTTTCACAGTTATCTGGATTATTCTAAAAGCACAACTGTGAGTAATGGCTGGGGCTATTGGCTTTTAATGTGGAGTAGTGAAACTGCGAGGAAGAGAGAGTAAAAAGCCAATGACATTGTCACAAAATGCCACAAGGTACTATGGTCCTCAGTAAGTAATGACTTCATCCGTTTTCTCACATAGATTAAAGGTTAAATAGTAAGACGGCGCATTGACTTGGCATGATTGTTAACTTCATGAATATTCTAGGAAATCTAGCACACTTAAGCACATAAAGGCAACACAAAGTGACTGATTTTTCAGCTAGAAGAGGGTCAGACTGATGGAGAGGCAGTTTGTCGCAGCATGTGACACTGTGGCATGTATATTAGTTTCCATGTATATGCTTATATGTATAAAATAAGGACATCTCTTCAACATAAATCCCATTGAATCAGATACTGCCACTAATGCACTGGTATCCACTCATCCATTCCTGTATAAGACACTTTCCACTCTTCTCTCGTACTCTTTTTTTCTGTCCATTTGTACATCAGTATTTATATTATTAAAATGTATAAATCATATATGATGGTGGTACATTTTACCATTAAGATACCATTTGGGATTTTAATATAGCACAGAAAAACTCATTCATACTCAAGCATAATATACTTAAGTGAAAACATAAAAGGTCTGCAATTTTTTATTGTTTTACTTAAAGGGACTCTAAAACCTACATTTGTGTAATGTACCGGTAAATAGCAGAAGAATTATGTTTATAGCAGGGTTCTCCTTGGTGTGTTTTTGGAGCAGATATTTTCACTCTGCAGCATGTAAGGCGAGTCCGCTGTCATTAATCATTCCACAGGTGCAGGAGCATTGTCAGAACCCATACGTCCCTTTGCCTTTTCAACCTGGGAGGAAAGTGGAATGGTGTGGGGGGGGGTGCTGAACACATCCCTAAAAAACAATTTCCCTTCCCCTTCTTCTTCTGCGCTGAATTTGTCAGGAGGGAGAACCAAGTCCAGATTAATTAGATTCCATTTTGTGGTCATCTTCGTTTTTTCCTCCTTCCGTGACTCTTTTCTTTTTCTTTGTCTTGCCTACAGTCCTTACAGCCATCCCGGCACCATTTATCACGTTGCCATCTCGACAGTGCCTTCCCCCTTCCTTGCTGGGAAGCCATTAGAGCATCTCTGCATCGCGGCGGCCAGATTGCATTCCGGTCCCCACTCGCGACATTTATCATCTTTTGTCCTAACTTTTTATCTGCCCCTGCCCTGTGTGAAGCCGTATCTGCAATGCCCACTATAATGAAACACTGGGAGGTGAGGCTCAAGTAAATAACCTAATTAAACCTAGCAAACAGGGACAAAGGAGAAAAAAGCACAAAAGGCCTTTGTGAGAATGCCAGAGGAGGAACACTCACAGATGGCAGTGAGGAAGTCGAAGCAGTGATGTGGCACGATGCCCATACCACCTTCTCATCTCAGTATTTATAGTACTCCTAGTGGTGATGTTGTTTGTCCAAAGATGTCCTCTTTATGTGATTTGGACCAACATAGTATGACAGTTTATCCTTTTCCTGACAAAGCATTAATTACACATCAAGAAATGTCGAATGTGAGAAAATAAATGCTTCTGCTAGACAAGGAAATATCTCTGTGATAAGGCCCAAAGCACTGAATAATGGGCCCTACGAGAAAATCTATCCTTCCTTCTCACTCCCTTTCACTCCTTTCTAATTCTTAGGCAAAAGTCGAGCCAACTCTGATTGGTCTCATTAGGGACAAAATGAAGAATGCCAAGCGTCATAATTATCGGCGCACTGCTGCAAACAGTATCGAGTCAATACAGCAAAATGTCAGGAGGGCATTAGTGGGCAATTATTAATCCATATCAAGCTAGGATGGACAATTTAATTATCACCTAATCAATATTTCCAGATCTTGTACAGATGTAGAGCGGTGACCGGGTGGATAGATCTGCTTTCTGAGAGGCCCTGTGCGAGGGCAGCTGGGGACAGTAGCAGGGCCGCAGTAAACAGGAACGTGCTTCTCTGCATGCATGACCAAGGGCATACGGCATCGTTTGATGATTGACACCAGCTCTGCTGTACCTGAATATGTTAGGGAAAATGTTCCCTCTCTCCTGCAGTTGTTGTTGTTAGTGTTTCTGGGGGAGTGCAGTACAGCATTGGGTACTCTACAAGTTGTAGTGCACACTTGTACTTTGATTTTTGCTTATTAAAGGGGACCTATTGTGCTCATGGATTGGATCAGGACTGTACTTGTATTTCGGGTTTTTACGAGGACATTTTACTTGCTTTAATGTTCAAAATACACTTTACTTTCATCTGCTTGTCTGTACTGGAAGACTTGTACTAGCCCACTGTCTGAAAGGCTCGATTTCCAGGACTTCTGTCCAGGTCTTTCGCGTCTGCGCTTTTGGCGTCTCTGCACCATTATATCCTCTGTGAAAAATCACCAATAGAAGCTTCCAAACCAAAAATTACACATTCCAACATGCTCTAGCAGGAATCTGATCCAAAATCAGGGATAAAAACAACACTGATATGAGACCACATATTGTCTTAGATTTTGGATGAAGTAATATCATAAGTGCTGTCTTTTCCTGCTTTTAAAGGCTGTATTACAGTAAAGACATGTAATTTTCTGAACTCACCAGATTGCTCTGGCTGTTTTATTATTTGCCTTTACCCACTTTCTCTTTACTTCCACATTAATGATGATTATTTATAAAAAAAAAAAAACTCAAAGTGTTTTGTGAATATTACATATTAAATATTACAATATCAGATTGTCTTAATTTGCCCAGCTCTAATTGGAAACCAAGATGACTTTTTTCCCTAACGTTAGCATGTAGCTACATGTAGCACTGTATGCAATATAAACTCGAGCACTGATGTGCCTGAAGCAGGTAAACATATAAAGAAATCCGTTACAACCTAGCCTCAGCTTGTCTTGAACATAGGAAAAAAATGTTCCATATGAGGTTTCAGAACGGTCTGACACAGGTTACTTTAAAATATGTTGACCTTATAATTTGAAACTTTTACCCTGTTTAATGTAAACCCTGTTTAATTTTGAACATACATATATATATTTGTTCAAAAACCATAATAAGCTCATTAACCCAAATGTTTTTCTCTTGTTCCTTATGATCCTTTTTTCTCCATTATCACCAGCAACCTTGAAGATATGATTCTGTGTTCATCAGTCTGGTGCTACCTAAACATTGTCATTTACTGGCAAAGCTCAAAAAGCCACTGCCTGGTGCAGGAGTCATGTACTGGTGAAATGGGGCCATGAATCATAAAAAAATACCTTGTTTTTTGTGTAGCTTTTATTACCAATTTTCTGTAATATTCTATCATTGACAATAATATTGCTTACTTTCTGTTGGTACTCTCTGTTCTCAATGCAGCCTGAATAATTACTCTCATTGTACCTGAAACAAACTATCTCAAATAATGTCAGTCAAGCCTTTGTGCGAGTGATGAAACAAAATGAATGCTGTGTAACAGGCCCTTGTGGATTTCAAAGACACCACACAATGAGGCATGGCAAAACGAAAGTGGCTGTCTTCCACGAGATAGCAGTCATCTTGAGATAAGAATACCGTCTCATGGTTCTGTTTTGCTTTTTTGTTTGCTATTATTGTGACTCCCATCTCCATCCCTGAATCGCTTTAGTCACTATGCAACCAATTGATTACTACTAAGTTGCCTGGACCTGGGTGATTTTCACCGCTTATTGCCTCACTGTCTGTTGCAATGGATTACGATTTTAACATAAGATTGCATTTTCGGCTCACTTTTTCTTACCCGGCGCACATTATAAACCTGAATTATTCTTTCATTTTTTCCCTATAATGCTTCAGTTTCCATTTGCTATAATAATACCAAAAGCCAGAGTGCTTCCCTTTGTGCGCGCCACTAAAAACTCACTTAATACATGAAGACTTGCAGTGTTGACTCCCAGCTTTTATAGAAGTTGGTTGAAGTTGAACTTAACGTCTGATACTTTCCAGGCAAAAGTTGACTTTCTTCATTGTGTATGACAAGAGACTTGAAGTAAGATCAGAAGGGTGACATTCAATCCAAAATACAATATCTTTAATCTGTTTACCTTTGACTTTCATTACCAAATTTCAGATCCTTAAAAAATGGTTGAGATTATTTCATAAATGTCAGGAACCTTATCATATCTGTAGGATTAAAGTTGCAGACACCCAGATTACTTTTTGGAAATTATCTTTGAGCTTTGCAGAAGAAGGAGAGTTGTGACTAAGCAGTGAAGAAACATAAAAGAAATCCCTGTAACTCATATAAGATTTGCCTTTCCTTCATTCCTATCACCTTATCTGGTTCAAATGCCTTTGAAAGTCAATCCATCCATGCTTTCAGTTAATCTCCATCTAAGCTCTTTTCTCTCCCGTCTTCCTCTTTCTTTTCTATCTACCTACTCCTAATCTCTGTGTCCCATGGTATTTTGAGATTCCATGTCTGTGGCAGTTCTGATTGTTAATCTGACCCTTACCTATATTTTACTCGTGACTCACTGATTTTATACTTAAAGGAACAGTTCACCCCAAAATAAAAAATGCATATTTTCCCTCTCACTTGTAGTGCTTGTTATCAGTCTGAATTGTTATGGTGCAGGCTGCAGAGCATTGGAGATATCCGCCATAGAGATGTCTATCTTGTAACAAAAAAATACATTTGAAAAACTCAGCACAATGTGTCTCTCCAGGAATCATGACCTGGTTACTCAAGATACAGACCTTGTTGTGAGCAGTTTTATGTAGGAAGTATTTTCAGTATTTTCAATAGATGAGAGGCTCGTGCTGGTGACAGTGCGAGATGTTGACATTAATGGCGTCCTCCTCGGCTGGGCTAGGTGAGCTAGCAGTAGATGCGTGCTTCCTTCTGTGTGGTGATATGGTTTTATGGGTGTATTTTGTAAAAGAGAATAGTTCCTACTGCTCACAAAAAGGTCTGTGGATTACCTTGAGTAACCGGGTCATAATTCCTGGAGAGAGACTGTCTTTCACATGTATTTTTTGGCGCGTTGAACACCACAAGCTGAGTGCCATCTAGTCCTACTATACTAGAGAGAAGGCAGACATCTCTATGGCCGATATCTCCAACACTCTGCAACTCACACCAAAACAATCTAGACTGTGAAATAGCGCAACAGGTAAGAGGAAAAATACGTATTATTGATTCTAGGGTGAACTGTCTCTTTAAGACGTCTTACTAAGTACTGTGACTATCTTCTCTGGAAACAAAGTTGTTGTTTGTATATTGTGCATACAGCACTTTATGACGGCAGACATCACAGAATATGGTTATTTTTAGCATTGGTCAGAGTGGATTATCCAGACTGTCTGATCAGTGGTGCTCTTTGGCAGTAATGGAGAATAAAAGCATATTATTACAGAAATGCCATATTTTCCATCTCTTGGTTCCATTAGGTACCCAATGTGTGTGTGTGTAGAACACAATACTATTTTTGTACATGAATACTGCACAGACCATGAATATATGTACAACCATGCGTAGCTGCTGGCTGCTGCTATCATATACATACTACATGCCCAAGGAATGTGCACATATCAGATGCTGTATGTGTGGGAGTGTGAACAATAAAAATGACTTGCATATTCATGCATGGCTGTGCACACTACAACATGTGCCAAATTGTGAAAACCCCCTTAGATCATAATAACCTTAATTTATTGTCATTATCTTATTTTTGTGTGCATTTGCATTTAAATTTGCATTTAAAGGCAAATAAGTTGCTTATGATAAACTTGCATTTGATGCAGACTGAACGTAATTTGCCGACAACACGCATCTCATCTAGGCCTTTCAGTGGCACTTTGCTACCTGCTAACTGACTGATGTCTCCTGGGCGTTCCCAGTCTCCTCCCACCAGAGTTGGTCAAAGACTCCAATAAGGCTGTCCCTGTGGGACTTAATGGCAAAACTACAGCTTATCCTTTCTGTGGACATCTCCCCTTGAATAATCACAACGGGGGGAAAGCACAGCCAATTAAATTGCGCCGTGTAATGAGAGGCAGCAGCTCACGCGGTGTGAAATTTCTGTCAGTGGCAGGAAGGAGACCGAGCAAGTGAAAGGGAATCTCTTCAAGACTCTCTGATCATGTGTTATTTTTTCCTCTCTCCGCGGGGCATGAGCAGGAGAGTGGGAAAATCTTATTTAGATAGTGTACTTAAAGAAATCCATGTAGGCATAAATCCTGACATCATCGAGTCTGCTCAAACAGCCTTCTCCCCTCTTCCCCCACGCACCCCCCCCAGTACGTGCTCTCTTGTACTAACTATCAGACTGAGGGAGAGATAAAAGTGGGGAGATGAGTGGATTAGAGGATGACTGCATAAGGATTGAGTGAGATCGATCTTGAGGGGACTAAAAGTTTGTGAGGAAATATGTCAGACGTTAAAGATTTGGCGCAAGGTAGGAAAACCAGATGTGGCCCTTTTTAAGGCAAATGACCACTCCGGATTCTACTGTCAACCCTTTCTGTTGTACATTAATTATCTACACTTAACTTGAAATATCCTTCATCATGACTCAAGTGATGGAGGGGATTGTGGTAATTAATTAGTTGATGAGAGAATGATGAATGACATGAACGACTGCACCAAGGGAGTGTTAAAGCTAAGGGGAAACAGACTGTTCATGGATGTTATGATGGATGCTGTATAAACGGCTCATAAATGTCCAGGGACCTTTTGGTAATCGTGTGTGTATGCATGTGTGTGTGAGAATGCATATTCCATGTTCCGAGGCGTGATGGGACGGGCACTTAGAGCGCTGTGCCATTAGAAACAAGAGCTTGGCTCAGTTTCAACTGGAAAAGCCTATGGGTCTGGCTGTGGCGTGAGAGCATTTTCGCCTCTCAATGGAGGCTTTCACTCTCATTTGCCATAACTAATAAACCACACTAAAGCTGTGTGTCACAATAAATCTCAGCTCCTCGAATGGCATGACTCACTCGGTGGCGCAGAGAAGCCAAATGGGGAGCAAGCGTAAGTCGGCGAGTGTGTGAATAAGTGCGCAAGAGAGTGAGTTAATGAGTGAGCAAGCAAACAAACAAGTGAGAGGGCGGAGTGACAGAAAAGAGTGACAGATGTAGTGTGTGAGAGAGTATTAGGTGAGAAAGACGGCTCTCCAAAGACGGACTTTGAGCACTCACTCCATCACTCTGCTGAATGTAAATCAACTGTGACAAGAGGAGCTTAGGGCATAAAGATTCCCAATCGGCGTCAAGCATTGGAGAGTGCTGTAGGTAAGAAGGTGGGGATGTAAGCTTTCTGGCTGGGACTGAGAGATTGCCCCGAGGCACTCCATGGAGATGAATGGTTTAGACCATTAACCCCACCGCAGAATCTCAACATACCCCACAGGCACACAAATGTGCTGCACCGAGATCAGTGCAATGCGTCGCACTCTACGGACCCCTGGAGTGAGACCAAAGCTCCAGCCTAGGGCCAGGTGTTACCCACACGAGCTCACATGCACGACCACACACACATAGATGCATGAATTCGCATGCAGATAATTCAAAAACGCTTTCATAACTGAACAGTTATGTACTATAAAAGTGCACAAAACACATTTCTTCCCTCCAAACACATAAATCCAAGGAACCAAGATTATGGTCTCTTAAACAAAGTGAAAAATTCTGCAGTTTCTGTGTGGCTCCTTTACTCTATTTTCAAGAATAATTAGTCAATAGAATGACAAATAATTACAGAAGTCATGCATTATCTGTCTACCTCTTGGCTCCCTGTAATTTAACTTCATCAAAAAGCAGACTGGCTCTTTGTTTGATATTTTAGTGAATGCCACGTTTCAAATATATGTTTTGAAACCATACAGTGTTAATAATAGCTGAAAATGTAATAATGGGTCTGCTTTACTTGTACTGAATCAATTAATAAGCCGTGAAAGTATAGCAGGCGAGGTCACGCTTTAGCCAAACCTGCATTAAATGACAGTTTATTCTGGGATACCTGTATGCAGACAGTGCTTAATGAGACAATACAGAGTCGGTAGATAAATCAGCTACCATTAATGCACTCATGCACTTATCCACCACTTACAGAATATTTTGATCTTGAACGCAATGGACTTGATCCATAAACGCTGTGCCATTTTGACTTATTTTTTTGTCTTTAAAGGAGTTGAATGTGTATTTTGTCGTTGGCACTCCACTCCGAGCATAAAAACATTTTAAATCAGGCTGTCATCATCTTTGAGACTCCGCTCTTTATTTTAGCATGGCTTCCCCGTCTTAGATTGCTGCATGTGTACATGATATGTACTCCGGCTCTTCATTGTTCACACTGCACACTGCGGTAAAACATCATCTGTGCAGGCAACGCTGATGTATTTCAGACTTGACTGGTCCAGTAATCCCATTACCGCAGCTACAGCATCAATCTATTAATTGCACTGTCACTGGGGCAATGTCACGAAAACACCTGCATTGTTATACAGTTCACTGGCATAGCGTATGAAGGGTGATCAGATTTAGTACATATGCCAGCAAGGCCAGAATCATGCCAAGTGTAAGCCCAGCAGATGCAAAACAGCTGGCATTGTGCTCAGCTCACCGGCTGATCCCAGCTTCAAAGGCATGCTACAAGGTACCCTTTGTGTGAGAGTGTGTGTGTGAGAGAAAGAGAGTGTGTAAGTATAGACACCTAGTCTGGTGCACTGCGTTAACATGGTCCTCTATTGTTTTTTTGGCATCTTAGAAGCTCAAAGGACAGATAAGGAGGTGCCAGGCAGACTGAAATCCATACCATTTCACAGTATGATAGACCCAGCCATTTCATGTAGAGGTATTCAAATATATGGATTTAGAGAAAGAGATTCTGGGAGTTTGTTCATTGCCACTCCAATGGATTTACAATTTGGATTATGGTGCTTTTGTTCTGTCAATAATGAATGGTACAGCATGGTTAAATTGCCCCACCATTTTCAAGTCAATGTGTCTTGGAGACATAAGTGCACTTAGATATAGCGTTAGTGGCTGGGGGCTAGCCTTTAATTACCTGCATCTGGGCCTGTACAACATCTCCATATTGTATGTGATTATCTGCTTTTCTTAAGAGTGGGAGGGTCAGGAGTGTGGTGAAAATTGCTTGGCTTTTGTGCGATTCTGTGGTCTAAGTGCGAGGAAAAATGACTGCAATCCATAGATGAGGCTAATGGTCTTAAATAACACACTTGGGTGTACTTGCCAGAGAAATCGGCATTCATGGAGTTAATAATGGGCCTGATACAACCTTAAAACATAATTGCACAGCACATTGTTGACAAGGAGTTGGTACAGGCATTTTCCAGCCAAAGAAAATGATAATGACTTCTTACTCGTTTAGTTCAACCTGCGAGCAAGAAGCATCTTGCATGGCGCTGATAACATTGTTTTATCTCAGATTCCCAGTCTCGTCACAAGGTCTTCATCCAAACAACTAGATGGTAATTAAGTGCTGGCACTCTCAGCGAAGGTGTTTTCACCACTTTTTATTTGAAGTGTGAACGTGATGTGATGTTGATGCTGTTTTTAAAGATGTACTGTGCTAAGACGCATTTTGAAATGAACGAGTGGAGCCAACAATGAGATTTCCACTTGAGCAGTGTCCGGCAGAATGATGAACGAGGCGGTAGACTGGGGGAATTACAGTGATTTAAAGTTGGATCAAAACCGTTACGAGTTCACTTCTCCTCTTGCTTTAATGTCATTTAATGTGGACACACGAACGTGTAAGCTATGTGTGTTTACTTGTGTGTCTAATTCAATGTGTTCCAGGCAGTGTGTGTGTGTGTGGGGGGAGGTGAATGTAGGCTGCAGCTCTTAAGAGTACATACTGTGCGTTCATATGTGTGTGTGCTTGAATTAGTGAGTGTGCGTGGTTTGTATGTTAGTGCTGTCTGTGTGGGTATGAGTGTAAAAGGGAATGGAATAGACTCAATTTAAATCAAATTAGCATGCAGGCAAATTAAGCAGAGGGATTTAATTTGAGCTGTTGTAAAAATGCTAATTTCAGTACAGCCCGGAAGCTCATATGCAAATACAACACTATTTTACAATAATTCATATTAGGCCAGGCATGCATAAAGCACACATATTACAGCCTGATGTCATCTGGGGAATAGAGTATCATTAGCTTTCGGACTTGCTACAAGGTGATCCTGTTTAGGGGGGTAGGCATGCACGCAAATGTGTGCACGTGCATGTAATTAGGACTACTCTACTCATCTGAGACTCTGTGGGTGTGTGCATGCTTAGGTATACTTGTCCATCCCAACATGCATCTCCCTGATTTTTTTATATGTTCTAACAGATATACAAACACCACAACAAATCAAAGTTATGATCATCTGCATTCCACCCACAAAACACCACAAGTGACTTTAACACAGGCAGATGCTGTTGGATTGTTACTGCGGTACTACAAAACAAATTACTCCTCACAGAGCAATGGATGCTTCTAGATCATAAATGTGTAGCTTGTGCCTACATATCTTTTTAGAGAACATATGGGAAACGGGTTTCTCTCACAAAAAGAGGAACACGCGAGAGTCCAATTTAACTCAGTGTAAAAGGAGAGAAAAACTTTTATACTGATTATTTAACATTTAAAGGGGAACTACACCCATTTTCAAAATTCATGCGGTCCAAGATGGTCAAAAAAATCTTCGTAAGTTTGAACAACTCTTTCACAAATACAAAAACTAGAGAGCTAAAATAAAATTTGTGATGTCATAGGATATTAGTTCAAAAAGATGACTTAATACCCTGTGACATCACAAGTTCTGGCTTTCAGAGAGAGTAACTCATGTTCACAAATATTGATTTAACTTTCCTAAGCCATGGAAACAACATATTGGAATTAAAAATTTCAGGTGGTGTGCCCCCTTTGAATGTGACCATCAACATGTTGCTGCATTAAAATGTGAGTAATTCTGTCCCCATCCTACCTCTATCTTGCTTTTCCCACACTGCGGTGGCTCAAAAGAAGTGCCGCGTCAATAGACAATTTGCTGTTTTTCATCCCATGTGGTTCACCTTTGATTGCTGGCTCAAAAGGCTTTGCACATACATTTGAGGCCTGTGGATTTTGCGAGCGAGGGCATGTGTGTGTTTGCATGCTTCTGAATACATGGCTGGCTGTAAATACGCATAAGTGAGAGAGAGATGAGGTTTGGGTGTTAACATCTTAATGTTTACAGAGGCTGGAGGGGCCTGTCGATACTCATTTGACGTGTTAAAGAGAAGCACGCTGGCTCGCTGGGACTCACCATGCCATCCACCAGCGTGGAGAGGAATCAATTAAAGCACTATTAGGGCCCAGGGTTTGACATGGTCTAACACAGCGTGGGGTAGAAACCGGTGGGTGTTTGTGAGCTGCTTTTCCCTGCAGATGTATCTTGGCATATTTTAATATGCATATTTATAAAACTGTATATTTGATATGTTCACTGAGAGAGAGAGAGAAAAATAAACAGTCAGCAGTTTTCACTTTCACAGTTCAGCTAATGTAGCTCAATTAGTATAGGTCAATGTGTTGCATACTGTAGTCCAATCACAAAATGATGCCTGGGGGAAACTTTCTACTTCCACGCATTGAATTGAAACACACACTAACTTCTAACACCAGTTTTTTTTCTTTCCTCATTTTAGTGTCCGACTCATGAAACAATCTATCGAGTTAATGAACCGCCAAGTTATTTAGCGCCGATGCCCACACCAAAGTTTTAGCTTGATTCATCCCAGCCCAGGTGGACATGTTAAATGCCTCCAGCTCTCCTCTCATCCTCCGACGCTTCCCTTTTGCATTACTGTTGAGCAAAACGACACAGAGGAATTGTTTGTTGCCTCCCTGCTCTTCCTCTCTCGCGCTCTGTCCCCTTGGCTCACCGGGGACAATTATGCCCTTCTTTCAAGCTATTGCCAAGCCCAATTTGCCACACAAATTAATTGGTCCGCATTTGAAGAGCGAGGGGGACAGGGTGAAGGAGAAAACGAGAGGGGAGAGCAACAGAGAGAGAAGGCCAAAGACAAAACAATGAAGGAGTGAAAACAAACCAACAGACCAAACAGTGAAACGTAGCTACACAACCCTCTAAGATCATTTTTGAATCTATCATGCTCTTCCCAGCTACATACAGGTCCCACTTGGAAACATTCGCAGAAAGAACAAATTTGGTAGCACTCCCATTAACACATTAACAGCTATGTGTGTTTGTTCGGGGGCCTGATTGGCATTTTTCTTGAGAGGGGGCTGCAGTGTCCACTGTGTGGGGTGGCGAGTAGGACTGGCTCCGAGGATCGTGCCATCTGTTGAGCAGGCCGACTCAGCCATTTTCCTGCTCTCACGTGTCTCATATCCTCCACCATGTCCACAGCCGGAGGCTAGCTCACGCCCAAATGGAACCAGAGCACCAACAGAGGGCAGCTTTCCCTTTGGAAATGCAACCCCCAGTTTTGGTGCTGGGGTTTAGTCTGGAGCAGAGTGGAGGTCTTTTTGGTCCTCAGCACACACCACAGATGGGGAGAAAGCCCCAGAGTGTCTGGGCTGGGCATGCAGCAGCACAGTGCAGGAAATTAAGGAGCTGCTCAGTCGCTGGAAGGGGCTATTGCACTGCTTCCAAACAGCAAGGGGACAAGGTGGGGAGAAGACAAAGACGCAGGCGGAAACACATTAGAAAGAAAAAGCCCAAATAAGAAATGAGGAGAAAATTGGCAAGAGAGCGATTAGGAAGAAAAACAATAGACGGGAGTTAGGAAGGGGAGGAACTAACACGTGCATGTGGGAGATCAGGCAGTGCAGGAACAGAATGGTGCAAATATAAATCCCTGGGCTAATATGTACTGCCTGAAGTGGTTCTGGCTGTGAGCACACACTTGCTCTCTTACCTCGGTTGCAGACAGGACACGCACCTCATCCCTGTGACCTCCCTGACTCCCACACACCCCTTCAGTCATTTACAGACAGCCACTGTGGCTACCTCATGATAAGTTTGTTTTGGCTTTGAAATGATGACCCAGCACAGCTGTTTAAGTAGGGTATGAGGTAGCAGCAGCTGCTCACAGCCAGACGGCTAAAGGAAGGAAATTAATGGGGGGTTCTGGGGGGATGGTGAGCACAGAGGCGTCAAGATTTGGGGCCCGCTGACTGCACTTGTGCAGGTCTCTGTTACATTTGTGCTCGAATGTGACTGTGGAATGTCTGGACACGCGAGACTGGAAGTTTAGTCAAGACAGTTGTCTGAGGCAAGGTTTTGGCAATAGTGTGTTTTTTTTTCTCATCAAATGCTGTTATGTAAATTCACACTAGACTGTGGAAGATGGGAGTTTCTGAAAAGATAACTACTAAAGAGCCCCCTCAATGGTAACGTTTATCGACTGTTAATGCCGTTTTGGGAAGGTCCCGTAATTAAATTGTGTCAATAAATCCTGGAGCTGCACATAAAACGGGGGATAAACGGAGGATACATTTCTCCGCTTGCCTCTTCCCCGCTGTGAGACATATGTGGCGGGAGGCAGAGAAGAAAAATAAAACACATTTGAACAGATTGCAGGGAACATTTCTCAAGCACAAAGTTGTGAATCTCTCCCATCAATTTCACTTTGCGTGGCTCTGTTGTATATGACCTTGGGTGAATGATCCCTTCAGTCAGAGATATTCAGCTGAACTGAGGGGATTTCAGATGGTGCAAAGGGAGCAATAAAACTTTTATTCATCCCTCTGTGACTCCAGAAGCTAATGATTCATGGATCTTAGTGTAAAAAAAAAAAGAGAGGGCGGGAGAGGGGGGATGCTGTGGTGCAGGACCAGAGCTCAATGAGGTTTGAAAACTGTTGTCACACATCAATGGGCAGGTGTCTGATGTCAAGTAACTCAATTCCAATGACTTCTCATGATGAGATTCTTGGCTGAGGCCTGAGCATTTCTGGTTCACATGGTAGTTTTTACAGCAGAAAGAAAAAGTAGTTGGAAAATAGGTACCTGATAGTTTGGCGATTGTTGTGCAATATGGGCGTGTGTATGTCCCAGTGTAAGTAAGGGAGAAGCAGAGTTTAATTGACACAGTATTCCTGTCAGACTTGTTTTAAGATATATAAAAATACTGCTCCTGTTTTGGAATAATATCATGTGTATCACATGGTCCCACCCCCACTCCCCAAAAATTCAATTACCTCATTTCATTCATGACATTACACATAATCTAGTTCTCTAGTATCTATTTCATGTCACTGTGAACACATCATTCTGCTTGAAACAACTGGATGCCAAAAACTGCCAAAAATTTTACAAGATTACACTTGAACACATCATAATGAGGTTATAATTAACCTTCACCCAATACTCATTTTTACTAATAGAGCTGAACGCATCATGATAGAGCTCAGTGCAACCTCTTTTGGCTGTTAGCTCCAGCCACCAGCTGCTAGCAGCTAAGGTTAAATAGCTCTCCTCGTGCCAATGTCAACACAGATTTGTTGTTTGTAATGCAGCATTGTCAGAAAAAACAAAGGGTACATCCCCTGACACGTCAATAGTGAGTTTACTGCATCCTATTGTCCCAGAAGCGTCCTGGGGGAAAGATCTCTGTTCATCCCAAACACGTTTTTTATTGTCGCTGTGAAAACATGACACCGTTTGACCCAGGCCCTGGTTTTTAGCCTGCTCAAAATTGATGTGACACAACAGGAAAACATCGGCCACTGCCATCAGTGAATGTCATCTTATTTGCTGATAGGCCCATGGCAGTCAACAAGGCCATGATGTTTGGCCAATAAATCGGTGCATCCCTAGCTGAGATGTCACAAAACTATCTCATACGCACATTTACACTTAAACTCAGATTTAAGGTGAGCACAGAAAGATGTTCCCCCTTCAGCAGGTGAATGTGGAAGCAGTCTTCTAGTGTCAGACTCTGCACATGCATTATTCTGTGCAGTGAAGGTCATTTTTGAGTGAAGAGGGACTTTAAATTTGATATTTTTATACAATGAATGATAGAGATTCTGTATTTCCCCCACTATTTTCATTATTCAGAGTGGCCTTAATTTATTAAAATCTAACTGAATTGAATTTTATATTTGAATTTTGACATTTAAATAAAGAGGCTCTCTTATATTGGTAGTGGTAATATCACCCCAGTGTATCAGTAGTCTCATCATAATGAGTACCAGCAAGTGTGTTTGATGAAGTTTTCTGCATTTCATTAAGCACTGAAGTTGCGTGTGTGTTACATCAAGTATTGATGTGCCTGATGATGTTCAGTGAGGGAAAAAAAGGAAAAAACAAAAGCAATCCCACCCTTGCCACCCCACCCCCAACCCAGCAGGACACAACACTTGAGGCCCACGTGAAAGCCAACGGTCCACTTACTTTGAGCGTCGGCGAGGTGGAGGAACAGACCCAGGACAAGCAGCAGCGGCAGCAGCAGCGTGGGTCTGGCTCTGTGCATGGTGGGACAGCTTGGCACCAGCATGCTTTGGCAGCCTCGGTGGCGCTGGCTCACAGAGCCCTGTGAGTCAGTCTGGTCTGATTTCTCAGATGCAGGGTATTCACAGCCTATGCAAGGCAAGGAGGGATGGGGAGAGGAAGAGGGAGAGGGAGGGAGGGAAAAATAGAGAGAGAAAGAGAGAGAGGGACTGAATGAAACAAAGCTGTTTGGCTCCACGGGTTTTATCTATCCCTGCACATTTCTGACATACCCCCACACAGCCTCGGCTGGAGCTGACAGAGGATAGGAAGAGGCTGATGTGCTCACAGGGTATGTTCTGACAGTTCTCTAAATGGAATAGTCACTTCACACAATGCGTGTGCACGTGTGCATGAGAGGGAGAGCAATAGAGAGCGCAAGAGAGAGAGGAAGAAAACCACACAGATGAAAGAGTGGACTAATAAGATTTTGTCTTCACAGCTTTGGTCGCGAGCACCAATTAAACGCGCTGTATAATAAGAGTACATTTTAAGTCCTCCTAAGATCAGTGTTGATATCTGTTTCACATAAAAAGCGCCTCTGTTGCATGTTGGGAAATACAGGAAATATTCATAAATGCTGAAAGCAATTTCATAGTTCTTCAGTCAGGAGTTAAAGTAAATTTAAGCACTGAGAGACTTTCTTTGGAGATAATACAAGATATAAACGCTGTCTTTTAGTTACATCATGATATACACATTCAATAAAGCAACTCATATTTATGCCTCTCACACCACATGTAATCCATAATAGATGCTTTAATAGCTCTAAGTGCCGATACAAAGTGATGGAGTAGCTTAGCTTTAGCACACACTCTTTTATCCAGCGCAGCTCAAACAACAAATGAAATCTATAAGACAGAGGGGCCAAGTGTTGCCATTCATGTTTCAGCCCTTTATCGAAGGACCACGACATTAGCTGTGAAAATCAATGTGATACAGTGAGCTAGTATTAGCCGCAGACCGGCTCTATCCCTTGTCATCCATTTGCTTAAGCCAGAGCTTGATCCTTAGTGATGGATGCTCTGCGGTAGTCTTCGGCTTGTAACACAGCTCCCAGCTAATCCAAGTGTGTGAGCTTTGATGACATACTGTACTGCTGGTTAGCATGCTGGCTAGTCTGCCTGCATTGTCCTGCAGGATGCTGTTGTTTCAGCTGTGGCCACCGGTTGAAGGCCGACCAGCGCATGGTCTGTGTACCGTGGCATTTCAGACACTTTATGTAGCGTGAGATCAAACACACGACATGTCAGATCTCTTGAAGTTTTGGAATCTGCAGTTTCAGTAGCTGTGTATGCTAGAGGCAGCGACTGTGCATATAAATGCTGTTGCTAGAAATAATATTTTATTGGACTGTTTATCTGCAGATTTGACCGCCACCCACTAAAAGAGAGAAAAAAAAAAGGAAAAAAAGAAAAAACAAGCCCCCCTAAGCCCAATCAGCAGGCCCGATGATGACAAAGTACCTCATTTCCCTGTTACCAATCATCCTCTTTCTCGCCCCTAGCTCTCCCTCTTTCATTTCTGTGGGCTGTAAATGGCAGAAAAGACGGGAAGATAGCGCACCTGTCACACTCGATTTGTGTTGGGGGGAGATAGACACGACTACCTGTCTCCAAGCGCTGCAGGGCTAGCAGCAAGCGCAAGAGCGGGGGACGTGTGGCGAAGGGAATCAATTTGAGGCAATCTCATCCCCCGCTCACACCACCACCGACACACATACACACACACACACACGCTTACAAACACAAATGCGTATACATATACATACATTTGAGCACACTAGACAGAATTTTCACATGAGTAGTGTTTGTAGCGACTGTGAATTTGATTAGAATCAACTGGACTGAAAAAAAAAAAAACGGAGCAGGGCGTGAGGGGATAAAGCTGCAGTGTGATCATATGTAGTGCAGGTACAGCTGTCTGTCTCCTCCGGTTATTGTTTCACGCATCTGCCCCTCCAAATCTAAGTGATAGCCTTTGAGTTAATTAATGTGTGAATTTCCATAATGACATGACATTAGGCAGCACACAAGAAACAGCACTCAGCAGCCCTCCCTCTCTGTATTCACGGCCTGCACACACACCCATTTACACACACACACACACACACGTACACTCAAACACACACGCTGATAGAGGCAAACAAAACCATCTGTATGTTGTGTAACCACCAGTGAGACAACCAAGAGGCCGTGCCATGTGAGTAAATACAAGGAGAAGCTAATGTAAGCACGGCTAAACCCCCCCCACCCCGAAAACCTCGATTTATACCAAAAATGAAAGCAATTATATTTAGCGTTGATTTGTGGTGTTAATTTTTACAGGAAATTGCACTGCAGATTCCTAACGTGCTGAGGGGAGACAAGCCACCTGCCAGACCTGGCAGAGAAGCAGCAACCCAACTGCATTGTTATCTGACAATGGATTTTATCCCAAATACTGCAGCGTTTTTTGTATGAACGCTCGTTTCTCTGCATGCATAATTACATGTATGAACATGCACATGAGTAAAAATGATCCTTCCATTTATCCGTATAAAAGACTCCGTCAAAGGCGGCGCCACCTTTGCCCATTTTATCCTCAACATGGCCATTTTGTGTTGCGCTCTGCACCTTCACTTTCATACATTTGGTGGCATTGATGCCTCCCATTGAACATTTATTACAATAGAAAGAAAAAACAATCTTGTCTTTCTTCCTGAGCCCCTGGTGGTATTATTGTGTTCCCATTCAGTGGTGCTTCATTCAAAGGATTTTGCTGCTGATAGCAATCATGCATTATTAAACAAAGCCTGACAACATGCACAATGTTAATTAGAAAAGGGGGGAGTGTGTGGCAAGAAAAAGAAAGGGGCTGTTGAGCTGTCTACTCTCTCTCCTTCCCCATGATCCTTATCAGAAATGTGAAAGAGAAGGAGGGTGGGATGTTTATACTCTCCATAATGGCTGGTCTCTATTCTCATTTGAGCGTGTGTGTTTGGTATTCTGGTCTATTTAGAATAGCAATATTATTGAGGGGGGGAAAAAAAACAAAGGAATCAGTCATATTTATCTTATATTCTAGCCATACTGCAATAAACTTGTTATGGGAAAGAATGCAGGCAGAATAGTTATGAGCTCCCCAAAGCAGCAGGTTCACAACATCAGCTTCACGGCAATTTTGTCTTTCCATGTTCTCGCGCATGCTGTAATATTTTGGCAAACCGAGTAAAAACCAGTGGGAAACAAGTGCTGACATGAGAATGCTACCGATGGTGCCATTTTTAACAAATTCAACATGGGTTTGGGCGTAGCAGTTGCACCACATTATGCCCATCTTTCGTGCAAGTTGACTAATTTCACTTTGGCCAGCTCCAGGGGCTTTTTAAATGGGGTGTTTTTAATTTCAGGCTCATGCACAAACTGAATTGAACTTCAAGGAAATAGTGGATTCACAGTATGTTATCCTAACAGACCAAAGCAGCCACAAAAATGCCACCAAATCTATTAAGGCCAATTCCTCTGTAATTAGCTCAACACATGCAAGGACAAAGCACAGCGAAACTACAGAGGATGTGATCCATACTGCACTAGGTTATAAAAAGTTACCCAGTATCATGCCCAGCCAGGCACAGCAAATAAGAATTTGTTTCGTTTTATGAGGCAGGACTTTTCTATTTCCCTCCGGACCGGCAGAGTTAAAGAATGCAGTAATTACCCCCCACACGCACACTTTCAGACTACAATGATATGCAGGGCTTTAGGAGTGAGCACACAGGGTAGGCTACTGTGTTGGTACTGCAAAGATCTCTGTGGTATCTCTTTGTCACTTTGCCGTGATGCTGAGAGAGACAGACCCTGCTTCAGAGAGAGCTTCTGGAGGGCACTGATGCTCTTCCTGTGAAGTTAAGCAGCGAGTATCAGGCACAGAATCCACCACCTTCCTTTTGCTGTTGACACGGTGTGTAATTAAACTATTTTGACCCTGATTAAGTCACAATAGCTGATGTTAAGGGAATACAGCATAGTATTTTAAAATAACTGTATATTTAATTTCATTAACTTCTACTGAACTTAACACTAGCCTGCACCTCACTGTGTGTGTGTTTTCAAACTAAAAAACATAGTACATCATTGCCAATATGCTGTAGAAGTATTGCACCAGAGCCATTTAACGATTCCTCATTGTAGTACTAAATCATAATTGAAACATTATAGCAAAGTGAAATGTCATTTTAATCGTATTTTATTGTTTTTTTCTTGCTGTTCATTGTTTTAGTCAGTCTTTGCTACTCCACTGTATCTTATTTATTTGATATTATATGCAAAAACCTGCATTAAAAACAGCATTTTAAGACTATTATAGTTATTTTATAGCTGCCAGGAAAATAAATGAATACCTTGCAGCCTTCAATGTGTCATCACACACACTATTACTACCAACAAAGATACATTACATCATATGTCATTGCATTATAAAGCATATTTGGTTAAAATATGGCTGCCTAATGTTCACGAACGTAATACTTTAGTAATAAAATTATGAAAATTCTGTATTAAATTAGGTTTAGAATTGATAATATATGAAAATTATGTAAAACAATATAGTTACACATGTCTCTCTTATCATCTGTGTAATGGGTGTCAGTGACCTGCGCTTGCCTTTTCTTTGCTCTCTCTTTAAGCCCTTGCCATTAGTTCAATCTGTTGTTCTCTGAGATCTGAGATGACTCAGGGAATGAGCAGGGACACTGACTTAAGAGTCAGTATTTCTTAAATTAAGGCATCAAGGTCAAAGGGCTTATAAAAGGGCACAGGTTGCTGTGCACCAGCACTTACCCTCATTCAACAGATTTGGTAACAGTAAAACATTGCTGCCTGTGACAGGCGCCGACTCACGGTGCCCCCTAGGTTTTTTTTAAAAACATCATATGACCAGATTTATTAAATAAGCTCATCAAAGGCAGCTACCCAACCTCATACATCAACGCCCACCCACTTCCTTTCCCAATCCCCACTTCCTCATCAAGAGGGGTTAAATTCAGGTTAAGTCACAATGTGTTTTACATGGTCGCTGCAGCCCATTTCTTTTATCTTTTTCCACTATAGTTCTTCTTTAATGCCACAGTGTAAAGTCTGTCAGTCTCTCCTCACTGCATCAAGTCCCTTCCTTATGTGTAGTTCTTTTCTTTTCTTAACCGCTCTCCCCTTTTGTTTTTCTCTTCTGTGTGTTTTCTTACTCATTTTTTTTTCATCCACCGCTACTTTCTTCTGCCCGCGATGGTGTGATTTAAGACCGAGTGACAAGGCCGTTTCTCACACATCGCTCCCGATCAGCCGGCATGTGTAATAACATCCCTCAAGCTAAGCTAAGCTATGCCCTCAAGTGCAGCCTCCACATGAAAGACCCTGACAACCACACATCAGAGGAGTTTATTTGCTTTACTTATTTATTTACTCCCTCACCCCCCCTCTCCCCCTCCCTCCTCGCCTCCCCTGACCTCCCTGAAACAAGCCTCCCACGGTCATAAACTATCCTTCGGGTGGTACCGCCTGACTTTCTGTGTGAGGAAAAGTCAGGGTTTACGGTTCCGCCTGCAAGCCTGACTAATTTTTGACAAGCGAATGCTGCCAATGCTGTAACTGATGTCTCCGGTAATATCTTGTTTTCTTATGAATGATCACCCAACATGAAACGCACAGCAGGAAGCTAATTGCATCTGATGACATTTGTCTGTATAATAATTGGTTTAAAAGCACCTGCTGCGGCTGTAGGACAAGGAAGCTATCACAATCCTGTCTCAGATGTGTGTCCGTTGCAAATTAGTGGCAGGAAATTTCAAAGCCATTCCCCCTTTTTTTTGTTGGCAAAGTGATCTGGACTTTGAAATGTCACACCACAAATAGAGTAAAATAGCATTTATTCACCTAGCTCGTGAACACTAATCAAATAATATTGTTGGGTCTTTCACATGTTTCAAATTTCATGCGAATGCTTGTCGCTGTATATAGAGGTTACAGATTTTCACAGAGCACATACTGCTGTAAAAACAAGTTTGTGCTGGGAAACACAGGTCAAGGAGAGGATGTTGCAATTTGAAAACTGTTACCCTGTTTGGGTGCAAAGAGCAAGGTTGTGTCCTCATGAGAATTCAGCCCACCCAAACTGACCTTGAGCACACACTTTAGTGACTAAAATCGCCACGTAGCATCAGCTCGCAGATACTCCTCCTCCTCCCACTCGTTCTGTGTGTGCTCTTTTTGTTTTCAACAGCCTCTCCTTGACTTTCTCTCTACCTGGTCTACCTCTCCACTTGTTCCCTCTCCCTCTCTCTCTCTCTCTCTGTTTCTCTCTCTTCACCCATCTTTCTCTCTCGTCCCATTCCTCTCGCCACGTTCCCCAGCAGCTGTTGGGTTCAGATGGATGGTCCCCACAGTGCAAGACCCTGACCTGCAGTCTAGTGACTGATTATCCCAGTGCCCTGTTGTGCTGCTCCCTGAAAGCAAACCAACACACACTGCACACACAGGCAGTCACAAACAAAAACACACACACACACAAGGTTACATAGCTACTGGGGAAGCTTTGAGGACACCGAGGAGTTTAGAGAGGAAGAAAACACAACATATTTCATCTTTGTCTGCATGTTGGGATCATGTCCTTTGACCTTGATGACACAGGTAAACATACTACCTATTGAACTCTAATGGGCGCCACTAATGCCTTTTCAATGGGCAGCAGATAAAACCAGTTCCCAGCACAATCAGCCTTTGAGTGCGCGTGTGAGCTGTGTAAACTATTCAAATGATTGCCTGCTTGTTGGGCGGCCTTCTCTTGTGCTATGTTTGCTTGTCACAGTGTGGGCGGCTACTATAGTACAAGCATGTGCCACTTGGGTCGTGCTTGACCTTGCACATCAGCATTTAGTACAAGGGAAAAAACTTGTTATCATACAAACAGGCTGAATCTTGGGGAGTCTATTGTTTCTGGAGCAGAGTGTGTGGCAGGATGGGGGGGAAATTAGAAAAAAAATGGTAGACGCAGCAGCAGCAGCCAACCTGGAATGGCTGGGATTAAATTTATGCCGCATGAACAGGGGAGGGCTAAATCATGTTACATATTATGAACCAGAAAAAAAAGGGGGAGTGAGGGGAGGGTGGAGCAGAGGGGTGGAAATATAATGGATAAGGGGAGCAACGAGGCAGAGAGGGAGAGAGGTGGCGAGAGAAAGGGGAAAGTAATGTGGAGGGGAGAGGAAGGAAGGAGGCGAGGAATCAGGGAGGGAGAGGAGAGCTCGCTGTAGGGTAGAGAGCAGGAGCGGTGGAGGCAGAGGGAGGGAAGCAAGGGAATGTGCCTCACTGCCAGCTTTTCTCACGCTCCGTCTGTGCTTGTACGCCTAACAGAGGCAGCGCGAGAGAGATGGAAGAGAGGAAAGAGAGATCGCGGGAGAAAAAGCAGGCGCTGCTGAAGAGCAGATGATAGTTGCGAGGCCACTCTGACAGTCTAAAGGTATTGTTTCCTGAAGGGAGGGAACTAGAACGATGACAGCAGGTGAAAAAATGAGAGAATAACATGCAAACTCTTCTCACCCTCAAAAGCACAAACCGGGGCTCAGGTCCGCATCTAATTGTATAGATGCAGCCTAAAACACAAAACTCCCACACATACACGCTCACAAATGTAAACTCAGGCATTCATGTGCACAAATAGACACATACAAGCAGAGAGCAGGCACGCATACCCTTTGCACCACATGCTCCTGGCACTTTGACATCTACCCCCAACACAGCAACGGTCTGTGGGAGGATGAATAATCTCACTTCCGTGAGGCAGAGAAAATGAGAGAGAGGAAGGAGGGTGAGAGGGAGGTTGTTCCCAGCCTGAGCTCATGTCGTTTTATGGAAAGTACAGAGCCCTCAAACAGACAAAACAGCATTCCACTGCCACTCGCCGACATGGCAGAAAACATCACAACAGACTTCTATTGAAAATAACTGAATAATACAGCACTGGGAATTGTGTTGCCCCCTAATACATATGGCATAAGTCAACGACAATATGCCTCCTTATCTTTACGAAACAATTGAACACCAAGGTACATTGTGCGGCTGTGACATTTTAGTGGCTTTTGTACACAAGCCAAGCCGTTTGGTATGTAAATGCACTACTTAGGCGTACATGAAGGATGTAAGGAGGCGCTTGGGGCATACACGCTACACTCATAGGGCAGCAAAATAATTAAAATGCCAAGTGTCTCCCATTATCTAAATGCTAATTTGCCTTGATATACCCTGAGCTAAAATGTAACGCCACATTATGGTTGCTGTACTGCACTAAGGCAATGGCGGGTGAATTTCCCTTCAATTAGCCTAGCATACTGTATGCTATCTGTTACCTAAGGTGATGCGTCGGATGTTGTAATAAGTGCACTCATCATGCGGCCTTAGCAACAGTCCATGTGGATTTCTCACGTGCCTCTCACCCCTCTGTTTCATGGGCAGCTGATCTTTGGATATCTAATCTAAGCTTAATTAAAGAGTGAAAATGTTGCTGTGTTTATGAATTATTTGTGTTACTATGTCAGTTTTATCAACAGGCTTCAAATAATGCATAAATGTCATCCTGTCTCGCTGTCGTCTGAGTGTCTCCAGAGCTGGTCAAACTGGTGTTCATGAGGACACTGACAGGGATTCTTGTTTTTCAGTGTATTATGTGCACTGGTGTTTTTGCCATGACTCAGACTTGATAAGAAAGCCTGAGTCAACAACTGAAAGAACAGACAGGCGGCATTAGAACCCGCAGCTTATCAAAAGCTTTTTGCATGAAAATACATCAGTGCCAACAGGGAGGGCAACGGGACAAAAAAATATTATCACAGATATGAGATGTTTTTGCTGAATACACAGATAGAGGTGAAATTGTGTTGTTTCTGCTTTTCCATCTATATCCTGATAAGACTGTCAAAGGACATGCAGGGTGGGGATGAACAACATTTTAGAAAGCTGTTTCAATATTTCAGTGGTTCAAGTATCCTTACTAAAGTTTACTGAGCTCTTTGATGTGGGCGCTGCTGATTAATAGGTTTGAAAAGCTAAACTTTTTTTTAGTTCTTGGACACCCTTGAAAGGTGTTTTAGCCAAGCTAAGCTATTGTTCTCACGAAAGGCAGAGCAGGCTGCTTGTGCAACTCGGTCGAGGGAAAGCAATGGTTCACCCCAAGGCAAGAGCAACAATTCCCCCTTTGTCGTTTCACTAAGACAAATGCTTGCCATTGCTACGTTAGCAACCAAACAAGAGCAGTCCCCCGTCAGTGATGGTATATTGTAGCACTCGAACAAGACATTTTATTATGCTGCTGAAAACGAATGAATAGGTCCTTTTCTCCAGCCCCAGTTTGGAGATTGAAATTCAAATCAAATGCCACCTTCAAACAAATGTCAGTACAGGAAATCAAAACCGTTCTGTCAACGCCTGGCATCAAGCAAAATACACAGTTTGACATTTGGAAGTGATTTTCTCTCCCTCTGTCCTTGTTTCATGTAAAATTAACTTGGAAATCATCGCAAAAAATGCACATAAACCCACATCACACAAATAGTCTTTGCTGCTCTCGCTCTCCATCTAACATCCTCTTAGAAACCTTTATACAAGCTCCCCCAACCCAATACAATCCACCCCCGAACACTCACAAACATGATTAAGACACTGTCAAGCCTGACATTGCCATCTCCCATGCTGTCAGTGGCCCTCACTGGGAGTCGCTGTTGACTGACTGCCTGGATGTGCCTTATCATTAACAGGGCCGCCTGTGCCACCACAGAGGGGCTTTGATGACAGAAACTAAGGCCCCGGTGCCTGCCCCTCCCATTTCGCCTGCCCAAGTGTCATCTAAATGAGATAGGGCCCAGGAGCTAAGGGATTAGGCACTGCATAATTACCTATTTAAAGACCCTAATTGAGCATTTCATTAAGAGACTGGCACTGAGATTTTGCCAAGGAGGGCACTACAGGGATAGAGACGCATTTGCCTGTGCATGCATGCGTGTATGCATGTGTTTGAGTGTGCGTCGGCGTGTGCGTGGGGGGTGATGATGATATGAGAATGTGGGTTTGCATATGCCTGTGTGTGCATTTTGGAGCTGCAGCAGACTGTAACCTTGAATTCAAGGGTTACCTTGTTAGCTTGGATGCCTTTGTGTTTACATTGCACTTAGACTGTTTGGTACATGATTGTTCAACTAAATCCAATAGAAATTCACCTTTAGAAACTTATTAGTAGTCATGAGTAAACATAGCCCTTTGCACAGAGGAGTGCTGTGTTCTTTCACGTTTAACCTTTGATCATACAAATCAAGTTACATCTTTGCATAAAGGTGGTGTTTTCTGAGACTTTGTGTGAATTTATGGCAATTGTTACTTCAGATTCTGATGACATTTTTGCGATTGGATCAAAACAAAACAGTTCATCTTATTTGTATTCTGTAACGTACTAATGATTAAGTTACTCTATCTACGCTATGAGTTAGCTGAGTGGACATTTCCCTGCTCTCCAATGGTAAGCAAATGCAAAATTAATGAGTTTCTCATTCTGTAGTGCTGATATGTCATATTTTAATGCAGGCTTTTATCATCCTGCTTTATTTACTTGATAAAAAGTGTTGCTACAGGTGAAAGATTACGGCATTCGTCCCTTGTTTTAGCCAAAGAAAACTTGTTGGGGAGATATGTACAATCTTTGTGTTAATGTGATGCAGATTCTGCTCCAGTTGTTCCAACTGCTATTTTTGGGCAACATTGTCATTGCCAGACAAATAAAGGTACAAACTAAAAGAGAACATTTGAGAGTACTCGGCTCTGCTACACATGATGAAAGCAATAGACTACAAAGCTTAAACATTTCCCATCTCCATGAAGCTAATTGAATCCAATAGAAGGGAAATTTGTGTGCACACATTACTGTTAAGTTTCCTCTAGCCCAACAACAAAAGACGGCAACTGAGTTAATGCCACTGACGTTGTCGGCCGTCAAACTCATGCTTTCATTGATGCCACGGAGTGTCAGCCCCTAGGTCTCCAGTGCCACATCTAAAGCAGTTTTGTCAGACAAGAGATGAGATACAAGAGGGACGTGTATCTTTTTATCTGCCTTACAGAAGCTAGGATAATACAATTATTCATTGTGATGTTTACCACTGAAATTGAATTTCTGATGTGGTGAAAGAAAAAAAAGTTACATTTACTTCAAAAGGAGCTTTTATTTGTGCAGTCTTTAAGATCCTCAAAGCTTTTGTGACAAAAAAATAAAACACCCGTTCAGTGCAGACAGAATGCTATTCAGTTTCCTACCCCAACATTTTACATTTTTGGGTGGCCACAGATTCCTTTGCAATTCCACAACATGACTGTCTAACTGGCTCATTTACTCTACATATTTCAGTGGTAAGACTTTTGGGAAGGTATTTAAGTTCGGATCATAATTCTAAACTTAGTTTTTAGATCCATGTGATGATGGTGTTATGATGGGCTTAAGTCAATGAACAGAGGTGGACTCTGGACGACACCAGAGGCCCCTGATGTTTTGTCAGAACAAACAGTTTCAACAGCGACAATCATTAGAGCAGAATGCCAGACCCAGATAGTTTTCTGATGACCAATGTGACCTGATTTCCATGATCCAGCAGGCTGTGACTCTTCTTTGCCCCCTCGTCTCTATATCTGGGATCACTGGGGATGTCGGCAAGTCACTGGCAGTTGGCTCGCGCATGATTGACTTGTTTGCTAAATGACTAGCATCTGAAGTGGCAACGCTAGCTGGGGGCTACTGGAGTCTTTGGGGCAGACACCAGCTGCTAACTGCTACAGATAAACTGTCCCTCCCTCTGGGGATTCATATGAGCACTATGGTGGGGAATGGTGCTGAAGTCTGGCCAAAGATGCTCAGGGCTGTAATGACACTGAAACATCATGAGTCAGTCAGTGCTGTTCTAGCACCAGACCAATTACTCTTCTTTGACATGATGGAGGTTGAAAAGGTTCCTGCGTTAGTGAGGAAATGAACTTGGATCTCAAACATGACAGGTGAGAAATCTGTCTGTGAGCCACCAATGATAACAACTCAAAAGTGACTGTTTTAGTGTTCATTCATTGTTGGACTACCGTAAAGGCATCAGGAAATTATACAATCTTTCAGATTCACATTGTCAGTGTGAGTATCTGGCCACCTGAATCCAAGCCACCTTTTCAGGCTGTCCTCATGCACTGTTGGTATGTTTTCCAACAAAGAGTAATGCCCCAAAATTCGTGCGTATCCCACATAATGATGAGCCAGTAATTTGTGCATACCCTACTTATTTTGAAAAGCTGCCATCACATGACCAATGCAATGATTGGAGTAAAGACGAAAGCAGTCCAGAGTGGGTCAGTAAGGAGGAAGATTAGAGAATACAGGACTTTCTCCCCGTGTGAACTTTGAGTTTTAGGTACATCCCCACCGTGTTTCTTGTTCTTAACCTAACCACAGTACTTTTATTTGCTTCAACCTAACCTCTGTCTCTCTATGTTAATTATGTAACATTCCATTAAGAACGTTGTGTCATCTTTGGGGCGCAAAGGATGTCATACAAACCATTGTATGAGAATACATAAACTTTTTTAACATTGGCAGCCTTTGATGTACCTGACTTGAAGATGTGCATGGAAAGTGACAGGCATACTAACCATGTAATCCCAATAAATTAAGACATACAACAACACAAGCTTCTGTCAACGTATCTGGGACATGAGCCATGGCTTCTAATAATCTTGTTGAGTATGACTCAGGTGTGCAAGGGGCTGCTGCTGTTGTGATGGCTTTAACATAAGCATGGGTAGCTGGGTAGGTAAGTTACTGGGTAGCATGCCTTATCCAAATCTCTCACTTGAAAAATCATCGTCTAACTCCCTCTCTCCCTTTGTTGCCTCACAATGAACTTGAACAATGAAGCGCGCAATAAGCTTTGCAGTCTGAAATACATTCACTTGCATAAATGGCAGATTGGCAAAGGGTACACAAGAAAGCAAGACACATAATCTCCGAGAGAAAACCTCTTTGTGTGAGAAAGCGTGCCCATGTGTGCACTCCCTTCCAGCATAAAATTTCGACAGCCTTGTCACCGCTGATTGTTGACTAGAATGTAAGCCTGTATGCTCGATACTGTGAATGCTTAAGATTGAGATGCCTGTGAGTACAAAGACTGTCTTAAGACTAAGGCTGTACCTTGTGAATGACTGTAATTAGCTATGGGCTTAGACATTTAATTATTGATGAGGCCAGTGTTTGTTCAAATGTTCTATGTTGTCACAGAATCTTGCAAATCCTTTTTTCCCCATGACCAGTGCTACATCTTGTGTTTATGCTGTCTTGGTTCTATTGCATGACCACGTTTTGACCCCATATGTGGGACCAAACACCAGAATAGGTTTAGAAAATATATGCAGAACAGATTTCACACTCTTAGCTGCTGCCCTCTTTTGAGACTCTACCATATTCATGGATTAGTAGGGTAACAGTAAATATGACATAATGTAAGAAAGCCAAATTATTGCATAATTTCACATTTGTGTGTGGTCTTTCAAAGCCCAAATGTGGACCAACCATCTGCTCCCAGTCTGAAAACACCCACGGCAGAATAATCCTCTAAACCAGGTAGTTTCTACTCCAAAGTTCCTCCACAATTCTGGCAGCACTGGTGACAGTGGAGCCAATCTAACGGGCGGCAGCCCAATGTGGGCCCTATCAGGTCCCATCTTGGCCTTGCGCATTCCCTATCTCCCCATCTCAGTTGAGGAGACATCCATCTTGATTTCTGCTGAGTGCCAAAAAGAAGTAGCAGGAGAATGAGAGGGAGAGCTGGAAAGGAGGATAGAAGAAGGGTGTTCACCTGATAAGGCAGCTGGGAATCAGAAGAGAGGATCTTGGGGAGCGTGGCCCTAACGTGCTGGAAAGAGGAACTTCATCTTTATCTAATTACCACAGGGCCGTTTTGCCAGGGTAGATAGCGTGAGCGTTTATGGCGGCCGGTTGGTATCGCAGTACTCTCATGCCTTTACAAGCACACGCATTCCCGCGCACAAACTTATGCAGATATGATTAACATTCAAATACACTTCCAGCGTCGCACACAAGTGCAGACACACACACGCACTCACACATACATGGGGCCCAGGGCTGAGTGCCATAACAGCCCAATGAAATATATTCAGATTAGAAAGGTGTCGCATTACTCTCCAGCCGGATGATAAATACGCGGTTAGCACCATCATTAATCTTGTACCCCTCCCCACCTTCCGCCTCCAGACGCGGTGATGTAAGGGGAGGGGAGCCAGCATACACTGGATGGAGCTAGTGCCTCAGTCAGGGCTGCAGCGGTGCGGCTGGTGCATGCATGGAGCAGTAGCTTGTTCTAGGTCTCGCAAGCACAAGAGGTCAGGGCAGTCTGACTCATTGGGCTCACTTGTAATGTCACTGTTCGGAAAGGCACGCCGTTGGGTTGAATTGAGGTTTTGCTGATTCTTTATTCTGGGATTGTTTTAATAAAAAACATGCAAACCCCTCCCCATTTGTTGCACACATTCTCTTTTGTTCTCAAGCTGTCCATAGACTCTCCCTGTCATTCTTCTCACATTCACCTCTCTTTCCTTTTGCTCCAGACTCCTCTTTCTTTCCAAGCACACTGCTGTCTGCTGCCACCCCCCCTTCTTTCATCCCAAGGGTTTGCTGACATATTGCCCTAAGCGGCATTTCATCGTAAGTGGCCATTGTCTGGCTAATGAGCAGCATGCATAAAACACTAGAGGGCTGTGAAGACAATGATAGACGTACACACAGAGACAGAAACACATGCTGGGCACAAGGGTGGATTCACCATCAGTGGCTTAAGCAGCATATTTCTCCGGCAAACATCGCTGTGTCCCTCTGGGGAGGCTTCAGACAGACAGTTCAGACAGTGGCAGGTTGCCCTCAATACAATCACAGCCCTAGGGAGGGGGTCAAAGGTCAAAAGCTGAGGAAATTACGTGTGATAAATTGGCAATGGTGCCAGTAGTGTTGTGTATATGTGAGTGGGGTCATCCTCCCCTTCCCCTTCACTGGTGTGTTTGATGAAGTGTATAGTCTTTGAAAGTACAGCCTGTGTCTCATGCTGAAAGTCAGTTTGAGCAGGATCCTCCCACGTATCCTCATTCAAGTGGTGCCTCTTGGGAAAAACAAGGGAAAGCACTTTATTGGGTTTGGTCCAAAAAGACGTCTAAAAATTTTAACACTCAGTATGACTCATTATTGAGTCACCAAATGCTTAAGTAGCATTATATCTTTTTTATCATCTATAGTAACATCTGCTCAGACGCTGATATATGGAAAAATCTGTTGCACGTTCTGTAAATCTCCATTATGAGAAACTTAGAAGACCTGTCGTTGACTAGATTCATTACGTAATTATCAGTGCACCAACATTATGGAAAAACAGTCAAACCCAAAACAAAACTACTCAACATTACGACTATTTAATTTAAGCTTAACTAACACTGGCATGGACAAGAATGTTTGTCTTTATCATACATTTTCAACAGAAAACAGATCCAATCCAATGGAGCACTGCAAACTGCGTCCCTGAAAAGTGGTTAGACATCATATTTACAAGATGTTTTGCTGATTCAGAAGTCTAGCAAGAGGAAAGTGGAGTTGATTGAAAATTCACGGCTGATCTCACATTCCAAGGGCAATTTTTTCGAGGGACATTTTCTCATTGTTGTTAGAAACTTCTGTCCACAGTCCAGCCCGCAGTCACCAAAAATACTTCGGACCTAATTTTTGTCCTTTTAGATTATGGCCTTTTTTTCCCTCCTGCTGTCTGCATTCTGCAATCACCAAGACAGCAACAGGATGAGTTTCATCCTTGCCAAGACCTTTGAGCTCAACAACAAGCGTACACAGGGACTATTGTGTGAGGAGGCCCAATATAAACTCTAGTGTTTCATTGCAAGATGGCTGATTAGCTCTTAAGGGGGCTGTAAAGAATTTGGTGCCCTCGTTTGGGGCTTCATTCAGGAGGCGCTTGTTAAATTAGGGTGATGAAAACTATTCTACACACGCATGGCATACACTGGTATATAAAATGATACTATAATCGAGCACAAATTCCACACAAAAATTGTCACTCTCGTGCGGTTACCTTGTGTTGAGCCAATTGTGTTACCACTTTTTTATTGAATCTCTCAGTCGCCCCCAATCACTCTGTGCTCCATAAAATGCTGGCAAGTGGATTGGGGCTACTATAATGGTGGCTCAATGCAGAAATAAACTTGTTTTACTGCTGCAAACAAAGTGATGTGACCTGGAAAGGTTGTATTTTTTGCTGGGATAATGACTATATTTTAGAGTCAGGTCTCAGTGTGAACTCTAATTACTTGTCTGGGGCCACTGAGCTACGTTGGTCTCAAGCACTTAGTAATGAAGTCCATATTGGTTCCATGTTTATTAAACAGAACATGAATGTGGGGTGAAAATGTCTTTTCTGAGTGCTGATGCTCCAGATTTATCTTCAAATCTTTGTCAAGGAGGTTTTGGATTGTCATCCTGTAATTTTTTATATTTCAAGGTCCATTTTGTGGGATTTAGGGGGACATTTGGATATATCTTTAGTGTATCTACACAAGGAGCGTGTCCTCATTCCCTGAGTCTGCAATGTTGTACCACCATGTTTCTACAGTAGCCCAGAATGGACAAACCAAACAATAGCTCTAGATAGGGCCATTCATGATCTCATGTTTTCGTGCTAGCCACTGTATATTTTTAACTTGGGATTCTATGTTCTGTGTTTTTACCAGTTTAAATTACCTGGTCTGTTTGTTTTGGAGAGAAAAATACCTCTGTAGATAATTTGGCTCCCGGTAGGAACCTCATCAGGAATCCTAACCGGGAGTTCATGCTTGGCTAATGGGAGAACTTTCAGCTTTTTGATGCCACTAAATCCTATGCACTGCTCCTTTAAGCTAAAATAATCCTGTCCATGGAGTTCAAATTCTTGTCCACTTCTAGAATGAAAAGGTCTGCTATATCATGGGAATTTTAACACCTTCCAACAACCATAGCAGCTGCTGGGCCATCTTTAAACATGAATCATATCTGCCCATCTTGCTGAAGCCAAGTACCTAACCAATTTTTACCAACCCTGCCACAAGGTTGAAAGAGATATGTTTTAAGAAAATGTCCTTTGACTTTCACATTTTATATGATTTCATTATCCACACTCTGCAGAACTGGCTCCCAGTTAACTTAATCACTGTGACACCCATTTCTCATAAATATGCAAATACAATACAGACATCTTGAGTACTTTGAGCGCAAGAGGGACTTTAGGCGAAGGCTTGCCGAAGACCCTTTCTCAAATCTCAAGTCAAGCTTTTTGAACACCTCATGTGGGGCGCTTTTTTTTTTCAGAAATTGTGAAGTTTCTGGGTTCCCGCTGCAACATGTTTTGCCAAAACACAGCATGCTTGCTTGTCACAGTAAATTTAATCATACAAAATGGGAGCACTCTGTGCTGCTCTCATCACTGCCACTTCTTTTGAGTGGTTTTGTTTCCACTGTGGTTAGAATTGAAGCAGATAGAGGGGAGGCACAACAAAGACAGAAAACCAACCCTGCAATCTTAATGAAAATAATATCGTAAAAATGGCACAATGGAGGTCTGGTTATATAGCTAGAAATATAATTTTACACTCAGGTCCTTTGTGTCCCTCCAGACAACTGGCTCACTAGTAAAACAGTCCTCCACAGACTGAAAGGCGGCATGGGTTTGTGAGATGGTAGGGAAAAATAAAAGGGACTTGAGGCAGGAGTGGGGGATTTGTAGGGGTATTAAGGCATTGCACGCCTGCTGGCTTGTGCTTTATCCCACTGTACATTCCAGTGGTGCAGTGTGCAAAACTTTACAGCCCTCAGCCAACAAAAAACGTAAAGAGTTTGGTAGTCCGTGTGCAACTACTATCACCCTTGAGAAGGACCATCTCAATCCATCTACTGTCAGCTGTCTTGTCTCGCCTCTGTGTATGTGCTCGCGTTTCAGCTGATCTACTTCATCTCTGACAGGGGGGCAGAGCTCGTGGACTAACAGCTGGGAAATCTGTGCCCCCCACTGCCCTTGCGCTCCTCCTCCCACCACCCACTCTTTCTCCCTCTCACTGCCCTACCAGGTCGGCCTACTGACGGCTAATAAAAGAAGCGGCCCTTGACTGTGAACAGCTGGGTTCCTGTGATCTAACTCGGCAAGCGGCTTGCTGGGGCTTTTTCTCTGTGAGCGGAATAGTAAAACACACTAGAATAGCACAAGAATGAGGGCGACAAATACAGTACACAGAGAGGATTGGGATAAATGGGGAAAAAAAGGGGCATAAAAGTGGGAGCGAGAGAGAAAAGTGAGAGCGCAGACGTACTAGCATGCAGTGCTAAGCCAGAGGAAGGGAGCTCAGTGGCTGTCTTGTCCCTAGCTTTTCATGGCCTAACCAGCTAATCAATAGCACAGAGAAACACTATTTCAGCTGGCTCACTGAGCTCTCTGTACAGGAGAAATACTGAGAGTGCCAACTCAGTATCTGTTATTTCTTCTCCCTCTACACTGTGTGACAGCAGTATTTCTTTTAATATATTTAACTGATACACAGGAAGTGATGTATCTTGTAGAGTGGTGAGTGTGCACCTACGCAGGAATCAGACTTGGACGTTAGAGGGAATGCAGTGAGTGGGAGCGGCTGAAGTATCTCATTGAGAAAGCTCATACTGTTTGTATAGCAGAACTACTAAAGTTTTTTTGGCAAAGAGAAGAAGTGGGTTTGAAAGGATAAATAATCAAAATGCTGACCATAAAAGAGCAAAAATAACCATCTCATCTACCATTAATAAAATCAAACGCAGCAAGCAGAGTGATTGCAAGAGGCTGTGAGGATTTCTTTAGATATCGGCGCTGCTTTGAAACAAAATTCTTTTAGTCCTTAGAGACGGCTTTGATGCATCTCTGGGAGTGCAGAGACTGTTGGGAATGGACCAGGTCCTCCCCTCTCTGCTGTTGGCATTCCAGTCTCGAGAGAGACGTGAGAGTGGCAGCGTTACTCTAAAACAAGGACTCCAGACGGGGCATGGGTGGGGGCTGTGATGTGAGGCTTAAAATGTGGCAGACTTAAATAGCTGCGCATATGACCCGTCATGCCTGACCTACGCTCTCTTATCACACTGCTGTTCCATAGATATCTTTTCTAATTTTGCGCGTGTGTGCGCGCGCGGACAAGTATGTGTGCAGCGGGGAAGTTGGTGAGTATGAAAGACGACTCCAGATGCTCCCAGCTGGCTGTTGCCCAGTGAGGCTAATACACTTCTGCCTGCCTAATTAGAGCACACACTCACACACACATGCAGAGTCGACCCCTCCTCACCACTCATGTCCCGCTGTTTCAATGGGTTTATGGTAGGAAGAACATATGCCCCCCCTGTGTTTTATACAGGACACACATGCAGACAGCTAAACAAACAACCAGGGGCTTAATTACCTCATAAGGGAGGCCAGGGGTGAGGGCTGCAGATGAGTCACAGTAGCATAATGTAAAAGGATGTGCAATGCAACCAGGGAAAATGCAATACACTCTGCTGTAAATGCAACTGATTTGTGGATTTTTGATTAAAGTGGTGACTCAGAGGCAAAAAACTATTCAGCAAAAAAAATGATCTGTGATTGCAAGCAGTGTGGGAGTCTAACTAGCTCTTTTAATATCTCAGCTGCTTCGTGAAAACACACAAACTAACGAGACCACCCTTGACTCGCTAAAATAGGGAGGGTGTGTGTTGGTTCTCATAGAAATAAAGGAGCATGAAATAATTAGCCTCTGAACTGGTAGGCCCTCAACGTATGTAAAAGCTGATCAACATATTTTTCTTGTCAGCCGTAACAGGAATTGACTCTGGATGCCATATGGACATATGTGTGTCTGGATGTGCTTGCCACGCTGACCCTTTCTTTAGGCTGTCGAACAGCAACACGGCACTCCGGCGGCAGCAGTACTCCCTCACAACACATCTTGTCAGACATTTCCTGCCAGCCTGTCAACGCTGGGCTGTGTGTGGCAGCTTGTCTTTTTTTTTTCTCTCTCCTTTTTTTCTTTTGTCTTGTTGGCGCAAACACATAAAACAGCAATATAAAAAACTCATACCATCTGCAGGAAGAAATCAGTACTGAGTTTAACTACGGTTTACATAATTACCTTTAAAAATAAACCCACTTTCCTTTTTTTTCCCTTTTATACTTGCACAACATCTCTGTTATCAGGTCTCTCTGAGGAAAAAATTGTGAAATTTATTATATATTTACCTAACATAAATCAATTTTTTAATAAACAAACTATTGCCCATACTTATGAGACAAGATTTGATAACAATATCAGACATTGCCTACATCTACTCAGTATTGCACAGAGGCAGGAATCCAAATAAGGCAGGGGGCTTGTCAGTGCTTGAACATCAGCTTGCAAGTCATGTCTGACCACAAAGCAAGGTCTAAAAGGGTAAATGATAGCCTCAAAACAACACACACAGGAGCAGTGCCAAATGAGGACATAGGGGGAGGGGGAGGGCGGTCCGGGGCAGTGGAGTAACAGAGAAAGAGATCCCAAGGTCAGTGTTCTGGGGCCGGCTACAGACGAGGGAAGAGAGATGGCGTGGACAGATGTCAAAAGTGATAAGCGTCAGGCCTGACAAGCTCCAGCTTGGCTATCAGTTACTACTCCGAGCCTGGGGTCGGGCCGGTGCCAAGACAATGCCAACGCCTCTCTGTGACGATCAGTGCCTCCGGAGGTTGTGCAAAATGGCTGCCGCCATGCCAACGCATTATTACGAGTCACTGGCTCGGCAATTTTTTTTTTCTCAAAGGAAGTGCCATCTGTGAGTGACAGCGGGGCCTCGGCCATTTATTTTGAATGCAGTAAACAAAGCTGCCATTTTTGCATTTTGAGGGTCTAGATGCTTGCATATTACCACCGGCAAGGCTGTTTGTTGTCATGGGAGATATTAAGTGCGGTGTGATGTATATCCTTTCTCCATCTCCATTCATCTAGTCCAATCCATGCTCTCTTATAAGCATCACTCAAGCAGCAGGACAAAATAAATCCTCATTTTCACATTTGAAAGCAGGGTGGACAAAAATCCAATACTCAGGAGAGTGCTTGGTCTTGCTTTAAGCATAACTGCTCATGAGAAGAGAAGGGGGGCATTGGGAAATAAATCGATATCAGGCCATTTACTATGATATTCTGTGGTCATTGATGATCTGTCAAACCATTTATTTCAGAGTCTGAACTGCACACCAAAATCATTTTCCAAAGAACTTTCTCTACATCCAAAACAAATAATGAATAACTCGCAAATCGATACAGTGTGCTTTATTGAGCTCACATGCTTGACTTGAGTCTGGCACCTGGCCATATTGTTTTTCATTTGCAAGATATCCTCTTCTCTTCCTCCTTTGTTCTGCGTTGTATCAGACTAAATAATAACAAAAAGATGTGGATCTTAAATGATCTGCATGTACAGTGTTTTCGACATGAGCCATAGTAGAAAGACTACATCTCTTTTAGGGATAGCAAAGCTCCGTTGCACCCTGCCAGCTCCATTGAATCACATGTTTCCAGAAGAGAAAAAACAAACCCAAACTTAGCAGACTGATTTGACTGTTGAATATATAGAGGCTCAACAGTGTGAATGAAAAACATCCGGCACCCTTGATCAGCGCCTCTCAAAGGGCCTTGGGTTTCTCAATGGAATCAGCCTTGGCAGTGCCACATCGACCCGGGTCACACCCCGCTGTTCTACTGAGTGGGGCTGAATAAAATCATCGCTGGCAGACTGAGAGCTCGCCAGGGAAGGGTCAACTGCTCTGACCCCCAATGGGAGGCCAGGCCCCATCTTCCTGAAAAAAAAAAAGAAAACACTACCCAAAAAAAAAGCGCCCATGTCAGCAGGATGCTACCAGAATCACTGGGAGAGAGGTTCCGCGATGAAGTTTTGAATGACAGGAAAACTAGCATTTTGTGCAGTATTTGACAGGGCCGCAGACCCTGCTCTTTGAGGAGGTCTGCTTTCAAAGAGAATTGGTCACAAGCCAAAGCAGTTAGCAAGGGCTGCAGAATGTATAAGAAATGTATTGTCTTGAGAAAAGATGAGATTGGAGAGGACAAAATAAGAAAAGCAATTTCCTTTTTTTAAGTGAAGAAAAACATTATGCCTCCCAGTTACAGTAAAAACTACAGCAACGGGCACCAAGATCAAGCTTCATTCATCACATGCCTTCATCTCACCTACTCGGGCATTCCTGTCTGCATAAGCACTAGCAAGTGACTACCAATTGTCACTGACCCACTCAACTCCACCATCTAAGGGTCCCTCTTGGGTCATGGCCTCAGTGTCACACAAGCCGGTGGACGAGAGAAGGATATTGATTATCAATAAACTCATTAAGAACGCAGAGAAGGACTTTCCGCTCAGACACAACAATTTGTTTCTGTCAAAATAAGAGCTTAGCAGTCAGATTGCTTTCATGGATTCACTTTATTCTTTCGCCCTTTTGAACTCGTTGTTTTTTAAATGAGCATTGGCTCCAAGCCATTTCAGTGATTTTAATATTAGCTGTCCCTAACTATATTTAAACCTAAAGTCAGACAGTTACGTGAATGTGCATAATGTAATGGCTTAACAATGAGGGTAATGGAAAGACTATAATTCTGATAACACTGAAATTCTGGCAGTTATTTCTTGGTTTGGGACACTGGCCATTATTTTACAGAATGAGCAATTGATAGTCATATAGTGTCATATATCTGCTCCTCTTGTGTTGTGCATCTGCTATCCCTGATGTTCGCTGGCAGCTGACCATATCTGTTTCCATTCTATCGGCATATTATTTTTAATACGATGTGAAGCTTTCAAGGTTGTCAAATCTGGCACATTAAAATTAACATGCATTCTGCCTACATTTATATAACCATATAAGGTCTATAAATATGTGAAGGTTATTTCATTTTCTCTGTACTTATTTTGCAATTATTTCCCTACCACTAAGGTTTCTGAAATGATGCCAACCTACACCAATGCAGTTCCGTTTCAGGACAGTTTACATCTTTTACAAGGAGGTTAACCTTGCGTTTGGGACCCGAGACAGCCATTTTGTATCTGCCTTTGAACTACTGTTTAGGGAATCCTTCTTGCTGTACTGGAGATGCAGGGAATTAAACTTTCCCAACATATCAATGATGAACTGTCAAGGCATCGCCCCTTTGCACCCGCTATGACGCTTCTGCTCTTCAGGCCCTGGAAAGGATGTGCCTGAAGATCGAGATACCGACTGAGGACGTGGACGACTACTGTTATCGCAGCGCTGCCATTAATAAGATCGCCCGGTGGCTTGTGTCCCGAGGTTTGCTGGTCTGTGTTATCAAGCTTCGGGACAATCTAAAATGAAACAGCGCTGGAAATATGGCGCCACTGTGACAGGGGGTAAAAATGGGAAGAAATGTGATGGGCCATGGTGTCAGTGTGGTTAATCGAAAATAATGGCCAGCAATTTATAGTTGCCGTCCTGACCAGCACTGGATGTACTGATGCAGGAGATCGAATTTTAATGTGTACATTCCATCACTTCATACAGGCTACTGATGTTTAGGGCCCCAGCCAAACGGCACATGAATCTACCGGTGGAGGTTATCATAGAGCAGTAATAAACTGGGAAACACTCTAAAAACAGACTCTGCCTGTTGGGTTCGTGTGTGTGTGCGTGCGCGTGTGTGCCAGCATATGTTATAGAACCTTGTTCAACATTAGGATGATTTGACAGTCATCTGATTTCCACCTGCGGCCATTGTCATAAATAAACGGAAACGGGAGAGGGAGGAGGTAAGCTCATGGGAGATGCAAATGAAGGACACCTGCTGTGTTGTTGAGACCACAGGGAACCGTGAGACCCATCAGTATTTTTCCTCATTTGACAAGAGTCCATCTAATCTCCCTTCCTCCCTCGTTGCTCTGACTGCGCTCCCCTGGTGTTAAACACTTGAAATGGATCCTGGGGAAAAATAATTCCAGATGCTGTACGGTCCCATGGTGCTTAGTTATGCAGCATTGGTTTATGCTGTCATAAAGCTACTACAGTCCTGAAATAATCAGAGTAACTGCAGCATTTGTCAGTATAGCGACTGACAGCAGCAGGAGCAGATCAAACCAACTTAATTACGTATTAATAAATTAATTATTTCCTAGTTTTAGAAAGAAAAAGTAACCCATTTGTATAGCCATCAGTTTCAAGGTTTAGTACATGCAATTTTTTTTTTCTACAGCAGCTGCAAAGTTAATGCAAATGCTTGTGTGAGCATCACTAACACTCCTTTCAGACGAACACAGTGACCCGTGTTAAACCTGCTTTGGATGTGAACCTAAACCTAGTTTTGTGACCCAGGCAACAGTTTTGGCTGTTTTTATCAAAGGTGTTGGAAAATAAAAGATAATCAAGTTGAATTCTTGCAGTAATGGAACTGTTAATTACTGATATTTTGATTACATGCCACTCAATAAACTCAAGACAACCAGAAGTAGATCTCAAGTGTTGCCAGCAAAGCACCATAAATCCATGTGTGCACTGGTACATAGGGATTGACTAAGCAAATGGATGAATGGCAGAATGGCCTAAATTGGCTCCTAATGCACATGTCTTGTGCTGTGTAGAAAAAAAAAAAGGTGGTTATTGGGAAGGAGAGGAGGTCGATGTCACTTTCTGCTCCGATCTATGCTGTTAGCAGACTACAAGCGGCACTTAACCAAGACATTACAGAGCCTTTTGCTTTTTGTGATAATGCCTACCTGGAAGGGACTTGAGCAGTGGCAGACACGTGTTTGCTGTAGGGAGACAGCTAATGGCAGGATGGATGTGGATTTTCTCATTGGCCTGTGGGAATCAGTAACATAGGCCGTGGTATGAGCATGTGATCTCTATCGTGTCATATGGAAGTGAGCAAAGCTCAGCTTGACTAATCAGGAAAGTGGTTTGGTATGAATGTTATTCAAAAGAGCTACTGATCAGCAGGTCTACACTGAAAGACAGAAATTATACATCAGCTGTGACTCATGCTCCTCAGTATTAGGTAAACTCACTCATTAAGCTCAGACTGTATTGTCGGTTCCCTCGGCTCGGAGCACAAACACCAAATAACCTCCTATAGGGCTGAAGAGGTAGAAATCAGCTGCATACAATTTTTCTTTTACACCGAGTCATTTTCTGCATTTCAATCCTGACGTCAGAGCTCTTAATGAAGACAGCGTAGCTCACCGCTGCCGAGTTCTGCACAGCCAGTCTAAAGATTTTATTTCACTGCTTCCACAGCTTGCCTTATTTCACTATGGCTTAATGAGAGTCGTTTGGAATAATAGGCTTCCATTGAACGGAGGCATCTGCATCCACACAGCTCTAAATGAGTGAGCTAATTTCCAAAGATAATCACCTCTCCTGCTGTGTTTTTATGCGGAGATGCTGTAGATTTTTAGCCTCGGATTTAATGAAGTCAAAAATTACCTCCAATCCTCCGGTAAGGTCGGCGGAAGCTGAACGCGTCACTAATATTTGTCTTTAAATCGTAAAAGAAAGGGTGTTATTTTCACAAACATGGCAGTTAATGCAATGACTAATGCCACTATCCCGAAATATTTGAACATTTTAAAGTCTGAAATACTATATTACCTTTTCTATTGACAAAAAGTGAATAGCCTTTTTTTCCATCAGCACTTTATTACATAACAATTGGCATGTTTTTACAGTTGTGATGAAAGCAACACCAGGTCACAAGTGAACCAGTCAGTCTGCCATTAAGAGTCCATTAGCACTGCTAAACTACGGCCAAATTTAAAGTTCCTTGTCAGACTATTCAATAAATGTACAGTTAAACTAAACAACTGGCCAAAATTTGAATATAAAAAGTTGAATGAGAATGTCCTTCAATTCTGCTGCTGTGAAAGATATTGGCACAGAGGCCATGCTGAGGGCAGCCATCAGATCCATTAGCTCAGCACATAATCATCAAAACTTTCTTGCTGCAAAGAAATCCTTGGCTTTACTGTCTGCTTGAAATATGCCTCGATCTGTGCTACAGAGAAATTTTGACTGGCCCAACTGAAGCACTTCATGCTGCTGTAGAGACATAAAAAGAACTACAAACGCTTTTTGCATGTTTCCAAGAGCAAACAAGTGAGATTTCTTAGGATGCCTGGGTAATGAAGTCCACTGGGACACTCAGAGACACAATTAAAGGATGAAGTGAGCTCTCTTTTTCACTGTCTCTTCTGTCTCCCTCTTTCTTCCTCTCCACTCTCTCTCTTGTCCTGTCCCTGTGTGTGTGAGAGCGTTGTCACTGATGACACAGAAGCTGTGGCGTCATGCAGTCACTGCAGATGGCAAATATGAAGGGGGAAAAAAAACGGGACAGGAAGGGAGGAATCGCTTACAAACAGCGTAGGCCATTTTGACAGAGAGAAACCCTGGCTTGTCAGAACAAATGGGAAAGGTCACAAACTGTGACAATGTAGTAATGTCCCATTCACTGAACTACACTCTCCTTTATTTAACTTCCCACTTTCACGTCAACTAACTTGTCTTTAAAAAAATGTCATGCCCTTTTATTTCTGTAAAGGTTGCACTGGAGGCAGCCACAAGCAAGGGAGACGGAGCTGTTTATCACATTCACTGTGTATTTATGCAGTTAGGCTAGAGAGAAGCTGTCAGTAATTTGGCAACATTTACAGTACTTTCCCCCTCGCGGCTCTGTTGGAGTGGCTGTTGCAAAAATTTATACAATATGAAAGAAACAGCAGCAGAGGTTAATTCCCTGGTGCAGTGTTATGCAGGCTGGCAGTCCAAGCGGAGGAGCAAGACAACAATATGGCTAGCAGCTAGCGCAGGACATCCTCCTCACAGCTTTGTGTTTAGCTTATCACAATAGACGGTCGGGAAGGTTTCCAAATAACGGCAGAGGGTGGGAAGATGGGGGAGAGAGCAGAAGGAAGGGGAAGGAAGGGATTGCATTGTAATGTGTTTTCATGGCTACCAAATGAACCTTTCTATAGACTGTGACACAAAGAGCACTGTAAAACACACACACACAGACACACACTCCTCTTGGGCTGTCACAGGAATGAAAATCAGCTATGGCAAAAGGAAAATCCACTTGCTGTATTAAAAGCTTGAGGTGTGACGGCCAACATCAACAGCTAAATTGCCATCCGTCCACATGTTTTGTATTTTTTTTAATGCATATTAGCTTTCTCTCTGAGTTAATACTTTTAAAATAAAACCTGCTGTAATTGACGCCTTTTTTCCTTGTCTAGACCCGAGGCAAGCCATCAACTATGGATGACACTTAAAGCTGGTAAGCCATTTCACAGTCAATCTAAATCTCAGATTCAACTACAGCCATGGTGGAAAGGTTTCCGTAGGGAAATTGCCTTCAAACCATTCATTTGTGTATCAAAGTTACTTTATAGATGGCGTTTAAGTCCATAGAAGAATGTGTTTTTGGTCCATCCACCTTTCCCTTGTTTGTTTTGTTGCTTTGTCTCTACTTTTTACCCTCCAACTTTCATTTATGCCTTTCCCAACTCCTAGTCCCGCTAAACATGTGTTCATATGTGTGTGTTAGCATCCCTTTCTCTCTTATCCCCTCAACCTCAAATAATTCCACCACCTCTCTTTGCAGGACTGTGTATTGGTACTCAATATTTTTAAAGTAACAACATAAATAACCCAGTACCAAGTAGTATCCACACTTCTCCAGTCAAATGCTACCTACATTCAATACTTTTTATACCCAGATCTAAGAAAAAAGACTATTTGTATGATTTTGCTCGCAGCCAATCACAAGCATTTTTCGATTTAATATAGCCTATTATTGGCCCACTTCTGCAGCAGCTACGACCCATACAATTTGTGGTGTGATAAAGTTCAATGTGGTGTATTTGCAGTTTAGCGTGCCAAGATGCCATCAAAACATTCAAAATATAGCTATACTACACACCTGTGGCATATGGTGGCATATTATGCAACTGAATCCTTCCATTCAAATGATGGGTGTCGAATAAAGTTGAAAACAAAAGTATCAAATGAAGTTCCTCTATTGGTATTGGTCCGTTGGTATCAGTATCACTTTAAGGGCACTGGTATTGGTACTGGTACCGTCATTCTTTAAACCCTACCCAGCCCTAATGTCATCCCATTTTTATACAAACCCCATATTAGCCTTTTCTACCAAGGGACCTGATCCCAGGCTTATGTGTTACTTGACATCATGTAACCCAAGTAGCATGTTTTGTTAAACTTTCACAGATTGAAGGAAAAAAGGAGAGGGCCGTACTCAAGCATTCCAATTCTCACGTACAAACTCTCCCTTTCTCACTGTCAAACACACACATAAGGCATGATGGTGTCTGGTTACAGCGACGCTAAAACTCTCCTGGAATGTTTCTTTAGGGTAGATCGACGGGAGAACACATGCAAGGACAAGGTAGGGGTAGGTGGAGGATTAAGTGTGGCAGCTTGGGTTACGCTGCCCTTCACCTGACATGGACTTCTCTTAAATAGCGTGAGAAATTTAGTGGAAAATCTTCGTGTTAGAGGTCACGGAACTTCTAGTTAACTTTACCCTCTAGGATTTGGGGATGTCATGGACGGCTGATAGTATTCTCCAAACTCTGCACCTGGAAAATTTGTATCTGGGTGTGAGGTGTGTGATTGAAAATACCTCTCATTGGGCCTGTGAATGGATGGTATAATGTAGCTGTGACTGTGGTGTGACAGTTCGACAGGGCCAATTTCTCTTGCCGCAGCTCTCATGACTTGATGACTTTCTTCGTCGCATGGCCTATTTCACGCCTGTGCAACTATCAACATGAAATTATTATGATGTGGATCTGCCTTACATGTTGAGTCATAAATAACTTAGTGACTTCATGGGGTTTGGTATGTGTAGCTTATTTATGTCTATCTTTAACTCTGAGCTATTTGTGGTATCTTGAGCCATTCTGCATGAACTTCATTTAAGAGTAACCTAAGTCTTCTAAACAGCTCTGGCTAAAACTGCCTTTCTATGTTTAACTGTTGCCATCTCATCTCCCAGTAGATTTGCGTATACACAGGTCCAAATATAGTTAATTGCCAAATGGGTTCATGGGGCTGTAAAAGTGAGTGAATACTCATGCCTTATTTGCTGATTCTGTGACTAGCAGTCAGAATGCTTCTCTACTGTTTGGATGCTCGATGTGAATGAGTAGGATGGGTTTTAATAAACTGCCAGAGCAATCCCTGGTACCTAAGGAAATTTAAACACTGGTATTATTCTATAAATACATAGTTGGGGTCATATGCGCCATAGATTTCTAGCCTGACTAAATATAAACAAGGCCCGTCTGCGTAGTGTTATCTCTAACGGCGTGATGCAACTCTCCGAAACCCCTCTGAAATAGTTCCTAAAATATACATGAAAAGAGAACGGAAAGATACACCCGTTCTTCTGTGTCGGCTGTTTGAAGACGCAAGCACAACCTTCATCTGTCATCCCTAAAATATCACAACGAGGAAAGAAATAAAGGAAGGAAGGAAGACGGGAAGAAACACTGAATGGAAAAGACAAAGAAGGCTCACGCTTCGGATGGAGTTGTCAGCATTGCTAGCACCACTGAAGCACATCTGTATGAGCAACATTCCTGTTCTGGTATGATGAAAAAAAATGACAAAATACCTAAAAGTTTCCTTTCAGGTCTTGGCAGGTTTGAAATAGGCAGGACAAGGAAACGCTGCAACTCACATTAATGTCTAATACTTGCTCATTTTTTTTCCCACACAGAGCTCTGTATTCCCCCCGGGCTACCATTTGCTTTGCAAAATGCATGCATGAAATTCTTGAGACCAGCCTCCCCACGAGAGTCTAAATAATAGATTACCAACACAGCATCCAGCCTGCGCTATAACTTCAGCCCCAACTGTCTGGCCTCATTAGCGAGGGAAGTGTAAAAGATAGCCAGCTGCTAGCCCAGGTGACGGCGCTCAGCTCTGGCCTTTGGCAGTAGTGGCCCACCCTAAAGAGAATATACGGCGTCTCGCTCTGTGCAATTCATCTTGTAATCCGCCTTAAAGCTGCTAAGCTTCCGTTGATGGCAAATGAATGGAGACCAATGGCAGGAAAGATGGAGACAGAGGGACAAGAGGGTGAAAGTTTCAGTGAGCGGCACGGGGAGGGAAGAAAAGGACCAAAATGTGGTAGATTCATCTGAGAGGAATGACAGAGGGAAAGGCGGTTGGTTTGGGCCGTCTGGTCAGAACCAGAGGTGACCTAAGCCATTTTCATCCACTGATTGTCCCCCTTTCTCCCTCCTTCTTCCTCTCGCTCCATCTCTTTTCACTCTCTCCTCTGCTGCTCTATCTCTCTCTCCCCCTCTCTCTCCATGTTCGCTTCCAAATGGCAGTCATTATACCGGACATGAAAAGTCATTTTAGTTCCGCCTGGCTTCTTCAAAGCAGCTAGCTATAATTGCAGATTGAGTAGGGAGAGAATGCTGGGGTTACACAGAATTTAAACATTGACTCCTAACCTTGCAGTGATGCAGGAATTTAACTTTGGATTCAAAAAAAGGGAAGGATAAATGAGGAATAATACAGAATCAATATTTATACAAGGTTGATGTTAGTCAGCCTCAGTACCCTGCCTTTCTCTGTACAATGCTTCTCACTTTGCTCGTGAGATATCCATACGTTTAAACATCTCCCTGTGGACATGTGGGTGCCAGACTCTCTGAGCGGATTGGAGGCACTGGATCCCATTACAACACGTGTCACTTCAAGAATTATGGCACAGATTGGGGAAACACTTCCAAATTATGAAAAATCCATCCACTATTAAATGCATTCCTCATTCGTGAAATTGCTATGTGGCAATGTCACTGCACTTTTTAATGGAATTTTCTCTTCTTTGCCAATTCCAGTGGGAGTCTGGGAAATGCAAATGGCCAACAAATCTCAGTCACCATTGTTCTTAAGCTTAATTTAAGATAAAAGTGAGGTCTTACTTTAGGTTTATTTTACGGAAGTAATTTTATGGAGAGCTGCGGCAGTAACAAACACTGTGTTTTGTCTGTTCTCAGGATTAGTTCTATCATTTGTACACAGCCTTTCACATCCCTGTGTGTGTGTCTGCTCATATCTGGCATGTGTGTATGTGCGCTAGTGTTTGCAAGCTTGCATGTGTTACAAATTCAGCCCCGAAACAGTTTACAGTCCCAGAGGGTCATATATATATATGTTGCCTTTTCCCAGTTTACGAGCTAGCCACCAGCCTGAGCCGAGCACCCCTCCCTTGCACTTATCTCTTGCACCCTTCTATTTGGCACAGCAGGTAGCGTAATTGTTCTTGGAAAGAGCCTATCAACTAAAGGCTCCATTTTTGACTTCTCGTCGCAGAGACCTTTATCATAACACCCCATTTTTGCCCGGCTCCAGGCTCTAACCGCAGAGTGCCTCTGAACAAAAGTGTTTCAGCTAAGTCATTCCCTTTTGATGGAGGATGGAGGGGGGCTGTGCGAGGAGGGAGGTGGAAAGATAGAGAATATAGACTGGGAAATATATCTTCTGTAGGAGACCCTCCCCGCTGTCCACTCCCTCAGCCCCCAACCCATGAAACGCAACCCCTGCTAACTCTCTTGCGAGCAGAAACAAATTCTAAAACTGTCATACTTTAATTGAAATTCCATCACTTGTGTGGCTGCTATTGTGGAATAATTTGATAAAGCTGTGTGACATGAATGCACAGAGCCGACCGCCACTTCTATTTCTTCCTCCAGCTTTTATTTCCTCATTCCGCCGGTTATTCAAATGAACCTCAGTGGATTCTGCTCTCAGCCTTTCCAAAAATTAAGATAAGAAGAAATGAGACAATGGGAAGGGCATAAAAAGAAATAATGTTTTGGGTTGCAACACAATCAGAATGAATGCTTGAAAAATATCACCAAGCTACCTTTTCATACCCCATCACTTTCATTCTGGCAATATTTGAAACCAGAGTTATTAGCTTTCACTTGCTCTTCAGTTTTCGTCTAATTAGCTTTAACTCTCTCAAAGCGCTAATAGTGACAGGCTGTTAGTTGCTAGATGGGGGATGATCCAAAATGGAGGTCAAGGGCAGAATTCCAATCCTCTGCCAGTGCCACTGACCCCGATCCAAATCCATACCAGCATACTCCCTCCCCCTCCATGTCTTCACAACTGGCTACAGGCGTTTGGCATCCATCATATCTCCTGAAACCCAATCTGCAAGCAAAGGACAGCTGCGGCGGAAAAGCAGTCCTCCCTGTTTCTGACACATCGGTACCCCTCATGTACGCCAAGCCTGGAGGCAGAGCCTCTAGGCAAAGCGTTCGAACTGCGTTGCGGCCAGCACTAAATTGAACCATGTTGGAAGTGACACTACGCTTAGAATACACACAAGTCAATTTCACTGAGGGAGATGCATGTAGTGAAATCAGGATGAAAGGATGAGGAAACAGGGTACTTTTTTTTCATGGTTCTTCATGATTTTGATGAGAGTCATCTGAGACACCGAGACAGAAAGAAGGATATGAGAAAGGACAGAGAGAAAACAAGAGTAACACAAAGAATAGGACTAAATAGGAAAGAACAAGCTCAGCGATAGCCCTGTGCTCCCTCCACTGCCAAATAATATTTACGCCTCAGCTTTCTGCCCTGACAGGGTGATGGACAGTAGAGGTGATTTTGCCTGGGCGTGAAAATAGGCTTCTTATTATTCCAACCCAGTGGCAACTTGAATATCAATAAAAACTGCTAGCGTTCCCCTATGTGTAAAACCAATGCCCCGTAGCGGTGGTTTTTATCAAGCAACCCACCCTTGACGCTAGTTATGCAGTACTAGAGGTTACGGGAGGAAATGCTTGCCAAGTAAATAAGTGAGTGAAGCGATTGAATAGAGGGGAAAAACACAGCGGGACCGGGGCCAAAGTGAACCAAGGGTAAAGTCATGATCACTTCATTATGCTGGAGTGCAGCTCAGTGTTGTGCGAAATCAAACTGCTTTCTCATTTGTCACAATGCATCAAGCCGGCCTCTGTGAAGCGGGTTTGCAGTCGGCTGGAGGCCCCTGACGCACAGGCGCACACATCGGTTGATGAACATGAGGCAAAAAAAACTATAAGATATAGAAAAAAACCATACGCCCATGTGCAGATACACATATGCAATGTACAGTACACATACCAACACTGCTATGACACATACACTTTACTATCCTCCTGCTTTTTTTTTCTCCAACATGACCTCTACCAGTCAAACTTCCCCTGCATCCGCCAACCACCCACCCTGCCAGCTAGCCAGCCGGCCTGCCAGTCAGTGGGTAGTTGTTAAGGGCTGTTGCTGGCACAAAATAAGCTAGAATACACCCACTGGATTACAGAGGGCAGGCAGTGAGGGGGGTGATTGCTAACAGACCTATTGGCACTCCATCTCCTCCAGCTCCAACACCACGGCGCCTGATAATTGTGGCCTCTATGTTTACGTATCCATTTTTGTAATGTAAGTGTTGATTTCTCATTCCACACTCGTAATAGGGGCCTTGGCCTTGGAATTCCTGAAGTAGCGCTAACACACACAGGCATAGGCACACACACACACGTAAACACACATACACACAAACTTTTTTCTCACTCTTTTTGTCTGCACTTGAAAATAAACCAGTGAGTCAGAGCTACTTGGCTGTGCTAAGACAATGGGACTGTGAGGTGCAGGCACACTTGTTTGTAAGAGGGCTTGGCTTTGCGCCGAAAAAGGACTTGGATAAGGGAATGTTGAAAGCTCCCGTAGCCCTTCAGGATGACTCAGTTACATTAAATTCACTGCTGTCAAAGAGCTCATATCTGTGAGCTTAACATTTAACCCGCATATGTTGTAGCGCTTAAAAAAACACTCCGCCAGGTCAGTGTAGGTTAGAGAAGTCATACAAGTAAAAAGGACATCTGAAAGACATTGTTGACTTCTCTCTAACATTCTGTCTTCAAAATACCCCGGTGTCCCTTCTAGACACTGTCAAAAATGTGGGATATGATTTCCGAATGTGCTTCAGGCACAAAAAGCTGGAGAAAAAAGTACATCGGCAGGCACGCAAAAATGGCCCAACTCCCTTATAGGCACTTTCTAAAGCCTTATATCATTTTTCAATTTAATGGCTTGCATGCCATGAACTGTTTGTATCCTTCACACACACACTCACACACACACACTCACGCACACTGCTGAAAGCTTGACTCATTTCTCTTTTCATTTCCTTTACACTATAATACAGAATTACCTTTTCACAATTTACCATTTTTTTACTCCCCACAAAAAGCTACATGCTATTTTGGAGGATTTAGAAACGCCACTGAGAAAAGGATGAGGGTTTGAGAGAAGATGGCCGCATCAGTGCCGCTTTTCCATGACTGAGACACTTTGCTCCCTTCAGCGACTTTGGACAGCAGCACTTTAAGCGAGCACCACCTTAATGCATATCCATTTTGTCTCCTCTTTTGAGTGCTGCTGTCGCAACAGCGAAATTGGAAATCGAACGTGTGGTGACAGCGTTAATTGCGCTGTGTCAAAATTGGCCAAGTGCTAATTGTTGGAGCTGGGAACTGTAAAACATGAAAGACAGTGGAGGCGCTGGGAGGTGCTCTTCCAGAGTGCTTACTGGCTATATACTGGGAATTGCTTGAGCAAACACACATGCACACTAATTTGCATGCTTGAACACACACACACACACATACTGGCCCTTCGAACACCTCACTAGCCCACACCGCCTTCAATCACCGCCTTTTCATTTGGCTCAGACAGCAATATATTACACCGCATACGGTCAGATTGTTCCACACCATAATGCCTCCTTACATATTGTAGAATACAAATCCTTAATTTCCAACAAGCTCATTGATACATAGCCAGCTATTTTATGAGCTTTGGAAATGACTATAGCTGTTAAAAATATTTTCTACATGCTGCCTAAAATCCCTTCTTCATGGCTTGTAGCCTCTGCACTGCATTCCCCTCACTGGCTTAGGAGAATGAGTCCCCTAGTGGCCCAACCGGCACACTGAGCACAGGTGGTGTGCACAGCTCTACTGGAAATAAAGGTTCACTTTCACCTGATTGACAGAATATGTTGCGTGACTGACTCTGAGTCTGCCTCACTGATTTTTTTTTATATCAGCTTTTTGAAACATGTGAGCTCTTTAAAAAGCAAAGTCAACTTTAAACCCCGCGAAAATAAAATAAGAAAAAAAAACGTGTTCTAAAAATAAGACGGTTAAGATGAGAGATCTCTGGAGAGTTGCAGGAATGCACTTTGAAAAATTCTTCACTATCTACTTGCTGAAAAGGCTTCCACAAGTCTGAAAGGCTCCATTAAATGAACTGTATTTACATGACAGTGAGCTTAAAATAACATATTTGAGCTGGCGGCTTTTGTTATTTTTAATAACATAACGGGGAACAGATCATCTGCAGCCAACTCAAAAACGCAACTGTGATATATTTACATGGATGTGTGGGGATTATTTATTAACATTAAACAGATTTTGACAGAAGCCGAATCTCCACAATACGCACACCATCACAAAAATATTCCACCTGCACATTCACCGATGTACTAATATCTAAACACATATTAAAATAGATAAATAAACAATTTAATGCTGCTATTTCATGCCGTCCGGGGCGTTTTTCATACTGTTATGTGGCTCGGAGAGCGCTACCTATCCAAGGTTGCGCGCGTCCATAATAATAAACTCTGCGTAAAACAATTATTGACACATGATTTAAACGGTTATATCCCTCACCACGCCAGCCAGCATGTAGCCTGCGTGCATTAGGAGAATAAAGCCAGTCTAAATAGGTGTAACTGGTTCCAGATAATATGTTTGAAGCAACTTCATGAGGCTCTACGCACACCTGAAATCACTGCGGCAGCGACTTCAGTTCCGACTGTCACAATCTCCAAACTCCCAGGCTCGTCAAACAGTCTTACCTTATCACCATTTTTGCGGTCAGTTTGAAACTCAGTCTCTCCTTTATTTTCTGTACAAAGAGAGTTCTTTTTTTACATCCAGTTATGACAGTCTAGTCCCGGGGAAATAAAATAACGTAGAGGAAAGAAATCCGTCCTCAGGTTCTCTTCTTCTTCTTCTTTTCCCCCCCGGTTTCTTTCCTCGAGTTGTCCGTCACCAACGCGTAAACGGTCTTCGGGGGGCGATAGGACGAAAAACACGCACGTGGAGGCGTGTGTGTGTGATATATTCTCTGGTTAGGCTCTGTCTGTTTGGTGCTCGTTAGATCTTCATTGAATTGAACGTGGCGAGACTGTGGTTGTGTTTGAAGAGTGCGGTGTGGCTGGGACACACAGCCCCCTCGCGCTCGCTCTCCCCTCTCCCTCTCTCTCTCTCTCTCTCTCTGTCTCTCCTTCTCTCACTCTCTGTCTGTCTGTCTGTTTGTCTGTCTGTCAGTCTCCCTCTCTCTCTCCCTGCCGAGACCCGAGCACGGACTGAAACCCCAGGCAGAGAAAAACGGGAGAATGAGAGAGAGAGGGAGAGAGAGAGGGAGAGGTGTGTGTGTATGTGTGAGTAGGAGGGGTGACGTCACTCGGCGAGGTCCCACTTTCCCAACTCTCCTGGATCAACTTTCCCCCCCAAGTCCACTGCAGGAATGTGCACTTGGACATGGCTATTTTAGAGTTGTGTGTGTGTGTGTGCGTGGGCGAGTGTTTGGGTCTGACTGCATAATTATTTTCAGTTGGTAAACCGTGAGAATATGACTGCATGTGTGAGCCCACATGTGACTGCATATGTTACAGCTATGCTATCATGAGGGAAGATAGTGAGCACATTCTGCAAATCATGACACAACAAAAAAAAATATATAAAAAGATTCAATAATTTTCCGTGACCGCTTATCCTGTTAGGGGTCGCGGGGGGGCTGGAGCCTATCCCAGCTGACACTGGGCGAGGTTGCCAGGCTGACACATGGAGACAGACAACCATTCATGCTCACATTCACATCTACGGACAATTTAGAGTCACCAATTTACCTGCATGTCTTTGGACTGTGGGGGAAGCTGGAGCACCCGGAGAAAATCCACGCTGACATGGGGAGAACATACAAATTCCACACAGAGGGGCTCTCCCACCCTGGGTTCAAACCCCTCACCCTGGACGGTGGTGCACTGGTTAGCATTTTAGGACAGTGTCGGCCACATTTTAGGACAGTTTTAGGCCCACATTATAAGAATTATTAATGAAAATGTGTAAGTAGTGATACCAAAAGTTAAGACGAAAGGAAACAAAAAATTATCAAAATTGTTCCGAGTGTGTGTGTGTTTGTTTTAGTATCAGTGGTAGCAAAAGTATTCAGATATATTACTAAACACCAAAATGTAAAAAAAAAAAAAATCCATTACAAATAGAAGTACATTAATTTACTGATTTTCCGTAAGCGGTTATCCTGTCCAGTGACCAATTAACCTGCATCATTTTGGATTGTGGGGGAAGTACCCGGAGAAAACCCACGCTGACATGGGGAGAACATGCAAACTCCACACAGAAGGGCTCCCCCACCCTGGGGTCGAACAAAGTAAAAACAGTATTCAGATGTCTTGCTAAATATCAAAATTAAATAAAATAAAATAAAAAAAAAACCCCGTTCGGTTCCGGTCTGCGGCCCCTTGCTGCGTGTCAGTCCCTCTCTCTTTCCCCCCTTCACGCTATACTGTCCTTTCCAGTAGGGGCAAAAAATGGCCAAAATAAATCTTTAAAAAAAAAAAAAAAAAGATGAAAAAAAAAACCCCAATAAACACTGACATGAACTTGGTCAGACTCGAGCCAAAAATTTGATTACTTCAGACTCGACAAAATCAAAAAGGCAAGGAACACAACTTGGACTTTCAACACCAGTGACTCATAACTTCACTTGGACTTTAGCCTTTTGACTTGAAAATACTTGACACCCTCCCCCAAGCCCAGAGATTAAAAAGTATGCTAATAAAAATTGTGCCAGGAATAAATTAATTTCCCTTCATTTCCTGTGTCAACTAATGTTAATGTTCATCTTTTTTTTCCATCTGGACCTGAGACATGTATCAATATGCAATATCACTTTAAAGAAAAAGTTTGGACAAGTTTGAAGAAGAAATATATTGACATTTTTTCCAATATAAGATGAGACAAAAAAAAAACAAGACAAGAAAGAAACATACAAAATTGAGTTTGTTGTGTTACTGGATAAATTCAGGGATGGGCATCAGTACTTGAGTATTTGTTTGGACATCAGTATTTGTTTGATATATAGAGTAATCACCACCTAACCCTATTGCATGTGAAGATTTTATTTATTATTTATTTATTTATTTATTTACTACTTGGAACAGGTTAAATCTTGCGCTCCTTGCCCTGCTGTCTCTTTTTCTCTCTGTTTATCATGAGACTACTGCTGTGGAGGTGTGAGCTCCGCACCTGGGAACAGCTGGGGAGAGTGCGCCTTCAAACACACACACAGTGACAGGGCTAACTGTTAGCATCACACAGCTAATGGTACAGAGTCGAGCCATTTCAGAGTCACTGTGAGCTTATTGAGAACAATAAACACCTCAGTGTCGGACGTTTGCTGCCGCTGCTGTGTTAGCTCATGCTAACCGGGCAAACGTTCACTGACTGGGAGGACAGAGGCTCGAAGACGGCCTTGCAGTGCTGCGTCTAACCTGTGTAATGGCAGGGACGGAGAGTTTGCTCATTTTGTTATGATTACTTTCAATTTGAGGATTTATAGGCTGATAAGTTGATGGCCAATTTACATTACAATTCTTTCATTAGATTTTTTTTGATAGCACTTTGGTACTCCATATCAATTTAATGCAAGCACTCAAATATGGTAGTTACTTTAAGAGCCCATCCCTAGTTATTAGATCTGCATGCTATGAAAGAGAAATGCCAGCACGACTTTTCTATGATTAAGTTCAGACGCACAACTGAACAAATTTTAAAAGGCAGCCATGATATTTGTAAATTTCATGTATTTTTTCTCTGTCGTTAAAATGATGTTACAATTGGTGAAGAGCGCATAATGACTCAAAGTTTAGGACTTGAGACTTTTCAGTCTTGATTTGGAACTCAGTGACCTGGTCCCATCTCTGTAACTCATCATGCAGGCAAAATGGCTCTTTGTCAAATTTACATTATTAGGCCACATATTGTTCAGTTAGATAATTATTAGTAATGCATTAACATGTAAGCAGCATCCACCTATTTTTATACTTTAAAATATGCACCATATTTAAAATGTTTATTAGAGGTTTTAACATCTTAACGTGAAAATGCCTTTGTAGCTGTAGCTGTCAAAGAGATCTGGTAGAGTAAAATGTGCAATACTTTCTTCCTGAAATATAGCGTACCATGAATATAAAGTAAAATAAGTTCAAAATACTTAAGGCACCGCAGAATTGTGCTTAAGTACAATACTTGAGTTAATATATGTATCAGCTTTCCACCGCTTGTCCTCAGCAGGTGAGAGGTCAAGCCTAGCAAACACAGGTACCTAGTGGTTGGGGTACTGTCAGCGTAAACTCCATAAAAATGTCATCATGTACAATAAAGCTGCTACAACTCATCACTGAGAGCCACAGGACACACTATGCGTCCCTGTAGGGATATTTTATTGATTTTGTTGTCGGACTGTGCCTGAATGTGTCTCCATGTCTGTCACCTACCATTTTGTTTATTTTTATCAAAGGCATTGCTTCCATAAGCAGGAAAGCTGCGTTCACATACTGCATCGTGTACTCCAAGGTCAGCCTGTCGCAGCCAAGTTGAGCAGTAACCGCTGTAATCCATGTGTAATGATCAAACACATTTCATGTAATGATTCCAAGACGTGATTCATTCACATTCACGTTACTGAACAGACATAATGGTGCACAACAATGCATAAAGGGACAATATTGCTGCTGATAACACAGTCAAGTGCACGGTCTTCTGATGTAGGGCTACAGAAAAATAACAGCAATGGCCCGGGGAGACAGATGACTATGACCAATTGTGTTTTGAGAAAAGTTGCTTTTGTGGCAGCAACCCAAACCTTCTGATGAACAGCCTAGCCCTGCAGACACCAACATCTAGCATCCAACAATAGTACTCTGAGAGACAGACTACTGCAGTCAGCAGATCTGTTTTCTTACCTGCACTCAGACATGTCATGTATCTGATTGAGTAACTGTGATGGTGATTTATACCTGCAAATTATGCCGAGCTCCATTTTCTAAGGGCAGAATTTGATACAGCCTCCGCATGTAGATTTATAGGCCAAAAGAAAGTGTTGGTTTTGTGACAATGAACAATAGAGAAACTTGATGAAATTACTGTTATGTGAACTATTGCCCTCGACTGCTGGCTATGAGAAAGCATTGTGGGAGTGATAGCTAGTCGTGTCTAGAGGCACAATGTACTGTAGATCACAAATGTCGGATTATCTGACGTTCACTAAAGCAGTTATTCGGAAAATATTCTTATATATCAGGAGTATGGACTGTAGGTTGCAAGGCTGTTGTGGTTGTAAAGAAAATATCCAACACTGAAAAACCTCTGCTCTTATTATGAAACGATTCCAGTCCTTTAGGTGAGGCATGCTGACATTCACCTTCAATGCATGACTGTTAGGGGCTTCTTTTTCTTTAAATCCCTTGCTTGTATTCATGTTCTTTGAATATAATTGGATGACACAAGTTATTAGATTTACAATTCTGCTCTGCATCTAACCTTGTGCTTTCATATTCTTGGCACCAGCTTAGCAGTAATACAGCAGCACTTGTTGACAAATGGGGGCAAGGGTAGGATTTATCAAGAGCCTGCCTTGCTAGCCTATCATGGCTGAACTTTGTCGCCCAACAGGACACGGTAGTCTATAAACCAACTGTCCTTCAACAAGAAGGATCCAAGACAGAGAAAATCGGAGTGCTGAGCTGAGATGCAGCATACCACATGCTGCAAGTTTGCCTATTAATACTGTTGACAGTAGGAAGGCCATTAAACTCACTTGGCAAATGCTTTCTTTGCTATAGGAAAATGACAACACATTACTATCATGTGAGTCAACAGTGTTTGATATACCGCCCCAGGCATGTTTACATCCACGCGTGTGAGGGTCAGGCAAAGTGTAGCACTGATTGACATTTACTATGTAAATGTAATGCAAATTAAGCTAAGGATTCTAAAGGTTATACAGTATCAATATGCATTTGCTTTGATAAATTATGTAAGCAAATCTTTTGATGTATGTGTTTCTCTGTGTGACTGCCCACGCAGGAGATCTCTCCCTCCAGTTATCTTTTTTCTTTTTTTTTTTATCTCTTAATACTGAACAATGGCAGTAATAATTTAAATGCCATATCTATGATGAGTTGCATTAGGGCTTGTATCGATTAGCAGCTAAATATCACTGTCACTATGGATATTTAGATGTTGTGCTGTTTATTATCATGCACAGTCTCAAGCTACTACTGTATAACTTGGCACTGAATTTTGTAAAGACATGCATGGACCTACCTTAAAGGGACAGTTCATCTCCAAAATCAAAAATTCATATTTTTCCCCCACCTGTGATGCTATTTATCAATCAAGATCGTTTCAGTGTGAGTTGCAGAGTGTTGGAGATATCAGCTGCAGAGATGTCTGCCTTTTTTCTAATATAATTGAACTAGATGGGACTCAGCGTGCGGTGCTCAAAGCCCCCCAGAAAATACATTTGAAAAACTCAACAGCGATGTCTATTTCCAAAAATCATGACCTGGTTACTCAAGATAATCCACAGACCTTGTTTTGAGCAGTTTCTTGTAGGAACTCTGAATTACAGCCACCAACTGTTTCACCGCACAGCAGGAAGTGTGCATTTACTGCTAATTCACGTAGCACCACTGAGCTAGATTACATAAAAGGTCATCTAAAGAGGATGCCAGTATTGTTCACAGCTTGAGCTGTCACAAGCACAAGCCATGAGTTAATGCACGCTTCCTTCTGCACAGTGATGCCGATGGCAAATGTAATTTGATTAAAAAGAAAATAGTTCCTACGTGAAACTGCCCACAGCAAGGTCTGTGGATTATCTGAAGTAACAAGGTCATGATTTCTGAAAAGAGACATTGCTAATTTGTTTTTTACATGTACTTTTTTTTCACTTTGAGCACCACAAGCCGAGTGCCAACTAGTTTGAGAGAAGGCAGACATCTCTACGGTCAATATCCCCAACACTTTACAACTTACACAAAAACAATCGAGGCTGATAAACAACACTACAAGTAAAAGGGAAACAGGCATTTTTGATTTGGGTGTGAATTGTGCCTTTAACTTTGACAATCCTTTGACTTTTCTTCAAGCAGCAGGTCAAAACATTTAATTACCTTGTGAAATATCTTAACATCTAGCAAATACCTGCAAAACGTATGACATCCTCACGAGTCTCGAGCTTTTCTTTGTGTTTAGCGCTAGTTAGCACGTGGTTGCTATACCGCATGTTAGCATGTCACCTTCTTCGCATGCCCACATTAGCATTTTAGCTCATAGCACTGCTGTAAGTACAGCCTCATGAAGTTATAGGCATGGCTGTCAAGTAGTCTTATTTAGAAATACATTTAAGTGGTTTTTAACACAAGGCCAGCCCTTGACAGCCCCTTTGTGTCATGCTGCTAAAGCTGGTGGATACCTTGTACTTAATGTTAGATTTTCTCTCAGCACTGTCTTTAGTGGTGGCCTTGTTGACTATTCAGGTTACTGTATGAAGAAAATCAATTCATAGATTTGGTAGGATTTCATTTTACAGGGTGCAGTTTTTTTTATCTCAGTGGGGATAAAGCAACTTCTTAAAGTCATACTTTTCTCTTGTGTATCAGTGTTAAGCTGGCTGCTTCAGAAACAGACAGGCAACACAAGTACAAAATCAATCAAGTTGTTCTTTAAGTTGCAAGAAAAGTGGTTTGCTTTTAGTCTGCAAAAGAGGAGGTTTTAAGTGATGCTTGTCAGATGAATTTACACTAAGGACTAGGCTCAGACTGGATTTTGTTGTTCAATAGGCTGAGGTCAGTTCCATTGTAACTCAATCCAATAACTGCCATATCAGTTTAACACTTTAGATTTGGGAGGGCTGACAGCTATTTTAGAAGGATTTTTCTCCTTCATGGACAGCATTTCAATTCTGGATAAATTGCATGGATTTCTGATCATGCAGCCTATTTATAATTCTGCATGCAAAACTGTCAATTTCACATTTAATGTTAGACAGACAGACGTGAAAATACAATATCGTTCACTGTCAATCTTGCCATAGCCCGAGGTGCAGGCCTTTTCACCCTTGACAAGTTGCTGGCGAATTACAAATGACTGTCAGTCAAGTCATTACTCTAGTTTCTGCGACCCAAAGACAACACCATGTATAATACTGCGGAGAAGAGGGACAACTTGTCTGAATCAAAAACAAGGACTGTTGTTTTCAGCTCCTCACGCCCCAGAGTTGATACATTTATAGTCCCCACCTCCCCCGCAACCCTGATCAAGTAAACCAGTCATCGTAAAATTAATTTCCCCATCAAGCGAGACTCACGCTCTTTGGGATAACAATCTATCTTAAGCGGATAAATCTAATCCAATGTGTTGAGATTGACTTGTTTATGGCCGCTGCCCAAGCAGTCAAGAGAGGGAGAGAAGGGCGGGGGGGTGGGGGGGCTAAAAGCGACAAATGCCAAGGTGATATTACACACATCTCCAAGGCACGAAAAATGTAAACCAACACCCAACTGTAGTCCTTGGCTGAGACATCTAATACTTCTCTCCTTCTTAGAATCTGTCAGACATGATGGATGGCTAAGCATACAGCCATGCTTTCATGAGCTTTGATAGCCATAATTATGTACATGATAGGGAAGAAGGGGTTCGTTTATTGGTTCTGTGTCAGACAGCTATATACAGAGCATTACACAATCAGTGAGAACATCTATATAATTCACTTAGTGACCTACGTTACTTGGAAACAATGACAGCCGTAAAACGCGTCCCCCAGGGCCAAACACTCTTTAACGCCTCCTGAAGCCAGATTATTAAATCAACCCTATTTATGTTTCCAAATTATCCCCCTAGAGAGTTACCTGGACCTAAGATAGCTGTGTTATGATGAAAAGTAAAGGCTGTGCGTTATTAATCACAAATTAGGATAAAAATATGTATGACTTAATAAGGAGTTTTTGTGTCACAATCAGGCAGCTCTGCATCCTCGGTTTCAATTATTAAGTATTTCTCTGTCACATTAAATATTCATAAGCAACAGTCAAAGTTTGTATTTGGGGAAAACATCTTTGGTTGTTATTTATTGAAAGTTTTACACTCAAAACTCTGCTACTCTGCTTCATCAGGACTTTGTGGGTGTAGTTTGATCAGGTTTGATTGACAGTGCAGGCGACATGAGCAAACAACCCCACAACTGTCATCACATTTCCATTCAAATGTTGCAAACTTCGGTAAGTGCGCAGAAATATACGACATCAACATTTTATGTAAAATAAACTAAAGCCGTTTCAAATTTGGCAGAACCTCGTCACTCATAGGAAAATGCAGTTCGACAAAATAGGTTTTGGACCTGGAGAGAGCTTTGTGGTTATACATTAGCTCTTACTGGTGCTGCCAACAGTTTTACGTTAGATATTAATTTGGAGCAGCTGACTGCAGCCTGGTGTCACAATACCTCCAGACCTGACTGCATGTAGTCTCAAACTCTGGCAAGGCTGACTACATGTTTAGTCTAGTGTGACACTGCCTCAGATTGGAGGAGTTCAGTGTTACATGTGTGATCAGCTTTGATTAGCTTTCAAGCAGCCTTTAACAAGAGTTCCCGAGATGGCACCAGTTCGGCATGTAAAGGCCACAGCGGGGACGCCACAGAAGCAGACATGACTACAGATTGTGCTGCGCAGAGGCAGGCGGTTATTCCTCGTGTATATCAGTGTTTATAATCTATTGCTCAGTGTGCAACAATGCATAATATAATGTCTGGCATGGAGAGGGTCACAAGCATATTGTCGATGAAAAACACAATGGGCTGCACTCCTAAAGAGGGCAACTTGAACTCTTACACGACCCTAACAGCTCCGCCTGTCACGGGGCACGCTGTGACGAGAGGCGCACGCTTACTCATCTGTTCTGGAACTGCTGAGTCATGAGTAGTCAATATCACCTTATTATGATGTCAAGCGGAATCAGATTCGCGACGAGGCTTGTGGATGGGACCTCGGTTTGATTTAGTTTAGCGTTGGCATGGGGTGCAATGAGCTGAAAAGCAATTAGGTCCATTAAGAGATCAACTGGGATAGCGTGAGCAGCCATGGTGTGCAGCAGCCTGCGCAGAGAGACAAAGAGAGATAGAGGTAGCGAGGGAAACAGGGTTTAGACAGATTGAGTCAACTCCTGTCTGACAGAGTCCCTCTGTGGAACCAAGCTCAGGACACCTGTCCTGTGAAACCATGCAAATTTGTATCTCTGTGTGTAGCGCGAGCATATGCAAATGTCTGCCTGATGCAATAAGAACCTAACAAGTTGGCATCAATTCTGTGATTATGAAATAGAGACGGAGAATGAGGAGTCAAGGAAGTGGAAGTGACTCTGTGGAAGTGGTTGACAGACAGGCCTTTTTCTCAAACTGATGCCGACCCGGCTAGCACTTCACTGCTAATTGTCAGCCCGCATGAAGTCACATTCACAGCTGTGGAGGGCGCCTCCTGTTATACATAAGCAGATAAACTGTAAAAAGCACTCGCACACACTCCTCCATACGCAGAAAGCATCCGTCACCATGGATACTGGTAGATGCATTAGCCGCTCTGCTTTTGAGTTATAATGTGTGCTGTTTCTTTGCAAATGCAAAACATTCCAAAAGAAAGAACGTGTGCTCTGTGTGCTCCATGGGTACACATATTATAAGCTAGCACTGCAATGTGTAGTTGATCAATCAATTTGTTAAATAATCAACAGTAATTTCAGTTATTGATTAATTGTTTAAGTTAGTTATTAAGCAGAACTGCTATTTCCAGCTTGTGAAAAATTGCTGCTCCTCCCTGCTTTATGTCAATGCAAATTTGGTTTTGGACTGTCGGACTACACGAGCAGTTCTTAGGTAGGTTACTGACAGTTCTAGGCTCTGGAGAATTGTGATAGATATGTCTTCTATTTTTTTGTATTGACTATATAATTCATTTGAAAAGTCGAAGAAACAGATCATTTGATTTACAAAATGGGTTCAAGTCAGTTTTGGGATGAAACTTCTTTTTTAACCTCTTCACATATTCCGTGGTAGTGGAACTTGGTAGTTGCATACTTACACAATTTTATACTGTGATAATGTGGCATGTTTAGGATAATTTTGTTAAGGATATAATTCTTACTTTTCTCTTATTTTTCCCTCTTTGTAATTCCTCTGTCTTCCCTGAATTCACATGTGTGCTTTTTCCCTCTGTTGATCTTTTCCCATCTCACTCCACTCCCCTTCATTGTCCTTTCATTTATTTAAATATTCCCTACTCTAAAAGCCTGTCGCTCCCTGTTGCTTCATTTATCTGCCCATTCTCCACCCTCTCTACATCCACTTGTTCTGCTCTCTACCCCTCTGACTTTCCTTCCCCAAACTAATAGTGACACATACCTCATCTCTGTCTATGTCTCTTTTGGCCACTCCCTCTCTCTCCATCCCTTTCTTTTTTCTCTCACCCTCTCTCTCCCTCTCTCTTTCAACGTGTGCGGGCTGGCATCGGGTATTTACGAGAAACCTCTCACCATAGCCGATTGATCACGGCCATTGTTTGCACTGGGTCCTCCATTTTACAGTTCAGTGTTCATGAAAAGGAGCTTTTTCCACTCCTATCTGTCACCCCCTCCACCCCAAAATATATTCTCTCCCTCTCTCTTTCTCTCCCTGGCCAGTGATCCCCCACTGACATTTTCACAAGCACACCTTCATCAATTTCACACCCCCGATGCCCTCCTATGCCAGTGAGGAAGGTAGGAGGAGGTGAATTGATGGGTGAGTGCTGACAAAGCTAGCTGGAATTCGAAGTCAAGGAGTGACAAAGTTCTTCAAGTGAAGGACAGATAGGACAAGGAGGGTCATAGATATGTGTGTCGTCAACAGCTGCATGATGCCAAACAAGTGTTCCCATTCAAATATATCTAGTAGAGTCTATTAAAAGTGCTTTTTCATGATGTTGAATGACCACACTGCCACAGTGTACAGTGCAGAGCGTCTGCATCTCAGCTTACCATTTGCTGCCCCCTGTAGTTTGCATCTTTCTCATTAATTCCTCCAAAGATGAGTCATGCAACTCATGCTATAAATCCAATAACGCAATAAAAGGTGTGATGGAAAAAGCAGTCCAGAAGGTAAACATCCTCTGTGCTCGCTTCCTCCCTTTAGTCTTGGGAAATTAGGCCATTCTATCATCAGCCAACTGGTGCATTTATGAGCTGCTAAAGTAATTGGCGGTAGCGGCGAGATCTCAGCTGAGGCAAAGGTAGCACATTCACCTCAACAGAGCCTTAAGCTAAATGCTTCGATGAAATAACAGAGAAGAGATGGAGGAGGAGGCGAGTGGAGCAAAAGAGAGAAGCAAGGTGCCTCATTCACTGGCTCAGGGGTTTATGGGATTGCTCCCAGCTGTCACTCTGTGTAGTGAATCCGCAGCACCGTAATATCTTAATTGTTTCAAATTAAATGCTCGTAAAATGGCAAAGGAAATGAGTTTTTCTCTCTGGCTAATCCAAAGCAGCCCCTTGACTTACATCTGGGCCCGCTTTAAGTGAGAGGGGGTTTAAAAGGTGGAATGGCTCCCACATGAGATGGCTATGGATAGGCTGGTGTGGAATTAGTCTTTATAGGTTGTGAACTACGAACCTATCACCGCGCACATGTATATCACGTGTCTCAGAGCATCTCTCGTTTTTTATTTCCTCTCTGTTCTTCGTCTCCCTATCATTTTCCCCGTCTTAACATCTGCATCTCCCCTTTTCATTCTTTCTGTACATGTGTGCACACGAGTTTATGTGTGTACTTATGTATGTTTATGTGGAGGATGTGTGCACGCGGAGGCTTATCATAATAAACAGTCTAAATATCCTGTGGGGATTCACACATTTAGTCCCCCCCCATCTCCCTCCGGCACTTCTGAGACTCAGCTCATTCCACGGCACACATTCAAATCACTCAACCAGCTAAAGCGTCCTGAATGACATCAGCCTTGCTGTCAAACACACACACACATATATATGCTCATGTATGCATGCATGCACACACATAATGCACACACAAATGTTGGCATACATGCAAACACAGACAAGTATAAAGCCCTTCCCACCTCAGTCACCAAGAATAATCGGTGAATATAGCCCACTGCTCTGTACGTGCAGTTTACACACTAAACATATGCATTCTGTGAGCAGAGTAACACATGCCTCTCATGGCTCTTCTGAACACAATTCCCAGTCTGAATGGATATCGAAATTTCCCATTTGCCCTCATTAACTTGACATCTTCCCTTCCATTCTTGCACAAATACCAGTTCGAAATGAAGCCCCTAACTGGCGAATCCAGCAGACAATTATAAGCCATTACATCCGCAAAGTGGTTTAGTGGTGTTGCTGTAGGTGGTGGTGACGGTAGGGGCAGTGAAGTAGATTATCATAAAATGAAACACCAGCTGAGAAGGCCTGACACCTCTCCACTTGGAACCAGAGACTGATTGAAAAAAGGGAAAGATAAAAAAAAAAAAAAAAGCCTAGGCGTCATTATTGCCTCACAATGCAGGGAGTAGCTTTCATTCTACTCAGCAGATGGTGATACACGAGTGCCGTGGTAAAAGTTAAACTGACAAGTGCTTGAAAAGTTTCTGGCTCCCATCAATATGCCATCTGCAGTTAGTAACATCTAGAGGAAAGCAGAGTGTCTACTTTTGACAAAAGTTACAGTATATTAAGTGTCTTTATGAACTTATCTCTCGTTATACAACAGTTAGTTCCGGCCAAGTTATTTAATCAGGTAAGAGGCGTTTCATGAGTGCTGATATAGAATATAACATCACTGGGACTTTTAAATATATGTATCACTCCGTTGATTACATTAATGGTTGTTCGTTATCTAACCTTAGATTTTAGTCAACTTACAAATATGATGGCAAAACTGCCTTCACCAGGCTGACTGACAGCAGACATTTGCCAACCAAAATCTTCTTCATGTCAGCTCCGCAGAAAGAAATCCACAGTGTTTGTAGTTATTGATTCATTGATTTTATTTCCCAGCCCACCATAGCTAGTGAGGGGAATCTGCTGCTCACAGACAGACTGGGAGCAGATCAATCAGTGTAGATTTGATTCATGAACTAAAAACATATACAGCAGTATATTTGTTTGATTTAAACAGATGTTTGTGCAGATTACGCTTCACTAAATGTGATAGAATAGACGAAGTAGCTAGCGAATGCTAATGTGCAGGAAAGTTTATGTGTGCTAGGGACTTATCCCATCAGTTCAAAAACTACTACCTGTATTGGAAGAACCAAATAAGTGATTATTTAACAAACAAATCACCATCTGTTGTTGCTTATTACTAATAAATGATGCTTGTTGTATAAAAGGAATATCCCACTCAAGGTCATGCTGTTGTACTGAATATCATCACGGCTGTGATTCAGTCATAGGCATGAAGTCACACCACCTTTCGTATGATATTGTGATATCTGTCAAACCATTGTCCCACTACCTATCAATTTATTTCATTTGTTTGCAGAAGTTAAACTGCATTAACCTTAAATGACTGTGTATAATGTGAAAGTTATTGCTCATAGTTAAGTTATACAAATCAAGAGTTGATGGAAACACAAACACAGATAATAAGACAGTAATAATAAATTCCTGTCTTGGAGAGTAAGATGGTATTTCTACTCCTTAAACGGGCATAGTAGTGCAGGGGTTAAGCCTTTCTGTTTGTGTGTTTTCCCCGTGTCAGTGTGGGTTTACTTCAGGTTCTCTGGCTTCCTCCCACAGTCGAAAGGCGTGCAGATTAGGTTAATTGGTGACTTTGAAATCCCCGTAGGTGTGAATGTGAGTGTGAATGGTTGTCTGTCTCTGTGTGTCAGCCCTGTGATAGTCTGGCAACCTGTCGCAGCCCCATGCGACCCTTAACCCTTTGAACTCTGCAGTAGAAATGGGCTTTCAGTGTTTACATTGGTTATTTTGCTTATAATGATGTCATTTCTTAGAGTTTCTTCAAATGCTTCATATCCCTAAAATATTTGCAACCTAAGCTAAAAGGTATTGGAATTGAGTCATATAAAAAATAATACAAAAAAAATACACATTTATTAGACTAAAAACAAAATACAAAACATGTTGATACAAAGATTTTTAAATGTAGAAGTATAAACAAAATATTTCCTAATACTCTATAAGTTATTTGAACTATGAACATTATTTAGTTTTTGAGATATGGTGATTTTTATGAGCAGAGTGCAAAGGCGTTGTGATGGTTTCATCAGTCATTCCTCTGGCGACACCAGGCATTTTCGTGTGGTTTTGCACCAGGTATTGTAGTGAAATGATGTCATCATCAGCAAACAATGTAACAACATGGAACTCAGAAGCCTTAGATTACTGCTGCCAAAAGAATGGATGTTCTAGTTATGATGGTTATTAATTTAGATCAATAAATATACAGGATTATGCAAACAACACTCTCCCAAGGGGAGAAATTCTGGTGTAATTTCGGTAAAATACTACGTTTGCTCGCACATACGGTAAGTTAACATAAGGTACATGAGGCTACTGCAAAAAGAATGAATGCTGTAGCTAACATGGTTCTTATTTTAGATCTCTTTTAACAGGATCATGCAAACAACAATCTCCCATGGTCGTCTGCTGGACGTCCATTTTTAAAGGGTTGAAAGGAATGGCAGTTACAAAAAATAAATGAACATCCATTGCTCTGTGTCTGTTGGCTGCAAAAAAAGGGAAAATCGTCTACGATTCCAACTTTCTCAGGTGTTATGTTGTCAGTTGTTGTGTTTTCAGCTTGTTCTGCTGCCCCCATGTGGCCAGGCAAACTGATTATTGCAGCTGTAAGTGACACAAAGCATGAATCTGATCTTATTTGCGCAGATCAGCTGAGCCAATCAAAGAGAGAAAAAAAGCCTGCATGTAAAAGAGGACAAACATGGCATGAAATAGGCCTTTCTCACAGCACAGCAGACACTTTGACTCATCATAGTGGTAAAAGCACAGGTGTTACTAGTAACATTAATGACGGCACCATTCCATTCAAGTGTCCCAGTAAGCCATGACTGTGTGACAGAGAGCCAGCATAAACAATACCAGGACCTTAAAACTGAGTTTTATTATTTACACCTGTGTTTTTCCTACTGTGACAACTCACTGTCTGTTTTGAGGTTAGACCGATAACACAGATGCCCAACCATGATGGGCATTATGATTCTAGATACTATAAGAACAGATGTGTACATCTTACAGTCCTTCATTGAATCCATCTCCACATTGTCTCTGTCAAACTCTACATCAGGGTCCATCTTCCACTTCTCAGCATCTGTTCCTCGCGCCCGCGAACGCCGTTGTTTTTAATGTACTGCAGAGTATTCTCCATCCTCTCCTCCGGTGCTTCACATCCCATCTCTCCCCTCTAATCTCTACTCCTGCTCCTTTCATTTCCATCTCTCACCGCTCCTCCCCACCCTCTCTTCCCTTCTCATTCTGTTTTTCTAGCATCCTCATTCCTTTTTTTTTCTCCCCTCTCATGTCTCTCTCATCACCTTCACTCCTCCCATCCGTTTGGTTTTGTTTCATTTTTTCCCACCTGCACACTACACACTTCTCCTCCTCCCCTCTGCTCCCTCATGTGCCTTTGGATCCTCTCCCACCCTTTCCTCTTGCATTTTCTGCTTTCCTCCGTGTCTCTTCCTTTACCATTGTTATTACCTTTTCTGTCCTGTCTGTCTGATTATCTTGTTACCACTGCTCTAGCAGCAAATTCTCTTGACCCACTCCCTTTTTCTTATCCTTACATCTTCCAGTTCAACATCTCCTTTGTGTCACTTTGACTTCTGTCTTTGCACTACTTAACCAGCCTTTATTTTTCTTCCTTCTCCTTTCCTCTCCTTTAACCTATCCTCCCATTAGTTTTTCCCTATGCCTTGTGCCAGAATATGCCCTATCACTGCCAGTCTCACACTTTGTCTCACTCTCTCCTCTCCTCTCCTCTCCTCTCCTCTCCTCTCCTCTCCTCTCCTCTCCTCCTCTCCCTCTCTGCCATGTTTGTGGCCTTTCGCTCTGTGCACATCTAATGGCTGGGGTGTAATCCACTGGCTAATCTGCTGACAGCCTGTGTGACAAGGCATTAGCTTTGTGTCACTGCCTACCATGCTGCTTCTCAGCGTGTGTGTGTTAGAGAGAAAGAGAGAGTCAGAAAGAAGAGAGAGTCTATGAATGTCCGCATGCAAACGGAATATGTTTGTAAAACTTTGCGTATGTGGTGTAAGTAATGGCTTGTGTGTTTGTTGCTCCATGTCAACTGGATGCCCAAGCGTAAAATTGACACCGTAGCTCTTCAGTTTTGCGTGACCTTTCACCCTTCCATTTTTTCCACTATTTATGTCCACTGCTGCACTTTTTTTTTTCCTCTATGGGTGATAGCAGTTTTAATAAGACGCCAGGTCAGAGTGCTTGTGGATGCAGCAAGCAGACTGGGCAAGACAGGCCAAAGTTGCCTTGTCAGGGTGCCTGCTGCTCTCTCAGGCAACCAGCCATGTCAAATAGGGCTCAGTTTGTAACTAAATATTGGATTTTCTATTATTTCCACTGTAATAGTTGGGACATGATTGTATTTCTTTTGGCGGAAGTTTTTATTTTTTGTGAGCTTTGGCACCAAAAGCTGCTGCACATCTTGATTATAATATTGATTAATCTGTTGATTTTTTTTTCCCTTACAAAGATATTGAATTTACAATAATAAAACAGAGTAAAGCAGAAAAAATAAAAAGCTGGAACCAAGGTGGGTGAGTGTGCTTTTGCATGCAGGCATAATCACGTGTGGGCATGTAACTCCATGCATGTCCTGTGGCTTTGCATATGCTCCGCAGAAAATCTCCTCCCTCGCCTGATTTGCCAGCTCCACTTCGCCGGCAGAGCTCACCTTGCGCTTGCTCACGTTTCTCTCTTTTTAGCTTCTGTCCCTTTCTTTAGTGGTCCCCTCCTCTGTCTCCACCTGAGTGATCCCGTTATCACAGCTGACCCTTCGCTAGATCTGTCAACAGCCAAAGAGATTACACCGAAGGCTGCGGAACACATTGGGCTCCCCCGTTTGAAGTGGGGTGGGGGGGAGATTGCCTGATCCCCTGATGCTGATAAACTGGCCGTGGCTTTGGGGATTCAAGAAGGTCTCGTCGGGAATTGGGTGGGGTGAGGCGTGTGTGTGTGGGGGGTGCTATAGTCAACTTTAAGTCTACTTCTAATCACTGGGCTTTTCAGAAGGGATAAGGGAAAGGAGAATGGGAGCTTGGTTTGGGATGGAATTAGCCCCTGATGGAGCTGGGGATAAGGTTGTTGGACTTTGATTTGATCACACAGTTAGCTTGAAAGCTTTTCAATAGCATGTTTGATCAAATCTACACTGTGCATTGAACATGCCATACAGCTTGGGTGAAATACAATGATAATAACAAAAAACAAAAATGCTTGGGTGAAATACAATGATAATAACAAAAAACAAAAATGCTTTAGTAGTCCCTTCAGGGAATTTTTCATTCACCTTCTACACCCCAGTGGGTCAGCTCCACAACAGCTGGTAGATTCATTGCCTTTCACAACTCTTCTTTGAACCTATGTCAACAACAGGCATGCGTCATGCGTAGGGTAACCTTGCTTTTCATAGCTGCTCATAATTTATATTATATTAGCCGTATTGGCACGGCGCAACCGGTGCCTTCTGCACTGAACATTTTCCAGTTAATGAATCATAATCCCAGGGGAACTGTGATTCATTTCATTCATGCTAATTTCTGGGTATTCCTTGATCCATCCGTCCAATCTCCCCTTTTTTGACTGTTGCCGCACGGGGGATACTTCTGCCATTCGAGTGAGAACACAGCACAATTATCATTGATTCATGCACCATAAAAGCAGAGCAGAGTGAGACAGACTCTTATGAAACGCGGCTTGCCAAAGTACTGTCAGAGACGGAGGTTTGATGGCTCACTCGTCCGTGGCCTCCGCATCATGTTGTCTTCACCAGCTGTTGTTTGACAGAAAGGGATTCTTCCCGCAGTGTGCAAAGACACAGCTATCAACTTAAGAGGCTTGACAGCAACACACTATGGGGCCGTTTTTCTACTGTATTATATTAGGTATTACTGGCGGAGCATCTGCAAATGCTGTAACGCAAAACAACAGCAACAAATTATAAAGAGAGAAAATATCTGAGAGCAGAGCGGAGCCCTGGCGGTCTCTTTCTCCATAAAATAGCACAGTATTTCTTCACGATTTCGGATTGATATTGCAAAATGTTGTTGTGCTGCTATACGTATGTTTGTAAAATACACCGTAACCATTTTTTCCCAGCATTTTATGGTGGTTTTGTGTCATAATATTGTGATTGCAATGGAACCAAGACCTAGAAAAGTGCACCGACCGAATACACTCCTTGGAAGCAGCGAAAGAAACTGCCTTTTATTGATCTGTCCTAATTACAGGAGTCAATAAAATTTATGGCTTTCAGTCTTGCCAGAAGCCACTTATATGGCATACTGAGTTGAGCAATCACGTCTAATGGCAAGTGATCAAATGATATACTGTTCTGCCAAACAAAAACAGTACAGAACAAACATGGAGGGGTATAAAATTCAGTCTGGAGCCACATTGCCAGACAAGGCTGTCAGGGCTGAGCAGTTGTTGTTTTTACACTCTGTGTCTGAACAATTGATAGCAAATCATAAAATAAACCACTACCTACTCTTTTGTGTGGCTTCCCAAAAGTCAACACAGTGCTGTAAATATGACAATAACTTCTTTTTTTTAACCAATTTCCTATTGTATACATGTCAGTGTTCAGTCAACTGTGAGCAAAAGGCGCAACATCTTTGCAACTGCACTCATCATCATCACTACAAATCAGCATTGTTGAGACTCGGGGCAATTTGATGAATGCAGTCAAAAAGCGCCGTCCGCCTATGTAGACAGTAAAATCCAATGTGCAATACAATGCATGCTGCTGGGCTTGTTGATGTTGATTGTGAGAACAGGGCCGAGCTCCCAACACTTAGTAGATCATCGTAATTAAAACATAAATTGGACGTATTGAGCTGCATGCAGTCGCCGGCGCAGGCTCCAGGGAAGCATTGATTCATGCATGCACTTGGAAACAATTGCTCTGATTTGCACGGAGTAAAATATAGAAGCCTTGTAAATAAAATCAATAGCAAACAAGCTGCCTTGGCTCTTCAAATAGTAGACAGTGAATTACAATCCAGCACATAATGCTGGAGGCATGAGCAAGCATGGGCACATGGGAGAGATGCAAGGTTTACAGTGAAGGCAGGATAAGATACAGTACATTTAAGATGTGTCTGAGGAGAAATCTCTTAACAATACAGAATTATCAGATGAGCATTGATGCTATGTCACGCGTGTTAGACAGCTGCACAGGAATGTACACCGCACCTTTCAAGCCATAGAAGTTAGCCAACCCACCCCCACGCAAAGTGCTTTGTGCTGTGTTTCCATGTTACGAATCCATCACACCTGCTGACAGCTAACACAAAAGAGGAAAACATGAACCGTAATTTGTCATTTGTTCACAAATTTGTGGAAAAGCAATGAAAAGAGGAGTTTTTAAGAGACCAGAGAAATCCCATGAAAAGGCATATTTTGTCAGCTATTTCACCACTAAATATTGAATCTAAAACGTCCTTGTAATTATTATATTCATCCACCATCTTTTTTTTTTATTTGCTGGCGTGAACAGAACTAGGCAGCGCTGAGCTTTATCTCAGTCAGCCATATTTGTTAGTTTGAAAGCAGTCCTAATTCACCCTGAATACATAGAAAATTAGTCCTACATAAGATAGTAAAGAACAAGAAAGCTCTGTGGACTTTGATGTGTATCTGGAGTCTGCATAGTCAAAGTCTGTCTTCTGATGAGGGGTAATAGAAAGGATAAAGGTCCTGACTAATAACAGGACAACCCTGATGCAATCTTTACTACATGTAATTTGTGTTTACACTGAACAACAAATATTCTGATAAATGCGTACAAAATGCAGGAGCTATAAACACTGATATGATAGTATAATTTACACACCAGCTGCAGTGTGAGGCCTGTTATCGTATTAAGAAAATGGCATACCTACCTTGTGAAACTGTATTTTTATAATAGGTTTGTTGCTGTTTCTAAACTCCAGCCTGTTTCATACTGTCAAATCTACTCAAGAGGTTACCTGAGCAATAATCCAATCAAGCAGAGCCGTACAAATCTCACTATTTTCTGACTTAACTTCAAGTTCAAACTGTTTTTTTTTCCTTGTCTTTGTAGAGCTAATATAGCGTGATGAAAGAACAGAAGCATAAGGGTCGCTATCTGCAGAGGTGCCATGTGCTATGGCTGAAGGAATATTCCCTAAAATGGCTCTGGGCACACACCTGAACCCCGTGCTCTACATTTATAAATTTACATCTTGAAATGAGTTGTGCATCCAAAGCAACAACGCTGCACTAACTACACAAACTACACTCATGTGTGTGGAGTGAATGTTGTGCCAGGAAATGGACACGTAGATTAATTTTTGCCTGTTTAATCTTTAATTTCTGGGAATGTTACTTTGACTTATCGCGCTGTGGGCAGTGTCCTTCACTGCTGCTGTAGTCACATTGGGGAAAACAGGGGGGTCACAAGTGAATGGAAAAAAGTAAAAGAGGGAGGACAGGGAGAGGAGTAGACGCAGATGAGCGCAGGCATGAAGACAGCTACGGTGGGGGAAAGAGGCTACAGAGAAGGAGTGGGCTGGATGTATAGGGAAAATTGGATAGGGAAACAACAGAGGGAGGGGAAAGGCAGTCAAGAGGAGATAGCAAGGGTAGAGTGGCAGCAGAATGAGAGAGGGTAGAAAGGAGGGAGATGAAGGAGAGAGGGGAAATTGGAGAAAAGCAAAGGAAGGTGGTGGAGGAAGAGCTTTTCCTCCTAGCCGTATACTGTATCCTCAAAGCGGCTTTCATCCGCCCTCACATCAACAGCCTAGGTTGAGAAACCTCTCTGCAAACTCCACACGCGCATAGACACACACTCATCATGCCAAAAAGCGTCCTTCGACAGTAATCACCAGTCTACCTTTTGGCATCATACAAAACCTTTTTTTGCGAATTTTTGTTGCTACAGGGAACTGCTTAAAAAGGAATAGAGAAAGCCCAAAAAGGTTTCCTCTAATTATAGCCAAAATGAGCCTCGTGAGCCAGCTGAGTATTGAAGCCTTTCTAGCTTGAGAGACAAAGCCAAAATGGAATGATTTGCTTTTCTTTTGTTCTACAGGAAATCAAAGGGGCACTCACACAGGTATCTTAGTGCAGGCAGACAGAAAAGACAAACATGTATGCGCAAACGTACGTCCTGATGAAATGCCTCTCCTGTATTACCATAATGCTATTATATAGGGGCAAATGAAATTTTACCAGGTACATTAAGTATGCACACGCACCGTAACGCCTCAGCAAAGATACACACTAACATACACACCGCCTGAATAAATTCTAGGAGCAGAGAGGAGACAAAGGAATTAAAGCAAAGCTGACTAACAGAGTATGACATGTCCAAGGCCTATCACTAATTATGCCCCCACTGCTACAAACGGTTCCCTTACTATGATCCACTGAAACAGGAGACAGGGGAAAAGGCTGCAGCAATTACTGCTGAAACCACCCCATAAGTGAAGTGCATGTTAGTCATAAGAAAGTGTCAGGGAGTGGGGGAAATTCTTTATTAATAGAGACACACTGCTTTTAGTAAGTCATTAAAGGCCTCTAAAATAATTCTTTAGTTTGCGAGTCTGATGGCATTAAAACAATGTGAAAACTTTTCATTGAAAACAAAAACTGATTGCATTTTTTTTGTTATACTACTTTTGTAAATTGTTCTTAGAAGTGCATACTGAATGTGCTGGAACTAGGGGTGGGCATGAGTACTCGAGTACTTGTCTCTAACATGTAAACATGAGTTTTATATATGTTTTCACTTTCTAAATAGGTAAAATCTTATTTCATTGTAGAGCTGCATGCAGTGACAGGGCCTCCTCTGTTTATCATGAGACTACTGCTGTGGTGGAGCTCCACGCCTCGGGACAGTCGGTGAGTCTGTGCGCGCACACACACAGACAGACAGGAACTGATATGTAGTGTTAGCCTTGTGAAGCTAACAGTTATTAACAGGTTTAACGACAGTGTTTTGACACACTAACGGCTCTGTGTTGGATGTTAGCTGCTGCTGCTGTGTTAGCTCAGGCAGACGTTGAACTGACGAAGAGGAGAGTGGCTCCAGACTCCAGAGACAGTCCCTCTGTGCTGCTTTTAACCTATGTAACGACAGCAACATTATGTGGGCTGATTTTTCTGATGTTAACTTTGAGTTCATGGTTTTATAGGCTACTTAAAGTCTTGCTGTTAAATGAATGAATTTAAACTTGCACATTGTCCTTTGCTGGCCAGTTTCCGTTCAAGTACTCAATATGGAAGTTACTTAAAATGCTCATCCCTAGTTGTAACTAGCATGTCATTCAAAAACTTAAACAAGCTACTATGGTGGAAATAAATATTCTCTAGGTGTTTTTTTAATGTACATACACTATAGGTTTCCTGTATGGAAAAGGAAGTCTGTATCAATTAGTCAACACTTGACAAGATGTAGCATCTGGCTCAACAAACTAGTCGACAGAGGATGTAGCGTATTCTGTATTCAGTGGAAGTCTTTTGCACGGGTGAATACCAGTTCCTTTGTTTCAAAGATGGACCAATGTTCAGCGATTTTCCCAAAATATGTGCTCTTTTAAGTGATTCTTAAGCTCCAAAATGCTTTCCATGATCAAATCACAGAATGTAATATGTTGCTCTTTTAGTCTTTTGTTATTGGCTCACATTGCTACCCAAAAAAACACCATAAGTTTACCACCCATTGACCAAACCCAGCCCTAGGATCTCATTTGGGGTAAACAGAGCAGATGAATTGCATCTCAGTAAGAAAATATGGGCCAGTCCTCTCTAATGCAGCCCCACTTTGTGCTAACGGCAGATAATATGGCTGTATTTTTATCTCAAACTTCAAGATGTCGAATGTAATCTCGGCAATCACACAAGCATGCATACAATACAAACACAAGCAGATCCGACTCATTTTGCAAACACACCCACATAGATTTATGTTGTTATCGAATGACCTACATGCCCACTTAGACTTGTGGCACTTCTCTAGTCTTCCCACAATGCACTATTGCATGGGTAAGAGAGATGATGGGTGAGGCTGAGATGTTGCGGCATGCCATTTATCTCTGTCAGACGTGGTTGAACACAAGTTCTTATTGGCTGGGCAGGATTCGTGATTGCTAAAGCGGCACCCCAGTCTCTGAGACCATGCTAATTAAACAGTGGGGAGAAAAGAGCAAGAGGCCTTCACTCTCTACCCTCTGAGGCTCCATTCTGCTGCAACCAGCATTAACACACACAGTCCCGAGACTGAGCAGAAATGGAAACCCAGCTTAAAATGCCACGACCCATCTTTGTTGTTGACTATACAGTGATTTGTGCTTCAGATGTGATTGTAAAAGCTTACCTTTCAGCACTCAAGCAACCTTCCCAACAGTTCAAGAGCTGCAGGACAACAACAACAATAAAAAAAATACGTTAGGTTACAGTTTACTCACCGTCATAAAAGCTGTTATGATAAGAAGTTGATGTCATTTGTGGAATGAGTTCAAGAGGCACGGGTGAAGATAGCAGCAGGTTTTGTTGTTGGGAAATAATTTTAATCACTGCTCACAACAGCGCAGTGATCTGCTGCCCTGAGCTTGAGCTCACATTGAGTACTGCCATTGCTTTTTATGGTGTAAAGGGCAAACATTTATTACCCACTGATTACATTTGGCAGGCATATGTGTCTGACACTTAAGCCCTTGTAATTTTCCAAGCCGTTACAAAAACCCCTTCTTCACCACTGATATTCAATCACTGCTTGAATGTGGTGTATCTAACAGGGATTTCATTGGGGCACAAAAAAGGAATTGTGAGAACAAAGGGGAAATGGGAGTTGGGATGGGGGGGGGGCACTGAGCAGCTTTTTAGTTTAGTACTAATTAAAATGTGGGCGGCACTCGAAAGGTCAGAGATTGACCAAAAAAAGAGAAAAAAGAGGGCACGTCACTGCTGATTGTGTGCATAAGGCGCTCAAGGTCTTGTAGATTAATACCAAGTTCACTTTCAAAAGGGGAATCCAGAGAGATGGGGGAGAGAATTAGTCATATGACCGATAAACAGCATATCTCCATGCTCTGTTCCCTTACTCCCCCCTTTTTTTTTCCAGCTGGGAGATAAAATTCCGGCTTGGCAATGGTTGCCAGCGCAATTGATTCTGGCTGAGGAATATGACTGCAGAGTATGAGGGCTAAGTATCTGAATAGCTGCTGTCAAAATGCTGAAGGGGAATTTATTCCTAGTTTATATGCAAGCTATATCATGGAGTTACTGAGACTAAATGGCTACAGTTTGATGTACAGTACGCTGTCATTTCACTGGCGTATAATCACGGAGCTGTTCTAGACACAGGCTTATGGATGCTGTGCCTGAATTCACTGAATGGAGTCAGCATACAATCATTTGCGGGGATATGACAAATCCTTCACATTTCAAAATATAAAATAGTCTTTGAACTGTTGTTGTAATTGCCAAACCCTTAATATTGGTCTACATGTCAGCTTGTTATGTGTGAAAAAGGACATTTTGCAAATCTGATATTCTTGAGCTTAAAAAATCCATTTTGAATGAATTTTGATGGATGATGCTCGGCATCAGTTGTATCTTGCATTAGAGGGATATAACGCGGGCATCATTTGTAAAGGAGCAAATGAGAAAAAGCAAAACACAACAAAGAGGCAGGAGAGAGGAAATTGGTAGCCCCATTGTGTCTGATCCGTCCCTCCACTAAAAAGGTGTTTTGACCGGTGGGGAATACAGAGAATGATTAATAGGTACACTCTAGCAATCAGCAGGCAATAAGAGAGCCACCTGTCAGAGGTCCCGCCGCCCTTCATAGATTTATGGCTAATAATTGGCCATGAATGTAGCCAGTCTGGTGCTATCAGAACCTCACAGGGCCAGTTGGTTGGAGATACAAACAGAGGGAAATCAATCTGTTTGTTTTATGCTGAATACTGTGAGAGTATGTGGAGATGCAGAAAATACATTCCAACTGAAAATCCTTGAGCCTGTTAGAAACTGAGAATAGCTCCAGACAATAAGATTCCCTCCCTAAAATAGACAGACAGTCACATTTAATGGCACCCAAGCCTGTATTCATTTTATAGTATGAAAAATGTTGAGATGGCAGACATTACCGCTAGTCACTCCACAACGCTGTAAGAGGACACTTAACATTACTAATTGGATAGTTTATTAAAATCATTTGCTACTCAGCTTACACTCCTTACATCTCAGTCTTAAACACTCCACAGAGTCTAATAGATTTAACAAGCACTGTGTCTTTCCAGCTGCAGTTTGACAACACCTCGACAGGTTCTAGATTATGCTTTAAATATCTCCAAATAATGAAACTAGCCCGTGCAACAACTGGGGAAATCGACATGATGACCTTCTTAAAACACCATCTGTTGCACGGAACAACCACAGCAAGGCAAGATTAGCCAGTGAGGCTGAAAGAGTCACTTTATATGACACCCACAGTGTTCCGTCGCACTGTAAATGGCAAAACACAGTATCTCCACTTCGCTTAATTTGAAACGCTATTGTGCGTTCACAATGATTTCATTCAAATGCCAGTGGAAACATTTCTTAGCTATTGTAATTAATGGAACAGTAAGATTTGACGGGCACAAAGGCTGCTGTAAAACACTCTGAAAAGGAGAATGAGAGCACTGTGGACGTTTGACATTTCCATTTGTATCTGTGACAAGCGATCAAGCTTGCAAAGAAAGTGATATTATCCTGCTGTATGTAAACATAGTCTGGGAATATCAAACATGATGAACACTGATGATGTGCCGCCTTCCTAAACAACCCTGGTGATGACAGGCCTTGGCGGTCCATTTATTCTTACACTAATGTCACACCCCTCCCCCTTTACCTTACCACTGCCCCTCCCCCCATCCCACTTCCCATTCACCACTATTTCAATGCCTTTGCTTTATATACCTCATTTTTGTCAGGATTTCAGACATTTCTTTCTCTGTACACCTCGGAGTCAGGGTCACTGTCCTCCCAGCTCAACTCCCCTCCCTCCTGCCCTTCCATCCCTGCCCCCCCTCCTCCTTTCGAAATTCTCTGTCCATTGCCCTCCTGACAGCCACCCATCAACCTGGGTGCAATTTAAAAAGCCCTTCAACAGCTGCCATTCCACAGGGCTGGCTATCAGTCCAGCTGCCAAAGCCCAGACAGGGACTCTGCTTCAGCAAGCAACTTTGAACGTCAGGTTGGTTCCCCCAATTCCAAATAGACTGAAGGTGAAAGACTCTATTTCTCAAAGATTGGTTCAGCTAGAGACAGGGAGACTGAGGCGGAGCTCCGCGGCAGCATTGCTGCTTCCTTCCTGACATGTTACAGCCAACATCTGGCATGCAGTGTTGTGGTCTGGATGCAAATAGTTTGACTTCATGACCATGATTTAATAACTCCAGCAAAGAGCGATGTGTTGAATTGTATTTGTAAACATGATGACGCTTTGAGGAGGGAAAAAAAAAAAGAAAGGAGGATACTGTAAGAGAGGAATATTTGTGGTTGTGCAGAGATTTATTACTTGCTTCTGTGTCTGTGTTAGAGCTAAAGCAGCGTGTGTGCCTGCCAGCCGGCCTGCATGCGAACATTGCATACATTGCTTGTCTAAATGCGCATGTTGCCTGAAACAATCAAGTGAAAACAGCTCAGGCTTGAGGCTGGGCAGCCCGCTGCTGTGCACTTCTCTCCACCATATGTCTTTGTCAAAAATATTTGCTGTGCGCCGAATGAGGGATGAAATCAATCCAAGTGCTATTTTCCCAGTTGCTCCTGAAGGCAGCAAAAATTGTACTGATACTTGCCAGATCAGCCCACATTGTCAAATGTAACAACTGGCCACCAGTGACATTCGCAGACAGACCATCTGGTCTCCAGCGTCCCATAGTCGTTTAGGGAAAGAATGGAATGGCTGAAGCCTTTCTCCTGTCTCAATTAGCAACTGGGAGAGATGGATGTGAGAACTGCTCTGGTGTTATGGACCAATCAAAGATGTGTGCTATGTGCCAGTTGAAAAATGTGTCGAGGTGGTCCATAGGCACTAGCGGACTAAAAATTTCCACTTAGAAAGACTGAACAGATGTACTTGTTGGCATTCATTTTCTGCGGTTTCACCCACTCAGCTGGACTTGTGGCACTCTATCTCCACTGCCTGAAGATAAAATCAACAGCACAGTGAGGTTGTGTCAAGGCACTCGCTAACACAAAATATAGTCTAATAATAAACTTTGTTAGAGTTGCATTTCCAGTTTCGCAATACTGTATATATTTGTCATATCTGCTTTACATTTTAATAATCTAATGCAAATACATCTTCCAAATAGCTGCTGCTAATGCTGCTGTCTATTTAGCAAAAGGCCATTTCAGCTGAATTGTATAAGTGCTGCATATAGCTGAAGGAGTGAAGCTATTTTCAACTGCTGCTTCTGGACCGGCTACAGCCATTGTGCCGGGGACTCTTGCTGTCCGCCAAAGCTTTTAGTCCATTGTGTAGCAGCATCACTTTTGCCCATAGCCACAAGACCACATGAACAAAAGCTCCAGTTGGCTGGGTCACACTGCGATGTACCTGGGGGATGTACGCGTGTTTTGCATGGACCGGGAAGGGTAACTGTTGGGTCCATTAACATGAGAGAGAGCTGCAGCTTCCAAGCTGAAAAAATTGCCCTAAGCGAGCTGGCATTATGGGGAAGCATCTTCCCTGATCCCATTCAGCAAAGAAAGTTAATGGAGTTGAAGTGGGTCGTCTAGAGTTAAATTGAATCTGCTGCCAATGGAAAGGCTTTGATGTAGCAAAGATTAAGCAATTGTTGTAATTTTATGTGCAAACCCGGAGTACCATCAACCTCAGAGAGCAACCCTTTTAAAATGTTTTCAGCCCATCAGTGGTTACTTTACTCTGTTGGTAACAACATGCAGTGGAATACAGTTAGAACTGTACAGCATGTTTTAAATGTATGAAGAAGTGGAGTTTTATTTTTATTAAGCATGAACCAGAGCTGTGTTCACCTTATAATCTACGGATGTTAATGCAATGTGGAAAAAGGCCACAACATCTATAAAGATTATAATAAAATATTTTGTTTGGTCGGCATGTTGTTGAGTGAGCCAAAATAGTTTACTAAAAACAACATTTGGAATTGAAGTCAAGCTTCCATGTTCTCACTGAAACCTCTTTGCATTTGCAGCATCTGTTACATGGTCACTTTTTGCGTTTGAGGAAAACTTGAGTAAGGTCACGTGTGTCAGACCTTTTCTACCCCACTTCTCTGTTAAGCTCTAACAGCTCCTCTTTAGCCAACAAGTGTAAGATAAGTCATGGATCTCTGGTGGGATATATCAGTAAATGGTAGAAGTGTCCTTCCTGTGCCCTTCTGTAATAGCCAAGCATCATTAGTGAGAGGGTTAAGAGAGGGCTCAGCCATCCATATGTTTCAATAATTACCTTGCACTTCTGTCGAAGCACATACAGACAGACGAAGCTTACATCATCGCACTACAGGTAAAATAAATGATGAGAAAAAAGGTGTCCAAATTGATCTCTTTTCCCGTCAAGTCTCCTTTTCTTGTTGCTTTTCTGTAAGAACGTTTAAAGCAGCCGAAGGTGAAAGGTACAAATGTTCAGGTTTATCACATGAAAAAGGCTGCGGGTCATGCCTCAGCCCCGCTTGCACAGGCAGCAGTCTCTGCACTGTGAATGACACATTATTTCTCCGTAACCCTCGCCACTCCCATCCCAACTCCCCCGAATCGCAACCAAATCTATTTTCTGCCTGGCTAGTCTTATGAAACTGCATATATTCTGTCAGATTACTCCCATCATATTCCCATACTGTTTAGTTCTTGGGTGTTTGAGGAGCAGATTTGGAAATGAGGGCCAAAACAACACAGACTGTGGGAGCTGATCAGAGACGGTTTGCACCTCGGAGATTTAACGATGGACCTTTGTGCTTGAAAAATTAAATTCATGGTTTTCTGATCCTGTGATGTGGTGAATATATTTGGAGTTGTGTTTAAGGTCTCAGTGGCACATCTGTATCATAGTATTATGATAATGTACACTTCCTCTTATTCGACCAGATGTCTTCAGGGTTACATAGTAGGAATATAAAACCTTTGTTGAAGATAAATGGATTCATTTTAAGTAGATATTTATTAAAGCTCACTATTCATGCTTAGAATATGCATCATTTTGAAAGGCAAGCCACCAGTTTCAGAGAAAAACAGCCAATTCAAATTACATTTAGTTCAATATTTAGCTTAACTACATCAATAGCTTGTAATATACCATAAATGTGATTTCAGGGAGATATTTCCTGTCACTATCTCATAAAAGAAAAAATATTTTTTCCAAAAAGCGCATAGGCTATATAACTAACAACAAAAAAGATGATGACAGTTAAAGTTTCATTTGTCGGGAAATTACTTTAATGTCTCTATTCATTTTGAGCCTGAGCTTGAGCTGGTGCTGTGAATAAAAATTGCTGCCAGAGAGACAATAGCTAATAAAGTGAAGAGAATGGTGTATCAGTTCAACAAATCAGAGCTAACGGGGCAAAACTATTTTTATGTGAAACCAAGAGGAAATCACCAGGCTACTACTACCTTTGACCCATGTTAACAGGAGAAGAAATATGTACAAGTACATTTTTTTTTCTGCCACTGTGGGACAGCAATACAAGCTGTAAATACAACAGCAGCACGCCATCACCCTAATGAAGTTGAGGAAAATGTGTTATCAAGCAGGGGAAAATTTGGCTGTTGAGTTACTAACCTATCCATTATGTTCACCGTTTTACACACAGGTAGCATGCAGTCGGTTAATCAGAGCTTTCTTTGCTGAAAACAGCTTCCTGTTTCTGCTCAGGGTGAGAGCAGAGAGAGAAGATCAACCCAGAAATGTTCTGGGCCGTAAAACCAAAATAATGAGCTGATGAAACACTGAGATGCTCCGTTGACCTGAGTGAAACAGTAGGGTTGGATCCTAATTCTCTTTTTGGTTCATCACTTCGAGTGACCCTTCCTACAAAACATGTAGTAATTTGATACATTTTTAATCTAAAAAATAGTGCTGTCAAAATCGTGCATGACTTTCAATTTGCTTTAAGAAAATGAATGCTGATTTATCGTGTTCTGTGGTGCCCTTTGACCCGATGCGTCTAGAGGGAGGTCCGAGCCAGCACAGCCTCTGATGCTAGTGCAAGCAGCCAGCCTCGTCAAGCCACACTTGACCAGGCATTCAGACACAAACTAAGTCTACCTGTGCCCGACTAACTAGCTCCCTTATAAAATGGATTGCAGTGGACTTGCAAAAGACTACTTTCGGTGGTAGAGGACAGGGGGACAATTGTGTCCAACATCCAGCAGCTTTACTATTTGCCAAAGTTCATTTGAAGTGAAATTTTTGAAATACTTTCACACAAAAAATTATGTATGCAATTAATTAGATTATTTTTTTAATGGCTTGACAGCCCTATTAAAAATATTAGATCGGTGCAGCTTTTATGTCCCCCAAAAATGTGGGTTTTTTTGTGTTTATGTCACCTGAAATGTCTGCCTTGATTATACTGACTTGTATCTGTCTATAGTTTGTTATTAGTGAGGTGTTTTTTGCATTATGTGTGTGCACTTCCCTAAAATCTGAGATTCAAAAGATTCGACATCACTAATAGAAAAGCCAATTGCTGTCTAATACGGAAACACATATCGACGGGGTAACACACTTTGACACAACACTGGCAGTAAAGAAACCTGAAACTTCCAGCACAGAGCGGACTTGTCAGTACAAAGAGCGAGAGTTAACATTAGCATAGTGACAGGTTTGACAGCAAACCTGGTAGAGTGTGCTGTTTTTGGATGTAAACTGTATGTAAACCAGACCCAGGAACTTCCTTTTACTGTGTACCAAAAACCCCACAATAACAGATATTATTGTACTCTGTGCCAGCCACTGCCTGTTAGCCTACAAGCTAACAAACAACATACCAGTTAACAAGTAAACAATGCTAACTACACTTATCATCCTGATATGTCTGCTAGTCGCTGATTTTGGTGCACAACAAGCATGTATGTCTTAATCTCTCTGATGTTTCCTCTAATGCTAACACCAGCTATCTTTACGCACACTGCTCTTTTGCCGGTCAACTTGGCGATATTAGCGCTGTCACAGCACTGGAGAAATCTGAACGCAAAACCTCGCACAAGCAGCGGTGGTGGGCGGGGCCACTCCAGAATTTCAGATCCAGAATTTCTCAAGGCTTCTAGCCCCTTTTCAGAGTTTTTACTTTTTCCATGGGAAAACCACATTGAACTAAATATAAATCATAGCAGACATGTCTGGAGGGGAACTTTAAAACATTCATTGTACATGATATTGGCCACAATCCAAAGTTTGTTGTACCACTTTTCCAAAATCTCAAAATTTGCTTTTGCATTGACCTTATACACAAGTTAAAGTGAATTCCTGTTTATTACAACATAAAAAGCTAACTCAAATGATTCAATACATTGTTTAACCTGAAAGTATATGTCACATAACTGGAAAGGCTGCAGACTAAATAAGACACTGACTTCTGCACTGCTGCATTTTTTAAAAATCTTACTGTGAAATAAGCTTTACATTCCAGAAATGCTGACAATTCTGGACCTTTATACAAAGCCTTCTGAAGCATAGAAGGGAAAATGGCAAATGCATCGCTTGAAAAACTTAGTATTGTACTCGCTGTCTATGGAGCAGGTACAGTGTTTGCAGCCAGATGTCTAGACTGTCCTTGGCCACCGCAGTAACATGCGATGCCTTCAACACAGTGTTATGACAAAGAGCTGCATTAGCTTAATGGCCATCCAATAATGGAGAATTTGAATGGGATTTCTTGCTTCACCGATTAATACTGATTGATGCGTTTACTATCTCTGTGCTGATGACCATTAAGATCAGTTATTGATGTGTTTTGAAAAGAAGCTTCATTCAAAATCAAAAGCAATAGAGATGACAAGATTTGAGCACACAGGGGAAATGTTTTTTTCTTTTGTACAGCACTACTTTCTAAGTGAGGGAAAATAAATCAGTTACATTGCAATTCAAAGTGCGCTGTGTTCTGTCACTTAGATCTTTTTGATATTGTTATCCAATTATTCATCGGCCCCAGATTTGGTGTCAAACTTGTTAAAATACAGTAGTTCACTCTAAAACATATCCAATTAATTTCTTCCTCACTTAAACCAAGTAAAAGATCAGTCATGAGCGGTTTGCAAAATATTAGCGTTACAACACTTCCACACTACTATGAGTTCTTGCTGTCCTGATCTGAGAAAATGTAGTGTCAAAAATGTTATCATCAGCATACTCCAAACGTGAGCAATATTTTCTCCACCATCCTCAAAAAAAGATAACTTTCAAATTGGATATGGACTGAACGCGAGGTACACGGAATGCATCTGTTCGTCCATGTCAGTGTGCTCATATCTGCCTTTACTCTACATGCAGCACACAACTTGTTTCTTGATGCATTCATTCAATCCCCGTCCTATCTTCTCTCCCATGAATGAAAATCTCCTAACGGCACACCACAAAAGAAGTTGCTAAGCCATTTGGATCAAGAATCTCCCCAGGCAAATCAGCAATTAGAGCCTAAGCTGCCTTGTAAAATCAATTAGGAGTTGTAGTATGTGTTACAGGTACAACACTGGCTGGCACCTCTCTAAATGGACCAAGAAGAGTGGTTTAAATCTGCCATGCAAGAGTATATAATCTGCACTACTTAGTCACAAAATTTCTAATTTCTAAGTCTTCCTCTCTTGTGAGGGGTGGCTTCATACTGTAGGTTTGAGTTGCTGAAAACTTTTGAAAAGTTTTGACAGCTGGGAGTTGCAATGCAAAGAAAGTGTATTCTGTCTGCAACGTTGCAAGTTTCTGAGCCCAAAGACTTTATTTTTTGTCTTTAAGTGAAGTTGTTCAGTGATGCAATAAGCTCTCATACATTGCGGTTAACTACAACAGAAACACTGTGGCTTATGTTAATTTGTGTTATCAGTGCAGTGCAATAAAATGTAGAATGAGAATGGCATTGGGGCTAAAAGGACAGCATCATTGTCTTGAAACACATATGGCAGAGGCTAGTTTTCCTTGTGACGTGCGAGTGTGTTTGTCTCTATGGTAGTAGCAACCTGTCCAATGCGTTTCCTTATGTTGTGACCCAAAACTCAAATTAAACCTGCAATGCTGCCATATTGCTAACTTTTAAGTTGTTGAGGTGAACTCTTTACCAAATAGTGGACTCACCCTACAGCAACATTAGCATTAATTTGAAGTCATGTTTCTGGCTACGTGATGAATGTTAGTCCAAATATTCTTTCTCCTTTTAGCTCTGTTTTGGTCTTCACCAACTCCTGAAGGAAATACATGGCCCTTAAGCTGTTAAATGATCTACTTGGATCACTAGCTGGTTGCTAACCTAGCTGTCAGCCATTTTGTGCTGGGCAGGTAGTGTTCAGTGCGTTGGTACGCCAAGCAACCCATTTCACATTACACATATAGATTTCTCCCTTGATTTTTATTAGACAAAGGTTGCAGAGGCTGAAGATCTTGTTTGGTGTGCACCTTTAAAGTGGCTATTTCACAAAATTAGCATGATGTGATGGATTGTGTTTTCTACAGAGTACACACAGTGTCCCATCAGGCATGTCCATAAGCCAGCTGTAGCTTTTATACCATGCTCGATCAAAGCCACTTGCTCTGTGTTTCCCATATGAGGCTGTTCCTCAATATTTCGGTAACTGGTATAATTGCTCACCCTTGTCTGTTTGAGTCTCAGACCGAACCTCACTTTCCTCCTAAACAGTATTGAGCTACTGTCCTACTCTAAAGATGTTAAAATAGCCTATTACAGTCTGTAACCTCTCTTTTTCCTCCCCTGTCTTCAGCCTTTTATTAAAGAACACCGCTCCCCTCTTCATTTTTATTCTATAAATGAAATTTGAAGTTATTGCATTATTGTAGATATATGTGAGGAAAAGCTATGTTCATTTTTAGGGCTGGGTATAGTTTGAAAATTTTCAGATATCCCTTTTGCCATTGCAGTAACCATGGTAACCATAGTAAATAATGCTACTGTGTGTGCAATATATTTTGTGAGCAGATAGATTTATTTGTTTATTCGAAATATAAACAAAGAATTTAAGGATACTATCATAGTGTATTATTATTATTATCATTATTACTATAAGCAGTTGCTGATAAGAGGTACAGTAGGTTTGACGGAAAAGTTAGATGGGCAAAGAGAACCCTGACAGCTACTTGATCCAGTGATAATATAGATATATTGAATGCAGCTTTAAGCTTTTCAGATTAAGTATCGGCAAATGGTTTTGCTATGGAATATGATTTTGCTTTGTAAGCACTCAGGTCTGAAACTATCAGAATGAGCCATTTACTTCCCAATGAAAGATGCCTCTTCAACTCTCACCGTGATAATTAATGAGATCGACATTTTCAATTATCTGTTTCCTGCCTTTACTTTGCTGTTGGAGTGCACAGCAAAAGAACAGCTGTTACTTTCGACGGGGTAGGAAGACGGGTGATGGAGAACAAAGAGGGCAGCATCTGCCTCTTTGAAAGATGACGCGCTACTTTTCATCAATATCTTTGTGTGGCATACCACCGCCGGAGCAGATTCTCTCCAGGTGTGTCTAATATAGTTGGACACGACAGTATCGGTTAAGTTATGCAAACAGACGTGTGGTTTGTTTAATGTTGCATCCTGGAACTGAACAGTTGGTAGGGAGGCCTATGCCACAGAAGTAAAAGGCTGTTTGAGGCTGTTCAATTTCCCTATCCTTAGAAATACTGCCATATAGGTAAAGCACTGTTTACCGTATAACTTCTCTATACTCTCCCCAGGGTATGTCGCAGATGTTAACTTCCCTCTGAATGTAATATACAAGCAGCTTACTTGACATCTTTGCCTGTGTGTTGGCAAATGTGGCCATTCACAATAGCCTTTCAGAGTTTTTTTAATGTCTGGCAGAGATTTTACTGTGACAAAGTGGGTCATGTAGAGGCATGGGGCCCTTTTTTACTTTCACCAAGGTCAGTAGGTCTCTGTTGGCTTATGGCCTATTCAGCTGGGAGCTGCAATTAGGCTGTGAAACCATGTATCATACCGGGTTAGTCACCAGCTTCAGTTGCCCACTAGTACTATACATCACCCCAGTTGCACCACGTTGAGTATTTGGAAGGCCACAGTCAGCCCACAGGGGAATCATTAGTTCATATGTAAATATGAGGAATGGATGCAGATTTCACCTTGCCTGCATGGATCAAGAGCGTAGTAGCTTGGGAATGACAAACAAGGGTCATATAGCCCAGCCACTGCAAATGCCTTTGGTTACTGTTGTTGTTATGATCCTGCATGATAATTGGGGAATGGAAAACAGAGGCGACCCGTGCAGATACCTGCCACACAAAGCAATTAAATAAATAAGAAAAAATTGGCATGGAACGACCACCATGTGCTGTTTTTACTCGGAGTAAATGTAAATAGAATTAGGCAGCAAATTTTTGCTCGACTATTTTGCTCATTGTGTCTCGATGAAGTTATTCATATGCTCCCATGAAAGCTTGGCCCCATTTTCATGTGGTTTTGCATTTGTATAGTTTTTGTGAGAGAAGGCATACCCCGCTGTGGTGAAATAGTTTCACGCTGAGATCAGTGGAGCGCATGTAGTTCAGTGAATGCTGTTGTACATTCTCACTTTTGCACATCAGAGGAGATGCAACAGCTCATTCTTCCTCACTGGGCCAGAGCGAGTCAAAGATGCAAATGTGGGCATTCAAGCATGGAACCCCTGACCTCAGTAGGCAAGTCTGAAATTATAGAACAGCCAGCACTTTCCTTTCTTTTAAAAGAACGTGAAATATGCATTGGCTCATTTATTTATTTATTTTTCAGCTTTTTTTTTTTTTTTTTACAGGAAAAAAAACACCCACAGGGCAGATTTTTTTATCATCTTGCTTGTAAGAGCAAAGAAAAAAAAGAGAAATGATCAGAAACATCACAGGGAGTGACAGATTTAGTCTGAATTTCCATGCTGGCATTTCAGACAAGATCATATCTGGTACGCTGAAGTCAGGAGATTTTACAGTCAGGTCAAACCGCAGTAGTTCGCTCCTAGCAGAAAATGAATAAGAGTTCAGATTCTAACTGTAACATTGGTATACAGGTGTGCACACAAAGTACAGACCCATTTCACATCACGGCAGACAGCAAAGGTTTCAGGCAGCGTGTTTGAGCGTTTGAAGGAAATGTGAAAAATGTATAGCCGGAAAATTCTGCGTGACAAGCAACACAATGACACACTTCTTTTTGACTGCATTGCTGTTCTGCCTCCATGTCAGTGTGTGCTGTTGTCTGTGGCAATTTCTAGTGCACTTTGTGAGTAATAGAAGTATTTGGTTCATATTTTCCGAGCCTTGCAGCATGGTAGGAGGTGGGCTACATACAGTAGAATAAAATATAACCCTAAACAGGCAATATAAACAATGATTTTTTTTCTATATATGAATTTACCTGAATATCAACACTGTGAGAGCAACTCCACGGGAAATTTGCTCTGCACAAATCTTATTTGGCTGCGAAAGCGAAGAGCAAGAAAATGCTCCATCAGCTCTCATAAGCATTTCAAAACAGTCAATAGTGTTGAGGAGCTGATGTGTCACACAGCTGGGCTGATATTCAGTGGCCCTTGTGTTGGTTGCTTCTGGGGTAAGAAAAAGAAAAGAGTGTGTGTGTGTGTGTGTGGGGGGGGGCTGGGCTGAATTTGTGCGGTGCGCGCCACGAGCCACCCATGTGGAACGTGCCGAAAAATAATTAGCACAATAACGTGGTGAAAAAGGAAATGCAACTTGAGGAAATCAACTGTTAAGGAACATCTGAGGCCGCAACAAGCTGTGCCTCAGCATATGCTCCTCCGGTGTTTTCAACAATGCTCAATCTTCAGTCCCTGCAGGAGAAAAGCCTCTATTTATAGTTCAACTCTAATGTTCTCTCAAGATGGACTGTGGCTTTGCTTCTTTGCAGTCAGGGCTAATTTCCCAGGTAGCGCTGTGTATACTCTCTCAAGTATGGTACATTAACTTAACCATACATGTATCTTTTTTTTGTAATTTCCATAGATTACATCAAAAGGAAAAAGCAAACATGTGGTTGCGTCTGTAAAACTAGTTAATGTTATCAAGTTAATTAAAAGCTGGAAACTTTCCGTAGACGGATCACATTTAATTGGAAACACAAACGTAGCCACAAACACAACCATGAGTCTTTGGTTTTTAAATAACCTCAGGAAAAAGAAAAATTCAGATGGCAACCTTTAGAAGTCTGTTTTACACATAAACCAGTCTCAAAATTCCACTTACTGTACAGTTTTGAGAACATATGATAGGGGAAAATCCAGCTCCACCATGCCTCTGCTTACTGTACCACATAACCAGCTGGTACCCTGAGTGTAAGACTGATTTTATAAAACCTGGAGTCATATACTCTCAGTTATATGAAGTGGCAAGACTGCTGTCTTAGTTATCTTGCGTTAACATCATAAAATTGGCCTGGTCAAGCTGAATCCTCAAGATAAAGTGAAACAGTCTTGGCCATGTGTGAAGTACTGCTCAGTTTACAGGACACCACTGTCATAGCTGTGATATACTTTAATCTATCACCCCGCTGAGGTTCATTCAGGGGTATTTGGAGACAGTATGTTGGCCACCACCTCATATAATCAGGAGTCCATAACAGCGAGTTGTAATTATCTGTACCTATACAGTCCTCCCACTCAGTCTATTCTGCTGGGGCTTACTGCAGCAGCTCGTCTGAATTGGGGGTATTTATACATGAAATTAAGGTGTAATTAAAATCGGTCTGGTGCTAAAGGGGCTGAAGGTGATTACGCTCATTTGCATAGTACACTGATTTCTTTTTTTAATGCTGCCTTCACAATTACGACCGGTTCTAACACATTTTAGACATCCATCATTTTTAATATTTCAAACAAAACCCAAACTCTGGGATGATTAGAAAAAGTGTTTATGCGTGATAACATTTTGCATTCTTAATGTATCTCCAGGGTAGGGAGAAATGATTGACATGCCACCGATGCTAGTTAGTGAAACAGACTGAATTCTCAATGTACAGCTTTTATTTTTTATTTATCTAGCAGATGTTTTTTCCCCCGGAGTGAATTGCTACCACGTTGTTGTAGATAAGATTAGAAAATGTAAGCAATGAAACACGATTCTGGTGAGAATCTGATGAGGAATCATTGAAACCGGACCTCTGAAAATAAACATTAGTATTCAGCTCATTTTTCAGAGGCACAACATTATCTAATTTGCTCCATTGGGCTTGTTTTGAAGCAAATGGGGGACTATTATATGGGCTGTAGACCAAGGAGAAACTCATTACTTCTCACATTATCACCGCAAATGCGAGGAGGAAAAACTGAGCTCTGTCGCTTCAGTCTGGTCGCAGGCTAAAGCCTCGACGCCTCGTCCAGGTTGTAAATGGACCCCTCTCGGCTGATTCGCCATCGCGTCCTAAGCCATCCCTGATATTTGGTGAAGGGATGTCATGACTGCTCCAGCTGTCACAGGCACAGCTGTTCACTTTCCCCTTGAGTGAGCAGAGCTGCCTTCGCCCCGCGGCTTGATGGCGTGTGTACGTATGGGCGAGAGTGTGTCCAAGCGCGAGCATGCAGGGATACTGACAAGGTGCACTAGCAAGGCAGCTTATTCCAAGACACAGCAATATAAACAACTCTACTCAAGTAAATTGGGAGCCGCCAGCAAGTGGGCTGTATTGCTACATGTTTCTCCGCTATGATGTGAAATTATTTACTCATTGTGGTCAGGGAGGACATGTTTATGAAGTGATAGATACGTGTTCGCTGTTGATGAGAGCGTTGACGAGTACTGTGCTGCACCCTTTGCTTCTTGTCCAGAGGAACCAGAGGAAAAAAGCGCTGCTGATGTATGCACTGCTACATGATTGATGTTTCTCCCCTTTGGCCTGGGCAAGCATTTACTTTATCACAACACTCTTCACACCATGACTGTGTACCTCTTGAGGTCTAGGTGTCCGAAGTGCTAAAAGGGCCATATTGATTGCATACTGAAACAGTCAGTTATGATGAATGGACACTCGCTAAATCAAATTCGGAGATTAATCGGCCAGCGGCAGTGTCATTAGGGCTTTGTGATGGGTGAATTAATATGGTGATTAAATGAGAGGTTGCTACTATGTCACTGTGTCAGCTTTGACAAGCTGACCCCGGATCAGCTGGCAATGGAGTAAAAGACACTTCATCATCTTGTGCCTATAGAGTGTCTTTGACCTTTGGCATTTACATTTATCATCTGGGGTTTTCCTTACACTTGTACCACAGGATAGTCCATCGTTTATATGAATAGAAACAGCTCAGCCATTCTAAGTTTTGAGTTTAGCCATCAAAAGGAATCCCTGCATAAGCTGAGAAAAGAGCACAGGCATTGTGTTAAGTCCAACACAGCAGAATGTGAAAAGACTATGAACTGTTTTCTGCATCTATATTGGTAGAGCTAATAAAAGTGTTCTTGGCTGGCAGGAAAATGCAAATGCTGACAAAATCAATGCGCCCCGCTGCCAAATCCGCAGACACTAGCGAGCAGATTTGGCTCATTTCGCAAACAGGCAATACATATACACACGCACATGTATACGCACACTCTCACACACAGAGACAAATCTGTGATACACCGCGTCCCTATGACCCTTATGCTCCATATGGTCAAGAAGAGGGCAGAGAAAATAAGCACACGACTCTGTGGGTGACTGCAGCTTGGCAGCCAGCAAAGCCCTGAGGTCCGTGGTGTTGAAGCAACATAGCGATGGTTGGTACAACCCTCTTTTCCGTACCACTGCTTCTGTCTTGCTTCATATACTGTAATGTAGTGTATAAACATGGTGGTTGTGTGGGTACAAAAAAAACACCTCCTTTCCTCTTTTTTTTTGGGCAGAAAATCACCTCTTAACCGAACCAGATTTGTGCCATCGTAAAAACAGCAAAGCAAACAAAACATACATAAATCATGTATGTGCTCAGTGTGTGGCTATAAGCACAGAGCTCCCACAGGGCGCCACATTGACTGTAAAATGAGCTCGCTGAGAAAAAGGAGCAGGCTGACGTCAATAAAAATGAATGAAAGAATTGCAGATGTTTTACAAATTGCCATATAAAGATAAAATTAGGGCAATAAGTATGCACTGTTCACCCAAATTACATATTTTCTCACTTATCTCTACTGAGCCTTTTAGATCATTTTAATAAAGACACCTGTCTCTAAGATTGTTGCCTGCCAGCCCAGTACAATGGTAGTGACTGAGATTTCAATGGTTGTGCTCAAAATTGCACTAAATTATAAAAATTATAATAATAAATATTTTCAACAACAATGTGTTTCTCCAGTAATATTGCCCTGGCCACTCTGAATAAATAACAGACCTTGCTGTTAAAGCAACATTGTGCAAGACTTGGTAATTTTGCTAATTGGTGCCCCTACAGTTTTACATTGGTACACCATTGTTGTAAATACAAATTGCACCTGCAGGTTGCTGAGTGTTTATATAAAGGTATGACACTGATGCGATTACAGCATTCATTGCAATCTTTAATAAATAACAGTGGCAGAGATATACACTTTATCGCTGATTTCCTGTTCGCAGATCACATTGCTAACAGTGTCTAAGGTTTGGATTTTTTTTTTTTTTTTTCAGTGATGTCTTCTTTGCCTCTGCCTCGATGTCCGTACTAAGAATATCAAACAATTATACAACACATTTACAACACTTTGTGTATATCGCTTCAGTCAAACACACCACGGGGACTACAGGTTGTAATTAAAGAGATAAAACCGAGCTAGCTTCTTATAGGAAGCTGGTGATGAGTGCTGTAAAGTGTTACGCACTTCTCCTGGGAGATCCTACCTGCTCACTAGAGGTATGTAGTTGGAGTTGGGGGAAAATCAATACAGCATAGTATCGCGATATTTTTATGTGGCAATGTCACACAGTGCCAAGTAACGTAAACGTAAATTAATAATATTACAAATACGATTTATATGTTAGGTAGCCTACTAGAATAATATAATCAATAGCTTTTCAGTCTGTTAGATACATTTTTCTGCCGCAAAAAATGGCTGGGATGAGATAAACAGACTGAGAACTTTATCCTATTAGATAAAACAGCCAAAGTTTTCGTTTGGGGACATCATTTTCAGTTGAAAAAAGGTAATAAATCCCAATATATTGCAACAGATTTTATCGCAATACTCAGCATATCACAACAAAATCACAATAATATTGTGTCGTGATTTAAGTATCGTGATAATATCATATTGTGGATTCCTGGAGTGGGAATGAAAAAGGCTCCATTCTCCTTAATACAAGCCAGTGTTCTATTTAACTGATGTTGAAACTGGTGTTTTAAGGGAAGAAAAGTTGCATGATGTTGCTTCAGCACTTTGCATTTTAACAACTATCTAACAATTAAGTAGCCCCAATTAAAACTGAGTTGAATTAAAACTGATGACAACTAGGCTCAAAATATACACAATGCTGTTCACATTGTAAGGCATGTTGTCAGAGAGGACGTGCTGTACAAGCCACGAGCCAATTCACAGCCTCTTTTACCACTACTGCTACCACTCGTGTTAGAAAGATAAATTGCATGACAAATTGTATGTGTGCCATGTTAATATAGTTTCTATACCACATGGAATTCAAACAGTCTCCTAGCTCACTTAAGGCGCACTGATGCACTGGAGCAAAGATTGCATGAAAATTCAAACTGAGACTCTAATTAAACCATTACTATCACATCCAAGGCGATGTGACTGGCTTCTTCTTAGCTCATGAATAACTAAGTAGTTGACCACATAAATAAATATCCATTCAAAAGCTGTCAACTCAGCTGGCATGATCAGACAGCTTATATACTGTATGTTCCGCCTCCCTGTGTTCAACCCTCTTGCCTTTTCCAGGGGGATGATGATGGGTGATCGGTGTTGGGGTGGCTCAGTGGAGCTGAAAGCACTCTCTCTCCATTATCAATGGGGGAAAAAAATATGTGCCAATCCCTCCTTTGTCAAAACGCATGCAGCCGGTAGCGAAAGCTTTTATGTCTTTATGTAATTTGTGCCAATGACAGTGCCCCAGAAACATTTTACAGCGTCACTGTTCAGTTTTGCCGATGGAGACCACACAGTGCACTTATCACAAACTACTTTAGTAGATGGGGGCCTGCCCCGACAAAAAGATCATCACTCACAAAACAGGAGCGCTGGATGACCTCTAGATGTTTTGATGTGTGAAATAATGTTATTGTGGCACAATATTCATAGAGTGTGATAGGCCATTCACATGTGGCCATATCTTCCAAATGGTTTCCTAATTTGAGTGGACAGGTCCACCATTGGGTCACCCGCCAGCAGAGTCATGCATTTGACCAGGAATAAAGCTGAAATCAATTTCCTCTGGTCTCTCTGTGGGGCCTTTTGAATGGCCTTGTGTTTGTGCCTGAGGGAGCACTTACTCCACTTCTGCTGACCTCTTTGTCCTTTCCCCTATGAGCATATCGCTCCCATTGAAATGATAACTGCTTTTCAATCTGTGGTCAAAACAACTGGGCACACTTTTTCAAAAACCCCAATGGCTTCCAAAGCACTTAACCACAGTTACCAGAGAAATGAATTTGGGCACTTATCAATATGGAGCATAGTGATTGTCAGAAATCAACCTAAATGCGGCCTGAGGACCATTTCACTGTGACCTCTCTGCTGGTTGGCCACCCGTGTCTTCCTCTATGCTGATTTGCAAGGTTGATGGAATTATACAGTATGTCACAGAGAGCTGCCCTTATTATTCCACCATATACATGCATGTAGCATTGTCAAACTCCACCTGAAATGAGGCCTCCATGAAGTAGTGGTGGGCTGAAAGAGGTTGTAGCACACTCATTTTTTTAAGTTGGTGCCAAGGTTCCTTAACTAACAACCAGACTCCACTTTTGTAGAGCGATCATGCCTCTACACGTGAACGTTGCGACTGCAGACGACAAAATCACTATCATCAACCATTATCATCTATTGTTTGGACATAGGAGAGAGCAAATCATATGGACACAAGTAACTTGGTAAACCGCCAGAGCAAAATCTGCAGTACCATAATCTGCAGTACAATGAACGCATGAAGGCCATGAAGAATAATGTTGCTAACGTTACCGTATCGATAATCCCTGTCCTTGTCCAGCGACATTCAAAACAACACTGCAGCGTATCACAGTACTGTGACTGCTAAAACTCTATATGTATATATAATATATACACAATTTATCCATAGAAGAACTTTATGTAAAGAAGAACCTTATTTTAAGTCTTATTTTAATGCAAAGATTTGTACATTTGCAGGAATGTAGGTGGAGCTAAAAGCATTGCTCTGCTTATTTATTACGCTTATTTAAATGTCAAAGTGCAATGAAAATGTTTTGCCCCCAAAAACACTGAATACTCATGATGTATAATTGTGATCTGAATATTGATCAAAGTAATTTTTGGCCATAATCTCGCAACCCTACTTCAACAGCATAATCAAATACTTGGAATTTAGTAATGGCTTTTTGGTTTTGGTGTGCCACACCAAGATTTTCAGCCATCCCATCTGGCCACCCCTATGACAAATTTCTGGGGGTACCACTGCACTGAAGATCTCACAATCAGACTATGGTCATATTTAGAAGACAATAGAGCTAAGCTGCTGCATGCCTCGATGTTTTTTAGTGGATCCAAAGTTGAGCTTAGCATGTAACGTAGTATGTAGTATGTTGGAGGAACAAATGGAAACAAATACAATCATTTTCAAAACTTTGTGTCATATGCGATTGTAATTCAATTACTGTACCACCAAGGAGGCCTGGAATCTGTTGCAGAATGGCTCGTTCCGACTCACTGCTTTGGGTAATGGTGTTTTCTTTGCTCGGGAAATGAAATATAATATCATTAAATAGAGATATGCAGAATGAAGTGTCGACAGATCCATCTTGGGTGCCTGCTCAATCTGTTTGTGGGTGCTGAGTGGCTCCCCAATGACAGATCCAGCTTATCATTGAAACATCCCGCTCATGGAAATCTGGGGATTTGGCTCATTCGACATTTTCGAGATTTATGGTTGTCAATATGTTGAGGTGGGAACAAAGACAGGCAATTAAGGGAAGATCCTGAAGAATGCTGAACAGTCTATTACTAAGGATTTGTTGGGAAGATGGGGGGTCTTTTCTAAGGCCACAGATTCACAGATCAGACTACAAACCTTTCCTGGTAATCCACATGCATGTAGGTTCACGTGTTCAATTCACACCTCTGCAGGGATTAAATCATCCTTGAACACGGCTATCAGCTGTGACTGAAACCATTGACAAGAGACAGCTAGGATTTTCAGTGTTTGCACTAACCCCAAAGATAATATTTGCCGTGGTTACCACTGCTTTTGGCTCCAGATAGCAGTTAAGAGGGGCTGAGGAGAGGAAAAATGAAGAGGGGAGGCAATAAAGAAAAGCTTTGATGTTGTCATGCATGATTGTGCGGAGGCATCCTCAGGCTTGTGTCGAGTGTGTTGATTTAGTGAGTGCTGCAGAAACGAGAATACAGATGGCTATTTGGGGCTGGGCTCCGAGAATTAGAACCTCTCCGACATCCTTTATCTTCGGTGACACTTCAAATACTTCAGACACGAGCGTCAGATTCTGTTCCACAAGTGTGGCACTATGCCCATTTAATTAATTTACTTTGGGGGTGGGCTGACTGCCATTAGGAGAAGGACTATAGAAAGGGGTACAGGAGCAATTAAGCCTATGTACGGCACTGACCACTCAAGCATTAGAGTCTATTTATTTATTCTAAAAATTGTATATAACAAATAAGTGTATCCGGCTCATGTTTATTCATTGGGCACCATTTCCAGTCTATCAGATAAATAGCTCAAAGGCTATCTTTAAAAATTCATTTGAGGCAAAGTTTACATTTATAACTTCCCAAACCTCCTCTTAGGACTGCTGAATTTTAATTTCAGCACACCCATGATTGAAATAAAATTCAAAGGAAGGTGTGATGTCACTGAAAAACAAAGAAAAGCCATGTGGTAGCTTGGCAAAGCCTGCTAATTCTGGTGGCACACATGAGGTCTCCAGGTGTTTGGGACTTGCCTGCCTCTATTGCAACAGCAGGGCATTCCAAATGCCTAACTGGATTCTGCACCTGAGCTCGGGACTGGAGAGCCAAACAATATGGGGGTGCTTTATTCTGAAACATAGTCCATGGATCATGCAAGCAGGCACTTAGGCAAAAGGTGACAGATGTTTCCCTATATCAGACCCAGGATTTAAATAAATAACTGCAAAGTGCAACAAATGAGTTGCGTCCACTCCATGTGGTGGACATCTGTGCTACAGACTGCCTCTAGTTGTGGCTTTGGTCCCTTTGTTATAGTATCAAGGAATGGTTTTGTTATAATCGAATCGAATTATGGTGATACGCAACTCTTTATATTGTAAACAAAAACCTACAAAAATAAATAAATAAATAAATAAGAATATAGGAATATATTACTGTGACTGGGCTGAATGGTGATTCTTTACCTGTTTGTTCAAAATTTTTTGAGCCTCCAGAATTTAATTTAATATCTGAAACACTGAAATCTTTCAAGGCCATGCGTTAAAATAATATAATTAAGACATTTCAATATTCAAGGGCCTGCAGTCACTCTGCTGTAAGAAGAAACACACGACCTTAACTGAGTTTTAATTTCCGGTGACGGACAAATTCAACTTGGAGGATTCCATCTGCATGTAAATAGTCTGATGAAAGGGGACCTCTATGTTCTGCCTTCGCTCCATCTTTTTTTTTTTTTTTTCTTAATGTGACACACTAGCAGCAGCCTATTGTACATTATACTTGCAAGTCATGCACATTTGGCTAAACACAGCTCCGAGGCATAATGTAATCAGGGAAGCCATATTCTTGTCGCACAGAGTACCCAATATTTTGGAAAATGGGATTCAGCGCATTCTCATCAAACCCCTGGAATGAAATATGAAAATTTTTTATAGCTGTGGTATTTGCTAGAATAATATGCTCGCCAGGTGAATAATCACACTGGCTGGAAGTGACAAACCAGTGTGCTGTGCCATAAATAAGATGGGAATGGGGCACAGGGAAATTATTATTATCCTTTTAGGAGGGTGTTCTGCTGTTACTATTCTAAAATATAAGGCTTGTGCTTATACATATAAATTCAAACTAGGGCTGTTTGGCACTATCCAGTGCCCCAACACTCAAAGGGGCTTTAGATGAATCACAACTGTGATGACATGCATCCCCAAACAGTTAAGCCACTGTTTGATGAATGTGATCCACTAAATACAGTGAATGTGGAATATAGTTGGCAGAGGTTGGCTGACAGAGGATTCTGCTGGAGTAAGCCACAAAATACCCAGTAAATTCAACTGTTTTCTAAAGACTAGAAAACATGTGTCACTGTTTTCCCTGCCAACATTATCAATGGAGAACTCCATGGTAACAAGATGAAGAGGCTACAGCCATGCTAATAGCTCTGTTAGGCTGCACTTAGGCACTTGCTTTGAGATAAATGCTAACGTCAGCATGCTTTTTAGTAGGTATGATATTCAACATGTTAGCATTTTAGTGTATTTTGTTAGCATGCTAACATTTACTAATTAGCACCAAACACAAAGGACGGTAAGGCTGATGGGAGTGTCAACTTTGCAACAACTTTACTTGATGATACGAACTAGACCGTTAGAATACTTAAAACCCTCAATCTGGGGGAGTAAAATGTTATACATGTACAGATTTAGTGTTAAGCCAGGGCACCAAGTAGCTCTGTGGGTAGACTTTGTCCAAAGGCAACTCCGATTACAGCCCACAGCCCTTTGCTACATGTCGTCCCCTCTCTCCCACCCCTCATGCTTGAAGCTGTCTTGCCCTTAAAGGCAAAAAAGTCCAAATGATATTTAAAAAAATGTTAAGCCTAAGGTCAACATCGCACCTACAGTCTAGAGTGCCTTTTAAAAATGGTCTGCTTAATTCTATTGAAAGAAGGTCCTCAAATATTGATGCTTTGGGTTGGTAGTTCGGTCTTAATACGAGCCCAAGGTCAGAATGAGACTCAGAACAATCAGCTATCTTTCTACAGAATTGTATTGTATACTAAACCATTTATTGGATTGGTAATGATGTAAAAATGATTCCAAAATCAAATTAGTAAAGACTTATAGGCTTTAGTTTTGTAAGGGTTTGCCAGAACAGTCTGAATAACATTCTGTCATTAAGGTTGCGATGGTTGTTTATCATTCTGCTCATATAAAGGCTGCCTCTACAGTAATTGGAAATTCAGCTTCCGCTCCTACCAGGGGCGGTGTCAAAACATTTACACCTTGGCTTGCAAATCCGATAAGACCAGATTTATAAAGATAGCGATCTCATCTCTGACTGTTATTCACAGATATCTTCTGACAGTCATGTTTGAAGAGGCCACGACCTTCAGAGTCACTGCTTTGTAATGGAAAGAAACCAGTTAGGCTGAATAAGTGAACCACATCCGAAGGTTCAATAATGGACTCCCTCCATCCTGTTACTTTCTCAAAACAACAGATTGATAGGAAACCTACGTTGGTTCGAGTCTTTGAAACGCCACAAAGGGGCGGCTTGAAAGAGGATGGATTACGTCCTCTTTGAAACTTGCGATTCCTCACCACTAACCTGAGTCTTAAACTGGTGGATGATTTCTGATATCTCCTTTCAAAATAAAAAAAGGGCAGCTCTGTCACACCAAACAGGTCAAAGAAATCAAGTGAATCCAAAAGAGCGGTAATACTTTTGGTGGGGTCCATTTCTTAAACTAGATAAAGTGTATCGTTGGAGTAAAAAGAAAAGCCTTGTTTCTCATTTTCCGCCGCTTCCATTCAGCTATGTCGGCCTTATCTTCCATCCACAGCCAACTGTATGGTCCAACACTGCCTTGATACGACAAGTGTAAGATAAACTTGACAGATCAACTTTTTCGATAGTCACCGAGCCCATAAACAACTGGGGCCTCTAATCTGATAATCCACCAATGAAAGATTAGGCGCAGGGAGTATTATTGTGTTGTCACTCTTGCTTACAGGGTCACATGGGCTTTAGCTGCCAGGGTTAGACATCCCTCGGCAAATCCGAGGAAAGTGTCACATCTCAGCAGGTGAGGTGCGGTGATAAGACAGACTGGGGGATATTAAATGGACAAACTGCAATTATCACAGACATTAATGAGAAAGCAAAAATCTACAGGAGGGTGGCAGGGTGGCCTCGTGATTAGAGGCACATTCTGTAGCTGAAAGGTCACAGATTTGATCCCAGAAATAGTCAATGTGTGTCTATCAGCAGCTATTTGTACTGTGAAGTATCCTCAAGCAAACGTCTGCATGTTCTTTTTCTGCATCAGTGAAGTTTCAGCAGGTTTCAAACCTAAATTATAGAAAATGTCTGGTATCAAAAACTTTGATTTATGCTATGAACGACATTAACGCAGCCCACATTGTCCTCTTCTGCTCTTTTCAGTTTGCAATCCTGCTCCTCTGTACATTTCCGAACCTGATATTAACCATCCAGGCAGCTCCTGCATATGCTCACTGCTATCTCGCAAGGAGAGCCGGAGAGTTGGAGTAATTCAAACATTCTTCAAACTGCAATTTATTTTCCCCGAGTTGTAATTATGGTCTATTAAAATGCAAATGATGTCAATGGCAGAGCAGCGCTAATCACTCAATGTCTGTTTATGGGCAGTACAGCCACATTAGAGAGAGACTCGCACAGTGGAGACTGAGATGAACAGAGATCCTCTATCTGTGAAGGATCCAATAAATTAGACCCCTTTCTCAATGTATAGAATGCATTTTTCTCAAGGGATGTAAAGATAGTCTTACCACATAATAATATTCAACTTATATAAAGTTTATGATTTCATATGTTAGCAGAGCTCTGCCAGCTATATCTGCAGCAGTCGGTAAACATTTTATATGAACATCATGTACCATCTGTGGACTGTTGTTCATTAAGATATGTGACTAGATATTACTATATTTTTTTACATTTACTTTGACAGACACACTTTTACTATAGGCACAGAGAACTAGTAATGCTGATGGATTGATCTGCATACTATTAACTGTTATTGGATATTGACATCCACTGTAGGTATGCAAATTATAGTTCTATTTAAATAATATGGATTTAAGAAACCTGTCATAACTGCCTGTTATAGCTGGCACAAAGTATTGCAACATATGCTTTACAGCAATATACAATAATCATAGCAAGTTACGTAGTAATTATCCATTTGTAATGCCAAACACTTGGTCGTCCTATATGGGAAGACAAGACAACACTGTTTATTAAACATCCTAGAAATTTAACATTTGTCCTCTGGAAACAAAAACTATTACAATATTATGTGTACTTTTATATACTTAAAAACAGTCACCCATTCTTGAGAATTGGGACAAAACATGTCCTAACAAAAGAGCAAAAAACACCCTTAAAATTATAACTTATCAACACATTACTTCTGTTCCTGGGGTGAAAAAATATTTTTTGAGGATTATTTGTTAAATAATTATGATTTATTAAGTATTTTGATCTGCTTTCATGTTTTCAACTTCTAAACTAGTCCTGTTCCAGAACACACTCCTGCTTCAGACAATTAAAAATGTGTTAAAAGCCTTCAAAATCTAAACCTAACAGCATGTACTGGTAACAGCAGTGTAAAATTTACTGCTATAATCATGTTTGTTTTAAAATATACTTTTTGTGAAAATGCTGGTCCTTTAAAGATGTGTCCCAGATTTTTGTCAGCTCCGTCAGATTTCCACAAAAGCATAATTTAATCAGGCATAAAGGAGGTTAGTTATATCCTAAGGACTCGAATCTCACTTCCGGTTTCCAAATAGATGAGAATGCTGCTCAAATACTGGTTATCTTACCATTTTTTAAAATAAATTCATTAAATAATACTGCTTTTGGGTGTGTATTAACTACAACTGGTCAACTAAATAAGATTTAAAGGTTTAAAAATGAGTATTTTGATTAGCATTAAGAGAACTCACTTTAAAAAACAAAATGGCTACTCACTACAACTGCGGTGAAACTAATAAATATATAACTTTTTGTCAACTCTGTCAGACATTACCTCCATCAGATCTGACCTCTGACAACCATAATGTATGCTGTTCAAGTAAAAAATTAAATCACTGGGATGCTGGCCCATTACGAGGTTTAATAGTCAAGACTTTGATCTTTTAAAATATATTGTCCCGGCCTAATTGAAGAGTAAAAATCAAAAACCCAAATAAATATGGTTTTGTCCCAATTAGTGCAGCACATTTAGTTTAGAAAAAAAAAGGCAAATAAAGTGTACACTGAATAACAGAAGAAAAAAAATGCTACAAGCCTTGATTGAGCCTATGAAATAATTTGTTATTCCAAATAAATAACTCTCTGGTCAGTCTGCTTCTTTCCATATCAAGTAACCTATTCCATAACTGAGCTACATGTATGTTTCAGTGAACTTTACATGATCCTCATGTCATAAACTCAACTGTGGGCAACTTCTGTGCTTATTATAATAACCATAATGTCCAATAGTCCACGAGAGAAGCTTGGGATATTGATGTTTTGTATATCATATTAATACACACTAATTCACTGCATCATATAAACACACAAATTAATGTAAATTGATGTGCTCTGAGTATAATTGGATAATCTCAATAACATTTAGCATTTAACAACACAGCTAATCAGCTATGCACAGTACACAAAAATATTGCTTGCTGATTAAAACTATATGCAGGCGCTGCCTTGGAGTACTGGCACCTTAAAAGAAAAAGACAGCTGAACAGAGTTTCAGATCAGATTTAATCATTTTGGCCTCTAACTCCAAAGAATTTAAAACTCCTTTCTGAGACGTTTTATCTTAGTTTAAACAATCCATCCTCAAGCTTTTTATGACACCGCATGAAGTCACATGGACACATTCTCTGCTGGGTGGAGGTCTGCGGTTAAACATACGAGGCTGATAATTATCCATATTTCAGTGTTTTATTCATGAGTGCATAGCCACGGGTAGACTATGTTCATGCATGTTAAACTACACATGATTTCCTGTTGTGGGTCATGTGAGTGAAAGCTACACAAGAGCTGCACTTATGGAATAATAATGAATATGATGAGCATGAATTACATCTGCGTCGTAAGCAACCTATTCCATGTTCTTCTCTCTGCCGTGTGTAATGTCGGCACACTGCTATTTCTTTCCCCCGTAGTCGATGTTTACACATGTGTATGGTCTGTGCTCCCATCACTTTTGCTATGCATGACATCGAGCCTAGTGGGGATTAATGCTTATCTATAGTACTGTTAACCATACGCCGTGACAACAACCTCATGTCCCCCTTATCACAGGGTTAGCTGCTGACAAGACATGGTGTTATTAATAATCAAAAACCTCTGAACTGGATGCAGCCCAACAATGCAGAACCTCCAGTGAAATTACACAAAAAACCCAGAGCTACATGGCAAATGTAAACATGGTTTTAATATTAAGTAAATTTGGGTTTATGTTTAAATATTAGCTCAGAAAAAGACGTTAATTTGACACTTGAGATATGGCGGGAGCATGCTTCGGCGCAGCTCCATGCAGTCTGATAGGGGATGCTGAACCCTCTGCAGATATAAGCATGCTAAGATAACGCTGCATGCATATGAGGCAAATAAACTGTCACCCTGCACACTTTACAAATTGAGAACAAGCTGGCCGCAATAGTGGAGTGCTTTTGTAATCACTGGTGAGAGGATTTGTGAGAATATAAATAGCACTTTCATTAGATCAATACTGTCATCCCTCCTCCGTCGGCTCACATTAAGAGCACAAGCTGGGTAATAATGGAGGACTGGTTGGACACACTCTGTAGCATTCTGTTTGATCATAAGGGGTGGTGTCCCCTAGGGCGCAGTCTCGGGCCTGCTGATAAATTCATCTTTCTGACTGTCCCCCTGGGAGCTTGCCAATGAGTGAGGGACATTGACTTTTCATTAAGGAGATCACTGCATTGGAAATTGAATTTATTTTGGGCTTAAGAACATAACAGAGCTGTTTGTGAGTCAGCCCGAAGGCCACAGAAGAATGCCGATACACCGAAAGCTGATGGAATGTTTTGGTTGACTAATAATGCTCCCCCCTGTTCCCTCTAGTGAAATACATACAGGTGTCAAGAAATAACATGCAAAGTTGAGGACTCTGCTGTTAGTATTGGACAGAGTGTGCCTCGTTTAAATGATAAGAAGTGCACAGTTACATAGAAGATGCATTAAGAATTGTTGTCACACCGATATAGTTCTGACTCTATATAGCATATTTACATAGAAAGTGAATTGCATATGGCAGGAGCAGGAAGCAGAAACACACACCGTAATGTTAATGCACTTTTCAAATGTTATATTCTCTTACTTAAATTTATGTGACACCATTTTTAAAAACAGTCAACAGTTAAACCAAAATGGACTTACTTACAGAAATGCATGAATTTAATAGGCTCATTAAGTTTATACAGTATATTATTGTGCTTTTACAGTTTCATTGCAGGGGATTCAATATTATTTATAGACTGCATTTTACCACCCAGGTTCATGTAGGTTCAGCAAAATATCAAGGGTCACTCCCCGGCACTGTACCTTCCACCTATGCAAAGCTTTTACACTTGCTGTAAATTTCATCAAGGTGAACTAAAGTGTTTACCCCATTAATTTATTTCAGCTAAAGCCAGAGCGCTGACCCATAAAATGAGCTAAGATAATACTGACCTTAACATGGTCTTCTGCACATGGAGGTAATTGCTAAGGCTCCAGATCAATCAATATTGACTTGCCAGTTTTTTTTTAACCCCCTTCCCCACCCACTATAGCTTGAGCTGAATGTGTAAAATTGGCTTTAGATGGATGGAGAACATATCCCTGATAGTTTAACCTTTATCTAGCTAACATGTTCACTTATCTGTACAATTATAGATTTTGCCAGTCAAGCTGTTTCACAGAAAATCTGTTGAGTGTTAAAAGACTGGAGAGTATAGCCAGGCTAATTGTGGACTGTGTTTAACTTGAACTCTCTAGAAGAATTAAAATGCATATAACAAGACCATCGTCCGTGCATAAGGTTTACAGTCAAATGCAGACTTGTATCTTTTGGCACATATCACAGCAGAAAATAGCTGATATTGAGCAATAACATTTCAACAATAAATTACTGAGAAAACAGGTAAGCAGGCGCGCACACACAAACACACACGCATACCTTTACATCACAATCGCTGTGTACTCCAAGGCATTTGATTTCTCTTTAATTTTTCAAGGTAGGGGCACAGACTTAGCAGGCATTTCCATCTTGACTTGATAAATATCACAATCTTCTTTTCCCTGCCACACTGAAGTAATTTATTTTCTATCTCTCCAAGCTATATTTTCCAGTTAATATTTCATTTTTTTTTTCATACAACCTGACAAAGGATGCCACAAGGGATGATAAGAAGTCTGAAACCTTTGCACTCTCGCTCTAGATACAGGATTTACCTTGAGAATTTTTCGAAGAAATAAGACTTCTAAAATAAGGGAGACACTTAAAACAACACCAGTGTGTTCTTTCTGAGCTATACAAGCTATACATCGTTTTCTTCTAAGAGCTCATTATGAAACATTAATGATTCGTGTTTAGTTTTGATGTGCGTTTGATCCGCGTTCATAGATGACTGCAGCTAACCACAGGGTTACAACCCGCATTGAGTGTCTGATGAAAACAACAAAACAACATGCTACAAATGTGTTTCCCCTCAGGTGAAGCTCGCAAAGACTGGCTGACTGGAGTCGCTATTTATAGAGTTTTCAAAACAGCAAATCCTGATTGTGTCACTCAGACCTATTCTAATACCCAGCAGCTAAACATTCATCATTCATATGCTACAAATGTGCTCTGTTTTGACTCGGGATTATGAGGAGAAAATTCAAAGTATTAACGTTTTTGCATGAAAACTGTGATCTCAGTGATTTACAAAGCGGGCTTGTATTCTTTGCAGCAGAACCAAATTACATGTTCCTTGAGTGATGGGTAGCAGTGTCCTTCTGGCTATTCAACTCGCCCTTAATTTGAATTTGATAAGATTTCTTTTTGAGACATTGTTAGGCTAATGTAAATTTGGAGGGAGGACGCGGGCCTACCGCTGGCTTAACTTTGATGAGGTGTTAATATCTAATATCAAAAGCAGATAAAACCCTTATTAGCCCCAGTGGTCTTGCTAGAGTGGGAACTTATTACACAGAGGAGATGAGACGAAAGCAGATGAAGTAATAAGACTGCCGGGGGCTTTGTTACATGTCCTTAAGCTTTCTGACGGGGTCAACTTAATTTTGTGACTTAAATGCTGAGGGTTTACGGATGCAGACAAGCTGACATTGTTTGAGAGATCTAATTCAGACTCTCATATTTCATAGACTGCAACATCTGGGGGATTACAGTGTCTCGAGCCAGAGGCAGTTTGATAATCGGTTGTCATTTTAGGAGTTGTGCGCCCTTCCCAGCTTTGGCGGTTTCTAAAGGTCTTTGGTTCAATCAAATGTTTGTGAGATTAGTTGGCTGCACTCCTTTCAAGAACTATTTCCATGTGGGTTGGGTTTTAATGTTTGCCTTTAGGCTTTCATGGTAAAACACTCTGAAAATATGCTGGAAGACTGATAATTTTGGTCTCTGAAAGTTATTTTGAGAAATATGTAGCCATGCTTTGCTGCCATTTAATGGTCAATAAGGAATAATACACATTGTAAACTTGAACCAGTTGTGAAATGCAATAGTTTGTAACATAACATAAATAGGATCATTGGGGCTGGATGTTAACAGAGGATGTGCGGTGAATTAGTAACAAGATTTAAGAGTCTACAGCCATGCTAGCAGCTCTGAGGCTACACTTAGGCACAGTAGTGCTTTGAGCTAAATGCTAATGCCAGCATGCTAACATGCTCACAATGGTAAGATGCTGATGTTTCGCAGGAATAATCATGGGCTGTACAATAACAGTAGATGTAACCTTTGGTTTAAAAAGCAAAGCAAATGCCAAAGTGCCTTGAACCTGCAGTGTTCTAATGGGCAGCAGGGGGCGACTCCACTTTCTGACTTGATTTATTACCTATGTAAACATTTTCCTTAAGGTCTCAATCACTAGTTTCAAGTCTTCTTCAATACAGCATGATGTTTACTTTGTAAATTATGGCCCTATTTACAGTAAAGTAGACAATAAAGGAGGGTGTGCTTTGGGGTATGGGCTTTACAAGTCAGGCATGTATAGTGCACTCTGGCTCCAAAAAACCAAGATGGTGACAGCCAAAATTCCAAACTCGAGGCTTTAAAACGGTAATCCACAAGCCACTAGGTGACTTTACGATGGTTACGTCCACTTTTTTCACACAGTCAAAGAGTGTAATGGCACAATGCTGAACTCTTTAATGTGTTAGCATGCTAATTGTCACTAATTAGTATGGCTTAGGACTGGTGAGAATGTGTCAGTTTTGCAATTGTTGTCATAAACCAGTTTACAATTTTGATGCCATGACATCACTAAATGAAAAGTGAGTTATTACAGTTCATTCTAAGAGGGACATGACTGTGTGTGCCAAATTTGTTGGCATTTAACTGAACAATTGCGTAGACATTTCACTAAAAACTACAAATGTGAACCTAATGTTGGCACTAGACGAAAGTCAGGGTATCACCAAAGTCATTAGGATTCATAGTCTTGAAAACACGAATGTCTTGTAGATTTTTTTGTGCCCATCCATCTAATAGACGTTGAGATATTTCAGTCTAGACTGAAGCAGTGCACCAACACACAGACATTGCCATCCCTAGAGCCATGCTACCAGCATAGCTACAGAATAGTTTTCAAATTGAGTACAAGGAGGAATTTGTTTTGACCGTCTATCTGTTGCTTTTTAGAAGAGAGGATGTTGTTAGTAGTTCAACCTCTTTAAATATAAATGCAGCTTTGCAGACACTGCTGACTTGTAAGGCATTGTAAACTACCTTGCTAGACCTCTCCGGAAAGCACAAAGTAAGCACACTGTTCGTATGCCACCAATCAATGCCTTGGACCAAGAGGAATGAGCTTTTGACTCAGTGACTGAGGGACGGCATCAATACAAAGCGTTCACCCTAAACAAGTCGGAAAACACCTTGAGTTCCAGCACTATGTCCCATTGATTTCTGTTCAGCTCAACGCGGATTCTGCAGCATTTAGACATTTAATTCCCTTTCAAGCAAAGTCATTACACAGCCGGGCATTTAATTAAGCAATCACAGCGGTGCAATCTGAATGATTCAGTGTCTAAATGAGGGCCAAGTTGGCAGTGTCTAAATGTGGGCCATGTTGGCATTATTGTGTCGTTACAGCTCCTAATGAAGCTGCTTCCAAAATTTAAGATTTATAGAAAAATACAATTCCTGAGAGTGGCATGCCCTTCTTAAAATATGAATCCTACAGCTCCTCGACAACAGCTAAGAAAAATAAAGAAAAAGGTCAACATTTTTGAATTCACACGCAATAAATCCACATAGTTACACTCTTAATTAAGTGCATTAAAGGAGTTTTTGAAATGGAAGGAGCCAGGTATTCACGGCTGACCTATTTCCTCCGCAAAGAAACATTCGAGGGGCATGGGCACAGATGTGTCTGAGGATGTACTGGGGAGGTGTTCTCACCTCTCCACGCCTCTGTGAACAGGGCGACGGTTTATTATGTCTGGATGTGGCCTCTGTGTGCTTGGTTTGCCTTTCCCCGAATGAGCTCAGCTGTAATGACATTGAAATTCATAAAATGTTCATAGTTGGTCACTCAGCACTGCTTATTGTGAATGTCGTAATGAATAACTGCAAATACAGTACTTTGATACGTTTTAATTTTTGCAAATCATTCGAGTCATCAAGTCTTTTCTTAAGTTGTTGATTGCCTTGCCACGCTGTATCAGCACTGTTTATCAAAAAATAATTACCCAGAAAAACAGGAAAACAATATTTTGCACTTTGTGATTCACTCATTAAACAATGCTATCAAGAAATGGCAAAACTCCTGCAGCCGATAGAAAATAGACAATTAAATTCATGTCCCATTGAAGCAGCGTGGACAAACAATGTGAATGACTTTATGGTCTTACATTACAAATTGCTTACAAATTTAAGTCTCTGGTAAACGGAGAATTAATTTCATGGCAGGTTTGCCACTGACGATGCTAAAAAACCTTCTTCAGCACACAAGCCGTGTACAATTCTGTTTGACTCTGCATCGCTCTCCCTTGTCTTTCTGTAGTGGGCAGGTGTGCAGGTGGCACTGAGCACCTGCAACTGCACCTGTGTAGTTTGTGTCACAGTATGCTGGTCTCTCAAAGCCATTTGTTCCCAATCATGTTAGTGTGCTCTCTGCAACTGCTCCAAACATCACTTGTAAAATAAATTGTCTTGTTTTTCCTTTCATCCACATTTTTACAAGAACAAAAAAACTCTGTGATTTAATTTGCTTTAAAGTGTCTATGGGGATTTTAAAGGAATAGTTCAACATTTTGGACTAAACTAATTTGCTTTCTTGCTGAGCGTTAGATGAGAGTATGGATACCATTTATTTGTCTGTATTGAACTAAGTAATGTTTTTAGCTGGAGTCAGCCGCCTTAGATTAGATTGGTTTAGCATTAAGCACATAGAGTAAATCAACTCATTTGGCTCTGTCTGAAGGTAACAAACCTGTACCTCTAAAGCTCACTGACTTAATCAGTGAGTTTCAGAGGTGCATATAGGCCAAGCTGGCTGTTTCCTCCATTTGTCGTCTTTGTGCTAAGCTAAGCTAACTGGAGCCCTCTGGAGCTAACTAGCTCCAGAGGGCTGTACCACAAAGCAGAATCAGGCTTGACACACCCTAAAGCATCAGTAAGAGATATCTGGTATCACGGTGGTGGTTATCAACTTGCACTGTTGTCTCGGGCTGCATGTTCACATCAAATAAGGTTAAATGACATGTTCAGCATCTGTAATACTTTTTTAATCAGTGAATCATATTGGAAAAAAAGTATTACAGTAAAAGGCAACACTGTTGCTTCATTGAAGACGAAAGAGGACTGCTTGCATAAATATTACTAATTGTGTAAATTCAGAGGTTAATACGCTTATTTCACTTCTCACTTAAATCACTGAAGTTTTGGGGTAAATCAAAGTAAAATTAACTTTACTGATTGAATTTTATCTTTGATAAATACCTAGAATATTTGAGATATATTCTGTGAAACAGATTCAAGAGAATCAGGACCAAGCCTAAAAACATGACTCAAAGTGGTAACATTATGGTATGGTTTAAAGGAATTATACCACTTTTCATATCTATAAATATAAACATCATCCTGATTAAAAATTAAATGATACATAGAAGTATAGACGGCGTCTGTTATGGCCGTTGTGGGCCAATGGACCAACAAACACTACAGACACTCGGTAGTTCAGCAAGAACAACCTTGCAACTAAAACAAAAGAATGGATTTTCTGATTCACTGATGTAGGCTACTGTAAGCTCCTGTGTAAAAGAAAAAACAAACAAACCAAAAAGTTGGATAACGTGCATCCCTCAGCTTACAATATGTATAGCTCATATACTGAATATTGACTAAAGTGTGGTGCTGCTCTAAGGAGTGGCGAAAAGCACATTTTGACTGCTTTCAAGCCCAAACTCAGAACAAACATGGTTCCCGACCAGGTTAGGTTTGCTGCGTTGTTTACCATGGCGACATAGCTTCTTTACTGTGATGTCATTTTCTCATCTAACTCTCAGCAATAAATTAAATAAGTGTATTTAATAAAATGTCAAGCTATTCCTTTAAGCTTTGACAGATTAAGTTTTTATGTTGGTTAGTATGACAAATGGCAAGTTTACACCACCAACTTGTAGCCTTGATTTTCCAATTGCAGACAGTTTTGAAGATCGCAGAGGGTAGCCCAAGAAACAGAAGAGCCATTCTCTTCTCCATATTATTATTTTTTTTATCCTTTATTGTTTTTTGCTGTGACAGTGCACGAACAACTTGGATCCCAAGCTTCTTGCGGACATCCATTTTTGGAGGGAAGAACTGTCTGACACTTGGTCTTGCTTCCTCTCCTGTATCACAAAGGGATTCCTCCTTGTGAAACGTCTTGTAGTGTGTGACCCCTGTCGCCAATCACTCGTGTAATGCGCAGGCAACAACTACTTAAAGATGCCCCGCTATAAGATCACATAATGTGATCAGAACAGCAATGTCACAACTTTGAAAGTCGAGTAGAGTGTAGGTGCCATCAAGTTATTCTATGGCTCAGTAGACCAGAACCCTGTGTCACAGTGATTGTAGAATTATTTTATTCCAAATAGAAGTTTTCCTTGATAATGACACCTGGTGATTTTGCATTTTTAAAAAACTATATTTTCCCCAAACTTGAACTTTGACATTCTAAACTCCGACTACAGATGTTAATCAAAGTCAAGACTTAATCCAGGCCTGATAAGATGCTCTATTTAACAGGCTCGTTTTAGCGGGGGGCTCGATCAGGTGAAATGAAGAGGAACTGATTGCTTGTGGTGATTGTGCTGATTACATTTTAAATTTAAAACTTTCCTAGTACATGGTCCTGAAGAGTATTGCAGACAATGACATAGCGGGCTTAGTAAATGCCAAGGTGCCTGCAATCTCATAGTCTGGGAGGGAAATACCACACTTTATTTTTTACTTTAGTTGTTGAAGTTACAGAACTGTGGCTGTGTGATGTTACAAATGGAAAAGCAAACAAAGATCCACTCAGGTTAATTCTTCATGTGTGTTAGCACTGCGAAAAGCCTACAATTCGGATGTGTAGATATGGCTATTTTCCCACTTGACCAACTCTTTATGCCTGTCTTTGGTAAAATATCTCCACCAGATCCAAAAGCTGAAAATGCAGTTTTCATGTAATCCTTTGTATGTACTGCCCCAGCAGCAAAGTTGAATAAAACAATCATGCTCTATAGGACGGAGAGTTCACCATTCCTGACTCTCATTGTGACTGTGGACAGAATTCACAATGACCGAGATCCGTGTTGCAATTCCCCCTCTAGTCAAAACATTATGGATGCTTGTGCTACAGCTGTCATATAAATGACATTTGAAAATATACGATGAAAGGAATTTGCATGAAATACGGCACGGGATAAAGCATTAGCATATTTGGAGGAGGGGGGGTGTTTGCAATTGTGTCCATGCCCTCTCTTGGAGATGACGGATCATGTCATGTACATATAGTACATGCATAAAACCGTCCATGAGCTGCTAACTGCAATTTAAAAATATAAATAATTTAAAAAATAAGGGAATATTAATGTGTTGAGAGCAGAATTGTACCGTGTTTACATCCACACAGTGCTTAATGCAGGTCTATAAGGCATTCAGTCCAATCACTGTTCCTAAGCATGAATAACCTTGTGCTAATGCAGGTTCACAAGAGGGCTGAGACTAATCTGTGCTATGAAACCCACGTGTAACCCCTTTCAGTGACAAAAATGGGAGACTCACAAATCATTTTACAGAATCACATCAAGTTTTTGCAACTTCTGCATCCCAGTGGGTTTAATATCATGGCAGAGATATCAATTTCAATGCGGAAAATCGCTCTTGATCTCTTTTACATCATTTTGCATCTTTTCCAATTCGTTCTCCAAAGATTTGTGTGTTGGTGTGACACCGCAGATTAAGGAGCTAATGGCAAACTCGCCATCTTTTTGACTGCGTGCTGCAGTTGTGCAAAGTTAACTGTGAGCAGGAATATTTTAATGTCGTTCCGTGGCAACAGAAACACCATCACCTCCTGAGTGTATTCGCTTATGTCCCATGACCAGCTGCTCATCCTCATGTGTTAGGTGTTTGAAAAGAAAGAAAATGAACAGCACCGTTTTATCAAAGGAATATCATCCTTGTTGGGCAGTTTTAAGCTAAAGAAAGGTCATCTCTGTGCAGCACTGCAGCAGATTATCTGTGTTACGATGATGATATCCAAAGTAAACGGTCACGAAGTCATCTCATGAGCATGCACAAGCTTGAATCAAAGCTCTCGCTATCTGGCTTCATCAGTATATTGCTACTGCTGTTGTTCAAAGCTGCTTTTCTCCATCTCTCCCTGCATAACTCTGGAGGGGAGGGAGACCAGTACAGTAGTCTGAGGTCAGAGTGAGAACAGAGACATTGCACTGTATCCAGTGTTTCACAAATCAGGAGAGACTGCTAGTTCACATTTGTAGGCAAATTTAGACAGAAACATGAAATATCTCCTGAGTGAAAGTGAGAGAACTGCTCACTTGGATTTGTAACTGAATACGTCACTTGTAGTGCTCAGTAGCACGCTGCACTGATGGACACTACCCTGCAGTTTGTACATAATATACCTTTAAAGAATCTTGTCTTTCTGTTGCTATCGTTTTATGTTTGACACTTTTTTACTTAGCATTTTGCACTACATCTTCTCCTAAAAACAACTCAAATGTATCACCACACAGCTGGCTTTGTTTACATGGTGCTCTACAGAAACTTTGACTCCCTTTGACTTGTCACCTTAAATGTTTTGTTTAATTCAATAGTTGTTCTGTCAGTGGGTTTGTTGGTTTTGGTTAAGCAGACGCAGAAGAATAATTACCAAAACTCTTTCGGTAAGGAGTAGTTGTGGGAGTTAACAGATGATGCACTGCAAATATGGAAATGTATTCATCAACATTCTTAAAGAAGTTTGCAGAAAATACGTTTTTTCTTTCTTTTTCTTTCTTCTTGACTACCTTATATTACAGATTGAAATGCAGCGTTATTTTAATGGCTGTAAGCAGTAATATCTCCCACGCCAATTTTATTTTAGTATATAGTATGATTTTGTTTTAGCACGAACATCTTTAATGCGTCATGTGTTGTTGTATGCAACCTTTTGGGAAGGATTTTATCAGATTCTCTCCTTGTTTCCAGTTCATATGAAGAAAAAAGTATCCAATTTTTGGTGCTAAACAATGCACGTCTTTTAATTTAAGCAAGGCGTACTTTGTACCTTAAACTGTATGTGTGTGTGCGTGCATGTTTGTAACTAGAGGTGTGCGTTTGCATGCGTGCATATTTTCATGTGAGAGAAAATTGTTCAATAAAAGCACACATTTATTGGTGCTCAGTATTAGTGGTCCACGGTGTGTGATGTTGGGAAATTAGATGGGAAACTTAGCAAATATACTGCATGCACATAACAACAAAACAACAGCAGAAAATCAGTCATTAGTTTTAACAAGGGTAATATAACAACACATTTAATTTGTTATATAGGCAAGTGTGCATATTTCTGAAGTTGTTTGCTGGTGGAACACCGTGCGTGCCTCAGTAAAGACGTCAAGGGCGATTAATTTGTCGCAGTTACGACTTGTGTTTTGTCTTACATTGACTGTAATACATTTGACAGATGTAAGGGCCTATTCACTGAGTGTGACAAACAGAGTGTAAGTCCTACAGCACGTATAAATCATTTCACAATAAAAATGTGCTTTGATTGATGAATATTAAGAACTCAAGCCAGGATCTGCAACCCTATTGGACTGTAGTTTAAATGTATTGTGCACATTTTTGTATTGTCTTCTTATTTGTAAACAGTGATATTGCATATTTAGTTGCATGTTCAGAATTTCTCAAAGTCAGTGAAAACAAAACAGAGCAATGATGTCATCGGGGCATGTAAGTATTCAAATATCCATCTCCTATCACCCATCTTAACTTACCTGTCCTCATCATCTCCACCAATAGTCAAATTTGAGTTATAATATCCATTATAAAACCATATAGCTCTTAAGATAAACCACAGAGAGAGGAGCGAAATCCTTCGAGAGGCCTACCTTGAGGTCGAAGGTGTGAAAGTCATAGAACATTCTCTCTCCTGAGACCTGTGACAGAGTAGAGGGGGGGAGGGTTGAGACGTCAGTCATGATTAGGCCACAGTGCAATTACAGAGCAGCTTCTCTGACAGTGATTGATCAATGAGGAACTCCCTTAATGAAGACAAGGACTCAGGGGCTCCCAGGAGCAAATTGGCAAAAGTAAGTAGTGGGAATAGTGTCCCCAGATTGCTAAGGCACTAAGAGGATCATCCCGTCTGGGGCAGCAGGTTGTACAGGTGCATGTCTGATTTCATACAGTTGGAGCAGAAGTCAAAATGAAGTAATACCAAGACTATCAAAAGTTACAGGGGGAATTTGTCCATCATGGTCACAGTTTCCTGTGATTTTCCAAAATACTTAATGACTCTGACTAAAACCTTGTCTATTATTTGTTGTCAGAGCAGTTAAAACTGAATGAGTGATTTTTAGGAATATGCTTTTCCATAATTTTTTAATGTTTTCTCAAGGTAAAAGTTATCAACAATGAAAAAATGGAGGAAATATGGAGGAAAACATCGAATCCTTTCAAAATATAAACCTCTTAGATTGGTCCTGTGTCCCAAAATTAAAGGTTTCCTGTGGAGTGTGAGTTTCCAGTAGCACTGTGAAGCGATGTTTTTAATGGTCCTCATTCCTTTAGTGTTGCATGCATGATGCCGGGGGAGGGTAGTACCTCATCAAGTACTTTAATTACCTCTTTTAAAACTACCATTACATAATTTACTCAGTAATCTACTTTTTATACTTTCATTCATTCATTTTCTGTAACCGCTTATCCTGTTAGGGGTTAGGGAGCCTATCCCAGATGACCTTGGGCGACAGGTGGGGTACACCCTGGACAGGTCATCAGACTATCACAGGGCTGACACACAGAGACAGACAACCATTCACACTCACATTCACACCTATGGGCAATTTAGAGTCACCTATTAACCTAGCCTGCATGTCTTTGGACTGTGGGAGGAAGCTGGAGTACCCATAGAAAGCCCATGGTGACACGTAGTGGGCTATACATAGGGCTGTGAGGCAACAGTGCAAGCCACTGCGCCACTGTGCCATCCAGTAATCAGTAATCACTTTTCACTCCACTACAATTAGAATTTATATCTTCATTACCATTCAGCTGTAAATGCAGGGGATTGACTTTCGGGGCAAAGATTGCGAATGGAGCACCTCTACTGCAGATGCAAAGTTTCCAGCTGCCCTGAAGAACAAAAAAATTGAAATCTCTGCCTTTAAAAACTCCTCTTCTAACATCCACAAGCACATTAAAGTAAGTTACACATACTGTAGGTGACACTGTAGTAAGCTAGCAATGGTTAGCTTCTTTAATTTTTCATGCGCAACGGCAACACATGCTGTTTTGTTCGTTTTTTGCAGTGGCCTGTGCACCCTTAAGAATATTTAAGTGGAGGTACTTTGAATAATTTTTTAACGAGGTACTTTTTACTTTCCTAGAGTCGGTTTCGCAAATGGTAATTTTCACATTTAATTGAGTCATTTTTTATGGGAGTAAATGTACTTTAGCTTGCTTTTAGATTTTCAGCACTATACCCACCACTGATGAGGGCACCCAGTGAAGTAATATGCAGTCTGGTCAATGTATCTGTAATGTATGTAATCTATCGCATTTTGGTAACATTTGAGCGATGAACACGTTGACAACGATGGTTGTATCTTATTTGTGTGCTTGATTTTTGATGCGTCTGATAAGTATTGACCAGATGGGATTTTATTAGCCTGACTCCCATGAGTTGCAAATCAAATCTCTGTGGTGCTTTTAACTTTGTTACACAAAACAGGCTGAACTCGAGGGCCACTTAAACACGACTGCCTCAGTTGGACTGTCAAGTACAGCCTCATTGTTAAAACACCAGAGAATGAGGAAATCAGGCCCTTGAGGCAAAAGCTTCATATGGCACTGTGTTGAAATTCAGTTTTTGATTTAGCCCTGTAATAAACTCCCCGGAAAATCTGGACTGCACTGTAGTCTGACCTACCATAAGGAGGGACACATTTGCTTTCTGTTCTATTCATGCCATGTACGCGGGTTAGGGGGGCGCTTGCCAAAAACAGCCGGCCCTTCGAGGGAGGCATCTGACTGGTGCTTCAACTTTTTTCTTCTCCAAACTTCGCGGTACACACACACACACACACTTGCACACATAGACAAATACTTAGACACAGATATTTACAGGGTCCATAAAAACAAAATCAGATGTATTTTTTGTTGGTAAAGAAAGAGATGAGATGCCTTTACAGATGGTTGACTGCACGACTCAAGCAAGTGGGGGACTGAATGGTGTACAGACTGGGAATTTGGCACATGTTTCACTGGAGTTACTAATTAATAAGCAGCACGCACCGGACCACATGCAGTGTATTAATAAGTGCAGGTGCATTTCACATAATCTTTTAGTCAATCACAGTGTTTGTAGGCCAAGAACTGAATATTCATCAAATCAGTCATTTAGTAAAATGACCACCCCAATACAAAGGCACACACACATGCACAGCTTCTGCAAACAATCCTGTAAAAGAAGAAATTGCTCTGTGTTTATTTAGGTGATTGATTCAGAAATTGATCGCCAGTGGGTGCAAGGCCTGAATACAAAGGAGGCAACCTGATATAAAGTCATTTCTTTCATCTTTCTAGAAGCACAGAGTGCTGTATCTGAGCAACTCTGAGCTCGCGGTGCACCTGTAAGTTCATACTGTACCCAACTGAGACTAGTTCAAACATGATGGCCTTCACCTGCTATCTCTCAACTTGCCTTGAACATCAAGATTACAGAGCTCAAAGTAATGAGAGTGGGAAAGTCAAACACCCCTGGAGTGCACTGCGCCATGCCGTGCTATTTTCCCTCAACTATCTTTCTTTTAAACAAAGTGTGCTCTTCTTTCTTTTAGCCTCCTTTCTCTGTACACCTGTTATTAGTTTCAATAGATTTCCATTCATTTCGCCCCATACTGCTTCTCCTGTGAGCACAGCAGCTGTATCCTCATGATGCACTTTGGTTCCCATAGAAACCAGTCAGTCGCCCAGTGGCAGAACACCTCTAAGTGTCTTGAAAGTGGTTATAATAGATTCTACTGTATGAGCAGTCTATGTTTATAACTGAGTCCCTAAGTAATGTTTGGTATCAAGTGATTTGTGAGGAAATGTGAAATTTTAGCACTGTAGAAAAGTATAGCCACAAGCACAAGCATGCATGAAAGCACCGAGAGCGCATATTTCCATTGCGTAACCGTAAACACATGATTCGTGCGGGACTTGCTGTACACCGCTCTGATGGGCATTTTACTGTAAATTGCACATATCAGAGAACATAAAACATTCTCCTGCAAAGGAAGAGAGAGATATTTGTGGACAGTTAGTTCTTCTGTACCCTGAGGTAGCATGAAATAATACACTGCCTGAACTCTGAACACATTTGTGTACATCAAGGTTGCATTTAGCCAGAAAGACTGAACATCTAAAGAACACCATCTGCTGTTTGCCTTAGTCTCTACATAAATGAACCCACACACACATTTCACCATTTTTACTTTGCTTAGTCAGAAAAGCTTGTCTCGAATAACCAAACATACTAGAAGCATTAAGAAATCTGGCAGAAAGGTTTATGTTATAGCCTTCATCTGAATGTGTATTCATACAAGTTCAAGGCAAGACGCTATCAGAGATTTTCAGACTCGACCGAAGATGCAATTACGTTTTTAATACCGCAGTATAATATAATAATCTCAAGTCCTGCGCTTTGACAGTGACTTATTAGCCAAATCATATTTTATTGATCCCCTCCTTTATGAACTAAAATTGCAGTAATTTGCATTTGTGGTAGACAAGATGGAATTAAGACCAGAGAGAGCTGTCAGTTTTGATTCTATTTTTTTCCAACCTAATAATGTGGCCTATTTAGCTTTTACAGCTGCAAATGACCTTTTTTTTTCTCTCTCTCTTCTTTAACTTTACCCGCTCTCTTTGTCTTGCTATCTATCTCCCTATAACTCTAAGTGACTGAGTATAGGGTGAATTTAATGATTTGATGTTAACAGTGAAATGGGTCCTTGGGAGCTTCAACAGCTGAAAAGAGCAACCATTTGGCCGGCGGACCTGCTTGCCTCAGCACTTAGAGGCACACGTTTAAATGTTCGGCTTTCACCCGGAATGGCCCACAAGAGGGACGCCTGAAGGGGGTTGGGGGTGCGGAGGCTTGATGCTGAGGTCCTGGGGAATTGCATGGTCATTCATCACATTAATGAGTCATGTCACTTTATTTACAAAAAAGGGAGAGTTTTTTTTTCCCATGGATGGGCTTCGCTATCATGATGCGGCTTTCTGTTAATGTTGGCTGAAGTTAATCGAAAAAGGCAATGTAAGAATTAATCTACAGTAGCCCAGGTAGCCGGCCAAGTCGGGCTGATTGCAGCTGAATATCGGCGAGCTCGGTTGTATTCTGACACCAGTAAGGTTCAGATATGGCTGGGTTTATGAGATGCAGACATGGGGCGATTTTGGCTCAGAATCAGCTCCAGTTATTAGCACTTGGGCAAGCTTTGGGCCAAAGGCGGCCCATTCATCATACCTGAGGCAAAAGTCTGTGCAACCAGCTGTGCCAGATTTAGGTCATGGTTGGGCCAGGCAATTTTGGCTAACATGAGAAAAGAAAAGTCTTGGGGTGTTTGGTGTGTATACAGAACTGCTGCTTTATGAGTAGTTGCTTTTCTGTTACAGTGATGTATTTTCTATTTCAGTTGGATAAAATCACAATCAATAGAAAATAATTATATATTTAGATTTGAGGTCAGTCCATACCAACTTGTCAGTGACCTCCCAGTTCTTGGTATGGATTTTATTAAAACAACTGAATTGCAAAATGCTATATTTCTGCTCCAAATACTAATAAATTCATCATAAATGCTGTATCTGTGTTGAACTTAGGAGCTAAAATTGATATTTTGTGAAGACACACAGAACAAGATGACCTCATCTAGTATGCAACAAACCAAGCTATTAAAATTAGCTATTAAAAAATAAGCACTTGACAAAACTTAAAATAGACAAAGAATAGCTTAGGGGCCAAACTTTGACAATTCATAACTAAAAAAGTAGAGCTATAGGACTTTGCAAGCTCCCATGAATTTGATAGAATGTTTTACGTGTATTTTTTAAGAAAGTCTACAGTCCTAGATCAGCTGGTATGAAATGACCCTAGAGAGACGGAAATGGTTCGGCTCTTTCATAACATTTAGTAGCCCATAGTAGTTCAATATATAGATCATAGTAGCACTTATAGAAGTTATACATAATGCTAGCTTCCATGTGGGTGGTAAAAGGTTATGGTGTTAGATCCTATTCCTGCCTGTGGATATAAAGTGAAACAGCCTTGATATACAGGTTAAGCACAAAGTCAAATTCAACAATTCTGCAAACTCAGTTCCAACTACTGTTCATATCATGTTGGTGGACTATTATCACAAGCTTCCTCCCACACTCTGGTTGCCTCATGAAAGCTCTGATACAGACAGGGCAGGGAGATTTTAATGGGAGTGTGAGGATATTGGAACTATATGACATTTTTCTTTGCCTGGGAAATCCAAATCTGCGATATTACCATTTCAGGGGTGAGCGGATTTAAAGCACGATGCACTGATAAATTTCAGGACAGGGTGAAATAGATGAATCTCAAGTTATTTACCCTTTTTAATTGGAAATGTCTGTCACAGGGCAGCAAGCCGAGTCCTCTTCCAAGCCATTATCTGTCTGCCTTGATCATTTGCAGGTATTTTATGGAGAGTGATGTGCTGAGTGTCAACGGTAGCTATTGAATTTATTCCTGCTGGATTTTTATAGGCTTAAAAATACAAACGCTGAGGAGTGAAAAAGCTCGCAAAAGGTCAGCTTGTTAATCACATCAGTACATTTACTGTTTTACAGATTCACAGATGAGGACTGACGAGATTTTACTGACAGAAAAGCCAAATCGTTTAATTTACTTTTAAGCTGAACTCTTAAGTTTGACAACCCCTGTGGAGTTCATATGATTAATCTGTCATCAGTTGAGCTTCAAATTTACTTTCATGACTAGCTAACTAGCAAAAACTGCTATCCCTTAAGAGGGTTTGGGAGCTGTGTTTTCAATAGACTTAAACAAGCTGCCTTTTAGCAAGCCCTTGGGTTTCACTCATAATTGCTCCCCAGGGTCCTGTCAATAGTTTCTACCTGCTCTTGAGCTCTCATTCCTGGGCTGTCATCCTTGCTCACTGCTTGTCTGGGCCCCTGAGTGACACAGCAGCGTCACAGGATGAGCTCTGTTGAAGGATATCTCTGGCTCTAAAGGAGGACACCACTGGGACACTGCCAGAGCGGTGGATGATGTCACACTGTGACAGCGGCGACTACTTGAGCTCAAAACAGTTGGATGTGGACTGCCCAGGGACTGCGGGTGTTTATGTGGGGTTGTGTACCATCGTGTATATGCTCGAGTATGTGTGTGAAACGCTTACTAAAATGAGATCCAAATGCATATCCAGGGAAACTGCCAAACATAATATTCTTTAGAAAAACTGTTTTGCTGTAAGCACAGACACATTCTTGGACTGCACTTCGACTATACTGAGACTCCTCGCACAAGAAACCAAATGTGCATTCTGTACCAACAAACAATTCAATGATCTCATCTCTTATTCATACAGCACTATAAGTCTTGACAGCAGCAACGTCTGTGCTAACAAAAAATATATAATACAACAGCCAAGTCACTCTAGTCTGCATTTGTCACAGCAAAAAAGACATCCGACCAAACCCTGATTTAAGCATTACTAGTAATACAAACGTTATCCACCTCAAAAGCAGTCACTGATGTGTTTTCGACCATGACAGTACCAACAGCAACACTTTTGTTTCAGTCTCCTACCCATACAAACATGGATCTCTTGTGACTGCACATTGGCTGCCTGTCCACAGTGTCTAGCAGCAGCACATAAAGGCTCATTTGCACCATCTGCCAGTGGAGGTGACAGGGGCAACTCAAGTGCCAAGGGGCTATTGAAAAAAAAAGTACAGCTGCCACAATCTACCTGCTCTTCTGTTTTGCTCTCTATGGAATATTTCTTGGTCAAATCGGTCCTTTGGTGGCTTTTGAAGGCCAGCGGCGATGAAAGACTGAGACATTGTGCGCGTGCACACAGTCACAGCAGGGTTTAGCACTTGTTAGCTAATGTTCTGAGCGTTTTGTGGTGACAGGAGGTTGTGGGAAAGGTCTGCTTTACTTAGAGTGTGACTGCATTTGACTGCTATACTGTGTTGCGCATTAAATGGAAAGTATTTCCTGGAGGAATGGTCTTTAGCCACACTAGAGGTATGCATGAAATATCTCAACAACTACTGGATGGACTGCCATGAAATCTTGCACAAACGTTCATTGCCCAGGCAGGATGAATCCTAATGACTTTGGTTATCCCCTGGCTTTTTCTCTGGTGCCACCATGAGGTTGACGTTCTTATTTTTAGTGAAATGTCTTGACAGACGATTTGATGGATTGCTATGAAATTTGATACACATAGGCTTGGGTAGTATCACAGTATTACGGTATACCAATATAATTTTCGGTACCATCAAAAATACAAAGGCTCATCTTTTTATTAGCCTCATTTGAAGATGCTGCAATGACAATGTATTGTATGTAATGTGCATCACACACCACCAGAGGTCAGTCTCTATTGGTGGAGACTTACTACGACTATTTTGGTGAGTTTTGTTTGTATTTGTTGCCTTTTTTATGAAGTGCGTGTTACCATTAGTTACCAAGGCATTTAAGCTAGTCTTAGTTCGGTGATAGAGAGAAACGTGGATCCACAAGGCGTACAGTTGTATTTCTCTGTTTAATAAGGAAAATAGGTGTACAAATATTACCTTACTTTTCAATTTGTGAGTGTATATTGCTTATTAATTAGACTGCTAAGAGAGCTTGCAGAACAAAGCAAACTTGCCACAAATACTGTCATACAGCGTATACCCCAGTAAAATTTGGTATGAAGGTATGAAAAAACAGATAGTGCCCAAGCTTAGTACAGATATTCATGGTTCCCAGATGATGAATCCTGAGGACTTTGGTGTTCCCCTCTATTAGATCAAAATTGTAATGCCGCCACTACTTAAGTTCATGACCAAATGCCTGCAAAACTAATGACAATCCCATTATTATCATTGTGAGCATGTTAGCATACTGACGCAATAATGTAGCTCAAGCCGAAGCACCATTGTGCAGCCTCACAGAGCCGCTTGCATGGCTGCAGACTCTTTTTCTTGTTGTATCAAGATTCCTCAGTGGACTGATTTCAGTGCAGCATTTGATACAGCTGTCACATCTTTAGTTCATTTAAACTCTGATTGTCAGTGTCAAAAAAGAGAAGAACATGTCCCTGAACTTGCAGATGTACAACGAGACAGTTGTAGACAAATATTGGTGTGCCAACCGTCTTTGTAAACTGCTGATGAAGCGAGGGATTCCACTTTGATGGTAATTTGAGCACAGACATTCTTAGACAAGGATGTTTCATGAGGGTTGATTCTGTCCCTTCACATCTCTCTCAGGACTTCCCACTTCCAGAAACTTCCTAACAAAGTTAGTGATCGTTGGTGCAATGTGTCATGCTTCTGACGGTTTGATTGTTTCTGTGTTTTCACATGCAGAGGAGCGGAGAGAAAAAGAGAGCTTCATGTGTTGCTCAAGGTCCTTTTAGATACTCCCCATCCCACATCTCCCTGCACAATTAATTTTATCTTTGGGGTATTATCAAGAGGGAGCCTGGCAAAGCAGCATGACAGAAAAACGGCCCAGAACCCCGAGGCCCAGGGTGGGAATTAATCTGTTTGACAAGATCTCTCACAAACGATTTGCCTGGCTTTCCTTCAGTTGGATGTTGCCACTACCCTGCATATCTGAGGGGGTGAAGAATAAGCATGTTTCAAGCATAATGTGGACTGAATCGACTCAAAACGTCAAAGTGAGCAGTGACAGGGTGTCACTGATGTGTATGAAACACGAGAAAAACATGTAGCCGTTACAGGTGTTGGCAGTTAAATGAGCATTAGCACTGTTCATATCAACCATGCATCCCTAATAATTCATTCCTATCACTGCCAGCTGACATTATTTCCCCCACAAAGCAGAATCTAGTCGTGAATCAAGCTCCCAAAAATGGTTAGCCTTGTTCTACTCCAGCTTTCCAAACTATTGACATCAAGCAGACGTTTGATGCATTATCTGGGATGCAGAAAATTAATCAAAGTAATGATTGAATAATTATCTCAAGTGCAATTAATTAAACATGCCAATGAACTCATCTTGAACAGCTGTCCTAGCTTCACCACTTAATCACTTGTGAGAATTACCAAACACAAATGGAGGACGCCGAGTGCATGCAATAATCTCTGCAAAGTGCATTGTTTACAAACAGTAATTAATATCACACCGTGTATTAGCAGGCTAAGTGACTGCAGTGCACTTCTATAATTGCACCAGAGAGAGTTGGGTTTCTTCCCCACTCTTGCCTCAGACACCTCTTGTTAAGACAGGAGACAGATTATAAGACTGAGTGCTGACATTATAGACCGCATTCCGCAAAAATTCAACACAGATTTACAGTGTTTTCGATTCCATGTTTTGTGGGTGCCGTAATGCCTTATTAAAATGCCAAAAACACATCATCCCTCATTGTAAAATCTATGATTTAACCTACTGAATGTCCTGGACACCATTAACCTGATAATTCATGCTCAACTCAATTTCTGCCCACCTACTGTAAAATGGATTTATTTTATGTTTCTGCCTGAGAATGTGAAATAGTTCCCACTATATTTGTTGGCAAAGAACTGCCTAAAAGTGTCAGTGAGCTCCTTTAGTGTCTCTAGAAGGGATAGTTGTTACCACGCCAATGTGGGAGTCTGTGGCATTCTGCGATGAGGTAATTTCGGGCATCACATATACGGCTTTCATGGTCCGTGGAGCCTGACAGTCACAGCGGACTCCAGGAAATGGTCTGTGTGGTTCTGACATATGAGGGATCTATCTTAGACAGACTAGCGTCTGGAAACAGGAATGAAGATTGACAACGAGCGGCACCGGGCAGCAGACAGCCTAAAAATGAACTGGACAAGAACAGTGACTAACACTTCATATATGGCCATTTATGAGTTAACATTATACTTTACTGATTGCAATAATACTGCAGATCTGTAGCTTAGTTCAGCACAATGGACTGCAGTATTGTGACACACACACATTATTATAATATCAGTAATTACATGCACTTATTATAGCTTACATAAAACGGTGCTATTGTCCTAAGAATATGAAACCATTGTAGGATTCTGAATATGAAAAAGGATAATTAGCATTTTCATTATGATTTTAATATCTTTCACAGTACTGTACATTTCAGTGAGTACTGTACCATCAGAGCTCAAGTGAGATACTACAGTAATTAAAATAAGCTTAGTGCAAACTGTGTGCCTCACTGCTTTTTTCCCCTTCTGAACTTCAAAATTCCCATGTATAATGACAACATAGAAAATTAAATGCCTTAGAGGCAAGGTAAGAGATAATAAAATACAGCAGTGGTGGTCTTTTACTATGCCAGACAAAGGTTACCTTTTAATTAGTATGAAGTTGTGTATTCTCTCTAGTTCACAGACTGTGTACATAAATTAAAAATGACAAAATGACTGTCAAGGGACATTGCTGCCTAACCTACCATACAAATAATCACCTACCTGTAAGGGTTTATATTGAAACACCTTGAGTGTATTTAATAGAAGCACACTGAGACTCTTTAAACGTCTTTATTTAAAGGGGGGTGGGGCATTGGTAAGATGAGTTTACATAGTGTTGTTTCATTCTATCGTGTTATTTCTGATCGATTTAGCATTAACACTTGATGAACACAACACAGCTTGGACACTGGACATAAATCTTCATTTTGAGCCACAGTTTCTTGAAACAAAATGTCACCAACTTTATCAATTAAAGTGTGGAAAAGCAATTATCTTGAAAAGAAAATTTGCAGTGAAGTAATGTGGCGGGCCTTAATCGTCCTTGTGTTGTCGCAACAAAATTGTTGAAGCAGTTTTAGTTTCATCTTCTTTTCTTTGTTGCCTCTTTCTTGCTGCTTTTTCTGCCTGTCTTTGTATTTGTGTGTTTATGTCACGCTGGTATAAAACTTAATAGCTTCAAGAATTGCAGATTTTGACTGGGTTAAAAACTTAGTTTAAAGTACACACTCATTTTGCTGCTTGTCGCAAGCAAAGCATGCAGTCACTTTGATCATTTTATTGTTTGTCCAAGCAGAGTGCTTTGTTGGAATCGATTTCCCTCCAGTATAATTGGTGTCATGCCTGGTTTGGCTAAATAAGCCATTACACCAGAAGATACTCTGGCAAACTAAAAGGGCATTGCTGACACTTTGCCTAAGAATATACTGAGCAATTACATTGACAAAAAAAGGTTTTGGGGCATTATGCTGTACAAAGCTCTGAAAACAATTTGAAGTAGTATAAATAGGAATTACTCACACTTAGCCAAGACATGTCAGTTTTCTAATCACATGTCTCTCTCGTCTATAATTTAAAGGTTACATATGTGCATTATAGACAGTGTCGACTACTGTTATTTGTTTTTGGTAGGCTTGTTTTCCCATTCCAGTCGAGCATGGTTCATGTAACATTCAGATCATGAATGGCAATAACATTTGCTGCTACCATATTCTGCAATACATCATCTCGTTTTAACTTACGTGTTTTTAGCAGACTTTTACTGTGATTGAAGCGCATTACCGCAAAATGGGTTCACCTCTGATCATTCAGTCACGCTCAGTGAAAGTCTGTAAAACCCCAATTCACTGTCAGCTATCCAGAGGAGCTTAATGTATTTTTGTTAACAGAAAAGTACAAGGTTAAAAGGTTAATATCTGGCAGTGACTACAATTCTCTATGCTATTGTAGCAGCGCATCACCCCCCCACCCCCCCCCCCCCTTCTCTCTCTCTCTCTCTCTCTCTCTCTCTCTCTCTCTCTCTCTCTCTCTCTCTCTCTCTCACACACACACGCACACGCACAGACTCTCTCTCTCACCCCCTCGCTCTTCCACAATTGTGTTATTGTGTGAGTGCACACTCACACAGATGCACACACACTCATGGTACTCTCTCTCCTCCCCTCAGTGTACAAGTTGCAGCAGAGCTATCCATCCAAACCCGTAGACCATGAAATTAGGTTAAGACGTAAGGCTGTGAATGACACAGGTGTGGATACAAATGAGAACATCCGAATGAAGAAGTACAGATCCAAGACGGCTGATACTGTAGTCGTTATAGGCATTCAGAATTATATTTCACAGCTTCCTCCTTCATTTTATTTAGTCCACTTTTCCTGTTGTGTATTAGTGGTCAAGACAGGGCATTAGCATACATGCTGGGAAGCTGTGCGTAAAGATATTAGGAGCTCTGTCATATTCCAAATCTCATTTCCCATAGAAAACTTTAGAGTCACTCAAGCTTGTCTGCACTCCTCTGCTCCCTTGTATAAATCAGAGCGTTTCCTTTCTTCCTTTTTCCTTTTTTTTTTTTGAATACATTTGGATATTCAAATTCTACGGTCCTGTTCTTTTAATATTTTTCCTCCATGTACAAGTACAATTTAACAAATGACAAGCACAATAGCTATAATTGCAGCTCCCTCTTTATTACAGTATTAATTTACAAACCATATTTCCAGACACAACTCTGGTATTGGCTACTTCAGCTAAACCCAGCACTAAATGACAATGTTTTTTTTGCCTTAAACACAGCATTTGACAAAAAAAAAAAAAAAACTCTCACAATAGTACTATTATAGGTAAAACTAAAGAAGGTATTGATTAATTGAATTGACTTTTTGCTTTACTATATAACCACCACACTATTTGCTCAATTGTCACTGAAACATGGCATTGACTTTATCATCTGCTTGAAAATTGGGCACTATGAATACAAACTGCGAAGGAGACCAGGTGGTAACACTGAATCTAATTATGAGTTGCTTGTAGTGATACAGCTGTATACCAACATGATGATGCTAAGAAAAAAAAAACTATTACTAACTGGTAAAGTTTCCAATCTGTAGGAGAGACAGAGCACTGCACATTCTAAAGAATTAACATGTGGAGTGCCACAGGGCTCCAAATTAGGGCCTCATTTATTACATAGTTTGCATTGCTGGGGTAAAAAAAATATATATATTTTTTAGGGGTGTTTAAGGTTGGTTACAGAACTATACCATCATTTAACTGAAGGCCTATTTGACATAATTTGGCAAAAGGCCTTTGTGATTGGTTTAGCTGTCCGTTAGAAACAGCAGCAAGTAATTTCAACAGAGCATTTTAAACGTTGAAGCCAAACATGAACATTTGTCTTAACCCAAAATTGCCCAGCTCACAGTGAAGCTAGAAAATGCAGATGTCTAAAGTTCTGGCCAATACGTGTTACCTTGGTAGATGAGATAAAAGATAAAATATGAATCTGTACATCATGTCTATTGCCATCCATATCTGTATTAAAACAGTCCATGTAAATTGATCACAGTAAGAATGTCGTGGGGTTTCATTTGAATGTGGGATGATTATGATAGCTGTGTGAAACATGACAACTAAGACTTCACAGTTAAAATTAAAATTGTCAGATGAATGCAGCTTTTTTACTGCTCACTAAGAAAGATCAGTATCAGTTGTCCGATTATTCCAAATTTGGCTGCTGAAAATGCTGCCGGTAGACTGAAAGCACTGCATTAAGACAGAAGTGAAGGCCAATTAGTTTAAGATGATTACATAAAGGCAAGTCAATAAAGGTGGGTTTTTGGGAGTGATTTAAAACAGTGGTAGTGATTTGGCAAGCCTAAGCTCAGAGCTGCACAGACCTTTCCAAAGAGCATTGATGGCAAACACCCAATCAATCTAGACTTTGGAACAGCCGGCCATAATAGAGTTTTTTTGTGTGTATAGTGGAGACGTGAAGCTCCTCTCTCTATGTCTGATCTTTTTTATTTTGTCCTCACATAATACAAGAAAAAGAATCTTACAAGACAAACAATCACAGTGTTGTTAAACCATCAGATTCGTCATCAAAGTGCTGTAGAAAGGGTCACAGCTTTTGAAAGCAACCACATCTAGAGCTGGTAATGTGAGAGCACCATATTGACTATTGCTTTTACTATAATAGGTATTGACCTGTGCATCGGCGAGGATCTGCTGATGTCTGCAGTCCTTCAAATCCCACCGAGTTCAAACATGAAAAAGTTTCTGCACCAATCACCATACAAGTCTACATTGATACAAAAGACCGCTGAGCACTTAAAAGGGAATGAAATATGTGCAATGGTGAATGTGTTATCAGCTGAATCTGATTATGATTGATAGGCCCTTTGGGGCCATGTGGGGTGCATAAAAGAGAGAGTCAAAAATGAATTTGCCAACTAATGATCCTTTCTGTTTTTGAATTATGTTTAACCTGGGTATTCAAGATAGCATGACAGTGGGAATGAAGGAGTAAAAGTGTGAGTGGAATTGGAATGCCAATCAAGGAAAACAAACCCTATACAGCACAGCACAGATTTAACTAATTGCGTAGGAGGGCTTCAGTGCACACTAACTGTGTTTATATATATTATAAACAAATATTAACAACATAATTCTATTCATAGCCTTAGATGCATGGTTGGCATTAAATGAATAGACTTCAGAGGTAAATCATCTCATTAAATGTGTCAACTGTTCTTGCCTGTTCACATACACACATACACACACACACACATATAATGCATAAGCACTTGTGGGAAGCCAAAGGGTCAAGTGGTTTTCAATGTGTGCTATGAAAAGTCCTGACGCTAGCTAATATTTCCTGATGTGTTCTTTTTATTTGCATACTGGGTGCTGCCTCAGCCAGCTCCTATTGTCAGAGCTTTCTATTTGAATGTCAACACTATTATTACAGCAGGTGATGCAACAGCAGGTGTCTCTCTGCCTGTCTGTCTCGTATCCGCTGTCTGTCTTCCCGTGGCTCTCTCTCTCAGCCTCTCCTGCTTTCCTTCCCTCAGTTTTGTTTAACAGCTATCATTATGTGTCTGCCAAATGGAATCCACTTGGAATCCACTATTTCTACCCTTTGCGAGCATCTCTATTTTTCTAAGCTTGACATTCTACCACTCTTTCCCACTCACTCTGACTGTAATGGGTGAAACGGAGAAAGCTCCTTGTTGCTGTCTTGCCTCTCTTTTCCTATTGTTTACAGCCGAAGCCTTGACAGTGTTGCTTCAGACTAGCTCGGGGAAAATGGACACTTTGACATTTCACACCCTGAAATGTGGCAGCGCATGGTATTACTAGTAAACACTGTTCATTACTGCCTTGACAGCTGATGACCAAGATTCAACCCTCCTGCACCTGCCTCTGCCAAGACTGCACACAAAACGGGACTTTCTGACTTCAAGATGTTCAGAGCGATCAAAGCTGAGAGGCTGCGTTCTTTTCTATTTTCTTATCCTGTGCTTTTCTGTCTCCTTGTCCTTACTTTCAACCATGTAATCAAGTGCACTTTATTGCTGTCATGTCTGCATAGGTCTGACTATATTTTCAACTGGGGCTTCATTGATGTTGAGAGACTTCAGGGGTTTGAAATGGGAAGGAAAATATGATAGATTACCTAGAACAGAGAGAATGACTAAACAAATGACTAAACAAATAGATTATAAGAATTAGACTTGCAGCACTTGTAATAAAGGCTCTATCTGAACAGTAATAATAAAGGTTTAATCGATTTGTCTGCCACATTTGTCACTAAAATATATATTGTTCAATATAAGCTTAGCATCATGAACACTAAATTTCCTGTCAAAAGCAATGTACATTTCAGGATGAGTCATTCATTTTAGAGCTATCTATAAGTCAGTTAGCTTTCTATTTGAATTACTTGTGAAATGTTTCATGAGCTTGTAAAACTAAATAGTAAAACAGTAAAAATTAATTTCATTTCACTGTAGTATGTGTTCTACCAAACGATTGGGACTCCAGCTGCAATTACGACCCGGTAGTAAAAGGCTCATTCTTAGATTATACACAGAATAAAATTTAGCTTCAGGTCAAGTGCTTCAGTATTTCCTTATTCAAACTGAATCCCTAATTCACTGCTCATTCATTAAGGCATTGCATTTCTTCAGTTAGTTCAATATGTCATTTTGAGTCGGCATAGATTTGGCAAGCACACTTTAATGAATCTGAAGTGGTCTGGATTGCTTAGAGACTATCACTCCTTCATGATTTACAAGAGGGAGTAAGGTGATTTCATTTTCTTATAAATTTTAATCTGCCCCTCCACTGAGGTGCACAGCTGCTTGCTATGCTTACAGGAACACTACAGGCTACAAAACATGACCACATGATCCCCAAGTAAATGAGATTTCAAAGAAGTTTGTGTGAGATTGATTTATTGGTTAAATTCCTTGTAAATATGAGACAAAATGAGAGATTGTAAAATAAACATTGCTAGATTTAGTCTCGGTAAAGTGTGAGGATGTGACCTAGTCTTACAGGAAACATCAAGATAGTCTGTTTTTTTCAAATATGATTTTTATGTTCGTGGTCTAGTTTGAGACTTTGATAGAGCAGAGAGTGAAGAATTGAAAACAAAAACATTTGAGACATACAAAATACTCTATCATCCGCATAATGCAAATACATAAAGACAATAAATGTATATGTAAAACAAAAAGTGGGCCCAGTATATCGCCTTGTGGAACCCCTGTAAACTGAGAGGTACAAATGGTTCTTGATCAGTTTTAACTGTCAAAGAGGAAAATGAGATTGAAGTTGTTCAAACATTTGCTGTCAGGATGATCTGTTTAGAGCCTTGGCTGGAGTCCTCTGATTGAAAACAAGAGTTATATGAAGGAATAACAAGATAAGATAACAAGATCGCCAAATAGCTACTACTCTAAAAGCAGTAGAGTTATAGACCTATTTAGTCTTTATACAAAAATAATAATAATAATTATCATTTTTATTTGGAATGGCCAAAATGAGACTGTTTTGATTGTGTTTGTAATGAGTATTAAATGGTTTTCATTATTGGACATGGCTATAGAGTAGCTCTGATTCATTCACTTGATCTGGACACTGGTTTTCAGCTTTATTTATTCATTTATATATTCATTTATTTTAAAGCATTGATATCTGGATATTTCAAGTGTATTTTTTTGCTGATACAGATTAATAACCATAGTTTATTAGACTTGGTCAATAGTATTGACAGTCTGGACAGACCGTGTACCCAAGGCTACCCTGTTGCAAGCCATGGGTATAATATACTGTGTTACGAAAGTAATCACAATAACCCTTCGTGCTGCTGTGTAGCTTACACTATAGTGTATCCAAATTCGACGTCTTTGTTCAGATGAGCAAAAAATAATCTTATAAAAGTGTTAATCTTACAAATGGTAGATTTATGGGCGAGCTCTCAGATTTAAATAATAGATCTGACTATGAATCACTTGGCACTCAAGAACCGATGATGTAACCAATAACCAATCAACAAAGTGCATTGTTGGAATCATCCGTAGCCAAACATGATTCAGGGTCTTTGTAAGTGCAGGATGTGGTCACAGAGTGTATGAATTTTGGAAACAATTCACCCATCAGATGTTTTAGGATTTCTAAGGGGATGATTTTCATAATAAATATGAGAGTGGACAATTGGACAGTGGTTCAGCTTGCACCTCTGTAACATTTAAATTTAACAAGTAGAAGGCAGCAAATTGAGTGTAATCATAGGTCTTCTGCAACATAGAACATAATATGAATTTTCAGTAATAATACTGAGGATCATTAACAAGACATTATTCATTTTTACAAATGACCCTGGAGTTTTTTTATATTGTAGAAATATATAATATATATTGGCATTTTACCTCTGATATCATTGGATAGGCATACACCAGCCTTCACACAATCCTGATTTATTACATTCTGTGTCATCATAAATGTAGTTTAAGAGCAAAGACATGGCATGCAAAGAATGTAACAGAAATCCCTAGGTTATTAAGTCTGTAAGATTTACCTGGTAGAAAATTAGCCTAGATTATGCACATATCATATCATCTCACAGTTTTGCCCTTGAAACTGTATGCCCAATCTGTGCCTATGCTATAAATTCCAAATGACATATGAGTTTCATCACTGAAGAGATATGGAATTCATTTTGGCACAACTAAGCATTTTAATGATAGTCACTAATATCATTCATATCTGCAAAATTTCCAGTTCAGTGGCTGAATATTCTCATATCCGGTGGGAGTGGGAACGCCACTATGTCTTCCCAAAGAGGCAACAGCAATATTGCATGTCTTTTGAGTATATGCAAAGCATTTCCCATTTTCCTTCAACAGCGCTCACTCAGAGCAGCCATGGCAAATATCATTAAATGCCCCGCTAACACCCTACCCCCTCTACACACTCACACATATACACAAACAAACACACGTACAAAACCACCTCTCCCTTCTCTGTGCCCGTACTCATTTTTCCCCTTCTTTTTTCTTCCTGGCTATCACTCAGTGGCAGTGCGCAAGGGAAAGGGAGTGCATTGATCTGCCAAAGTGAGCAGCCATTTCACAGGGCGAGTCTGCGCGGCGCTCCTGTCCCTGAATGGGAATTGCTCATTTCACCTGGCCGCCTTGCCTTTAGCAGACTAGTGGGAAGCCCCCGCTAGAGAGGGACAGAGGGAGGGAGGGAGTGCAGGAGTCAGGGCCCCGGTCAGGGCTTGGCAGGCGGCAGATAAGAGCTCCTCATGCTGCTCCTGCATGCACTTACCACTGCTGCCGGAGCTCAGCCTCTCTCTCTCTCTCTGTCTCTCTCTCTGTCTTTCACACACTCACACGCACATACGCATAGCTTTTCTCCACACATGTGAGGCACTAATAATAACTTTGGCGTTCTGGTGAGTCAGCCTTCTTTCCTCAGGCAAGGATAAAAGTAAAACATGGTGCCTTTATTGAGTCTGAAATCACTAACTGTGGAATTCCCAGAACGGGGCTTTAGCTCAGCCTGTATTCCATTCAGTGCCAAGATGCCATGTGTCCACAAGATCTAATATTGTGTCCAAAGCAGGTGCTGATAGACTGATAAACAAGCCAGTAAACTATTTATGACATTCACATGGACAACATACAGTATAGGGAATATGTACTTCTCAAGATCAAACCAGATGTAGCTGAATAACTTGGCTCATTTCCTTTTTAATATGGACTGTGTTTCTTTGCTCATTCAGTGAGATGATTATATGAAATTAACATGTTCTATAACATGTCATGTTGCCACTTTATTTCCACTTTAAATTAGGTATTTCATGTACCAACAGTATTTTTGCAGCTAAGTTTATATATACTGCTAATTTGTTTTGAAGGAAACACAATAATTGCCTGGTTTATGTTCACTGGTAGCAGTTTTTTCAAAACAAATTTCTGCAATTGTGAACTGCACGCACGATGTAGGGAGGTGGTCAGGTAGTTTTGGGAACAAAAGCACATGTTGCCTTTCATGCGTCAAGTTATACTTCCATTGAAAAAGTTACTATTTATACATTGCTTGCATGTTGCATTTTGATTGTATGCTTTTCACACAAGTTCACCAACACAATGACAAATGGGCTACATTTACATGGCACTTTTCTATTTTTAGGGACCACTCAAGGCGCTTTACAACACAGGCACAATTCAGCCATTCAGCCATTCACACACCGAATGGCTGAGTTGCCACCTGCTCATCAGATTAACTTTCACACGCACTTTGCAGTGTGCTTTAAGGTTCAGTATCTTGCCAAGGACACTTCAACATGTAGTATGAAAGGGCCAGGAACGGAACCACCAACGTTCCAATTGGTGGATAGGTGATTTGCCCCAATGGCAGTGAATGGAGTTTTGTTGCATTGCTTACAGAATTGAAAAATGGCATCTTTACCTCAGCAGATAAAGCTGAAAGTATTGGCTTGGCTTAATACCAGAATTAAGTGAAATTTGGTCTTTTCTTCCTTGCTGTATTTTTTAGATCAGCCAAGCACAATTTGTTGTATCATTGCTTCAGAGTTTTTATTTTGCATCCTCTCTAAGATTTATGCTCGTTTGTCAGTATATCATGTCAACTCAGTCTGTCTCTGCCAAACTTAACCTGCATATAAGCAGAGCTTTCAGCCCTTTCAGTATCTCACTCACCTCTCCATCAGTGACCACCTACCCCTCCACCTCCCCATCCTTCATTTGTCCGAAACGCATTCCATCCAGCCACTTCATTCCCCTACTTCATCCTTCACATGTTCTCAAATTTATTTCTCTCTATCTCTCTACCCTGGTCAGCCCACTTCCCTCCCTCCATCTAGCCCTATCTCTCTGCTGCTCTCCTTGCTCAGTGACAGTCTCATCACACTCTATCAATCAGGCTTGTGAGGCCCGGGCGCAGTGCAGCACAGCATCGCACAGTCCTAGTCTGGTCCCATCAGTGCCAGTCAGTCTCCCTCACTCTCTCAGTCACTTTAAAAAGGTTTAGGTTGCCAGATATAGTCTGTTTCCCCCCGCCTGCCCCAGCGCAGGTCAGGAAGATGGGAGGGATTGAGCCAGAGTCGAGATTCAGCTCTGCTCTTGATTTGATATCACTTGACATGCTCTCTGTCTTGCCTCGACACTCAAAAATATAAAAAATCTGCTTTTTAAACAAAGATGGAAATTTGGACACATGATCAGCTGGAACCCTTGGCTGAAAAATTTTAAAAAACATAAAGAAAACGCAGCATGTGGGCGCCCTTGATGTGTCGCATGGAATTTAAGAAAATGAGGAATGATGCAAAACAGAGGTCAGAACATTCTTGTCCTACGCTCATCAGATATTCTTTTCAGTCTCTTACCTGCCGCAGGCCTCATCCTGTGGTTGACGTCTCAGGAAAGAGAACTGCATAAATGAGAGAGACAGAGAGGAACAGGACAGAGATGAATAGCTTAATCAGCCTGTCTGTGGAGTAAAGAGCCGGCATTTCTGTACATGTATTACAAAAAAAAAAAACGGAACGCTTCATTAAAAAAAGCACCAATGAAGTTTACTGTACAGTACTTGCTATTTTGTTCCTTTAATTAGTCAATTACTCAACACCATTATGTAGAAAATATATAGTAAAGACATACAGGATACTTGTTTCGCGACCAAATTTCAGTTGAAGGAACAGAAAATTGCATGTGCAGTAGAGAATGACTTAACCGCAGTTATCGATTGGCTTTGTGAATTATAATGAAAACAAGTGTAATTACATTTCCCTTTAAGTAGCACAACAAATTAGGCTTGTGAGTTATTCTGGAAGCAAAAGAGAGGAAAAAAAAAGTCTTGCATTTAATGTGCTGGGAAGATTTTCTCAGGCTATTTTCTTGCTAAATGCATTAGCAGATGCTGCTGTGCCCATACAAGCCTGTGGTCTAATATTCTTGTAAATGATTAGCTACTTATTTAACCAACAGGGTGAAATGTGCTTTGGGTGGTTACAACAAAAATGAGTTGGGGGATAAACATTTTTTTTTTCAGCTACAGTGGGTGAGCTTTAATTTGACTCATTATCGTTTAAAACATTATTGTAGGGTTTTATGGCAGTCAAATGAGATGATTAGCGCTGATGATTATGAATGTCATGATTACAGTGGTCTCTCTGCCCAAAACTTCTCAGTCGTGCTAATTCACAGTTAATTTTCTGTTTGAACGTAGTTGGCTAATTTTTTGTGTAAAAGTGGAAATGGAGGCAAACAACACTGGATATTTAGTTACATTAAAAGGTTGTCATGGATACTTGGAGAAACAGAATTATCATTTGAAGTTTTAGGGTCAAAACGTGTGAAAAACAGGGGGACATAATTACCCAGGTGAGGATATGCTGGGCTCCTAGCCCCTTCAACCTGACTTCATCAGCAGTGTGTTTCTGCTAAGTTCCTTGTTATCTGGTTTCCCTCTATACACCCTGTTCATGCTAATGAATCCACAAATTAAATTGTAGAACAGAGGAATATTAGGGCGCCTGCCGTTTTGATGTGGTGAGGAATACTCAATTAGGCTGGATTTGGCCCCCGTAATTATTACATTATAGCTAAGATAAGTGTTCAATGGCAACAAATGCTTTGATGGACTCCATTCTGTAACAAAGGCAATGGGTGAGCAAAGACGAAAATGCCAGAACAGAAGAGCGAAGGGGTAAAGGGAAAAAAAAAAAAAGCAAGTGAGAAAGTGACAAGAAAGCTATCGCACGGGAGCTCCTGTCTGCAGCAGCCATATTTCATTACACAGCACCAAAGCTTAGGAGGCAATCAAGCATATTTAGCCATCCTCGTCTCGCCCCCCCAAAGCAATTATTACTCCCCAGTTTTTTACTGTGCTTTGCCATGGGGAAAATGAACCGCAGTACTTATCAGCTCAATGCATACACAAGTGACTGGGGTGGAGGACATGTAGGTGTGCATATGTGTGTGTGTGTGTGTGTGTGTGTGTGTGTGAGCAAGGGCATGCGCGGATGCTTTGTTTATGTTTTGGGGAGGTGTTCGAGGGGAGGGTGGTGGCGAGCTGACCACTAGTGAGCAATAGGTTACCTTTTTCAATCCCATTAGCTCGCTAACATCAGCACATTTAGGGGCAGCAGGCGGAGCGAGCGGAGATACAGAGATAACCATAAACATGTCACCAAAAATGCATTGTTATTTGCATTCATATTGGAAAGAGCCAAATTGATGTGGGGTCAAACAGGGAAGGTGAGGGTTTATGACCTGTGCATAGCTCTGCTGTCAGCAGCTCTGATCTATCGGACCGGCCAGCCTTGTCAGGCTTTACGCCTGATTATATTATCATGGCTGACGATCAATGCGAATGAATGATCGTTCATCCGCAAAGGGGAGTAGAATGAATAAAGCAGAATGTAAACAGGACATTCTTTAGTAACGCAGCAAATGGAAATGCATTTCCCATCCTGCAGTCATCTAGTTAAGTGATGCATTGCATGCCAGTGCAACACAAAACACTTTCAAAATACTTTGGCTGTCTCTTGCTCTTTTATTCAGCCTGTGTGTTTTTTTGAAATATTATCTAGCAGTAATAGAGTGAAGCGGCAGAACTGTGAAATAAAAAAAAAACAACAAAAAAACAAACATACTTCACTATTCTGTGGGTTTTGAGCAGCTAATGTGCACTCATTTGGGTGGCACCGCCGCCAACTGCAGCATTAGTCCCCATCTGGGGACTTGTGTTTTGGTGAAAGTGCTTCTCCATTTGTGAGACTCTTCAGTTCTGGGCATCCTCCCCAAGCCCATAACTCAACGTCCCTCTATCACTCCCATGCGACTGGCTGTCATAATCATCAGCATTATGCTACCTCAATGGGCCTGATTTACAAGTCTGGACATGGCACCAGCTCTGCGCCAAGGGGTAAACATGAGGCTGTTTGCTACCGCCAAGCCTATTTCTCCCTACTGCATTTAATGGGGAGGAGAGACCAACATTCATAACAGAAAAGTAGCTTTTCAGACCTATGATTTTTTTTTACATGACTGCAAATAAAACCCTTAAAAAGGTCTTAAAATTACATATACATGAATGCCTGCATTTATTAGTCCAAACATTTTTGATTAGGGACTGTATAAATTTACTAGTGCCTGAGTTTTTTTTTTTCTCAATGCAAGGCCCCTCTGAGAGTTACTGATATTTTCTTTGGACCCTCCCCTTCTAACACCCTCCCCACAACGTGTCAAAAGGATTATGGGTTATGTAGCTTTCCATTTTGCTGAATGAAGAGTGGTCAGAATTCTTCCAGCCAGAGCTTAGGAGGGTCTTTTGTTTACCCACCTCATATTTATATTAAATTCCTGCCTTCTTTGCAGAAAAAAAGGACAAAATAGTTACAAATGACAGTGGCTCTAGTGTGTGTGAAGGTGTGCTTTGCCACATGCAGGACAGCAATCTTGCCTCTGTTGCCCCTTATGATCAACTGGTTGCCGAAAGAGCCAGTGCCTCACTTTTGTGATTACACAGTCACATTAGAAAAATAAGTTAGGCTATAATAAAATTCAATTTCAGCATGCCACATTGGATCCAGCTGACTCATTCATGTCACTAACATGACAGTGATGTTTCTTTAAAAATCATAGTGACTCAAATATTCTCCGTTTTGTTGTGCTTTCTACAAGTGTGCCAATTTATAATTACATTTTTAATAAGCAATTAAGCCTTTGTGGAAATTAATTATTAAGATATGGTTTAAACACCACAGAAAATTATTTTGGTTAATCATGAATGAGTTGAACTAATTTGATATTTTTCTGTTATTCTGACTTAAAAAGAAGACAAAGAGGAAAAAAAATCAGACATAACGTTCACCTCGCACCAATAATTTTCTCTTATCCTTGTAATATATTTAAAATATAATCTTTATTTTTCAAACAGGAAGTACCTATATATTCAGTTAAAATTTAAAAAATAGCATGCAGCGTCTGATGCTATAAAATTGTATGAAACTATATTGTATTCTGCCTGCATATGCAGTGACTAGACGGTCTCGCATTGCTTTAGATATTGAAATATAGCGTCTTTCATGGAGTAATGATATGTCTTATAATATGTCTTTGGACTTTGATCATACTTTTTTTCACCTTGAGGCAGCACCTGGCCCTTTCCTTAACCCTCTCACTCATTCCATAATATTATATTAGCCCATATTCATCCACATATTGCGCCTGCTAAGTGATAGGCCACATAAATCAATTTTTATATATACACACACAATAACTGTTATATGCGGCTTCCAAACCGCCTGCTGATAGCTGCCATTTCTTATCACTCCAGTTGAATATAGCACCGTTATGAAGGCACTTTCGCTTGCTGTCCAAATGGAAGAGACTGAGAGAGAGGGAATGCATTTTTTTTTTTTTGTTCAAATTACTTAAGCTGCCTACAAAGCTCTTTGTAAAGCTGCATGGTTATGAAAATTCACTAAAAAGAGAAGGGAGTCTTGTACAGTGTGAGAGAAGTCTTAATGATGGAGAATCACCCTTATTCCTGTGGATTTTGCTCATTATGTTGGGTGCAGATACTGTGATTCCTGTGTTCGTACCCTATGTATTTATTTTTGCGCATACAATAAACTCGTGCTGATAAATATAATCAGGATGCAAAAAAATTCCTGCAGCTTTCTTACGACTTCAGGCAAGGTAATAATATAAGTAAAGCAACATCCCGACTCTCTTGCGTTCACTCTGTCAGAGGGCACATGAATAGATTCTCCCTGTTTCTTTATATTTCTGCCTCTCAAGCAATAGTGAGCATAATTCTGCCATCTGCGGTATTAATTTGAAACGCCTAATACATGAGCTAATCAAGCATGTTTATTTTCCTTCTTGTTGAGTTGTGGGCTTTAACATTTGTGAGGAAATGTGCATCCCGTAGTTAATGAACGAAGCTGAAATGAGCCCTCATAACTGTGAAGTGAAATCACTGAAAACACAAAGCCCATATCCTCCATCTCTTCTGCTCATAAGGTTCCAGCAAGGGAGAATTTGATTTCCCTCCAAATGGCATCAAGTATAGGTGTTACACTAGTAGGGAGGGCCCATCGGCGGACAGTGTGATGTCGTGAGACCATTTGATAGACAACGGCACAGCAGGAGAAAGAGGAGAGGAAGTGGGATTCAGGACTACAGAGCCAAGAGACACTTTCTCTTTCACTCTCTTGCTCCCCAACTGCTCCCAGTGCCAGAGACATGGGCCGCTGCACAGACAGATGGCGAGGAGGTGTGTGCGTGTGACGCGGGGTGTGTGTGTGTGCACGCGAGCGGTGGGTGGTGACGCCATTCGGCTTTGTGCAAGTGCGAGAGATGGAGTGCGGGAGATATAAGGGGAGAAAATGAAGGAGGGAAAAGCACTGCAGAGGTGTGTGTGTGTGTGAGTAGTGACTTTCTCATGCAGGCATTAATCCACATGCTCTTTTTTTTATTCCACATCCAGATAGCTTGTGTACTTCATTACAGCAGCAATAAAAGTTCATTTGCGCTGTCACTTTGCGCTCGCCTGTCATACTGCGCAGGGTAAGGGACCTCTCCTGATGACGAGAGGCACACCTACTGGAAGAGCTGTGGGTGTGAGGAGGATGTGGGTGGAAAGATTCTGTATTGACAGACTGCCATCTACTGGATTTTACTATAATTTCAATACATACTTTTTATTATCATGACTCCTTTTGCATACAGTGTATGCATACATGTATTTATCTTTAATGATTGTGATTAACTGTAATGATGCCAGCTGTATGCACAAATCCAAAGCTCTATAGGCAGCAAGCAACCTGCTAATTTACTCTGATTGTTTGTTTCACATTCTCCTCTCTCAGTTTATCCTTTAGAAGATAGCCTCAGTCTCTAAAAGAGCTAAAATTGGTATCTTTGTAGTTCAAGAAATGAACCTTGACATTAAGAAACTACCAACTAAAGAGATGTACTGTATACATATTCTTCAATAATGTCAAGCAAAAAGGCTACGAAATGTCACTGTTTGATGTAAAAAATGCTTAATATTTATTCATGTTTGCATGTAAATCTATGAGGCTGCAGCAAATCAAATGGAAGCCAGTCACTTTAAATATAGGAGGTAAATATCACCCTTCAGATGGAGTCACTTGGAGGGCAAACGGTGATGCACAGCACCATCTTGTGGTTGTATTTCACTGGATAAAGGTTGGCATAACACCATTAATTGACAGAAAAATAGCCATATATATACATTTGATGATTACATTTCAAAGAGGGCCTTGGCTGAAATAAACTCCCCCCTGAAAGTTTGATGCTAAAGGGGACGTATATTAATATTTCTCTTACTTCCTTCAGGGGGTTGTAATCGGATTAAGAATGCCGAGGTTTTAATTGAATGGATCATAACACTTGCTTTTGCCATGTGGACATTTCCCATAGATGTTTGCAGTATGATATGGAATAAGGAACGATGCAATTAATCACGACTATAAAGCTGCCAGTGCTGTTTTTTCTGTTTATTTTTCTCCCTATGCACATGTGCTTATATTTGTGTGCTTGAGAGAGAGAGAGATCTTTAATGCATTTCAAAAGGCACCACCATTACCTGTCACGCGACTAATGAGCAGCCGGCGTGCAGTTAACGGTCATGAAATATGCACCAGACTTAAATACCTCATCCATAGTGCCTTGAGATAAATCCGTGCATTTCATTAAACACACACGGCGGCTCGGCTCGGCTGCAAAATTATTCCTCCTTTGCAGAGGAAATAAAGTGAATTTTCTATGCTTGTTTCCTAATAATCACAATTCCAATGCGAGGTTAGAGAATTAGCACTTTTATTGCGACAAATTAGGGAAGGGTATAAATTTGGACCTACAACACAGCCTCTGATTTGAACCTGCTGATTCACACAGCACTCAGTGTGGTATGCACTGTATTTAAGGAAGTAATTTGGAGGTTATCATAAGTTGTCTCTAATCATTTAACATTGTCCTTTTTTTTGTATTTTCCTGATCTACTATGGCCAGTACTTCAATCTCTAATCCCGTCTGTTTGTGGCTTAGTAAAGATTCACCCTGGGAAACCGCTAGCTGCTATCTGACATGAAACAGATTTGATCCATTTTCCAGAGCATATCTGTCTTTTTCAGACAGGCTGTTTTCAAAAGAAATATGTCAGCAGTCTGGGGGATTATGCTTTTTTTTGCTAATCACCAAAAGACCCAACCTGCCCGACATTTCTTTGGTTTGACAATGCAGCGCGCCGAGCAAAAGTCCTTTTCCCATTTAGATGCTTATTTTGATCTTCTTTTATTCTCATTGTGTTGGTACAATCAGATGTATTAACCATTAACTCCGCGCTCCACTGAGTTACATGATTATCTTGTGCAAATGAAAAGTGATTTAGCAGGAAAAAAGCGGAAGATGGACTAATTTCACAACCTTGTTCTATTGATGTTGAGCGAATAGACTCATCATCATTCATCCAGATTTGCTCTTCTAAGAGTGAGCACGAGGAGTTGGCACAGTTTACTCTTTTGGGGGATAAACCATCTATCAAAGCATCCTGGAGGTGAATATTCGGGTAAACATTTTCCCTCTCAGTCCTGCCTCCCAACAGCACTTCCACACACAGAGAACACACCGTGCTTCATGTGTTCATGGAGGAAATGTGAAAAATTAGATTAGATATACTGTACGCATCTTTGGAGGGCTTTTTTGCCCCGACACAGGCCTCACAGGCAATTCCTACTCCGATGCAATGTTTTTTTTTTTCCTAACCGGCTGATGTTGAGAGCACTCAAGTGTAAGCACACAACATGTGGGATGAGCGTGATGGATTCTGAGTATCGTTGGTAGTTATTTGTGGCGTGCCTATAACCACAATTCCCCAGCCACAGCTTATTGCAGGGTGAAGCTGAGCGAGATATACTCCGAGGCTGGCATAAAGCCACTGGACTTTGTAATAATTCATCGGCCAAAAAGCCCTCCATGTACTCACCGTGCAATATTTATACCCCGCTGAATGTATTTTCTCAGCTACATCATCACACAGGCCCAGGGCAGGGATTTTCTCTTCTGAGAACAGGCTTTAGAATTTCAGACCTTAGTTAAATCTGGGAAACAATCCTCCGAATTTGTCCCATGATCACATTCTGTCTGCTTAGAATGATGTATGTGGCTCCAGTGCCAATGCCTATTTTTAGCCTTTTTTATATTTCGTATGTTTTTTTGGCTGAATCTAATCCCATGTCTACATTTTCAACTATCCAGTGTATTCACCTGGCAGTAAAACTAAATTATGATGATAAGTGTATTTTAATAATGCCGACAACCGTCATTTGGGGACTTCTTTTTAGCGATTGTTTACCCAAAGATGGACACTAAACTACACTTTCAGTGAGCGTGTGTCCCTTTATTAGCTTGTCCTCATATTCCCTCTAACAATACGCAGTACTCAGTTCAATCCAGTCTAAACTCTCGGTGGAGTTTATGTCTCTTGTTTGTCTGGTTTTGTTGATTAGCCCTTTCTTTGTCTTTTTCCATTTCCCTTTTTTTGTGTTGCTTCATTATAAATGTATTTTCTCCTTCCTCGGAGGAGCTTCACATGAAATGTAGGAGTGTTAATGGACAGAAGGAGAAAAAAAAAATGGAATCAACACATTCTCGCTAATGATGGTGCTCTCTTAAACATGCAAGCTATTCAGTTGAGCGCAAATGTATAATGCTGTAATGCTTTGTTAGGTAATCATAAAGCACTAAAACCTTGATTAATAGAACTTTGATTTCTTTTTTTTGTTATGTGATAAAGTTCTCCTTATCAATATTAAATATGTTTTGCCTGTGAATCCAAACCAATTAGGAATTCACAGTCATCCTTCAATAATACCAGATATGAAAACTGAAGGCTTCAATCTGTGATTCTGTTTTTCAAAGTTTTACAAAAGCGGTAAAAAATGTAGTCAGTGTCATTTTTTATTTATGTTTATATCTATATTTATTGAGGGCAGAGTTAAAATAAAATGCAGTGGGTTTTTATATTAGACGTCCTCCTAATATTTATGTGTTCTTTAATACTCATTGATGATAATAACCGACAACGCCAAAGACACACAACTTTGAACCTCATTTGTACTTTGTACTTCCTAGCTTCAGATAGTGTCAAATGTTTCATTGTATTTGATTGAATTTCACACCACATTATAGCTGTTTGTTCCACAGCCAAATAACTGAAATGCAAAAGGAACTTTATTTCACAAGACAAGTCTTTTGTTGTGTCTCAATTTGCTCTTCCTGTTTTAAATACATAAGTCTGTTCACACTGACAACTATGGCAAAATATAGCGTACTCTGAGCCTGGACGGTGTACTCAAGCTGAGTGTGGAACTCTGGACACTCTTACCCTCAATGGTCGCCATTTTGACTAAGTAGCAGAAATGGACCAGGCCCCCAGGAAGTACGCCAGGTTTTGAAAAGTTTAATTACAACTTCTAAACCATCACCTGATGCCAGGCCCACAAAGACTTTTACCAATAGACCTACATAGGGAAAGAGATGTCTGATGTCTGGACCTTTGAGTGTCAAAACCCTGGCAAAATGGCTAATTTCACAGTCAGGGTTTGATCCATTTGGTCTTGTGACATTAAAAGAATCTCGAAGAGCCGCACTATTAAGTTATTTTATCCCCATTCAAGTCAGTGGAGGGCTAAACTGGATGTAGCTAGCTAGGCCGGGGGAAGCCTCTAGCGCCCATGCTCTTTAGGACAAATATTGTGGAAGCAGCGCCGATCCTCTGAGTAACTTTATACGCGGCTGTTGAACCGTTTTGGCTTGATGCACCACTGAGCAACTTTTATTAGAATGAATGGGGTCCCACCCCCAACCCTGTATCCAGGTCTCTTCATACATCCATGAAGGAGGCGGACTACCAAACTCGTAAAAATGGCAGCTTAGGAAGCTGCAGCATTTGCAGTCAAAACCGGCAGATATTTTGGTGAGCAACAATTGCAGTAAAATGTTGGCAGTATTGCTTTGTCTGGTTGCAACTTGCCATTAAAAAGAGAAACGGTCAAATGTTGTAATTGTCATTTCCAGTGTACAACATGGAAGTGTACGGTGGTATCCAAATTTAGCCACAGCATTAGTCCCAAAATGCTATCTCTTTACTTGCACTTGCACCAAAAGTGGTTTGAACACTGGACCTTTAATGTTAAAACTTCTAATAGGAGTTGATTGTAAGAAATCTTCACAAATTCGTCAATTAAAAAACATCCTTACGTCACTCAAAAAGTAAAAATTGTCACTTTCAGACCATTCACAAATCAAAATCTCCAACTTATTAGAAGCAAAGACTTTGATTTGGTTGAAAAAAGAGGGCCTGGTACATGTTTTTTCTGTCAATGAAAATGCTGCTCCAATTTATTCTGAAAGCTGCTTTTCTCATATTAGAAGCTTAAAGTGTAGGGAAAAATGCTCCTGCTTATTTTGCAATTAAGCTCTTTTTCTCAAGAGTTAATGAGATTAAGTCATAACCAAATTAGCAACCACACATGCTAAGTTAACTATGGAAAACCTTGTCTGAGAAAAACAGCATCATTGTGGACTGTGTGGTGTGTTGTATTCGGAAAAATAATACATGTTCAACTCACCAAGAAATGAGGCTCCTCTGATGGGTTCATGCAGGTGCCAACATGCTGCCCGCTGCTGCAGTTTTACCTCGCCGACTCACCACTAAAAAGATTGCCCCCTTTGCCCCCACCTAGGAGATGAGGAAAAGTCAGTGGGATGAGGTTATTATCTCAAATAATTGAACAGAAAATCTGACACAAAGCTTGTTTTTTAAGAAGACAAAGTGGAAAGATTGAAATAAAGCCAAATGAGCTTCTACTATTCTGTCGATAACAGCATCAAAATCAACTAGCATCAACCCACTGCTTGCCCAAGAGGCTTAGTCCGTCATTTGAAAGCAAAGGAAATCGGTGGATGAAATGCATTTCTAATATTAGCATGTTTTTCATGGCCTATTTTCAACAATGGCCTTATTTATTTACTGTTGCAGCGAGCAGGCAAAATTACACTTATGGAAGGAAGCACAAACAAATATGTCAGATTTGATATGTTCATTTCATCTTTTTTTCTCTTCTTTTCATGTCAGTGCATTGTGTCTCTCCAGCAACCAGCTTGCATGTTTTTTTTCCCACCAACTCTTTTGATATTGCACACAAAATGAGAAAAATACACCTGAGGGTGAGTATAAGAAGACCAGATCTCTAAAATGAAAATCATAAAGCTGATCACAAGCACACTTCAGCCTCACTCCATTTTCATACTGCTGTCATTTGGCAGATTTGACTGTGGTTCTGGAGATGTGTGAAGAATGCTAGGCAAGGTACTTAAGTTGTATGAATTCGCTGAAGTCTGAGCATGCAACTGGCCAGCACTATCTCTCTTTTTCGCTTGTGCAGACCTGTGTTTGCGATTAAAAAATAATAAAATATTACATCGCCAGCCTCAGGTGAAATCCAAGTTCAAAATAATCATCCAAGGTCAATCTAAAAGACTCCACTTTGCATCTCAGTGGCATCCCCTTAGTGTTATTAGAAAAATATCCTGAGCGTTTTCCAACTCATGAGGCTGTATTTGCATAGAATTAACCTCTCAAAAGACATATTAAAGACAGGCCTTAAATCTGACGTGCCTTTGGAATAGCTTATGTGCATTTGCATAACGTTTGCCTCCTGCGCAGGTGATAAAGCAGTATTAAGCCTGGATTACAGTATTTGATTTTGTGTGTGTGTGCACGTCTGTGTGAGTGTGTGTACAATGAATATATACTTTATACTGTGTACCTGAATATGTGCAAGCTGGAATCTGTTTTAGCTGTTTTGGCATGCCTTCCTATCGCCAGCAGGGCCAAAGAGAACAGTGTGCTATGCCTGACTGCCATGTTACTCATGTGACCTCATGAAAGTACAAGTGCCTTCAAGCGGTATAATAAATCATCGCAGCCTGGGCCGGCCCCCAACACATGCTTAGGTGCACACACGCATACACACACCTTTTTGTTAGTCATAATACAATATATCAAATTTAAGAAGTATGGAGACACGGTCATATCAGGTACCCTGACCCCTTCGAGGTGGCAGGATGGACCAGTAGTCAGTTAGGTCAGACCACACATCACAGTGGAAGGCCTCTGTCTTGACCCCATGGATGACCGTACCCATTAAAGTATCCTTGAACATGATAATTCACCCCTGACCTACTTCCAAGAGAACTCTTAACTGGCAACATCTATGCCTTAAACAGAAGAGATTACATTGAAATATGTTCCTGAGGGTTGATTAGAACTTTAACAATATAAATCCATCTAACATTGATGGAACGGTGCGTAAAATTAAGGGGGATTAAATGGCATCTAGTGGTGAAGCTTGCAAACTGCAACTAGGGCTCTGCGATATAACTACTATGTATGATATATTTTCAAGCAAGATAAAGCCGTAGCCTGATGTGGACCTCCCCTGATATGTGACAACACGTCATGGCAAAATGCGGCAGCCCTCCTGTCTACTTTTATAAGCTGAAACTATTTCCCTCAGTGGAAACGAAGCTTTTGTTTACTTTTATTTCACAAATAAGAAACAATAAATTGTGAAGACAGTAAAGCCTCCACAAAATAGCACTTTAGGTCTTGTGTGTGATTTTTACCCTGGCTTCATACGAGTAGAGGAAATCTCCGCTATTCGCTAGGCTAATTTATTCAATGTAAAATACTGTAGGCTTGTGCTAATAACATTAGCATGTTTTATTTCTTTGAAAAACGTGTTTAGTATCAGGCAGTTGTTTTGGCAGTGACCTTTGTGAGTTGTAATGGAGCCACATTTTGTTTCGTTGCCTTTGTTAAATGTTGCTGTTATTGCTGTCTTCATATGAGTAGAGGAGTAGTTTGCTAGCTACTGGGCTAATTTATACAATGTAAACTGCCATAGGCTTGTGCTAAAAACATTAGCATGTTGTATTTGTGAGGAAAATGTGGCCGGATAAAGACAAGTGCTTTGTCTGTGGATCCTGCGAATTATATTGAAGCTGAATTTTTGTCATTATCACCCAGCAGTTACTGCAACCAACTGAAACCTCTCCTGGTTAGAATTTCTTCAGTGTTTGTTGTTCAGTATGTTTTTTTAGTGTGAGCTGAATTATCCGCAGAGGTTTCCTACTCTCCAAAATAATTAAACTAGCTGATTTAAACTGGTAAAAACACTGAATACAGCAGTTTTGAGTTACAAATCAGTGTTTCTCCGATGCCGTTTGGCATGTTAGAGATGGGTCTTTAGCCTAGCTAATGTGTGCTCATCTTTTTTTTCTCTGATAACTTAAGATTCAGACATTCAGGAGGTTTTCACCAGGAGCAGAATTATCTGCAGAGGTCTCCTCCTCTTTAAAACAAATGAACCCTGGTGATTTACACTTGTAAAAACACTGAATAAATCAGTTTGTAGTTGAAAAAAATCTGTTTTTCCGACGCTCTTGTTGCGGAGTGGCTGCCAAGTATGGTGGCCAAGGTGAAAACACATATGGCCCTATCTAGATGCAGTGTTTGGTTTGTCTGTTCTAGGCTACTGTAGAAACATGGTGGTGCATCAAAGCTAACTCAGTATACAAGGACTCACTCCCTATGTAGGTAACAAAAACACAATAATTCTTATTTTCAGGCGATTATATACCAAAAAAACCATACTCATCTTATCGTATTTGATTTGTGGTAGTATATCCCCTTAAATGCGACACACTGGACCTTTAAGAGACATGATTCAGCTCAGTAGTAATGCACTGGGGTGTGCAGCACCTTAACTTTTTCCCAATTATGAATGGCCTTAGCTGTAAAAAGACAGCATTTTTCACCGTTAACAGGTCACTTCTCATTTATTGTAAGCACTTTTAGAAAGTAGACTTTGGAAAGTTTTTTGGCTGCTGGACTCATTGCTATTCTAAACGAGGTCACCTGCTACTGCTGTGAATTCTGCTTTATATAACACAACTCCATCTGACAGGTGTAGGGCACCTACGTACCCACAGCTCTCCGTGAAATGCACTACAGTGTCATTTAACAAGTGTCTTTAAGACTTTCTCTCTGAGAAGAAACAGCAGATTCAATTTAAATTTAATGCCTTAATGGTTGTTGAACAGGACATTCAAATGGCCTCCAACAGACTATGCGTTGGTGACAATTTTGCCGCTGTCATTTACAATACTTCAGGCACAAAGTTAGTCTAACTCACTTGTCTGTACTTAACTGTTTTTGTCTGGCCTTTCCACTGAAGCTACATTTGTCGCTGTCATCTTTAATTTAAATCACTTTGCCACCTGAGCCTCCAACAAATTTTCGCAAGTGTTCACAGTAATTGCCACAGGGGACAGAGGGCATCATATGTGTGAAATGCTCTGAGTGAAAAGCAACGTTTGCCTCGTAGCGTTGACACTCACCTATTTAACACACTTGGGAATATACTTGACGCTGCCGGTAAAAATAAGACATTAAAGCGAGGGGCTGTGTCCCAATAACGAGACACAGGGTTAGAACAGCTTTGCTATAATTTGATCTCAAAATAGCACGCCGCAGAACTTTCCTTGCAGGTGCATTTGATAAGTTCATTGGGAATCCTATGGACATGTAGAGGGATGTTCTGGTGTGTGGCGCCTATGGGAAAGTAACTCGCAGCAACACAAACGCTCCAATTACAGCTGCACCCGCAAGTCCTTTGGGGGAAACCACAGCACTGCTCATTGATCTGAAAAACAGCACTGTGATAGAGGGTAACTCCTCTCTGGTTCCAAAGGACGTGAACTGTACTTCTAATGATCCCAACTTGAACATTATTATGATGAAAATAATAACAAAAAGGGGTCATTTATTTTTCATTTAAGACTGAGCATTTGCAGTCATGTGAAAATGTGAGCGCAGTGCAAAATGCTACTTTGCAACAGGGATTTTAGAGATGATATTATTCTGATAAATGATTCTGGAGATTCGGTGTGTTTAGATTAAGGTTTAGACAAGGTTTTTTCAGGGAGCCTCCTCTTGTTGTCCCTATGTGCTTAGGCTTCCACGATGTGCTAAAAGCACCTGTCAGTCCTCTAAAAGCTGGGAGAAGTGCGAATGGCTGCATCATCCACGCAGTCCTAATGTGCAAACAGATCTCTTGTAAAAACTGTAGAGCAGCAGCAGTAGAGATTTCTGTACTCCAGAGGGCACCATTAGCATGCTTTATCTGTGTCACTGTGCTTTCCAGAGCAATACCAGTGCTATTTCAAGCAATTGAGCATCAGTCCAGTACAGTAGCCAAACAACAGCTACTGATTTTTAGATGTGATTACAACAGGACAATCCACAGCTTGTAAAAAAGGGCATTTGCTGTTCTATAATTTAGGAACATCTACCCTGTTTCATAAAAGGAAATCAAACCTAACTTGTTTGCCAAGCTTGACTATTATTCATATCAAATAATAAAAGTCAGGCAGTCAAGAAACCAATTTACTGTGACTGAGCAATAGATCATTTCATGCATTCATCTATACTCATCTATACTAACAACATTTAGTTGTTTGACCTTTGATTTGATTTCTGTGGGTTGACATTATTGTCCTGTTGATTTTTTGTGTGGGTGCTTTGACATTTGAACATTGAAAACAGGATTTGGTCACAGGTGATTGTCATAGACGGAGTGCTTTGTTCAATAATACAGTTTCAGGAGGGAGAGTCTTACCTGTTTGGAATAATGATTTGCGATTGCTGCCTCGGACCAGAGTGACGAAAGAAGAGAACTCCTCAGAATCTCCCTGGAGGGGAAGAGAAAGAGAGGTCAATGTGAGTCATGCCTTTGTGTATTGTATCATTGTCCATTTACAACTGAACACTTGGGTCATTGTGCTGTAGACTTGCACGTATAATCACATGTTGAGACGTATGGAGACGAGCATACGCCAACATACCCTGTAGCCACTACGCATTGCTGTGTTATCAGCATAGTCCTATTAGGTTCTGTAAACATGCTTCATGTACTTTGAGAAGGTGATTTTCCGTTGTGCATAATAAGAGCTGCTAAAAATAGACTCCTGCATGAACGCTGACAGTGTCTCTACCACATACTGAAGACAGGATAGCAGGATGTTTGGATATGTCTGCTTGTAAGTAATAATTTCTGACAGTGACTCTCTTTCATGCGCCCTTAGTTGTGTGCAAGAAAGCATGAATATGCGCCTGACATACACACACACACATGCTGATGCACATACACGCCCAGTGATAACCATACAGTGCACATACATGGGACCTTAATTGATTTTGTCAACTGCTTGCTTCAGATTGATGACTAGAAAATAATAGGGTGGCAAGGGACCTTAAATGATGTCCAAGGAGCATAGAGGTCCTCCTCATTCTTGAGAACACACAGACAGGCTTTGTCAAACACACACACATCAATATTAACGGTCTCCCATGTTTGCTTTATGAAATTCCAAAAGCCAGGCTCAGTAACGGAAGAGGAGCACATGCTTGAAGTTGCCTGATTGCCCTCAAACGTCACAGTGGCACCAGTGACTGACAGATCTCTGCCTGTGTTTGTCTTGCATGACAATGACACTGATAATTGGTTGCTGGCCACCGTTGCACACACTACCTCTCCTATCTTCTGTCTCCACACAGTGTTCCGTATCTTCAAAGCACTACAAATGTGAATCTAGCTTGGCTTTTTGCATCTGTAATCCGACTCCACTTTTTTTTTTTTCCCAACTTAGCCGACGCAATTGATATGCAAAAATCATATGTTTACTTTCGAGATCAAAGTTTCTTTCTCCCTCCCCTTCTTCATTTTCCCCATCTAAAAATGGACTCCTTTCATTATGCAAGCCAACAAAGAGCAGCGTCTGCTCACGCAGCCCATTCCAAGCATACTGATTAATTAGCTTGTATAATTAGCTTAATGATTTGGAGAAACATGGCCATGGCCACCCAAGAAGCTATGCTAATGGACCCCTGTCTATAGCAATTAAAATGCCCATAACTTAACAATGGTGGCTTAAAAGTCCAGATAACCACTGCGAAAAAAAGTAGGTGGCGCAGTAATCGATGTAACATCATATTAGCTGGTGTTGTATTAATGGACACTGTTGCACTTGTGAGATTGTGTTGCAAGTTATGTGTTTGTGTTGAATAATATTTTCCAGAAGTTCAGACACCGTTGAAAGACTGAGAGCTAATGAAGTGTTCTCATTTCTCACTATGACGATTAAGTTTAACGCTGGAGGCACATTTGGTGCACTTAGACCTCAAATTAGACTTGAAATGTGATGTAAGATGCTGAAAATGTGAAACCTGCTCTTAGTGTCGCAAGGAGCAAACTTACACTCCCTCCATCTCATTATGCCATTCTATATATCCTCCGTCTGCCTGTTATGTTAACTCCTTCTCGGTGTGAGCACATACTGTAAAAAGTGCATGAGTTAGGACGTTCAGTTGTGGACTTTACAGTTTCCATTAAATGTGAGTCAAACCAGACAGTATCTCTGCTCTCTGACAGTAGCATCAGCATTCCTGGCTGCACTTCAGACATAAATCGCCCGTTTATGACCTTCCCCTGAACAGTAACCAACAGAGACACCAGCTCCACTCATAAAACCACCAGAATGTTGAGGTGGAGGTGAAGATATTACTTATCCATACACGACTTCTAAAACGCCAGTCAAGTGGGAGCAGTTAGAAAAAAAAATCTAATCCTTATTTGTTTATTTTTTTTAGTGCTCTGATTGAATGCTGGGAAGATCACACCCAGTCATAAATGACTGGTAATTTACAGCACACTTTGCTGCTGGCAAAGCATAAGAATTATGGCGCCATCGTGCTTGTATAAACAGCACAGGAAATGGACTGTGGTATGGAGGGTTAGTTCAATGTTTACTGCGAGACCACTGTAAAACCAGCCTCAAGTCTGTGACTAAAACTGGCACTTCGATACAGTAGAAAGTCAACTACTGTATGGTTGCTCGTAGAGCCTGGTACTGGTTGGGGTAACACTTCAGTGGTCCATTGGGTATACTGTGACTATGTTTACATGCACAAAACATTCAAGCTTTTGCACTTATTTTGAAAGCTGTTTACACAACTAATTAAAGTGAATATTTTATTAATATTCCTGTGTACATGCTGCCACGTATGCTCCAATAAACGTGCCCTAAATGTCAAAATATGGAAGAGTTGAACGGCTGGAGCTGCGTAGGAGTAGGAGTGTTTCTCCTCCCGACCAGAAATGTGAGCTTTTCTTCTAGGCATGCATCTTTGCTCCAACCTTGCAAACAGCTGGCTTTTGATTCCTGTATGTAATGTACAATGCATCCATGACAATGCACAGAGCTGACAGTAAACAGGCAAGAGGCCATTTTTCACAAACTGCAGTAAAAAGACATATTTTGAATGTGCTGTTACCATGTCCAAAAAATGCTTCTAAAACCCTGTTACCAGCATATTCCAAATGTCTTCACTGGGGCATGCTTCACTCAGAAAAAATGCCTGATTTAGAATATCCAAGCAGAATAGGCTGTTTACAAATCAAATGACCCAAATCTAATTCAGAATGATAGTGGAATATTAGTGTGCATGTAAACATAGTGTGTTATACAAGAGTTATTAATTTTAATGTCAATCATTTATTTGCTTCCCAAATACATATACCATAGAATATTCTTAATGGCATAACCATACAAGTCAGTTAAAAATGTTAGGAAGATAGGGTTATATGGCTAACTGGTTAGCAAACAATCACCTGTACATCCAGCAGACACAACAATACATTTGTAGTAGAAGAAGAAGAGGATATACTTTTTTTAATGCCCTAGGGGAAAATAAATTGTTTTCACTCTCTTGACATATACACACAAGCCCGAAATACACACACACACATGCACAAACAGGACCTATATATGCATTAAATGGAGAGAAATGTCAGAGTGAGAGAGGGCTGCCTTGGACAGGCACCCCAAGCAGTTGTAGGTTCAGTGCTCTAGCTCAAGGCACATCCCAGCCAGCAGTTCACACTACACACCTGGTCCGTACAGGGACTTGAATTGGCCAAGTCTCTTTGGGCTGAGCTACTGCCACCCAAATAGTAAATAACCATACAAAAACAACATCTACCTTTCAAAGACAATGGTTCTGTGTGTATGTCATCAGGAATTTGTGTTGTTGAGGTAGACTAAGACCAAATCCTCCTGTGATAAGTTCTGGTCACATGTCTTGCTGTTTATTGTTGGCTCATTTGGATTGACTGAGTTATGCTTCTAGCTGTGATTTAGAGAATGGCTGGGCAATATGAAAAAAAATAATTATCATTGTATTTTTGAGCAAATGCCTCTATCTGTATTGCAACAACACTGTAGGGTTGACTATGGTGCTTTTACAAAATATCTACACAATGATGTTTTTGTTCAATAATCACTGATGTGGATATAATGACTATGTAATTAAAGCAAATAACAGCTACAACAGTCTGATAAGTGCAGAAAATTGCATCATTTTACTATAATACAGCCTTTAAAACCAGTTAAGACAGCACAGTGTTATGATATCCATAATCTAAGATGTCATAATATAAATATTTATGTTATCCAGCCTTAATTCAGCCATATGTTTATGGGTACTTGGCAAATGCAAGTTCAGTATTCACGACCCTTTTCAGTTTTGTTTTGGTCTTCACCAGCTCTTTAGTTGCTAAATGCTCCACTCTGTGCTCAGCAGCTAGTTGCTAACTTGTCCCTCTGCATCACAAGTTTCATCACGATCTGGTAATGATTCTTTGGCCAACAATACAATATCTGCTGATATCACAAAGTCAGCCATTAAGTGATTTTGTAAATATTGTCATCATGTTTTTTCTTAGCTGCTTGACTATTGTCTGCCTGGTGCGAGGTCTCTAGCACTGTTTGTATATTAAGGCAGAATTTATACTTCTGCATCGAATCGACGCCGTACTTGAAAATGTGTCCAGCAAAAGACAAATGCTCTGTCTGTCAGTGAGGCTGTTTGTGTACTTGTGTTTGAAACTGTCTCTATTAAGCCAAGTTTAAAGTGTGTCCTGGGTGTGTTTTGAGTCAATTAAACTTTACAGCACTTCACAGAAACCTTCGCTGCAGACTAGTGTTTTGGAGGTGTAGCTGCAGAGAGACACAGACACACCACCGCACAAGTATAAATGCTAACAGCGGTGTAGGCCACGTGCATAAGCTACAGCATAGGGTCTGCCGCACAAGTATAAATCCCCCTTAGGGAAGCTGGTGTGCTCTGATGTTAACGTTGCATCAGAATTTCAAAATAAAGGCATATTTAAAAGATGACAGTCTATCTATGTTTTTCTTTGCATCAATGATATTGGATCATCATATAGACACTGATTCAGATCAATGTATAGTGTGCTGCTTTAACTTCAGTTGCTGCACATTTCTTGATGAGAGCTTTATATATTTCTGAGCTTTACCGCCTGTTTTAGTGAAACAGTTTGAAACATCAAAAAGGAGAAATAGTCTTCATTTCAGCGCTGACACAGCATGGCATAGAAAACAGAGAGGCTCCCATCTGTTAAATATTTTCTAAGAACCTTAGGAAAGAGGTGGAACAAAACTCTCAAGACAGCAACTCTTACATGACGCCGTAACCAAGTACGGATCAGCTGCTAGACCAGTTTTATCTTGCTACTTGTTTCAAGTGTTACAACTTTGCTCTAGTTTCAAGTTGCTTAACTAATATGATTTATGGATGCCATTTGCAAATTGTTTCTGCAGTTCCAATGGATTCCATATGCCATCTCCCTGAAAGCTTCCTGATGAAACAATGTATGGCAAATGTGTCATTAGGGTTCACAGCACTCCCAAACACACTAATTGCCGCGCGGGCTTGATAACAGTCTGTTTGTGTCTGTGTCTGCATGTTGCCAGCAGGTGCGATGCTATTCAGTTGTGTGAGCTGAACATCACAGTTCCGAGTTTGACACCATTGTGTCAAAAACTCTGTGCTCAGCTCGTCAGCTCTGGTGCGCTGTGCCCAAACAAGCCAGCTAAAAATGAGCACTTGGGAAGTGATCTGCCTTCGCTTCCCCCTCTCTCTCACTCTCTCTCACTCTGTATCTCACTCTGTCTCTGTACCAACAGCTGCCTCAGTGGCACAGGGTAGCGTCACTGTCAGACGTAGATGGAATTAGTTATATAGTACATCATATGTCTATTCAGAATTGGCGTCATGAAGCCCAAAAAAGATATGCTTTGGGTGGGAGGAGGTATGATATTTTAGACACATTTGCATAGGTTTGCAGTTGTCAGGCGGATGTTGACGGGATATCACATTTGCCATGTGAGCTGTCTCAGTGAGAAATGTTCCCATCCAAACTCAAAGATGCAAATTCTAAAAATCACTTCATGAAGCAGCAACTTTTCTTTAGGAGTTATGTGGCATGGAAAATATGCTTGTGTTGTCCTGTATTGCAAAAACCAGGCATTGTCTTCCCTCCTCTCTTTAATGTTATTGCTAATCCTTTAGACAAAAGCTACAATTTTGTCCTCTGCACACAAGTACTATTGACAATTTTGAAGCCAACTGAATTTTCTTGTCCATCTCTCTCTTAGAATAAAGAATGTGGAAGGCTGCTCCTGCTGCTGCTGCTGCTGCTGCTGTGGTGAAGAATAGGTGAGTACAGACATCTTTGGATGGTACTTCTCCCTTGTCTGCAAAGCCCTCTTATCAGCAGAGTTTTCTATCATGCTGGAAACTTTCCATCATGCTGAAACTGCTCCTCCCCAAAGGCTATCATAATCTGCTCAGCATGCATAATGTTAATCGTTCAAATATCTCATCAACACAACAGGATAAGCATGCTGTCAGTGCAAAGAGGGGAGTGAGTGAGATAATGTGTGGTAGACAGAAAGCAGAGAGGACGTACAGTGGAAAAGGAGGAAGGGCTTCGGCGGCGGAGGATGGAGAGACAAAGAGGGTAAAGGGTGAGAGATCAGATGAGATGATGAAACTGAGAATGAAACAGGAAGGTGCAGCGAGCAAGGCCGGGAAGAGGGAAAACACATTAAGGCTAAAGTGGGAGAATTGCATGAGGAGAGGGAGAGAGGAAGAGACAGGAAAGGAGGGTAGCTTCTCTTAGGAAACTCTACGCCACTACATTCTGTCCCTTTTTCCAGTCATCTTCGGAGAAGATGATAGCATTGATCATCTTCTTAAAAGGCCGCTTTTCCTGTCACCGTATCACCTCATGTCATTAAGATGACTGGTTGAGTTGCCTTAAAAGGTTTCTCTTATGCCTGGTAAAGGCAAGCTGTTGCCTCCCTTCACTCGGCTGACAAACCTAAGAATGCTTAAGTGTTGGTCACATCGATTTTCAGCAATCTGCTGTTATTAGATCAGATTTAATGAAAGGGGTCAAAGTAGAGGAATGAAATCTACTCAAAATTGTGTTGGATCGTGGCCCATCCAGAGGCAGTGGGCATATTCACATGGACTGAGATTCTTTGTAATTGGAAACACATGTTCATCAATCAAAAGCAGATAATTCCATCACATTCATCGCATCTATGACAGATAGTCTATTTCTATTGTCCTGATACATTACTTCTCCGAGGCTTACACCCCCGGGTTTCCCTAAGGAGTTCCCATCTCAACTCTCATGAGTACTGGTACGAATGAAGTAAATAGATTTTGTTCTCCAGATCGCTCACATTTCCTCCTCTATAAATCCACTTGTCGCCGCATAAATCTTTGGGAAGTTTAGGCCGCCCTGTGCCTCTGCTTATTAGCCAGCCAGGGATCAATTTATCACCTTTGAGGACAAAGAATGGAGGCGTTTGGGGATTCTCTCTATCCCTTTGATTTATGGAGTCGGAGGAGAGGCAGGGCATTTTTGGGTCATGCAAATTCTTCTCGGCACAAGTGCCTGCCCCTCCTGCCTCCTCTTTGTGCTGAATTAATTTCTTTGGCAGTGAGAGGAAGAGCGGAATCTTAAAGTAAATCAGGTGGTCGGAGTGTGATTGAGAAGGTTAAGCTTGTTCAAGTAAGTGGTAATGATGGCGCAGCGTAAATGCGAGGACCATGTATCAAAGAGAATTATCCACTTTCAGTGATAACTGAAATAAGGGTTGTTGGTTTCGACTGAATTTCCCTCAAAGAGACTCAAATTAAGAGCACAGACCTTTCACGCAGTTCTCAACCTTCACCACTAGTCTGTGCTATTGGTCTAGCCAATTCTCCTCCGCTCTTGTGACCCATTTTTTTCCATGTGAAGAGCTGCAGGAATGTGGCTGCCCCACCTCACCTGCGCTAAGTGGCTACCTCGTCTTGGCAGATGAACTACAGCGCCTGGCTCCTTCTCTACAACTCCCTCATTTGTAATTGTCCTCATGTAAATGATGGACTGGGGAGATGGGGGCTTGTGGGAAATGTATTTCTTGTGAAGTGGAAGCAGCTCCAGTGAGGTTGCTGGCTTTGCATAGCGGTTACAAGGCAGGTTTGAACCATTGCATCACGTATTGTTTGGTATACAAGTGTGAATCCAGTGTGATTCAACCTCTTATCATCAGACACTATAAAAATAGGGGCCGGGAAGAGGGGGCTCTGTTTTAAGGGTTACAAAATACGCTTGTATGTCAGAACACTCCTTTCTGCAAATTGTGTATGTGTGTGTGTGCATGAGCCTTGAGTGTGTGTTTGGACAAATGACAGAAATACAAAGCATTAACACACATTTAGATGTTGGTCTGTGTTTGGCAGCTTTTCCAGATATTCAGATTTGAATTCTAAAATACCGTCTGCATCGCATGCATTTCAAATCGACCCCATCCCCTTCTCGTCTGTGTGCGAGGGTTCACTACAAGTTGTGTGCAGTTCACAACTCACTCGCCACTGCCTTGGCTTTCGTCCACACTCATCCCTCCTCATAACAAATGAGCCCGCGCCGGCCAGCAGATTTCTCCAACGCCTACCAGTACCGCCACATCTTTGTCATCTTCCCTCTCCCGTGCCTTCCTTCTTGCTCGAGCTTCCTCTCCCTCTTCCTCCTTCTACCTTGTTTAGGCACACTCTAGCCTTTTTTTTTTGTGGCAGAGAGCATAACTCGCCGTTTGCTGAGTGGGCAGCGGGGAGCGGAGGAGGAAAGAAGAGAAATAGAAAGAAAGACGCAGAAGGAGGAGGGAGGAAGAGAGTTATCTAACAGGATTAAAGGAGAACAACGGAATGGAGAGCACTTAAAATACTCATGACATGAGCCTTCTTGCAAAAAGGAGGGGATGAGTAACAATGGCTGAATCACTCTTGAGGCTCTCTGTCTCTACAAAATATGCTTTCTCTCTCCTTCTTCTCTTCCTTTCTCTTTTACCATCTATGTCTCTCTTTCACTCTTCCCCTTTCGGCCTCATTTTTACTTACTGTCCAGGGGATTTGATGGATCTCAGAGGAGTCGAGTTAATAATGTGAAAGAGAGAGTGGCTTTAATTAACCAATGGAAGAAAAGGTATTCAATTCAAATGGAATGACACAGGCATATACTGTAAAGCCTTGGGTGGATATTGTTAGATAGAGGGGGGGGAAGATGGATGGGGGAGGGAAGTCAGGAGGGAGACTGGGTAGAGATGAGTGAGAGACGATCAGGAAGTGCAAAGAGAGATATCAGGTGTTAGAAGTAGGCGGACGGGGATCTGGTGAGAGAATTTCAAACAAAGAAAGAGTGGATGATGGGCACATTTGGATGAAGATTGAAAGAGGGAAAATCAGATATTTGGCAAAAGGCAGAACAATCCAGCTTGTAGCCAAGGGCTGGGTGAATATATGATGAAGGATGTCCTGTCAAGAATTGGGCTACAACAGCTGCGTGGCCCACTTCTGTCCCAAACCAGGGAGAGAAAAAGGAGATAAAAATGATTTCGCAGCAAGGCCAAACAAATTCCTTAGTTACCTTTCCCGGTCTGTTACACACAAGTGTGTGTTTATTGAGATGTCGACAACAAATAGGAACAAATACCTTTCCCCTCACCCCCGCCATACGGGAATCAGAAAGGTAGAACAACATGACAAATTTCCTCGGGGCGGATCGAACTTCCGGGAGAGAATAGCACTTCAAACGATCGGCGTGCCTCGCCAGCTTCCCTGCCCGTCTGACTCACCAAGATAGCAGCCGTCTGGCAGCTCGGCCCAAAACACACACAGACGCGCTCCTTTGCACACAGGTGTGGGAGCACACAGGATTTTGCATAAGTACACACAAGCCCTCTTCTACTGTACTCCTCAAACATCCTATCCCTCACCCAAAACACAAACACAGAAGCATCCTCCACCTCTTGTAAATGAAGACGTGGCACATCCTTTGTCCAGCACTTGACAACCGCCTAAATTTTTGAGCGATCTTAATGCAGCAAACGAATGTGTTTACACATGCTATAAAAAGATTCCACTTGGCGCATAATATCTGTGGATGAGGTCTCTGGAGTTGCCGCTGCCTCTCTTTTTATATCACATAACAAACATGTGACGGCACAGCGAGAGAAACTCTCCAGCCTTTGTAAATAGGGCACCATTTGAATATTTCACTCATGGCTCGTGCTTATTGAGCATTCATTCTTTTTGAATCATTGCTTCATCCAAAAATGAAGAGAGGAAAATAAATACATATGTGAAAACATATAAATTAATAAGACTGCAAGTGTGTTCACATGTGTGCTAGTCTATGCACAAACAGTGTATCCTGTCCTTCTCAGCAAGATATTGCATCCTTGGTGGTTATGTAAGGGTCGAATTTTACACATAGTGCGATCACGACAGTATATGCACAAAAATAATGACAACTTGGCCGACTGGTAAATTGACTGAGAGATTTGGCTTTTGGTGCTGACTCTCCAAAGAGAAGACTTAAGGAGCTTCTGGGATTTGAAAGTTAAAAGATAAAGGCTCCGTTACACTGGGGATCCGCGAGTGCCTCAATTTTCAGCTCGGCGCCATGACAAGAATCATTAGGCGAGAAAAAAAACCTGATGGAATAACTCAAAGGCATAATCAGTTGTTTACAATGGCAGGGGAGGGTGAGAGAGGAGGCAGGAGATGGAACGAAACCTTCACAGATGAAGGAGGGGTTTGGAGAAAAAAAAAAAAACAACCCTCAGAGTGACCAGACGGCGCTCTGACATATTCTGAATCCTCGCTGACACACTCCTGATGTGTGACAGCGAGGGACAGATGGGAGAAGCAGAAAGAGAAGTGAATGTAAAGGCGACAGAGAGGATGGATGGAGGAATAGAGGAAGCGGCTGAGGGAAGGTTTGAAGAAAAGGTGGGGGAGCAAAGTAGAACGAGAAGCAGAAAATGGACAGATGTCCTGAGAACTCTTTCAAGTTTACTCGAGTGCCCTTTAGCAAGGCAATCGGACTGCTCCGGTGAAGCTGGTCAGTGGCAAAGAGTACAGCACCAGAGCAAGTCCCAGGTGTGAAGGTGTGAATGAGTATGACCTTTTCTCTCTCTGCAACTACTCCCCAAGGCTGTTCCTGTAAATAAGAATGTGTTCTTCGTCAACATGCCTTGTCTCATAAAGAATTACGCTTTTAAGAGAGCAATGCAGAGGGAAAAGCGGGTAGGAGAGCGATGGAGTGAAGAAGCCACTAAATAGCAAAATAAATCACGTAGAGGATAAGGAAATAGAGAAAGAAACAAATTCCATGACATTGTTTTAGCTTGAGATACAGTAAGCGACATGCATTTACATCACAGAAGGTCAAAGACGTCGTGCCTTCCATGATTGCAGCTGATCTGAGACCTGTGACGGAGTGAGGCGCATCACCATACACTTGTCAATGACTGACAGAATACTAAAGAGAAAGTCACGTCACTGGCAGGAGGGGGGGAGTGAAGAAGGGAGGCGGGGAGGAGAGACAAAGCGCTGAGAGGCAGCACTGGGATGGAGGACGGAATATTAAAGCGTGGAGTGTAAACTGAAAGTGGTACAGCGAGACAGAAACACAGCCGGAGAAGGAAAGGCAGTCAAGAAGAAGAAGGGGAACTGTGAATGAATATTAGGCAGAGGGCTATTCACCTGGTGTTGATACGGATGAAGGCGGGAAGGAGGGAGGGAGGGGGAGTCGGGAGGGAGGAGACAGTCTAAAAGTGGAGGAGAGTGTGCAAAAGAGAGATAGGGGTTCTTACTCTCCTCTGGGAAGGTCTGGAGAAAAAAAAAACTGAGAAAGACAGGTGAGATAGAGAAAGAGTGAATGGAAGAGAATGTAAGGCGAAATGTGGGATGAAAGAAAAGGAGAGAGCAGAAGAAAAATTTTTGGAAGGAGAGCAGAGATAAAAATAGAGAAGGAGACAGAAGGAAAGACATTCCGAACAAGCCCAAACTATCGCGCCAGAACACACTTATCTCCCAAAGTGCAGACAGTACATTATCGCCACTGGCACTAAAAACAGCCTGAATCATCAATAAATGAAATCCGGCGCAGGTAAACACGACGCAGTGTTTCAAGCACAGAGGTATCAGTGCTGACAAAGGGGGTGTGATGGTGAGAGGATACGGCCGTGCAGACGATTTCTCATTATCTGCCTTGTGTCAGTTATTAACGCCGCGTCCATTCCAACATCTAATTAATGCAGATAGCCAAATGCCAAACCTGATGAAATACCGTGATGAGGGATTAGCTGGAATAACAAACGCTCTGACCGGCATAACTTTGTCTCCCTGATTAGGTGGCAGAGAGAGGAGGGGAGAAGCATTTCTGGATCACTTAAGTCTCTCTTCCTCGTCTTTTTTCCCCCCCCCCCACTTTCTCCTCCTACCTCCACTTCACTGTCCTTAATGAAGACTTTTTCCCTTCTTCAATGTGCCCCCATTCTCCCAGCTTCCCTCCCCTAAGTCGCTGAGTGCTGTCCTAATTCCATTCTGATAGATGGAGAGGGGGAAAGGCTCATTAAAAATGGCTTTGCTGATTGTGCTGCCGCTGTTGTTTTTTTTCCAGTCAAGAGGCGTATGTGTGTGTTGTGTCTGGTCAAGTTTTTTCCAGCTGCTGTTAGGTGGACTGGTGGGGTGATTCAGCATTTGGTGTGAGGGGAATTGTTATTTAGAACATTTTCTACGATGTTTTGCAGCAGAGACTTACTCCCACATAAATTTTACATTATATTTAATGAGAAGGGATCAGGCCTGAGAAAACAGGGCTATTTAGATCTAGAAAAGCCAAGGCCAGACTGGTCAGGCCTCAAGCAGGGTGCGGATATATGTGGTATTTACTTCTTGTCTATAGGTGAATAGGAAGATCCAGGAGGGGATTGAGCCAGAGGAGACAGTTCTTGATTTTCTTTCCTGGATTTAAGTGTCCTCTTCCAAACCAAACATGACCAAACTAAGTGCCCTTTATATTGTGGAGAACACGCTTTTCCCACGTTGTCAGAGAAAGAAGCGTTTGCTGTTGAACAAGGAGCAGCATGTTCCTAGATAGCTAGAGTGTTAACACAAGAGTCATCGGGGACTTTAAGTCAAGTCTGTAGATGAATGAGGAAGAGCTCGACATTTTAAGATATACACTTATGCACTCTCTTTCCAAGAATTAGATGAGAGGATATATATCTCTCTGATGTCTGTGCATGAAATGTGAAGCCAGAGCTAGCGGGATTAGCCTAGTTAAGCATAAAAGTAAAAAAAAACAAACAAATACCAGCACCTCTAAAGTTGACTAATTAACATATTGCATCTCGCTTGTTAAATCCGTATACAAACCAAAATATAACACCAACAACTCGTGGTTTTACAGGAAATTTAATATGGGAACTTTTTTCCCTCTGGGCGTAGTGACTTCCTGGAATGAGGTTGCCTGGCAACCAGTGTAGACTGCAAAGTAGAGCATTAAACTCCCTGTAAACCCATCTCTCCCTCGAATCCGTTTCTATAGAAAATGTAAAGATACATTAAACCAATGATACTCTATAACAAAAGATAATGCATAACAAGCTGCACCAGTGGTATAAAATGGTACACACTACCCAGCACCACTGGGTGCCAGTGCTAAAGGGGGCACCAAAACAGCCAATCATAATTGTACGTATTGCATTAAGTCTCCTGGTTAAAGCCCTCTCAGACACAACACGGCGATGGGACAAGAACATCTAGTGGTCTCTCTGTTATCAGCATCAATGCAGTACTCACTTAGAAGCTGTCATATAATGACCTCATTAACCACCTTCAGCACAACAAAGCAAACATGCTTGGGGTCAGGAGTGGCCGTGAAACTACTAGTCTTCTAAGAGGGCGTTATCTCCCTCCTGCTTACCTCCCCCAACTTCATTTCAAAGTGTTGCCAGCGTCCTTTGGATGGATGAAAGCAGATTCAAAACAATTTGATTCAGATATCAACCTAATATAAGATCATATCAGTCGAATAACTTCTAATAACATCAGTCTAATCTTTCCCAAAAACAGCTGAAAAAAAGTCAATATCATTATTATTATTATTATTGAGCAAAAAACAACAAGTTTATTTCCAATTTAAACTTTTGAGTTATGGTATTCTGTATGAGTCTATTTTAATTTCTGCTTATCTGGTTAGAGAGTCACGTCGGGGACATAGCAGTGAAACCAGACCGACAGTTCAGCACCACGGAGAGAATAGATTCTGTGTTGCCAGATCTCATGAGAGTTGTCTGGCAGAGACATGTCTCAAAAAAGTTAATTTTTTTCTTGATTTGTCTTCATGAAAATGTTCATTTTAGTGTCAGTAAATGTTCAGAAGATATGTGGCTTATGAAAACTGGGTCCAATATTTACTTAGGTGGTGTAGTGTAAAATGAGTCGTGACAGACTGGAAGTGTGATGGAATGTATTAATCAATATATTAATCAATATGCATTTATCCATATACCTAGTAAGTACATATTAATGCACTCATCCACATAACTGATCTGATCACATTCACATATCTGGTTTGATCACATTTAATCTTTGTATTGAGTATATGTCACCTCTGATCTGATCACATTTAGTAGATACACTATGATTAGATGTTTTTAAAAAACAGAGTAGGATTAGGCCCGAACATATAAGAAGGATAAGTCAGACTATGACTTTGCCCGAAGACGTTGGAAGGACAAGTTAGACCATGACTTTGTATGTTCAAACTTGTCCAAGGCATTACACCATTATGTAAGAGAGTCATGTCCAGACATGTCTGGACAATACACCGTTAGGTTCTGGGTTAGGAGGGAAGGCTTAAAGAAAAGAGGTGGAGACTCATTAGAATCTCCACGAGCATAAAAGAAAGACCACCGAAAGTGAATCTTCAGTCTGGTTCCGGAGCCGGACTCATGAGTTGTATGTGTTGTTGCTTGTGAACACATTAAACTCAATTGCACCTGATTCTAAGTGTTTCCAGTGACTTGTTGAGTACTATCGTCTTGATTCCAAGATACAATTAAGGGAAGAAGAAGAGTATTGAACAAAGTGTCAGGGGTGAGGTCCAGAGTCATCTGGCCCTATTCTAGACATCGATTACTCGACAGTGGCTATGGGGTAAAGGCTTTGTCATAATCTGTACTTACATTTACGTCTCATGTTGGAATGAATAGACTCAGAACCGCTGCTAGCTTCTTAAAGGTGTGGGGCAGTGGTGAAGGCCACATGACACAGATACAGAAATGAATCTAAAGTAAGCCGTCTCCGTTTTTCAACCACCTTGTGAGACACTCTGATATCTTATCAAAGTATATGCACTCAGTCCACAAATGTTCGGGTGTGTGAGCACAGATCGTGTATCAGGGTCTGTAACCCAGCCTTGGGCTGCTAAGTCATATGGATCTGTGCTGATGATCGTGATTTGTTTGTCCAAATACAGTTGCTTGACCACCACATGGGGCACAATAACGCAGCATGATCCTCACAAGGTGCCGTCCCCAGCGAAAAAGTTCACACAAGGTTACGTCAGCTATAGAACATTTTGGTTTATGCATTGTACTGAACCAACCTGATACAGTTATGTACTGAGATTTAGTGGTAGGTGTATTTTTTACCTCGAGAGACAGAGATAGTCAGGCTGGCTGTTTGCCCCAGCTTCCAGTCTTTATGCTAAGCTAAGCTAAATGACTCCAGTTCTATAGTTAATACACGGGCATGAAGTTTAGTCTCCTCATCTCACTCTCAGCAAGAAAGTGAATAATCATGATGAACTATTACTTTTAAATGTAATGGCGATTAACTGTTCTTGGATGTACTTGGATCACACAGTACTGAAGAGATATGGACTAAATTGACCAAAATGGATTTAAAAGACTTCAACAGCTGGGAAACATTATTATGTAAAGGCCGCTCTGGGTGAACCATAACATCCAAAGCACAGGTTGTAACATTTCGCAGTAACAGTCAGACATGTTTGGAAAGTACTGCAATAGCTCACTGATGTAAAAGAGATACAAAGAAAGTGACAGGATATGGGAACGAAAATTAGACCAAAAGTGATGTCCCATTACATGCAATGTCAGCTGGTCATCAGTCCAAGTCTACCTGAAACCTTATGGAAAAATTGGTATAATAACGCAGTGTCTAACTCTGTCCAGTAGACGCTTGCTGTGCATTACACTTGAACTCATACGGGAGCCCTGTGTTTCTCTAAAACCATCTGTATTTTGCAAACCCTGTGACAGACATAATTTCTGCTCTGATTACTGACATTTTGTAATTGCCAATTTACAGTGTCACTGTCTATGAGCGGAATGACAGGTATGGCTGTAACCAATACTGGCACACTGACCGCTTTTGAGAAAATGTGAAAAGGAGAAGCTTAATTCTTTCTATCAAGCATAAAAGACTGAGGTTTAGGTAAATTACTCTGTTGTTCATCATCAGAATCACTGATAAGTCCATACCTTAGTGTACCAACAATATTAGCTTTTCATTGTGTTGCATTCTCAATCCATTGTCAATTATTTAGTTAATCCAGTATAATAACAAATGCAACAGGAATGAAAGTTATAATATCGCTGCTGAGCTGTTCAAACATAAAAATTGTACTTCTAAATAATTCAATATCTTCTCTTAAAATGAAATTCATCTTAATAACATTTGAATTTCATACAGTTCCGAAAAGGCATTCAGTCTTAAAGGCAGTATACTGACACTATTCAGAGAGACAAGAGCAAGACAAGAAGTCACAGACTAGGTCAAGGACACCTCTGTGAGACACAAAGCAGACTTTGACTTGAAGGCAACCAAGTATGTCTTATAAGCTACCAATGGAAAAGCAAATTAAATCACCATTAGCAGCGTGTTGGCATGAATAGAGGCACCTAACAGTTGATGTGTGATGCTATGGGCAGCTTTCCAGCAGTTTCTCTGCGTGGTTATAGAGTGACATGTCGATAATATGTCATTCTACAGCACTGCGGTCTCTATTGAGCTGCACTTTTCTCCTATTACGCTCCGATATTCAAAGATAATAAGGTCCCCTACTGCACTGTATACAGACTAAATAGCAGGATAAAGTTAAAAGATTGATTTCACAATTTCGTAAAGCGCCTTTTCTGAGACTTTCAACTGAAGAAAGTTCCATAAAAAGTGATGAAAACATTTGATTAACCTGATTGCTTTTTGTTTGAATAGATGACTCTGAAAATAATGAAAATGCCCATCTCAGTTTCCTTAGGCCAAAGTTTGCCTGTTGAAATTAGCAGTTTTTTTCTGGACAACAGTCCAAAACCCAAAGAAAAACCAGCAAGTTGAGACTGCTTAAAAAAATTACATAAATGAAATCTGAATTTTTTCACACTGTGTCCTTTCACTCAGTCTTACATACAGTGTATCCCCCTCTACACCTTATTCACAGTTCTAATCTGTATAAATAGCTTTCAGCTGCTGTGTCCTCCCACATGAGATCCAATACGCATAATAGTCTTACACTTAAGGGCTCTGCAGCACAGACGTAATCTCACACATATCACTCCTGGGGACAAGCACCCCTTTATGCAATCAGCAGGCCATGAGCTGCATGCATCTGTTTAAATATGTAAAGGTTTGCAACCTACACTGATGCATGCCATTCTGATGCATGAGTGCGCCGGCACAGATGTCTAACAATGTAACAGAGCTATAATCTATGCATGCTACACACGGATATGTTACCACAGTGTAGGTGTGACATCATACGCACACATGGTTAATTGAAAGGGGCTATTTCAAATATTCATATGCCAGTTTCAGATGTCTCCGTCATTTTGTTGCTAAAATTACCATCCTTTTGTTCATAAAAGTGATTCAGTCCACCATTTAAAGCTTCGCATCACCAAATTAAAGCGGAAATGTGAGAGGAGACACATGGGAATTGTCTCTTCATTGTCAGCTTGTCTCGCTCAGAGTTTGGTTCACTCTCACGCTCTAAAGATGACTGTTTCCTTTTCTTCTCTTTTTTTTCCCCTGCTCCTCGCTGCGCGCACAATGCTGCCAATTAGTTAATGGCGGACAGTGAGGCGAGAATCCAACCTCTTTGCTTCAAACTTAATTCCTCCACATTTGCAATTCACGGCTGTAAAGAAAGTGGGGAAGTACTTAACAAGCCCAGTGCATATATGATTATGGCCCAGGATGTGACAGTGACGGGTAGCACCGCAGAGAAGACCGCTTGTATATACCACAACACACACATACTGTACGTGCAAAGACTTAAAAGCAAATGTTGAGTTCACCTGCACCTGACAGCCAAGGCAATACAGTGAGGATGTGAATATGAGCACAGCAGAAAATGGCAGCCTATGGCGGAATGTATTTTAATTCATGCCTGCTTTGATGCTTTTGTGGAGTTCACAGGGCCAAAACCATTCAGAGGCAAAGCGTTTCTTTATCTTTACATTTCCATTAACACACGCCCACACGTGGTAGTCATATGTTCTTTATGCACACATGCAAACAACCTTCAAAAATCTATATTTGTTAACAGAATTCCCATTTTGATCGCCATAACATCTATATGCAAAGCTGGTTTATGTGAATATTGAAGGCTTTGTGGCGATTGTCTGCACGCATGGTATGGTTTGAAGGGGTTACAGGGTGAGTTGGGTTTTGCAAGGGATGAAGTGCTCAGAATGCATAGAGCATTACACACACATCAAACCCTCCCCAGCAGCTTTTTGCTTCATAGCTACTGCCATGCCCAGTCCACAGATTTATCGATGACCCTTAATAAAACTGTAACATTTGATAAATTTGCTGAGTGGGAATGATCAGGGTGATAAATAAAGCAACTAGTAGACTACAGCTGTGGTGTCCACTGTAATTGTAATAGTAATGGTGCAAGTCTGTGTGGGGACGGGGGCAAATGGAGCCTGGAGAGTGAGCTGCATGCTTATTGCCTGGACGGGAGCCCTAGTTAACGGCGGTAATGTATTCTCGGGCATCAAAGGCTCAAAGTTGAGAGTTTTAAAGGAGCTCGTCACTATTGATTTTGCACGAAGAGTAGCTTCCCAGGTTCATTATATGGGAGCTCTCAGCCCTTACGTTAGGCAGCGGGGGCCATTGCACAAACAACAGGGAGCTCGGGGTGAGCATTGCTTTGTTGTTTAGAACAAAAATTTGTTACAATCATTTGCTGTTTTGCATTCGCTGGCTATAAAGTATAAGCCATGGCTAATGAATACTATCCGAATGACTTGAGTCCCTGGGGCTTTTTCACAATTAATACACACTTTAATTGAGCACAGAAAAATGGGACCATTTGCTGCTTAGCAGTAAGAGAAAAAGAGAGGATGGGGGCGAAGATGTAATTGCTGAGGTTTTCTCAGCCTCGTCTCTCAAGGAGAAACTGTTTTTCTGCTTGTAGCCTTTGAGTCTTCAAAATTGTCAAAACAGCTAAAAATCATGCATTTTCATGTGTTTTGTTTGGGTGCATTTTGTGCTGTGTACGTGAGGTGTCAAATTTAGTTGTGGTAGAATGTTATGGTTGAGTCATTCAGTATAAACTGCTTAAAAATGATGCATATTCATACAGTTATTTTAGGTTGTTTTGGTCCACTTTGTGCAGTGGGAGTATATAAAACTATGAAAAGTATGCAAAAATGTATTAATTATGTTTGATAGTTATACCGGCTGCCTTACGTATTAAAACTTACAGTGAATTCATTCAAACATCAGACATATCTAAATTGCAAAGCACAGCTCAGAATGTGCTTGAACAGATGGCCGATTGTTTATGGTGGACTTGGAGAGTATTAGACAGGCAAAAGTGTAAACATCAGTGTGGGCAATCAATATCTCATTAGAGTGTCTGCTTTAGTTCATGTTTTGTCGCTTTGCATTCTCCACACACACTTTATCGATCGGTAACTACAGCCATTTGGTGGGAAGGGCAATGCAGTACATGGCACAAGATACAGGAAAATAGACCTGCACTGATCTCCGCGTGCTCTCCGCACACTTGCTCCGAGTCCATCATCTAATGATATGATCGGCGGTTTGAAAAACATCCGAGCAGCACAACTGGTTTGCACTCCTGAATTTCTAGCAATGCCATCATCCTTTTTAGCATATTTTTAGACCGAGGGAATCAGGGACACAAGATAGCTAGTGGTGCTGGTACACTGGGAGATAATGCAGGATGAGCCTCAGGCATAGGAGGGCTGGAAAACTCCTCTTGTCACTTTAGATAAGAGGAAGGGAATGGGACTGGTTGCTGAGGGACCAGCTAAGTGCTTGTCGCTGTCCCTTTAGCTTTCCAACAACAGGCAGATGCCCATCTCGCCACAATCAGTTGTGTATGGGGTTCATTCCCACATGGGTAGAGAGCAAGGTTGATGAAAGTGGGTGTAAAGTTTGCAACTGAATTGCTCTTCAGCTGTCACACTTGGAAATTTTATCTCATGGAAGTGGCAGGGTGGAATAGTGGTTAGGGAGACTGTCCGTCAACCAGAATAGCCAGATACGAGCCCATATGTCGGCGGGCCTCTTCCCTGCAGAAGTGTCCTTAAAAAGTGCATCGAGTACTTGGAAACTCTTGGGATGACAGTTTGTCAAAGATAGACTCATAAAGTATGATCTTACATTATTTTAAAGGGGAAGTCCATTAAAACACAGCTTCAAGTTTAGTCTATCACAAGAACTACGACTCAGTCTGTGCAAACAGTTGCAAAATATATAGAGACATGAATGATGTATCGGCTTCAAATCTTTGGCAGAAAGTGTGTGTTACAAACTGGAGGTGTTGGATTTGAGTGAAGTGCACATGAAGGTGACAAGTAGAGACTAATTAAAGATCTAGTTGCACTATGGGAAATGTAGGATGCAGCATTTTTGGAGCTTAATAGTGACTAAAAGTCAAGCTATGGCTGCCCCTGCTGCTCTGTTTTGGATTTGACTTTGAGTCCCACAACTAGGAGGGGAAAACTCACCTGTTAAAGTGGTCTTTAATAATCTAAACATAAGCATTGATCAGTGACAAATTTGTATTGACACCTCTTCAATATACTAACTGAAAAATTGTCCAAAGAAACACTCGCTTTACTTTTTGGCCCTCAGGAACGTGTGATCGCACACTAAAAATGCATTTCTTTTTCCCTTATTGTTGATTATTGATTTTTGCTTGCTGGTGTTTGTTGTGCTGTTGTTTTAGGGATGTGTATAAGAAAGCAGCTCAGAGGGATGTCTTTGGGAGAAATCTGTTGTGGAATACTTAAAAGGGAAGCGATGCTCGTGCCCGGCCACGCTCGATTGCTTGTGTCTTCAGAGACACAGTATTTACAGGCTAGTCTTCTTTGCCCCATGGCAAAGACGAGGCCTAGGTCAAACAGCACTGCTATCGCTGTTAGTATGTAGGTAAAGAATCATATCTGCTCTAATTACCGCTGCTTAAATCCAGAGTGATTACAGCACATTTCATTATTCAATTTAGCACGTGTGATCTCATCACATCACTTTCATTTTAACCGCTGTAATAATCTTCCCGGAGGGGATTTCGTTTCATGATGTAAACGCTTCATGTTATTGTGAAATGGAGTGAAGGGGTCCTTCGTAGAGTCAGACATAAAATTCATTAGGAAATAAGCAGTGAAATGGTGACAGGTGAAATTGCACTGAGTGTGTTTGACCTTGCGGGACATTAAAGGCTTTAAAGGAAGAGGAGCATCATTACTGACAGACCTGACTCTCTTTTCTTTACTTATCTGTGAGGCCTTGCTCAGGATATGTTTTGTTTATGATACAGCTTGATTGATAAATAACTGCAGTCACGCAGGCACTTACAAGCACACAAACATCCCGCCCACCCACCTTCTTTCATTGGAAGGTCAGCTGCTATCCAAAATGTGTTTATTTTGAAGGTAATTGCATCAGATTGAACAGTGAAATACCATCACCTCCTGTCGGTCCCTTGGAAGATTAGCACCAAGGCCATAAGCGGGATCGATCAATGTGCTGGCCGCTGCCTGCTTGAGGGATGGGAAGGTCAATGGGTGCGATATTACTCAAGTTGGGGGAGATCTGGTGTCAGGGGCTTTAATTTGGAAGAGGCTAAATAATAGGGATAGTTTATGGACAAGGATAAGGTAGATAGACATCAGCGATAAGATGACACAAGCACAAGAGATTAAGAGCTGTGGGAGTGACTGCCAACGTAGGAAAAACTTTGAACTCTGCAAGACAGTAACTATAAGTCATCCTACACAGGATATTATTGTTGATGTGTATACATAATGCACTGATATTTTCATAAGCAGGTGTACATGATCTTAAGCTACCAGCTCACACAGAAAGAGCCCCCTCCTCTCCTTTCAACAGAAGCTGTGCACATTTTTGTTTCCTTCGGTGCAGTTTTTTAATGCTGAGCACATCCTCCGGCGGACTCAGATCATCACAGAGAAGGAGCTGACTAATCTCAATCCTTAAATTTATTCATGTTCAATAAAAGCTATTCATCAGCTTAAACCCGCCTGTAAGTTCAAACTAAATTTGAACCACCTGGGAGAGATCTAAATGACTCGGAGGCAGTGTGGTTAAGCAGCCGAGGTGGAGGGAGTGTGAAAGGGAACGGCGGGAGAGAGGAGAGTGTCCCCCGAGTGCGAGGCTCTGCAAAACCAGCAGGCGAGAGGGTGCATCTGTTAGCGCCTCTGTGTGTGTGTTGATCGAGACTTGGCTATTGTCCAGTCACTGTAAACAATATTACAGGAGAGTTGTCTTTGGCAGGCCATACACATTGATTATTGATTGGTTAGTGATGTGAGGGGTGGCAGGGGAGGGGATAGAAAGAGGGGAGCAGAGGAATAAGTATAAAGAAGTTGAGTTAAATGACACATCGAAGCACATGGATAGCCTGGTTGAGAGCTAGAGCTGAATAATTAGTTCTTTTTAAATCAAAATTTGAAAGTGTAATTTTCAAATGGTGTGAGCACCAATTTGAGTTGCAACTTACTTAATTAACAGTGTGTTGACAAGCCAAATGAAAGTTTAAGCATGGCTTTTATCACTTATAAAGGACATGCCCTTCAAATGTTTCGCTAATTAACATTAATTTTGGCTTAGCAGTAAATACACAAGCAAACAATAACGGTGATGTATTTATACAGTAGGTTTTCAATGTAGTGAGTCTGTGGGACCCACAGGTGGTCATTTGAGTTGGCCCTGATACAATGTGTGTTTTTTTTTTTTTTACAAATTGTAGTTTTAAATTCATACTATAGATGACAGTAGAAACACAGACAAACACATACACAGTTCCAACTAACATTTAGCAGAAAGTCACTGGCATATGACAACACATTCTCAATCTGACCTCATGACATATCGATGTTTGTTCATGGACATCCCACGTCCAGATACAACATGCACGGATCCCTGGGAGTGTTGGTTGTCGATGTTCTGCCTGTTACATGCCTTTCCTTTTTCCAAGATACACTTTTTTTCACAGAAAATTTACCGTTTACATACAGTCGTACAGCACCACAAATTGATGGGGTTTTTTTTTTTCCTTTGGCTTTATAATTTCGGGTGAAAGTGGGTGATTGTTGGACCTATATACAACCCCACCACTTTCTTCTTGTCCCACCGCGTTTCCCCCTGATGTCTAATGCCGGAAGTCACTGCCTAAGCGGCGGATTTCAATGACTTGGAAGTGAGACCGGGTTGCATATACAGCTTTAAATTTGTTCTACCACTACAATTATTTTAGTGACAATGTATAATGTTTCTATCCATGTATACTTCTCTCACACATTCTACACATTCAAATCAGAATATTTATATATTTTTTAAGAACTTTATTTTTATTGAAATAAGCATTTTGTAATATAGATAATTATTTGATTTTATCAGAGTTTAATGGTTGAACTTTCTGAGGAGAGTTTTTATGTAGGATCATGCACAAGATATGTGTGCAGACAGTACGAAGCTTCCACGAAGCAGTACAGTTCAGTTAGGTTAACTCTTTTTCCGATTCCACAGTGAAAAGCTGTGGATGCTAGCGTCCCCATTTTGGTCCACCCCTCTGTTGCGGTACCTAGCACACAGATCTGGTACTAAAAGGTGGGGCTGTGAACACTGCAGTTCGTTTGATGGTCAATAGCAGACAGTTGCCCTTGCTCAGGGCCGAGTTGTGGCTGGTTTTGTAACCACTGGCAAGTTTTACATGAATAAACTATAACTATAAAACTAAAGGATGTTTTGCTGCCTCTCGCAGCAGCTGTAACCTGAGAAAAATTAATTCACTGGGCCGACTGCCGGCAACTTTTAGGGTGGAACGTTAACTTGTAATGTTACTCAATGCACGAGTTGACAACCTGAATCCATCAGCACACCTTAAATTTCACTGTGACAACTTTAGTTTTTATTGTCTCTCTTGGATGACGTAGACTTTTAGGAATGAGTGGATCTTTGAGCATTTAAAAATATATATATTGATTTTTAATATCCTTTTGAGAGAAGCTCTCACTGCAGCCTGTTTTATTTTGTTCTGAAAATGTTGGCATGCAACCCTGTTCTGTGGATGATACAAGAGGTGCAGACTGACAAATAAGGAAATACAGTGAGCGCGGTGGAAACATTAGGGTCTAGGTACCATGTCTGAATGGTTACTTTTGGTTCCAAAGGTACTATAATGAAAGTGTTTAGCGGAAACAGCCTTTATTGTTGAAATGAAATCTGTGTGGCAAAGATTAGTGTAGTTGCAGCAAGGGCATTTAGTCTTTCTGGCAGGGTTTGAGACTTTGAACACGTGGTCTCATCTGCACAAGGTAGATGTGCAGCAAGCTTTATTTCTTTCTATGATTTCACCACAAATTTATTGTTAACAATGTACCATTATCAGGAAAGGATAAATAGGGTGAGTCCCCTAGGAGCGTCGATTGCGAATTACTGGGTCAGATATGCAGGACCTGTACCTAACAACATAACTGTAATAAGAAAGAAATATTGCTGCATAGTTCAAGGTTCTTTACGGAGGTTTCTTGTAAACAAAGAAAAGTTTTGTTAACATTCAGTATTACTCACCAGAATACAATATGTGTGTCCTTGAAGTCCAACAGGCATACTAAATGTATTTCCTTACTCATAAAATATTCGCCAGTTATTAATATTGCTTTAATCATACAGTGATTCATTTAGGAGCTTGCAGTCTTTTTCACTGCGTTTGCTTACGCACCACTGCTGTTAGTAGTGTAAATTAAAGACAAGTGGTGTGTAGAGTTTTTGTGATCTACCAGTTAAACTGTAAAGTTACTTTGTAATTTTATGACTTTAAAAGTTTTGATATGAATTGGAAATACTCACGTTCGCAGTATTGGTCAGAGTAATCACAGTTACATATTTTCTACAAATTGTTGAATTCTGCGTGGAGCCAAATCAAGAAAGACAGACAGAAAATGTGAAGGCATGAAGGCTCGCTCTGGGGACTGTGCTATGTCTAAAGTGCAGTGGACTGTGAGACTGCACTCTCCACCTCAGTCACACCCTGCTGTCCCTCTCAGGTAAACACGCACAAAAACCCAATGGATAAAATGAGAAAACACACAAACTCACCCAAACAAAAATAAAACCTGGCACCTTTCAGACTGCAGCGTCGAGCCTGCTTCGAGGCCTCTTGCTTACGTGGGGAAGGAAACAGAAAGTTCAGTGGCTCTTTCTTAATTTAGAAAGCAGCTTGCTGTTAAAATATATAAGGTCTGTCACAAGCTTTTAAGAGCTCATCAAACAAGCTTTGTAATTACTTCTAACATCCGTGACTTGACCCCATCACCTTCAACTGCAGAGGGGTGAGCCAAGTGGGTCTCTCTCTTTGTCTCTGTCTCCTCCCCCTACTGTCTCTGTCCCTTCTTGTATTGCAGGCAAATGGGAAATCAGGAACATCAATTATTCCGGTAAACAAGTTTGGCCATGTAGAACATTCAATTATACATTAAACATTAATAGCTGGGGCTTATTTCACACATCCATTAGATTGTGTTAAACATGTACACTCAATCTTATTAATAGAGCTTGAGTGACTTTTTTTTGTACCGTGAATTTAATCAGGGAGTTATAATGGTGTGATTGGGTGGCATTTTGTTATAGAGAAGCCTTGTCTGAGAACTTCAGTACAAAGAGGCAACGTATATAATGGACAAAAGAAAAGCAACCATTGAGAGCAAGATAAGAGGCAAGGAGAAAAAAAATGTACTGCAAGACACACTCAGAAAGAGAAGGAGACAGAGTCTGAGGGTAAGCAATGGGAACAGGAGAGAACACTACACCACGAGCACACACCTTTTAAAGAGAGTGTTGGATGAGGGCTATGGTAGTAAGCCCCATTTCTCTGTGAATAATACACCTCTGAGACTCTGCAGTTAGATCTTCACAAGCCTTAAAAATACAGTGCAGGGACTCAACCCCCAGCGGTGGTTAAGCAGTAGCGCAATATTCATGCTCAGAAGTCTACTGGTTGTTTGCTTTAGCCCTCTGTGTTAACACAGTTAAGAAGGGGATAATGGCATTGATTAAAATTCTTTAGCATTAACCATTACTCACATTTTGTCACATAGTATCACACTTGTAACTGATAGGAGCTGTTTGGTTAAAGAGGCCTTCATGAAGTCATTTATAATACAGTATATTCATCTAATTTGACATCAGAGAGGGTTTTGAAAGTCATTCGAGGCAAGATTAAAAAGATTAGAAAAAGACAAATTTGCAGAGATTGCTGATTGGTGTCAAATAAACACAAGCAGTGGGGATTTTTGCAGTTTAAAGTTACGTAAATAACTCATTTATATGGAGATACAACTGGTTATGATAATATTGTATTGGAAAATAGACCAGAGATGCAATCAAACTGTTGTAGTGCACAAACACACAGCCTGTGGTGCCTCTTGGTAGCAATACATATACTTAAACAAATAGAGAATACCAACCCAGTCCCCAGAATCATACATTTCTGCAAACCACGGATATGTTACATTTGTACGTTTCATATTCCGTGGATATGTTAGAACTGTACATTTCTTTACATTTAAATGTTGTGAATAAGCTGTGATACCATGTGCTTAGGTTTAAGCACAAAAAGCTCTTGGCTGGAGTGAGGAAAGCAAAATGTTTTGGCTTCAAATTCCCACTGTGACAGCTACAAAAAAGCTGGTAATGTCCCAAACTCTTGTTAAAAAACACCTGGTTTTGTTGATGTCAAACAGTGGTCTACTGATGTCTGCTGCTTGGCAGCCATACTGCCCATGAATGTATAAAGAGAACTGGCAACACATTGGAAGCGGAGCCCTGTTCATTCCTATAAAATTTGTTCAGTGGGAAATTAAGCCAAAAAAGTTAGACTTCTTCTTCTTCTGCATCATTGGGCCCACAGAGCAAGTGCATCTGCGACTTCCCAAACTGAGTGGCAAACTTTTGTCGGCTGAGCCAGCCTCTTCCGGGTTTCACTTTCCATTAACTTGATTGGGTAAAAAATGATGTGGCTTTTCTAGACATTCAAAATATTATCACACCAAATGGATTAAATCCAGACAGTGAAATGAGTTGTGGGGCATTTGACACTTTAATCTAGTTTTTTACACACATCTCTTTCCCAAATTAAGTTCAAGGAAGAAGGGGTTTTTGTTCCCAGTGGCATCATGTGACGAACCTGAAAGATGTAGTTACACAGTTTGGCCACTATGTCAAACTGGCTTCAAAGGCTCAATCCAAATGTCCACCATCGTGGACTACTGTTGTACGTTGTGTGACATATTCGCTGTCTTCACATGAAGTCTGAGAGGGCAGGCACTGCAAGTGACTGATAGACAACCCTCAAGATGGTTTTACTGGTTGCAGTGGAAGAGTTCAACTATTGCTGCTGTCATATTCATATATATGTCATATAAGATAATGAATATTGACTACTCATCTGTTCCTGCAGATAACAAGATATAAATTCCTTGTATAACCTTTTTGTTACTCAACAAAAATGTATGCCTATATCTCTATATAACAGGCTACGCACATTCAAAATCAGAAATGATATTTCTGGCCTACACAATTCAAGTAGCATTTTAGTAGGCCTAACTATCAACAGCTATTTTACACATTCAACGTTTTTTTTTGGCAGTTAAAAAACCCACAGCGTCATGTCTGTATTGCAGTAAATTGTGGGTTATTAAATCAGTGAAGTCTGCTAAAGTCTGCAACTCAAGTGGACTCTCTGGAAGTCTGCTGAGAGTCCACTGGAGGCCCCTTGTGGACTGGTGGAATTGGACAGCCCTAAGCACTCCCAGACTTCCCGGGAATGTGCCTGCAAAGTCCATGAGTCTGCAAGCGTGGCGAAATCCAGACATTTGGATTCAGCCAAAGTCCTGTGGATCTGATCTTGCCTGCATATCATGCCATCCATCCCCTCCTCTTCCTGATAAGAATCTTAGCTCATATACATGTAATCTAAACTATGTCATTCATATGAAACATATGACATATTTGACAGCCGTGCCACTGGCTATGTGAGGCCATACTTAGGCACTGTGGTGCTTTGAGCTAAATGCTAATATCAGTATGCTAACATCCTCACAATGGCAAAGCTAATACGCTCATAATTAGCGGGTATAATGTTTACCATGTTCACCATCTTAGCCTAACCTGTTAGCCTGCTAACATCAGCTAATAAGCAGTAAACACAGACACATTATACTGTAGCTATAATGATCAATTAAAGGAAACACAATTAAGGTCAAATTAACTATATATTTTATCACGCTATATAAAACCGGAACTTACGTTGTTAAGAATGTACCACTTGTCCCTTTAAGCATCAATTTGATCTAGGGATGATACAGTCAGTTAATTGTCACAGACTGCCTGTCCAATTTTAGCACTCTTCTGGTCTGAACTTGTCCCTATGGCACTTTGTTTGCTTGAAGAGACACAAGAGAGCAGTGTGAAATATAACAGAAAATGGTATCGACTGAGTTCAAGGCCCTGCTTTGAGCTAGCCGATGTGAATATATCACACAGATCAGGCAGGTCCGGGCATGATGCCCAGCACTCGGAGAAGAGAAAGGTTCACTTCACGGATGTAGAAGTTTACATCAAAAATCAAGCATCCTTTCATTTACTCGAAGCAGCTCTTGTGTCTTTATTTGATGCTGAAGAACACCAAAGGGCTGATTTAACATTTTGTTTTTCTAACAGGAATTTACAGCTATTAAACAATCAATGGCTTTCTTTGTTTGTTTAAACACCCAAATGGATACTGTGAACCAAGTTATTTTGTCTTTTATTGTTCAAATGTTAAAGAAATAAAAGTGTTCCATACCTCCCCTCACTATTTCTCTGCCATCTTTTATCTATTATACATAAAAACAACCAAAGTGTGAAACACATCTACTCTACATAGAGTATTAATACAAATTTAAATCCAACTGATCATTTGTCCCCATGACAACATCTTAAAAACACCTCACAGTGAGCACAGCACATCTGTAGAGGGTCTACAATTTTGTAGAGCAGATTTGAAGACAACTTTAGTGAGGAAAGTTTGTGTGAAAGCATGAATAACTCTGAGGATGAAAGCGCATGGCTTATCTGGAAACTCATGAGGATGTGAGCGTGGGTAAACAGGAGGTTTACACTTTTTAAGGGGTGCAGAAATCAACATCTTACAGGAGGCATTGAGGAAAAAAAAAAGTCCCAGTCCTCCACTCCACCCGCCACCGCAGCAGCAGCAAGGGGATGCAATGTGCAAAGAGGCAGGAGACTAGCATTTTCTCAAGCTGAAAGGTTGTTAATTAGTGTTCATCACACTTTCAGGGGGCGTCATTCTAAATTTAAAGATGTTGCCATTGCTATTCTTGTGGATGTGTTAGAAAAGTATTTTTTTCCAACAACAAAAGTGGGAGAAGAAAAGTTCTTTGGGTATGTTTTGTAACGTTTCTATATGTTCTGGTCTCCCGTGTGTAATGTATTATTCAGTATATCACTGGCACCATAAGTGTGTGTTCTCCCCACGGCAAATTTACACCTCGTGCTGTTTTGCTGACAGCTTTAATATATGCTTTTTCTCTCACTACCACTTTCTGAAACACTCTGGATGCGAGACAAAAATGGCAGCATTAACCGCACATATCACATTGTTTCAAATAACCGCAGTGGAAGTGTATGAGTGGATCACACGAACCTCTTAACAACCTCCGAGCAAGATGTCAACGCCACATGAGTCCTGTAACCTCTTTTAAGATATTAATGTGGAAATTGAAAAATGGAGGGAACATTTTACAGCACCTCCTAGACAAACGTTAAATTCAATGTTGAGAGTTATTGGTGTGGGCTTTGGTTCCTGTCTTTGCCCCTCCAACTTTGCTAATCACTAACTCTGTGATTTAGTAGTCTGTGGCGTCACCTCGAGGCAATGGACACCACTGTTGGTCGGACGGGGATACATGGAGATTTGGTTTCCAGCCACTCCTTTAAACTGCCTGTGCCTACAAATGCAATTCTGTCTCTGAACCAGAGAAGTGGTGATGGAGAGCTGGCTCCCTACAGTAACAGCTGCCCTGTGTCTGAGGCATCACATTAAATGATGTCACTGATCTGACACTAATCATGTGTGTGGCTATCTGTTGGCAGTCCAGTCATCAGATCCAGTTGCCTCAAGCAACACATCACTTCCATGTCTACTGATTGTTCCACAGCTTAAGGCTGGGCTCTCTGAATTACATAATAGTAAATTATGTGCATGAGGAGGGAGAGTATTTCTACTGGACACCTCACAGCCATGAGTATGCAGCCATGGGAGCTACTCTGTAAGGCTATACTTTGGCACAGCAGTGCTTTGAGCTAAATGCTAACATCAGCGTGCTGCCATGCTCATAATGTCAATGGTTACACGCTGATATTTAGCAGGTGAATACGGCTGAATTTCATTACCATTGCAATTTATGTAGTATTGGACATATTGGAATTTTACCTGATGACTGCCCTGGAGAAAAAATTGGGGGAATCGCCACACTTATCATGATTCATCCCGAGGGGAAACATGAATATGTGTAATGAATTCTATTGCAGTTCGTCCAATAGCTGTTGAAATATCCTACTCAAATCCACAAATCTGAATCTCACAGTGGTGTTTTAGAAAATTTCAGGGAATCACCAAAGTCATTACAATCCATCCTCCATTAACCATGAATATCGGTATCCTGTATCTTCCTTTTGTGCCACTCTATCCAGTAGATGTTGAGATATTTCATGAAATAAGGGTGATATCCACCCCCTGGGCACCATAGATATCTGCACCGAACATTTGTCAAATATGCAATTCTTTAGCCATGTCACTAGCATGCATGTGTTGTGGATTTCATTCATCAACATTAACTGCTACTTATACTTGTTATGATCATTTAATTACCCATGTTATAGTCCTGTAGTGCCTCCAAACTTAGGTGGGTTAGCTCAGAGTTAATATGTGAATGCCTGCTAACATCCAATTATGTTGCAGTCAAGTCTCATTTTGAACGCTGACAAAACAAAACTCATTATTTTTTCAAATGTCAAATCAAAGCAACTGAACCTCCCCTCTATCACCACTTTTCAGGGCTTTGAGATTGAGTCTGTATCTCATTACAAGTGTCTAAGAATTATAAGTGATGATTGGCTTTTTTCTTAAGCCTCACATTCGGCAACTGGTGAAAAAAAAAGGTTAAGTTAAAATTGGATTTTTATTTTAGAAACAAGTCTTGCTTTTTCTTTAAGGCCAAAAGGAGGCCACCACCTTTACGTCTGTGCTGAAATATGGTGATGTTTTATACATGCATGCATCTTCACAATGCCTACTCACACTGAATACTGTCTTCTATGGAGCACTGAGATTTATTACAGATCTCAGAGCCCTTACTCAACGTTGTTGTCTGCCTTGTGGACTCGTAGACGTAACAATTGGCACATTATTTATAAGGCTATTCTTGGTCTGCTACCTATGGATCTATACAGGACTTATTCTCATTCCTAAAGTCTGTGCTGAGCTGGAATAAACGGCATATGCTGGTCTCTCAGCTTGGAATCAGTTGCAAACTTACCTAAATCTTAAGTAGCTGGTGTCGTTGGACACATTCAAAGTGTTTTTAATGATGTTTTGAATGATTGAAGAATGTTTTAAATATCTGATAATTGCTGTAAGTTGTTCATTGTTTTCATTTTTAATCATTATATCTTCCTTTTATTGTCTGCAACCAACTATTTTGTGTGAAGATGGGGTAAAAACATTCAAGGACGAGTTGTGAAAATTGTGTATTGCAATAAATCCAAAATAGTCTAAGATCTGTGTAGGTGGAATATCTATATGGAACTGCTAAGTGTAGAATTTCACACCTTACATTTTAGGAGTTACTGCTAAATGGAAACATAATGTTTGATAAATGACCACATAGCTGAAAAAGAATCAGTTCCTCCCTTGTCTCAGCTGAGTTCACTATGAGATGCAAAAAAAAAAAAACAAACCAACAGACCAACTGGACTGAAAGCATAACCTCATTGGCGGATGTAATAACCGTAGCATCTGGTTCACTATGACTTCTATCACAATACCAGCAGAAGAGGAGTTCCTGAACTTGAACTCTTGAATCCCCCACAATGCATTTCATAAACTGTGGTAATTCAATTCCTTAGTGTGAAAACAAACAAACAACAAAACAACCAACAGTGGAGGATGGAAGAGGATATAAGTTGCATTCCTTTCCACAGTACATAAAAGGTACCCTCTGCTCCCTGTTCAGGGAATGATGGTTAAAGCCCAATTCGGACCAAAGACTCACAATGAGACAAAACTGTTTTAGAACGTTGCAGAGAATAGTTACAGGTCTGAGCTCAACTCAAGCTGGCTGATGGTGTGACCTGCAACTCAGCTGTTCAAATCGCCAGCAGCTAGTTCTAGATGTCACCTGTTTCAACAGCCAATCGTCTTGTAGTTAGGTCCGCTAGTCAAGTCAAAATGACCACAGATGGCATTGTCGAATGGTGGGTCGCTTCTGCTGCTGGCTGTATGTGCTTATGTACCCTCAGCCCCCCCCCACACACACAAATCATCATCATTATTTATATTATTGTGGCGTATTTATTATGTATACAGTCCATCTGATGCTTCTTTTATTTACCTTTTCATCACTACAAATGCAGCTGTTGCCAGTATCTCCCTATCACTATCCTCATTCATATTTTAAGAGGCTTCAAATTGTATTCAGCCACAAAATAAGCCAGAAACTCTAGAAATCAGAACGACAGTACAGAGAGTTGTTGCATAGAGATGATACACCATCTCATGTAGTTGCATTGGTGTGAACCGACAGGTTTTTAGAACATTGCAGAACGGCACATTACAAGTAGTTTCCTGTTGCAATTTTTGTCTCACTTGACAAAATTCCATTCAGTAACACTACCAATGTAGACATCACTTCCCCTGTGTGTTACCATGGTAACGTTAACACCTCAGATACCTGTAGCTGCTGCTGTGGAAGTTTCATAATACTGAAGTAAAAATAAAAGCATTTGTTGTAATTTTGAGGTTACACAGAGCCGCAACTTCAATATCGGTTTGGCTAGCCTAAAGTTTAGCTTGCTAGTAGGTGAGGTTCAATGACTGTTGGGTAATCTTGCTTGCCAGCTTCTGGCAAACTGCCAGAAGGGCCACTGTTCTCTTTGAACTGAGAACTGTTCGCTCCCTGTGGTTTGGTATCTTACTTAACATGGCCGAATACACTGTGCAGTCCACCTCTTAGTCAACTACTAGGCAATTGGAAAGCACTGTAGACTGTATACGAAGATGGACGACGCATCTCTACTTACTCCCACTTCACAAAAATGAAGCCTAAACATCCAGGATACGGCCTAAGCCATCTCATGCTGGTGACATCCATTGGAGCCAGGGTCTGCACAGTAGCAATCTGGGCAGATCCAGCTCCCGCCACTACAGCTGGCCAATCATGAGCAGCACCATTGATCATGAGTGCACAGATTGGCAGACATAGTTGTCAATCATGACATCAAACCCTTTATTATTGTATCAAGTAGCTAATTAACACAAAAAAATAAAAATAAACACCAATTAACATGCAGCAATGTGATAAGAACTACTTAATAAGACAGAAACTATATTTGGGGAAAATTTACTTGACATGTACTTTGAGTTTATAGTTTGGCCCATGTACCATCCGCTAACATGGAGAGGGCGGGGCCTTTACTGCAGCCAGCAACAACGAGGCAATTGAAATATTTCGGCTTTACTTTTGGGGAGCTGTCATGCTGTCCATCTTTATATACAGTCTGTGGAATGCATCCATGGTTTGCAGGAGTTAAGAAGCCACCTGCAAGTGTGTCACACAGTGACTTCACTAATGAATATGAAAAGGATCCTCAAATTCATTGCAATAGTGATGCACCATGTCAGAGCAGTGCAGCCGTCTACAGCACAGAGCCTGTTGTAACAGCTGTGAAAATGGACGGTTGCGTGTCTTGACTTTGAAATGACTCCTGCATTCCATTTTATAAGACGAGGAAGCGTGTTTGATGAGAAGAAAACACTCTCTCCATGGCAACTTTAGAGGGATTTTTTTCACAAAGACAAGTATTGATTGGACCTTCTTGAGTTTGATAACCAACGTTTGTCTTTGCAAGTCTCTGAAAGAACCTCACCTCCACCTCTGTCCCCCCGTGAAAAATCAACAACGAGTAAGATGAGTGAGATAGCATTAAAGCAAGTCAACAGAAATGGCCAGTGAAGATGTTATGTCTGGATTTCATAATGATACTTTTTAATCTTCATAGCTGGAATGCTCTGTTCTGCATTGTCGACAGTGTAAATAGTCGGAAGAAAATTAATTGTTTTTTCCCTACAAAACAGAGTGCAAGCCAAAAACTGAGCTTTAAATAAATCAATTGACATTGATAAACAGCCCAAGCAACCCCTCTATTATCTTGTGGTCATTTAGTATTATTTGGCTGTAAAGACCTTAGCCGACTTATCTCCCCAGTAATAACGTCCTTTTAAATAATCAGTCTCCAATTCTAATCTCCAAATAAACAGTAATCTCCAATAAAGTCAAGCAGCTGCTTGCACTGGCAGTGTGAAAGGGTCCCGCACCACACTGTGTTGCAGGATCATCTGGGTTGTTTCCATTTCTCCCTGTCCCTGTTTCTTCTGGCAGTGCTGCACTTGGTACTAACACAGACCTTCACTGGCAGTCGAGTGTGCAGCCCGGGCTTGTGTGAGCTCAACCCTGACTGTCCCTCACACACCCCGGGGCTTTGTGAAAAATGAGACCGTGGAGAATGAGATAATAACATTATGGAATGGGAGTGTGTGGATTTGCGGGGGGACTCGTGCACGCCGGGAGCACGTGTGTGCGCTCGGCGCGTGCACCTGTAGCCTGTGCGGAACATAATTGTGTCCTCCCATGTGTAAAAACTATCAATCAGGTTCACTTAATGTTGTGTCATTATGGGTAAATTAAAATTCCACAGTGATCGATAGGGTATTGACTGTCATATTATGTGTGTGCAATGCATAATGATTAATCCTTTTTAACTCATTTCATTCCCAATTTATTCTGGATATTAAGTTTTTGTTTGTGTGTCCAATGGGAAGCAGCAAGATGGGCAGACTCTCAATATTTATGAAAGCATGGCCAGACTACAGAATGGAAATGAGTTTACTGTTCACACCTGAATTAGCATTGTGTGCTGTCAGATAGCCTGATAAGACAGTGAATGGTTCCCCTTGGACTGCTGTCTGCGATTTTGCATGTTAGCTTATTCACACATGCCAGAGCTGCTGAAGGTCTCTCTCCCTCCAACCAGGGCAGATAATTGTCATGAATCGGTGGATATTATATGTATTATGACAAAATATTGGCATGAGGACAAACCAGATTAAACAAGGCAACTGGAGAGGATATATTATATTTATAATTACACGCCTGCACTAAATGCATTCATATCAGTCAATGTTTGGTAATTTAGTTTGCTATATGAGAACAACAGTGTACTAATCTAAGACAGCTAAAACGCAGCCTATACATTTCTGGTTTTACTGTAATGCACAGCAACATTATGAGTCACTTTTCCCTTTATGTTTCAATAGCAGCAATCAGTTATAAATGCTAATCCTCATTTTTGGGCTTTTGCAGTCTCCACTTTATAATTTTTGATGTGGCAACATATAATTTATGAGACTTAAGCGCTGCCTTTGACAACAGTATGATTATATTTTCAAAACTCCTATTTCCTGCCAAATCATGGAGTATCAACCGGTCTCCGTTCCATACAGTTTTCCCCAAGAGCCTTATAATGATGTGTTTGAAAATCCTCCTGGCTTTATTACAAAGTGCTATTCATTTGCAAGAGGTAGGCACAAAGACCGAGACTGCAAGCGAAAGTGTGTATTCCTGAGCGTGTGCGCGGTTTTCTTTGTTTCCGCGCGTGTCGGGCTCTGCGCAATTGTGCACATGACACAGACACGGAGTGTTTGAGTGAAATTGAGTGAGGCAGACAGATAATCTCTACCTGCCGTTCAGTCTGTGCGTTTCCTTGTAAGTGCTTCCTTATTTCTCATTAGGACTTAAGCATGAGAGGAATTAGCGACACTGAGTGAAAGCTATGCCTGCTTTAATAATATTGCTGATCCAATTTAACAAGACCGGATTATGTTAATATAATCATAATGCACCCAACTCAACTTAGCCTCACTGAGTGTCCGCCTTGTAAATTACCTGTTCTGGCTCAGTAATTAATATGGTTCAGAAAGCGATGACATGATTTTACCATGAGAGACACTGATATAGTTCATCATCTCTTTGGAGAAGAAATTAATCTCTTCCTCTAATTCTGTTACTTCTGCATGTCCAACGTGTTTTATATTTTATAAAAGCATTGGTGAAAGCGAGTCTGGTGATTTTATTAGATACATTTGTGCAGAACTACTCTAAGATGGCTAAATCTGTAATGCTTGCCTCTCTGTTATGAATGTGAAAGGTTATTCACTGTCGAACAAACTGTTCCATACTGTGAGGTGTGTAATTGTGTGCATGACACAGACTGAGTGTGTGTGTGTTTGCGTAGGTGGAGCTCACAATATATGAACCCACTAGAAAATATGAAACAATAGAAAACTGTAGAGTAAATAAAAATTCTAGTGAAAGAAAAGAAGGAAAAAAGCAGGATAGAAACAAATAACTGAGGAAATCTAGGGGGAGGAATAAAAATGTGGGAGAGATTATTCACTGCTGTTGACTGTGCAGTGTCAGCTTGTTATTTTTGCATACAGTACCTTGATTTTTTTTTTTCTTTGTCTGCCATCTTTCATGCGAGGTGATTATCATGCCAAGTCAAAGAGGAAAGTTTGAGAGCAAGAGAATAAAAGAAGTGAGAGGTGGGTGCACGGCAACAAGATAGCAAATTAATGATGGGGTGTAATGCTGCTGTGACACATGTAACAGCCTCTTTGCATCTCAAAAAATACCAAATTAATACACCACGGTGATGCTACTGTATAACTGACTCTTGTGGCCTGACAGTCACACAATGTTATTTCAACTGCTCTGCGTGAATGAAAAACAACTTTTCAGTATCAGTGGTGAAGTCGCACATATCGGCAGCTTGAAAGTTTCTTTTCAAGGTAATGTTTTTTGGTCTGTTTTGAAGACAGTAGTAGAAACTTCCACAACACAAAGCACCAATTAAGAACTCAAGAAACAAAAAGCACAAAAACCCATCCCTTGAAAAAGCTGTGTTGCGGCTAAGAAATAGCATCACCCAACATTTTTAATTTAATCCAAAAGTTGCTGATATGAAATTATGTTACTTTATTTTTTTGACAGTCAGTGGTGTCTGGAAAGACACTTCAATCACTTTTATCAGCTGAATGTGTGGTGCATTTTGGTGTGAGTTTGCTAGCTAGCATTAGCACTGCAGCAAAGCATCGTGGAATTATTCTGAAACTTTCTCCTCAAATGTCTGTCTTTGGAGAGTAGCTCCATATCAGGAGGACGACACTGAGCATGCTTGGGAAAATGGTAGTCTGATGATCTAAGAGGAAAAAACTGAATCTGCCATGTTTATCAAATTGAAGGAATTTGTCACCCAAAGCAATGTTAAGCAGAGGACACACCAAACCAATATCAAAGAACCAGCAGCGATGAAGGCTGACTTTTAAGCCAAATCACATTGCCTGTCTCTGGGCCAAAAAATTGCACTTGAACACACCGCTGAGCTCATACTGCACAAGCATGAGGAAGTAACTGTCGGTACCAGCAGCTGGCAGTAGTCTGTATTCGTCATTCAGAAAGGGAAACCAGAAAACCTAGCACAGCAGATATACAAACCGTTGTTATGAACATGAAACAAAGCAGCGTTCGCCTACCATTTTCACACCACTGTCACTCACCACTTGCTCCTCAGTTACTTCATTCCAGATGGCCTTGTCTCTGTGAAAATATTTGTGTATTGTAATGATCAGAGATGAGGATGGAGAATGAGAAGAGCTTTCTGTGTGTGCCCTCTTGACTTAAGTTGTTTGCTTGTTTTCCCCACTTGCATTCTTTCTTTTCATGCACTGATTTGCTAAAGCTGAACAGCCAATCAGAGTGATTTCTCTCACCACCGTCATCGATTCTGCACAATCGGCTCAAATGCCACCGACAAGGGCCAGCTAGGGCCAACGGTGTGGGACACACTTGCAAACACTGGGGCCACAGATGCTCACGGACAGCCCAACACTGGCTAACAGTTGATTGTCAGCCTGGTGTCAGAGCCTTATGGCATTTTTAGGGGCTTCTGATGACATAATTGACAAGAAAGTGCACAAACCCCATAGCTGACACTTATAAGTGTTATAGCACTTGAGATCTGTCTTGGTGTTAGGAACGACCACTCACTCTCATCTTGGACTGCATTTTTACTCAGTCTTGTCTAGGTCTCAAATAAAGAGGTCTCAGAATTTTTTTTTCAAGACCCATCAAGAACATAAATGCAGGGGTATCACTAAAATTCCTGTGCAAGAAATTAGGCTTTCTGTAGGTTTTTCTCCGGGAATGTGGATCTTGCAGATCAATGTGGGGAGTGCCTGTGGTGTGCATGTTCCACATTTTCTTATAAATGTGTCATGCAGTGTGGGACTCACACTTATCAGGTCTTGGTCTTGACGTGGTCTCAACCCCTCAAAGTCTCTGCCTTTTTTTGATCTCAGTATACTCTGTGGTCATGGCTTAGTTTTAGTTTAGTTGGGCTTGACTACAACACAGCATAAACATAAATGAAATACTGCAGTAATGATGTTTTCAGAATTCTCAGATCATGCAATATCTGGGCATGGCAACAATGGTAAGATTAGGGAAAGATTGTGGTTTTGGCAAATGGAATATGTCCATGCTATAATCAGTGTTAGGCAACTAAAACACTTGTTTGAGGTAAAGGTAAATATAGCTCCAAGTCTGTGACAGGACCTAAACAGCAGTCTCCTGCAGTAAAGTCATGACCATCCACAACAAGGACATCCACACCTTTCCTATTGCTGCATTCAGTATACGGCTTGCCACCTCCCTAGACGAAATAAAGAAATGAACAATAAAAGATAGAGCTGAGCCATTGTTGAGATGCTCCCTCTAAGCAATTTGTATCTTGGCTTTGTCCTATAATGAGAGTAGTGGAGAGATTACAATTGTTTTTCCTGTAAACACAGCAGTTCATTACCCTGCTCATATGTCGCAAGCTTGAATCCAATCCCATGGTCACTGTTGTGTGCTTACCCCAAAGGGTAACCCTTTAGCAGGGCCTGTGGACACTAAAGGCCCCCAAGCAAACACAAACCCCACAGTAATTTCCCTTTTTGACCTGCAGGAATGTCAGCGCACATGTCAGAGCAGGGGGAAAAAAGAAGCAGCCTGGCTCAAGTTTCCCATCTGGCTTCAGGCCTTAATCTGTAACAAGGGACAGCCGAGGACACATCCTCTCCTGTATTTACAAACCTGGATTCTCCGTATGGCAGGCCCCAAAGGACTAATTAACACAAGTTGCTATTTTGGTGTCGGTCAAGAAAGCCAAAGAAGTATTGCACAGGGAAATGGTGAAGCAGCTTTCTGTGTACATAGAGCTCTGCAGGGTAAATATGGTGCAGCCTCTACAGATCAATGCTTTGCTGCCCCTAACTGTGGTGCAATGAAGCTTGCTGTACTGTTAAAGGTAATTAACAAGAGGAAACAATCTAATACATCAGGCTACCTTTTGAAACTCCAACTCCATAATTTATTGTATTGTGTGAAAGAACGACTTGCTAGGTTAATAAATGCTTTATTCTGAATGATGATTTGGCTACACGTCAAAATGTGACTAATACCAAGGCTGAACATGATAATAAAGTGTTACAGCAGATTTCCTCTTATCCTTGATCAAAAGCTTTCAAAACTGCCTCTGTAAAAGGACTAATTAGCACATAAATGTGCAGTTTAAAGTTATTTAAACCTATCTGAATATAGCTGTTTATATACCTTTATGTACATAAAACTGTAACACGCTGAGATCAAGACAAGCAGATTTTTTACTTTTGTTGGCAAAGTTTAGCAGTGGCCATCAAATGTAAATCAAACACAGTAAAGGGGAAATTTAAATTAGGGGTCAGGTGGGGGAAGTCTAAATATGATAGGTAATACTTTTAATGTGTTTTCTGGCTAGGCTACTGTTGCCTTTGCCTGTGTAACATACATCTAACAAAACAGAATGTATTTAATCACTACAGCTGTCTACATAGGATATGTAATGGGTCATGTTTTACTCATGCTCTATGCATATAACCTCTTAAAGTTTCTTTAGTTTTACGTGTGCAGCTACAGTCAGTGAACTGAACTTGTCGCCAAAATGCAGGTGGCCTGCCCAACACTACTGCGCCTAAATACGTACTTTGAAACTTACAATAGACTGACGCTGCTGTGCTGCTTTCACTCCTCAGCATATGTAAGCAAGTTATGGTAGTTTCTTTACTCTGCATGGTAAAAAAAATAATAATAATAATACAAAGAATACAGAAAATAATACGGCTGTGTTGCCACCTGGACAAAAAAGGCTATTGACCTCCACTCTAGATAGAACAGATCCAGGTTCACTCCATGTCAGTTGGTTTTGGTATTTGTTTACTTGCAAATTTGTTCGAGGATTCATAACCCTGAAGTAGAATGTCACTTAAAGGTCTAGTGTGTAGGATTTAGTGGCATTTAGCTGTGAAACTTCTGTGTCAAGCGTATAGGAGAACTACAGAGGCCCAACATGAAAACGTGAATGGCCCTTTGGAACAATTCCAGGCATCTCTCAGTTGCTAGGAAACAACGTCGTTGTTCCACTTCGATTTCTGGTCCAGCCACTACTGCATGTGAACAGCATATGAAAGACTGAACTTTAGTCCTGAATTGAAATACACACTGTTGAAAACAGCACAGTTAGTTTTAGGTTGTTCCCTTCGACAAGGTACATACTTGATGTCAAAAAATAAAGTCAACAGCTTCTCTAAAGAAACAAACCAGTACAAAGTGTGGATTGCAGCAGTCAAACAAAACAAATGGAGTCCATCGGGCTCATTGCAATACCAGTGAGTTTGTATTTTTTTGGAGAATGAAAATAAAAAGACACTTAACACATAAATACAATCACTCCTCTCTCCCTTTGTAGACTGTTGTCAGGGATTGTTAGCTTGAACAAGCTAACGATGTTGGCTAACAATCATTAACTTAAACTAGCTTACACATGAGCACTACACACCTGGAGTTTCCAGACAGTGTCCAGTTTCTTTATTTGACCATTACAATCCACACTTTGTGCCAGTTTGTTTCTTGAGCGAAGCTGTAGACTTCAATTTTTGACATCAAGTTTGTACCTTGTTGAAGGGAACAGCCCACCATACCATACCTTAAACTAATTTGACCATTTCCCACAGTGTGTATTTCAGCACAGGAGGACTAGTCCAGTGCTTTATGTGCTGTTTTTAGGTTTTCTAGTGGAACAAGGATGTTGTTTGCTAGCAACCAAAAGACTCCTTGAGCGGTCTATAAAGCCAATGTTTGGTTCGTCTATTCTAGACTACTGTAGAAACCCACACAGCGGACCTTGGTGTTTTGGACCTTTGCTGACATGGTGCAAATTCATGGAAGAAAAACAGGTTTTGCTTGAAAAATTTCACATGCTTTACTCATAGGAAACTTGGTGATTATTATACTATCATAGGAGAACCTGTTGCTCATTATGTGTGTGGGTATATAATGTACATGCCATGCACAGTCTGCTGTGTGCAGTGTACCTGATTAGAAGTTCAGAGTGACAGAGCACATACAGAATATACAGGGTATGTGGGCTTTGGGGTTGACTGGGGCCTGACAACCAGTTTTTGCCCCGGGGTCCCCAATAGGTTAATCCCGCTGTGAGCAAATAGCTTTGTTTTCAAGTTCAGACCCGATTTAGATGACAGAATGTAATGCTACTTTCATTTAATGAAAATCCTGTGCGAATCCTAAGCTCCTAGTAACTACAAAGAGGCACAAACTGTTTTGAATGCAAGATTTGCTGTGATATTCTACAAGACTATTAAGCATTTGCCTTTGCATTAGATTGATAGCCCAAAAAACTAATTAATTACTGTCACTTTGTGTCTGTCAAAACATTGTTAATCAAAGTAATGACAATGCCATAATTTGCTGGATTTCTATGCAGTGATGTAGAGTATACATCTGAGCAGGCTATGAACACAGCCTGTCTGCTTAGACACCCACAAAACATGCAACTCTATTACTAACGTCCAGCCTGTACTGTGTGTGGCAGTGCCAGACTGGCAGATGGGTTGGCCACCCAGCGACCTCTGACATTAGACCTTCAGAGAGGCAAGGCCATGGATTCAGTCCAGTGGTCTTCATCATTCTCAAATGTTCTGCCAAAATGGATGCAGGATGCTTTTGCCAACTTGGGCCAGATGCTGTCTCAAAGGAGACCATATGACTTCAGCTCAGATCCCAATGGATTTTCTTGGTGATACGAGAAGCTTGATTCTGCAAACAGGTCTGGGCCTTTAAACAGAGGAATGTTTTATACGTGCCATATCGCTACCAGATCTTGAACTTGCAAGCTGACTCGAAAAAAATACTCTCCAGCAACATAAACAACACATTTCTGTACTTGAGAAATGTGTTCTTAGCACCAATTACCTAGTCAACATGAGATAAGAGGGTGACGTCGAATCAAGTAGATTCACTGATTGTTTCTCAACCAACTTCTGGTATGGCTGCAGCCTTAATCAGCTGAGCCTATTGTGTCAGTCGTTTGACTGCCTTTGTTCATTTAATGACCAAACCCTGAAGACAGAATGGAAAATTATATTTTTGAAGAGCGGGCTAATTAACGCTGCTTATTAGAGAGACGTCAACACGGGAATAACAATAGAAAAGGGAAGGCTAGAGGGGGTTGGGTGGGATGCATGCTGTGACATATCAGAGGTTTTATACATGAGTTGAAACTTAGCACAAAAGGGGTGTCAAAACTGAAAGCAAGAGAGAAACAGTAAATTTAAAAAGCACTGGAGGTGATCATGACACAACATTAATTCCTTGCTGAAAAACAATAAAATATGAGGGAATGTAATCGGTGTAAGGAAATAGCGTTGGCCTTGAGGCAAGGTGTCACTTGTCCTGACATGACAGGACTCATACAATCAGGCTTTTTATTTTGAGCAGGGGCTATCGAGGGCACTGATGTTTAAAATACATGTAGCCTAGTGAGTTAAGGACTGAAACATACCAATATGTAACAATTTGTTTTTGCCTCAGGAGAGGGGCTTTTCATCATTAGCAATTCTTCTGCTACTGTGTATCCACACAGGAGGCGAAGCTAATTTTTGTAGAGCGTCTGATTTGTGTCCAACACCATGCTGTCATGTTGGTCCGAGGAAGACTGAGCCACTTGCTCAAGCAAACAAGGCTTTGATTGACATTCAGCTTAATGTAGGAATGCAACACATGGAGGGTCTGGTAAACACGCTTTCCTTCCAATGTTGGAATAGAGTGCCTTACCGAGGTGGTTAGGTTGGGATGGCAGTGGAGGTTGTTATTAGTGGGAGAGAGAGGAAAAACAACACCTTCTTGACACAGACATAGTTGCTGATATTGCCTTGTGATTTCTCTCCAAATAAAAAAAAAAAAAAACACTTTATTTTACCATGCCTGGCAAAAACCATGTTTAACACTTAATGTCTCCTTAAAGACACAAAAAAGCAATAAATAAAGAATGAAGGTTGGTAAATAGTGTTAGGGAGTTAGGGCCAACCCTAATCTTAGGCATGGTAATAAATAAATAAATAAGTAAATAAATTACTGCAGCGCTTTGAAATCACATAAAACAGATCAAACAGGCAGCGCAAGATCTCAAATTGGGAGCCCACTGCCCCTCAGCACACACTCAAACACACACACTTTGTCCTGTGAAGTGAGCATCTGATGCTTGGCTGCAGAAGCACTCATAGAACAGGAAGGCAGGGAAAGAGAGAGAGGACACCTTAATGTGCCTTCACCATATGCTGTTAGCTACTGATGGATGCCGCTCTCCCCAGGCACTGGAGCAACTTATCGCGTTTGCCGGTGACACTGCCGCCGCTGATAAAGTTAAAGATAAGCCATCTGTTCGTAACAGCAGCACGGCTTCACTTGCAGTGATAGGGGCGTCCAAGTGTACACTGATGCTGTGTGTTGTGTCTGCCTAAATTACTGTTGCACGACATTCTTAAAGCATCTGTATGTGCATAGTATGGATAGACACCGTGCAATCATCTGCCATGATGAGCGATTATTACGGAAATATCAACATTGCGGTATCAAAAGTAAGAGACGGGGATCGACACGCTCTGCTAACATCGTGCAATGTAGGCATATTTCTCAGAGGCGGCTGTAAAAGTGAACACTTGGTGAATCTGTCACTCATGTCTAATTACTGTGGAATGTATGCAAAGTCACACTAACAAGCTATCAGTCACATTTCTTACTAACAACATACCCTGCAGTAGTCGGTCTTAAAAAAAGAGGAGGAAAAAATCAACATACAGCAACTTTAAGCTCCCTCAAGAGCTTTTGATAATGCCAGGAGGCTTTTGACACGCTTGAGAAACTCACCATTAGCGAAATGGCCCGTTACCCAGAGGGCACAGCTAAAAGAAAGAAAGCGCTAACATTAAGACCCACCACAGGAACAAGCCATGGTTGTTCTCTAATGGTTTGGGGTTATGATTGCTCACTTGCTCTCCATACAAGCATTCCTACGAGGGCCGTAAAGGGGAGATCATTTTTAAAACATATATTCTGTTACCTTTGACATATGTATTCTCTGTTTAGAAAGTAGGAACACAACACATCTAAACACAAAAAATATATAATTATAGATAATGCACATAATTATCAGAAAACATATGATTCTAATTAAACAATTGTTCTTGATATTTTGAATAGTGCATAACAGCGTTTTTCCAGGGCATGAGAAACCCAGATGGAGACTTGAAAGTGTTGTATTATCCGTGAATAGCATTGTTCTTGTCCTCTGAGAGATGAATAAACCAGAACCATTTCAGAAGAATCCACTCCTGAGTATTACAAAGCGACCAGTGCTTTGGATACTGTCCGGGCTGGCCTTTTATAATTTTTTTTCTTTTTTTTACCGAGCACAGATCTACTTTTAGACTTCAACAGCGTAATGGTATTTGCTTAACTGAGCAGCCAGCAATCACTCTCTTCTGTGCCAGTGTCATATCACTGATCAAGTGTGGCTCAGTTCCTGTCTGAGAGGAGGGCTGCCAGACATAATGCAATAATAACTGGTGCACAGCTTGTCTAAGAGAACCAAGGTCCTATTTCACTGCCGACGATACTGGGATGAACTCTTTGTGCTCTTTCTCTCTCATTCTCCCTCTCCTTACCAGCTCTGAAGCCCTTGAGCCTCCGAGAGCATAATGAGCCAATTGTAATTCCTCGCCTATAGCTTTGTATTGAAGAGCGTATGAACAAAAAAAAAAATACTGGACATTTCTACTTCGAGTCAAAAGACTGGGCTTCAAGGAGTATCTAAGGCAGAAACATGCTTTTGCCTTATTATTCCATGATGGGGACAGACACAACTGCCTGTACCAAAATGTAAGGGAGAGATAAGAGGAACTCTGCAAGTATAAAATTCAGATCTTTATCTCTTTTTTTTCACATCAGCAGCACAGCAGAATCTGGCTGCAAATTGAGTTTAGTGTTAATTAATAGCTACTGAATGTCTGGAAATAGGAATAAAATTTGAGTTAAATGAAGAAGGCTATTCCACAGCACTTAGCGACTGTGTCTGAAATGGCCACTACTACCATATGATAAACATCTTTAAAGCATCCATTATCTAGACATTATTTAAAGCTTTCACTGTAACAGGTGGCTTTAATGCGATGTGAATTGCTGACCTTGAAAGAAGGTAAATGCATCAACTCGATGTGATATGTTAAAAATCTAACAGCTTTTAGTCTCGACAAAGAGCACTCCTCTTATCCGACATAGTGGACGTGAACCTGCACTGCTCCCCCACAGATGCCTAGTGTGATGTTTGACAGATTTCTCCCTCTCCAGCTAGGCTCACAGTAAATGTCCATCTGGCAGCTTCCCATGGGTACTTATTATTCTCAGCTAGCCAGGGGTTTTCTGTTTCCGAGCAGTCAGCCAGCGCCTGCCTCAAAGAGTTGAGAGTCGGACCAGAACTGCTTGCAGATGCTCTGCCGGGTAGCCAAACAGTGCTAGTGTAGTGGCATGGCACTGGGTTTTCAATTACACAATGAAGTGGCAGTCTGCAAAAACTGTCTGAGTACGGAAAGCCAAGTGCATCGAGAACAACTTTGTATCTTAGACAAAACACCGATAGTACAAAACACCAGTACTGGTAGCATCAAGGTTTGCCCGTTTTCACATTTGTCTAATGCTCCACCTTGAAGATGAGATGATTGATTTTTCCCTTATGAACAGATGCTCAGATCCATGGGTAGTGTTACAAGGTCCTGCTGTCCTGGTCTGAGGCCCTGCTATGGTGGATTCAATCATGCAGTTGACCTCTATCACACTCCCACAGCCCGCTGAGAGTCTCCAGAAACAGTCTGACAGAAGCATAGGATGCTACACTCGTCATGGCATTCAACAGCTTGGGTCCTTTTCACCCTGGGTTCACTTGATTCAGCCAGTTCAATTGTTACCCAGTTCATGAAGCCTGCTGGTGTGCTGTCAGCCTTGTTCACTACTGATACAAACTGTGGTTAGCTTGCTTAGTCCGTGTGGCTGTATAGCACCATTGCCAGGAAAAGTGATTGGCGCCATTTTGACATATGGTCAAAAAAAGAGGTAAAGGTTTGCCCCTCATCAACTGCCTTCTGTATTATTCACATTATATGGGTAAAACCTTGAATAATGCCATTAATGTCTGATAAAGATCATGTTCTGACTAGACTGTACAGCTGTTCTACTGATCTCAGACCAACTGGTTGATCAAGGCACAGTATACCTGAGTTTGAATATTTCCCAATTTGTAAGCAAACAGTTTGTGGCTTTGGGCTGAGGTGTTGACATGAAAGTGCCTTACATCTCCTGAGCCTGCCACGAAACTAGTATAAAGTGAAAAAAAAAAACGATTAGCAGGTCCCTGAGAGACCCTTTTTTAAGTTATCCCTTGAGAAAAGGACATCCAAGGCTATGTCAACATATGGACACTGTCGGTGTCCACAGTACCGGTGCTTCCATGTTGACATGTGGAGTTGGGAACAGTGGAAAGGTTCACAGCTTAACATATGAGATATTTCCACACACCCACCACAGTGTGGAAACAGACACCATCCGTGCTATGCTTGTTTAAGTCAACACTGCCGGCGTATTCTTTGAACAATCTGGGCCATTTGATTCTCATTTGAATAAAATTCAAATTGAAGGCACAGAGCACACAATCGGCTTGCCAGAAAAAAAAAAGCTCTACCATTGTGTATTCCCATGCACACATGTGGGAAAATGGGATGGGTGAGGACTGCAGAGCATTGCATACCTTACTGAGCAAACAGCAGCATCTTGGTGCCGCTCCCCCCCCTACACCCACCATCTAACCCTCCTCCATATTTATGCATTCACATCACTCCCAAACACACATGACAACTCAAACATGACTCTCGCTCTTGAGAACAGTGCGATGAAAAATGAAATGAGTCTTACCTAGTGTGGAGTACTTGGTCACATCTGTAAGCGGGCCATTGGGGAAAAGAGGGAGCAGGGGAAAGGGGGAGAAAGAGAGAAGAGAAACGTCAGCAAATTACAATGTACAGCAAGCTAAACTTCAATGCAGGCTGAGGCTGTCACTAGCTCCTCTGAAAAATGATGGTGTCCCAGCATTGTACCGACTGGGGGTTAAGAATAGTCCCTGTCAAGAGGGGACATCATTTATTAATCGAGGGACATGAAACGTCTGAGATAGTTTCCCCTGAGGATCCAAAGTTTGCACAACTTGCATTAATATTTGTCAGTGATTCAAGATTTTGAGGGCGGAGGCAGAGGGGATGTAAGCAGAAACCTAATCTATTACCGACAAACCCTTTTTTTTTTTTCATTTGCACCGGTGTAACATAACCAAACAAATGTAATAACACAAACATGAACCTTGGTGTTCCCCTCTCTCCATATGTCTTACTTAGTAGCCCAAAGAAATCTCTCCCTTTTTGCGCTTCGACCTTTGCTACATTTCCCCAAGCTTGTCAGTTTGACAGCCAACATCCAAGGTTCCAACAGCATAATAAAATGGCAGCCCCGCACTACCTGCTAAGACCTTAGGGTGGCCCCGGCACAAACAATGAACCCGTATGCTTAAAACAAAAAGCAACATTTAGCCACATTTTCACCGTGTCGCTGCCTGACAGTCATATCTCCAAAGATTTTAGAAAGCACAGACCTGCACTCTCCTCCACTTTCCTGAACCAACTCTCTGGCAGCCAGAGAAATATATACTGGATTTCCATTACAGCACACTTTTTTTACAATTAAAGTGGTCCCTGTACGAATGTACTCTTCTAAAGTACAATTTTGCTTTCTTGTAAATGTGCAATAAAACAAGGAAATGGAGTGAGCTGACAATAACTGGGTGTAGTGTGAGGGAAATGGTAGACTCAGGACTAAATCTGAGTTGCAATTGCTTACCGGTGCAGTCTAGTTGTGTTGCTAAGCAGAATTTGCCAGTAATATGATTTATCACCAATGATGTCTATCCCCCCAGCATTCATTTACATTTTTGGTGCGCATGCAACAAATCCCAAAGGGATCAACGTTAGGGGGTGTGTGTGATTACAATATCTGTTTTGCTCGTGAGAACAAATCTATTTTCAGGAGGGTGGGGGGGCCGACTGGGGTTCAATCTCGGGGACGCTCATTACCATTCTGTCTGACACACATTCACACTCGCTGCTACTGTTGTTGCTAAACAGAGAGCTCAGCTGAGGACCTTGAAGCTTCATGCCGGGAAAATTGGACCCAGGGGAGGGGGGTGGCAGGGACTGATGTCAGACTTCAAGAGCCACTAGAAGCACCTGGGGTTTCAATGACATTAGCATCAGTGTTGTTTGGTAGAGAGAGACTGAGAGACCATGACACTTGAAGGGATGGCAATGAAAGACAATAATAAAAATGGAGAGCAGACGAGTGCGATGTGGCAAAATTTTAAATGTGATACATTCTGGCATAAAGTGTACAGAGCGCCAAGGTTGATGTAAAATTAAAAGAGTGGGGAATCAAACCAAAAATAGAGGCCTCTTTTTGCAATGCAGTGTAGATTATTGATTTTTCCTCAGTCCTATGGTGGAAATTTGGCAGCCTGGCCAATCAAAAGCAGTAGAGGTAGCGTGGGCCTAAGTGGATTAGACTAGTGAGGATGGTGGAGGGGGAATCTAGAGGGAGAAACCAAAGCTCTGGTGGCTTCAATAAACCCACTCTGTGAACCAGGAAAAAGATGGAAGACGGAGACACTTTTTTCACCCTCTCTCACCCTCCTGTTTTAAGCAGATAAGCTGCTTCCAGGGTCTTAGTTATGCTGTGTGGAACCCACAACACGATATGGAAACTTTTGACAAGGCCAAGAAAAGCTGAGAAGTCCGCTCTTCATGTTGTCTTTTCTATATTGACAAGAGGGATTTGGGGATGTTTGGAGTGGTCAGTGCTGGGGGGGGAATTACAAAAAGCCTCTGTGATACACATAGTGAGCATATCAGCGCTCAGACATGGGTTTTAGTGGAGGCATGGACTCAATTTTGGAAAGTTTTGCTTGGGCTAGCCGTTGCAATAAAGCAGAAATGGCTATGCCAAGATGAGTAACTGGCAACCACACCATGACCCCTTTGGCTTCCAGATTAAATGGGTTTCTTTCTTGTATGTGATGTGACAATTTTATTAGGCAGTTTTCCCTTGATGTTGCCATTGCTGGCCGTAATATGTTGTGCCAATATTGGTTGGGGAGGCAGAACTGTTGTTCATAAGACTTTAAAATGATATGACAAGCTTCATATATTCATAGCCCAAGTTACAATATGAAATCAGAGCTCATAAAGACGCTATACTTACAGGGAGTGTCTGACCCCAATTAAAACGTGCATGTGTTTCCTCTGACCTGTAGTGCTATTTATCAGTCTAGATTGTTTTGGTGTGATTTGATGGGTGTTGGAGATATCGGCTGCCTTTTCTTGAATGTAATGGCACTCAGCACGACTCAACAGTAATGTGTCTTTCCAGAAATCATGGCCCTGTTTTTATAAGATAATCTACAGACGTTGTTGTGAGCAGTTTTATTTAGGAAGCGGGAGGAGGTAGGCGTTCATCTTCTGCTAGCTAAGCTAGCACCACTGAACTAGCTAAAGCTACAGCTCAGCTGAGGAGGAGGAGGCCATAGATGTTAATATCTCGTGCCATTGCAAGCATGAGCCTCGCATCCATGAGAACATGCACGCTTCTTTCTGCGAGGTGGTGTGTTTGTTCGTTTTGTAGAAAGAAAATAGTTCCTACATTAAACTGCTCAAAACTGCTTTCAACACATTGAGCACCACGAGCTGAGTACCATCTAGTTTTGTTGTATCTGAGAGAAGGCAGAAATCTTTATGAGCGATATCTCCAACAACGGCGACTCACACCAAACACTAACTGATAAATAGCACCACAGGTCAGGGGGAAAATATGTATTTTTGATTTTGCAGTGAACTGTTCCTTTAAAATATGTCACCACAATAACAGTGTATATATACATTGCTACCCAGATTGTCACAACATGCCCAGCGGATGAACTTAAATGACAGTTCATCTAACTAGGAATTCATGAAGCCTATAATTACAACTGTCTGCAGATCATCTTGTTCGATGTATCAGCTACATATGTGGCATTTACAGTGTGCTCACGTCTTTCCACCATGAAGATATTGATGTGTAAAGAAAACATGGCGACAGACATTACACTTTGTCCAGAAATGTGGATTAAACTTCGAGAGACATCATCTGCCCTTGGTGGGATATTTGCGGTGCTGTGTATTCGGTCCTCTGAGACTTTGCGGTTCTTGGACAAGGACATCAGTTTCCTCAGGGGAGATTCTTTTTGACACAGCCGGTCTTGACTTTCCTCATTCATCACATAACAGTCAGTGCACCACAGCGGGGACAACACAGCACTTTAAGGGAGTCGGAGGAGCTGGTTTGTTTGGTCACTGACAGCCACACCTACTGATAGGTAAAAATGATCCCATTTCTACCGCCGCTGTGTCTGTTTTTACTTAGATATATGCTACACATTATAAGATGATAACAAGGATTTTAAGGGGGTACAACACTCATAGTTGGCAGGTTTTTTTATGCAGTGATCACAAATCATGCTTTATCTAATTATTACCAGAGAAATAATTTACCATCTTTTGATCTGGACTTAAATGTCCATAAAGATTATGACTTTTATCTCCCATTACACAAATGACCACAATATATCTGTGACGGTTTGATGGGGTTGTTAATCATCCCTAGTGGCTCAATTCTTCTTCGCCAGCCACAGGGAATTCTGTCAAAACCTTTCTCCTCCATATTCCCTTCTCTACTAACCCTCACTCACCCCTCTGATTTCCAGCTCCTCAGAGATGGAGGATTGAAGGTGATCAGACTAGCAGCAAATTTAACTCTGGGGTCAGTTGAGGAAAAAGAGGAAGCTGTATTACTCTGCATTTGATGAGTATCTTAAGTAGCTCTTATCTTTTCTTTCATTCTAAATATCTTTTCCCCTCGTTATCTACAAGTATCTTTTGCCAGGCACTTCTTCTCTATTTTAATAGGGAAATGTACTGTAAAATGTGACATTTATGGTTCGTAGTATTATCCTAAGCATGCATATTTCAATGCTATTAAACCCTTGATGTGTAAGTGCACTTAAAGCCCACATACAGTATACTGGTATTGAATACATTGTAAATGTTTGAATAGAAGTATGCTAAGCCCCTCCTCCCCCCTACTTCTTTTTAAGGTGTAGGGGGAGCACAAAAAAAGCCAAACACAGAGATCAGTTCGATAAATGATGGAGCAGCTTACATTGAAGATGGCACAAGCTGAAAACAATCATTACTCTTACTATACCACACATGCACTCAACCGAGCGACTGCAATGGGAATCTAATCTCTTTCCGCTAGTTCTACAGTGCTCTTTACAGATTAAGTTAATCAGTGGGCCGGCCATTTTTCTCTCAGTGGCACATGGAAACATGTCAATGAAGGCACAAACACACACAGAAAGGGAGAAAGAGAGAGCAAGAGTTGTGTCCCTGAAATGGCTGCAGGACTGAGCGGCCGCTAATTGGAAATCAAAAGCAATGGAGCTGGAAGGCAGCCCGAGAAGGAACAGTGGAACCTCCAGCGCCTGTTGTCGGTCAATTTAGACCGTGACGAAAAAGGCCCCGTTCCTTGTGTCACCGTTTAACCTATTCACCAGTGTGGAATGGGAACAGCTGTTTTTTTACAGTACCACATAATGGGGCAAAATGGCTCTTGCTGGCCGAGCTCCAGCTAGCAGCGAAAGGGCCTTAATGTAGGAAGAGAAGAGAGAAGGTGTGAAGCAGACATCGCAGGAGAGAGAACAGTTCTGCCATGTTATCAATGATACTGAGAGAGCTTGCACCCTTCCATCTGAGCTGATATAAACATTACTTTTTTTTTTTCTGTTGCAACAAAGAATTATGAGGCACTGACGGAGGCTACAGATGGCCTGGGCTCACACAGACTGCAGAAGTATCTAGAAGTTTACACAAGTCAGACAAGAAGCCAGATTGGCTCCAAAACTGAGGCTGTTCTTTGAGGGGGGAAAAAAAATATTGCTCACTTGTTTTTAATCTCTCTTCGAGGCGAGGTGTGAACAAGTACTTTGTGAGTGACAGCCTGATGAGAGCAGATATAGAAACTCCAAACTTCATCAGGCGGTTGTCAGACTCATCGCTGTCCGGTTTAAAGGCCGCTCAGGCATGACAGTGCGGGAACGAGGTATGCTTATGTTAGCACCGCAGCAGATGTTCTGTTCATGTTGCAGCTGTCTCCTGTTTGAAAACAGAAGCGCTACGCCATCGCTCTGCATCTCTCAATCCCCACATCTTCACAGCTCCCCTTTTCTTTTTTTCCCCCTCAGGTCAAACTAGAGTCAAATTAGACGGTGACAAATGAGTTAATAACTAATTGATTTTGTATATAAAATCACTTAGAATTGTATACACCTTTTTGCTCAAACTGTTAAAATGTTTATCATGAAGATTATATATATATATCTAGAGGATATTAAAAAGAGTTCATATGTTTTTTAGCCTAATACCATCTGCCATGCTATACGAGTGCGAATAGGGAAAAAAATTAAATGAAAGGACAGAGCTAAATCAAATGCAGCCATAGTCTGATGTATCTTCCCAGGGGCCTTGCCTACCCTCTTGTGTTAAAAAAAAAACTGAAGGGATTTAAGGGACTATTTCAAATGCAGCTTTTTAAAGAATTCTGCCTGGCAGACCTTGATGAGTGATCAGAAGTTGGGGAGATCAGAGGCCCATGGGCTCTATGCTGAGTTCTGACCCTGAGTTCAGCTACGTAGAGGTAGGATAAAGACTCTCTTGCCTGGGGAGAAGTAGACGGAAGGACAGGATAGAAAGGAAGAAATAAAAAGAGGGTGAGGCAATAGCCTTGATGCCCATGGCAGCACAGCACCAGCTTGGCCCTTCATATCAGCCACTTGTGAAGATCGGGAGGGGGGAACCCTACAGGCAGTCGTATGTTGACTGGCGCGATCAAGGCCAGCTAAAAGAGGCCTGGATTGGAGTGGTTCCTCCAGGCTCTGGTGTGAGTAGGAGAAGCAAAAACAGAGAGGCTTTAATGATGTTTGACACTTCACTTTCAACTCACAAATCAGGTTCCTAAACATTGGCCTCTCACAACACGAAAACCATTAACAAAGGTCACGAGGACACACCTGACAATTGACTGCATTTCCAAATGAAATTCATCGGGTCCAAGATCACAGTCATTTACGGCCTCATTGCACCATAAACACTCAAACCGATTGTCTAAAAAGCTCGTACAAAGGAGTCTTTTAAATCTCTGACTCAAATAGATAATTAGACATAATGAGTAAACAATGTGGCCGCGAGATGTGAGCGTGCTTATTGCTTTTTAATTGTGTTTCCCTCTGTGCACCGAGCTAGTTCTGAGAGCTCCGGTACCTGTGTGCGCTGGCCCATGTGAGGCCAGGTGCAGTCATTACCACGGGACAGATGGATCAGCAGAAGTGGTGCTCGTTTCCCTTGCAAGGCAACACGGTGTCTGCCATATGTAGGCTCATCATTAAAATTGACCTTTGACCTTCCAGCGGGTGCCTGTCATTCTAATGGAGTTAATTAAGAATGTCGAGCGATGTGTAGGATGTGGTATTTTCTCTCTGTGTTTGTGGATGTTATTGGTTTGTGAAGAAAGTAATAATGGTGTTTGTGTGTGTACTGTATTTGTGTGCGTGCGACATATGATGTGCGCATCTGTCCGTGTATTGGAGAGAGTTGACGCCAGCGCCTCTGTATGCGCGTGGCCATGTCATTGTGCGCATGCGTGTGACTCCAGTGTCAGACGTGTTTAAGTTTTTGAGCTCCTTTTAATATTGCCAATGCAGCTCCTTTGAAAATTCATTAAAGTGCTCCGACCCCTCTGCCATCTGTGCGAGCGAGAGGGAGAGAGCCGTGCGAGGGAAGCAGCTGGGGAGAACGGGAAGATGAAAATTCTGACACGGGCAAAAGCATGCGGGCAAGCCCCCGGACACAGAATGAAGAGCCACTGATATGCCAGCTTTGAACTGCTATTTATTTATTCCAAGACCTTATCTAAAGGCTGGATTCAAATTTAGATTCAGAGATAAAGACTGCTAGGCGGGGTCACATTTTGCTCTGGATAAAATTTGAAAGACAAATGGCAAATGTTGCGTAACCATGATGCTAATAAAATAATAAAAAAAAACAGAAAAAACAATCCCTTAGAGGTCTAATTAAAAATGCTACACACAATGCTTAGTGTCAAGCTAAAACGCAATTAACTCCACAATTACATATAGTATATTACCAGAGGAAGAGGGCTGCCCGATTATACTCATAAATCTCCATTGCTGATGTAAATTGCGTATACGAACAAACATAGCCGAGCCAGATCATCATCATACGCTGGAGTTTAATGACTTTACACACATTCAGAACCTTTATGCCTCCACGTCCGACAATTAGCCTGATTTGAGCGTCAATTTAATTCACCAGGACAACTCGTTATCCGTGTGACTCCTCCATAACTACTGACAATCACTGCAGCGAAGCACCTGATTAACAATGTTGCTGGAGCACTTCTTCGGGGCTATCTTGAGCTACTGTCATTTTCATGCCAGTTACTTCTCACAATAAAGCAATATCAGTTGCAGTGTTTATGCCCTGTAATCACTTTCTCCTACACCTGATCTCCTCTTCATAAACTCAGCGCGCCAACATTATTGCTGTTATAGTCGGAAATATGGAGCTATGTATTATGCATTAACGACGATCCCCCGGAGGGAAAGTACACACACTTTGATGACACACACACACACACACACACTTGCTCACATTCATAGACGAATGTCTGTAGGTATACTGTAAATGCATGCCAAAGTGTGAACACATTTCCTTGCTTTGTCTCTTTCTTTTTATCACATCTCCACACATTCACACACACACACGCACACTGCAACATATGCCTCAAAGCATTGGGGTGTAATGGAGGCTGCCTGCACTTTGCCTTGTCGCTCCTTTTCTGACACTAATCAACACCTCTCCTGCTATTAAAAATACCTCTCCATGCCTTTTGATCTGCTAACTATCTCATTTACATGACTGGCGCCCAGCAACACGGCCCGAAGTTGGGGAGGTGTGACGACGGAAGGTGGAGAGGAGAGGAAAGGCTGATGGGGGTGAGAAGAAAGAAAGGAGGAGAGGGAAAAATAGTTCAGAAAGTAGACAACAGCTGCTCGAGGAGCAAAAGATCATGCACATATGTATACTTTTATTAAGGATTTGACATTTTGATGTGTGAAGCTATGATTTAAAATAGTTTGGTGCAAAACCATTCATATTTTCAACTAAATGCTAAAAATAACGCAGCTAGAATGAGAGTACGATTCTGAGTTGGTGGGGAAAAACACCGGAACCTTTGCCTCCTTTTCCCTCCACCTTTCCTCTCCTCCTCGCACTACTCCCTCCTCTCTGTCTCCTCTTGGCTGACTTTGTGTAGCGCCATGGGGCTTCCAGTGAGCCTGAGCCTCTTTGGCAAGACCTGTGAGCCTGGATGGCATTGAAGAGGCTGGGATGGTGCATCCAGACGATGGGTGTAGTTGGGCAGGAACGCAGGGAACAGGATGGTGAAGAGAGAGAAGTAGTCGGCAAATGAGGGAAAGTGGGGTAAAAAGATAGGGAAGTTGTGGGAACCATTGTAGGTGGTTTCAATCATTCTGATGCCATCTGTCCCACTCTATTTTTCACACTGACAGTGGATATTTTCCCTGGTGAGACGAGAGGAGTCTGTGTGAAAGTGTGTGGACGACAATGAGAGAGAGTGGAGGACGGAATACTATAGGGACAGAGCACAGCATGTTTTTCTCTAACATATTGTACATCTGAACTGTTTAACCCAGGTGGCTGTTTGCATGTATTTGAGCAACATGTTCTCACTACCAACTCGTCAAATACAGCAGCTTTGTCAATGGAACTATGCATCGAACTATGATATTCAAGTCCTCTAGTGCTAGTTTGGGATGTTTCAGTTTCTGTATCAATTTCCTTTGTTACATTCATAGTGTCTTTTCCAAAAAACATCTGTGTTCACAGGAAACGTAGGTTTCGGCACCGATACTATTTTGTCAGGTTACGAAAAAAGACCGTCTTTGGGTACAAATAAGTATGTTTGCTACATAACTAGTATGTTACTTAACATGATGACTTCTAGGGGACATGAACATCATTTTCCTAGGTGAAAGTCCTGTGTTTGTTTGACCCAACTGTACATAGACTTACTCACTCTTTTTACTACATCAGCTTTCTAAACACCTAATATTGCTGCAGATGGGTTTACATTCAAGTTCGTTGATCTTGTGCGTTGGTGTCCAGCCCAATAACCAGCAGAAATGTGCGGCATTAGACGACTCTGCAAGGCACGAATATGTTACATTTATACATTTATATTTCATACATATATCAATGTTTCTAAAGTGATTCTGATTACATGTATATGAGCTGACTTTGTCAACTGTAGCACCAAAAATGGGTATCTTGAGTCAAGACATGATCATTCCCTAACCATAACCAAATTTTTAGTGCCTAAAATAACCACAGAATTGTTAAAACATAAGGAAATTTAAATTTTAAACATATCCGATAGGTAATAACATTCAAATGCTGCAGAAACATACAATGCCAATAATTACTCTGGCAGTTGGGTTGCAATGTCAGATACCAAAGGCCACTGACCAAGCTACATATTTGATGTCCTTGAAATAAGAGCAATTTAGTTGGGCTGCAACTAATGATAATTTTCAGTATTAATCTGTTAAATATTATCCATTTATTATTTTCCTTTCATGGTAAAGTCCATTAAAAAGCAAACAATGCCCTCACAATTCCTCAAAGCTTAAAGCGGCTGCTGAATTATTTTCCAAAACCCAACAAGATCAAGCACACCTGCTAATGTCAGCATGCTAACACACTCACAGTTACAATGGTGTTTTCCATGTTTACATAGCGGCTAGTTAGCACTTAACAAAAGTACAGCTGAGGCTCATGGTACTTCCATTAGTTCTTTAGTTTTTGGTCATAAACATGATGAATAAAAATTCAGACATGATGATGGCACTAGATGAATACCTGAAATTATTGAAATTCATCCTGGGGTGTGGGGTGTACCAAATTTGAATGTCTGTACCAAATTTGCAATATACGCAAAAGGTGTTGAGGCATTTCAACTCTACACAAATTTCAACGTTATGGTGCTGCCAGAGGGAGCATCTGGGGATCACCTCTAAGGGACCATGACTGGTAAGTGGTAGATCGGCATAGCCATCCCCAAGGCATGCTGCTAGCGAGGCTAACACTGTTGGAAAACAGAAATGTAGTAAATTCTCATACTTGGAGAGCTGGTTGTTCTTAGCATATCTCCTCGATAAACAGGTTAGATGATTATTAAATTATCAGAATTGATACATTATATGTCATATCAAAATAGTACTTGCTTGTGCTCATGCATTGTGTGTGTAAGTGTGTGTGTGTGCTAAGTCTGTCAAGTCCCCAGTGTGACTTGGCTTCACTGACTCTCCTTCACTCTTGAGATGCATTCCACCTGGTGTCATCTCTCTGGCTGGGCGCTGGTACCCACCCACATCCTCGGGGCATTTAACTCATGGTACCTCTCTGCTTAAACATGCATGAAGTTATAACAGTGCTCCCCTCCACCTCCCAGCTCTGACTGCTATCTCATTTGCTCTTTCAACTGGATCTTTCTCAGTCGCTTTTTGCCTTTGTCTCTTTATGAGCTCAGCTTGACTTTTTTTCTCCTCCTCCTCCCCCTCCTCTTTCCCCCTTCATTACTTATCCTGCATCACTAGCATCTCTCTTTCTCTATATACATCTCCGTTTCTCCCTCCTGGATAAAAGCCAGCACTGAAAAGGCCTCTTCATGTCACCCCGGTTGCTTATATAAAAATCCAGCTCTTCAAGATAAAAGGCTACTGAAAATAATACCAGCATTAGGGTTTCCTATTTCACAGCGTTTCAGTTCTGAGGGGTCAGTGAATGTGGCTGATGTGGAATATTGAATATGAAGATGGGGAAGCGCCATAGTGTTTTTTCAGCATGTTTGCTCAGTAAACGCGGTGTTATTGGATCTACAAGGCTGCTATAGCGGTTCAGGGAAAAGGCCACCGCCGGCTTACACTGCACCTCAAAAAGAAATCGGGGGGAAAAATGGAGCAAAATTCAGCGGAATGTAAAGAGGGATTTGTGCCGAATAACAGAATAGACAGCAGAGGTTTGCCGCCCAAAAACAGAATGCTGACATATCATTGGAGATATTCATCACAGATGGTGCTGGATGGAAATTGAGGGGATCACAAAGTCATTAGGATTCATCCTCCGGCCTTCCATTCCAATTTTAATGGGCAAACCATCCAGTAATTGTTAACACATTTCACTAAAACTAAAAATATAACCTCATAATCTGGGTGTTTAGGGGCTGCATGGACAAAATGTCATTGCAATCTCTTCAGCCATTGTTGAGATTTTCAATCTGGATCAAAGCAGCTGATCACATATCTACAATGCCATCCCTAGAGCTGCACCGCTTACCTGTTATCGTGCTAACTATTCCTAATCCAACACTGAGTCAGACATCACCTCTACTCTTACTTCTAAAATTTCACCAAACATCCAGCCATGGCGTCAATAGTTAAAGTACTTCGACCTTCCAATTTGCCGCACGCTCAGAAAGGTAAACAACAAGGCTGCTTCAGGCTTGGAGGCAGACTGCTGGGACCCAATTCAACCTAATAGTCTAATTAAAGCCATTGATTGCTTATTTTAGCACACATGAGCAGTGGACGGCTAACAACCACCCACAGGACTGGTAATTAACATAAATTTGGAGGTATAGTTAACTCAGTCACCGTTTCTCCCACCTCATTTGCTGCGCGCTGGTATTGTTTTTCTATCGACACTCTTTGCTTGTGTGACCTTTCCGCGTTGTTCCTATTGTGTTGCATGCGCTGCCGCTCTCCTGTGACCGTCACTATCACTCCAGAGCATCTGTGTTCAATCAGCATTCAAATCTCCGTCCATTTTTTTTCTAACACACACAATGGTTCTGATGATTTGGGAGGACTAGCTGGGAGACCGGGCTTTGCTGAATACCTCTGTGAGAGCTGTCTGGATTTGATGGCCCCCAGCGAGATCCATTGTCAAGATCACAAAAAGTCAGACATTTTACCTCTTCAGGCTCTCTGAGGCATGATTTTATATCCCGCTGTTTGTGAGTTGTGACTCTTGAACTTACTGAAGGGGAACCATATTTAATGAATACTGGTTCTCCAAAGAAGGCGAATAGGTTTTTTGAAGTGAATTATGTGTTTATAAATAAGGTATGCTCCGATAGAGGACAGCACCTGTCTTGTGACAATATATGTGTGAGGGCTTTTGTCCTACAATGCTGGTTTTATCTTTTACAATGGATAGCAAGGGGGCATATGATAACAACATAATGATAATTGATTGCTTGTGTTATATAAAAAAGACCAAGCAATCATGCTTAAGTACATTTTTTTGGTTTTTACCTACTTACTGAAGACAAATGAAAAGTAAAGAGAGTGAAGCAATTGCTAAGGGCAAGGAAAAAATACAGTATTATGCTGTCATAATCTAGCGTGGGCACACACGGCATAAGGAGAAGGGACTTAACCAGTCGGGTATCTCAGTGGACAGGAGGGTAGATTAATTTGAATGATGCAGCAAATGGATCCTCTAAAACTGAGTTAAGCACTAACAATAAGGAATCAAAGGTTAAGCCTCTGCAAAAAATAATAATAAACAAAAGAGAGAATATAAATTGTGAATTTGATCACAAGACAATGAAATTTAGTGACAGAGGTCAAGAGGATTGTTGCGGCACAATGTGGGCTGACAGTGCTGTCATGGAAATTGGCAAGGACACAACTGGTTTTCATAGCACTTTGAGTGCAGAATAAAAAGCTGAGTGATTTATAATACAATGAGAAATAGTCGAAGAAAACTGAATTGAGAGGAAAGAAAAGTGTCTGACACTCTTTCTAAGGTTACACAGAGCTGCAGTACATTCAAAGGCCACCTAACAGAAGCCTTCATTAGTTTGTTGAATTAAGGAGAAAAATCCTTTACAATATGTAAGTAAGAAACTGCAAAGTTGTGCATACCGTAGAAAACTTTCTTTAGGACTTTATGTGACTGCTGAATACACCCAAGTGGTAACCCAATTACCAGAATAAATATGGGCATTGTTCAACCACGAATATGTTACATTTATACCTTTTATTTGTAGCAGATATGTTGAAACTTTAGAATTTTTTATGTTACAGTTTTATGTTGTGACAATGCTGCTGTTAATGTGTGGTTAGCTTTATGCACAAAAAACGCTTGGTTAAGTTCAGGGAAATAAATGTTTGGGCTTAAAATACCTGTTCTTGTTGGCACAAACATTGCTGAACAAGTCCCGAACTGTAGTTAAAACACCTGCTTTTGTCGCTAAAACATCACTGATCTTGTCCCGAACTATAAAAACACTCTGCTTTTGTTGATACAAACATCGCTAGACACATCACGATCTGTCCTTAAAAACACACACACTTCTGTCACTACAACCACCCCAATATTTCCCATGAATTGTTATTAAAAACACCTGCTTTTGATGCTCAAAACATTGCTGAACATTTCACAAATTGTTGTTAAAAAGCGCCTGCTTTTGTTGCTACATATGCCATGAACTGTCATTATAAAACAATTATTTTTGTTGCTACAAAAGCCTCAAACATGTCATGAGCTGTCATTAAAAATACCCACTTTCGACACTAAAAAATTGCTGAACATGTCCCGAACTGCAGTTAAAACACCTGCTTTTGTCGCTGAAAACATCACTGATCTTGTCCTGAACTGTAAAAACACTCTGCTTTTGTTGATACAAACATCGCTAGACACCTCATGATCTGTCCTTAAAAACACACACGCTTCTGTCACTACAAACACCCCAATATTTGCCATGAACTGTCATTAAAAACACCCACTTTTGATGCTAAAAACATTGCTGAACATTTCAGGAATTGTTGTTAAAAAACACCTGCTTTTGTTGCTACATATGCCATGAACTGTCATTATAAAACAACTATTTTTGTTGCTACAAAAGCCTCAAAACATGTCATGAGATGTCATTAAAAACACCCGCTTTCGACACTAAAAACATGTCCTGAACTGTTGTCAAAAAACACCTGCTTTTGTTGCTACAAACATTGCTGGACATGTCTCAATCTGTCCTTAAAAAACATGCTCTTTTGTCACTACAAACACTACTGAACATGTCCCAAACTGTCATTAAAAAACAACCATATTTTTGCTACAAACGTCGCTGGACATGTTCCGAACTATTATTAAAAACACTCGCATTTGTCAGTCTCCCGATGAGAAACTCATATGTATGTGGAAGCTCATATACATGTAATCTGAACTACATAATCATAATCTGAAAGACACAAATGTAACATAGAGACATGATTTGCAGAAATGTACAATGTACATTTTATTCTAGCGACTGGGCTGCAGTACATACTGTACTTCCTGACCCCTGGCTCCAAATTTGCACCATAAAAGTATGGCCACAGTGTGTGCCTTAATTTGACACAAAAAAAGGGGCAAGGGCCCATTTCTGTCCCTGCTACACAATAGATGCCTCCCAAGGCTGACATGCTGTGCAATGCACTATTGATAATTCAAACTACTTATGCAGAAAGTCCCTGTTTGGTACAGAGTATCACCTGCTGCGTATCACACAATGGATCATTTGGCAGCATCCATTACTTTCAGCTGGCCTACGAACAGGTTGAACATTGAATGCAGTTTGATTTTGCAAAATGTTTCCTACAGTAGACCAACAGCGGGCCTACACAATGCCTAATCACTTGTGTGCACCATATGAGAGAGAGGAGGAAGGTTTGTATATACTGGCAGAGAAAAGACATGTATTATGGCTGAGCCGGGCGTTAAGCTGCGTCCAGGTGTTCGCCTCTTTCCAGGTGGCCATGTAATACTCTTGCCGACCCAGATCATGGCAATCACAGAGCTGGCAGAGATGGCTCATTGCCGACACCAATGTAGCGCCCGGGTAATGTGCCAAGTTGGCAGCGACATGCCTGAAAAGCAGGCGGGCAAACAGGCAGAGAGTCTCTAACGCTACTGGAGTGGAAAGATGGTGGAGAACCTTTCATTTTCTTTTTCAGAATTCGTGAAAATGGCACAGTCTGGTGCGAGGCCTGTCTGATGTCTTTGACTTGTCTGTGTCAGGAGTAGTGGTGGTGGTGCATCATGCTCTGAGCTCTGTGTATCAGATGATGAATGTTTTATCATCTCACTTAGTGGAGCCCAATACCCCGTGCCATGCCTCCATCTTGCATTATTTTGATTTTTTCTTCCTGTTTTGGCACCGTATTTCTTGTGTTTCCTTGACACCCCCTACGAGCATATCCTTTGTCAAAGATTGTCGACACGCTATATCATATTCACTCAAAAAATCCTCAGCCAGAGAGATGATCTTTATTAGCTCAGGATGCCAGAGTTATATGCAGCCTGATTCTGGCCTGTAGTGTCTGGGCGCTGTGTGCTCCTCAGTGTAAGTAGCTTGGCTGGCAGGCAGCCACAGACAAGCACTGTGTTTCTGCTTGCCATCCTCTCATTTGACTGCATGGTAATTACCGTCTCAATGCGGTAAGAAAAAGCAGCTTTTGGTAGGAGGATTGAGAGAGAAAAGGGAAAAAATGTGAGGGTGTGTGGCTTAGCAGCTTAATGAACATGTCAGATGTATTTAAACAAATGGATTACCACATCTGTACACACTCGGCTGGATCGCGCTCGCTCCAAAACACTTAACAGTCTGTAGTGGCATGGTGAATGAGAAAGACATACTGGAGATATGCAGGGAATGGTACAGTCGAAGGAAACATAGCACTCCTGCATTTGTGCATTTAAGGGTAATCAGATGTATGCCAAATCAATTCTGGCTGTCACTCAACTATACTGCTATGACATCTACATTTATATGTCATCCTACATATAACCTCCTGCTGTTAAGATGGTGTACATATAAAATGCCAAACATTTGCATTAAATGTCAGAAAATTTAAAGCATTATAGACTAAGCCTATTCCAATGACCCTGACACTTTCTACTTGACAGTGAACTGAGATATTTCATCTTGAAATCTTTTTTTTTTTCTATCCGTAACTATGTTGCTCCCAGATTCCATTTCTTGGAGCTTTTTTGTCCTGACCTTACCTCGGCGCTCACCAGAGCTGTCCATGTCAATACATTGACTAAATGAATAATAGATGCTCTTTTGTGGCATCCTTGTGCCAAGGCGTCTTCTCTGCTTCAGAGGCTCACATGCTCTTGAAATGTGTGTTCTCTGGCAGAAAAGCTGACAAAATGTCACCGTAACATTTTTGGTGTCATATTGAGAGGTTAATGATGAGGGTTATCATTTAGAGGGCAAAAACACTAATCATTTGACCTTTTCCACCTGTCAAACTTGATGCAGAGAGGAAAAGCTCACCGTGTAAACTGCACACTCTTACACAGACCCTGTGCACTCATACATCCACATTTATTTCCATTTATGAAGCAATGTGCAAGGTGTAGATAACTTAAGAGTTATATCAGCACACTTGACACTCACTCATGAACCCTGCTCAGGCCCTAAGCGCGTGTCTCAAGCTTTGTTTGTTGCCTCAAGCCATGTTTGTAAAGAAACATTATTGCCAGTCGACTCTCATGAAATAATCCGTTCTCTGCTGGTAAGGAAATGGTGTAAATTCTCAATAACATAGCATTTGTGAAGCGGCGAAGGGCCACTTGGAAAAATATGCTGCTTTTTGGTGACTTTTCATGTTGATTCTTTTTTTTTTTTTTAATCTTTGTTAAAGTGAGAGCCGCTGTGTGACATTATGACTTCTCACTGTTATTTCATCACTTGTGTATGAACTAGAAAAGAAAGAAATATACAATACTGAATCAAAAATGTGAGCTCAACCCACTTGCTAATACAAATGTTGGCATTGTACATTTCTGCAATCCATTAAATTGTTAAATTTCTACATTTCATATGTAGTGGATATGGACAAACCTTATGTTTCAATTTTCAATTTTGAGTTGTAAAACATTATTGTGTGGATAGGTTTAGGTACAAAAACACTTGGTAAAGATTAGGAAAACATCATATGCTGGCTTAAAATATCCGGTTTGGTCGACACAATCATGGCTGGGAATGTTTGTACGTGTCGTTAAAAAATACCTAGCTTTGTGTCTACAAACATGGCTGGAAATGTCCTGACATTTTGTTAAAAATTCCCACTTTAGTTGCCAAAAACATGGCTGGAAATATCCCTATGTGTCGTTAAAAAATACCCAGTTTTGTTGGCACAAACACAGCTAGAAATGTCCCAAACTATTGTTAAAAAGAATGGTGTTGTTGCCACAAATGTCCTAACATCTTGTTAAAAATACTAGTTTGATTACCACAAACATGGGTGTAAAAGTCCCAATGTGTCCTCTAATATTCCCAGTTTGGTCACCACAAACACAGCTGGAAATGTCCTTGCATGTCAATAAAAATTCCCAGTTTGGTTGACACAAACATGGCTGGAAATGTGCTTGCATGTCAATAAAAAGTACCTTGTTTTATTGCCACAAATACAGGTAGAAATGTCCTGACCTGTCCTTTATAAGAAAAAAAAAGGTCTTGTCACCAGAAGCACAGCTGGGAATGTTTCTAAGAGTCATTAAAAAATATGCTTTTTTGTCACCATAGACATGCCTGAAAATGTCCCAGCGTGTCAATAAAAATTCCCGGTTTGGTCACCATAAACATGGCTTGAAATGCCCCTATGAATCATTAAAAGTAACTGGTTTTGTTGCCACAAACATGGCAGGAAATGTCCCGATGTGTCAATAATAATACCCAGTTTGGCTGCCACAAACACAGCTGGCATTGTCCCAATGTGTCTGGAAAAAAATAACCATTTTGTTGCCCCAAACATGCCAGGAAATGTGCCAATGCGTCATTAAAAAATACCTGATTTTGTTGCCACTAACACAGCTGGAAGTGTCCTGGTGTGTCTCAAACTGTGGCTTGCTGCTGTTTGCTGCTTTACAGCTGTCTCGCCTGGGTCTCATGCCATCCACAATCACCCTCCTCTTAATGAGAAACTCAGCTAATATACATGTAATTTGAGTTATATCATTTTAGAAATGTTGATATGATATGTATGAAAGCTGAAAAGTAATATGTCTGTTGTTTACAACACCAACAATTTATTTTGGCAACTGGGCTGATGAGCTGAAATGGAAATTTAATCAGACATATTGTTAGTTCAGACTATCCTGCTGTAAAAATTCATCATTGCATCCTACCTAAATTATGTCCAACACTGACGTCTGCACATGTGTGGTGTGGTTCGCTGTGTAACTTTTTGCTGTGATTCTAACGGACGTGACTCACTTGTGTTAGATGCATTAGAGCAAGATGGTCCTGACTAATCACTGCATCATGGAGTGGTGGCGAGTTGGAGTGCCAGTTCAGTGCACAGGGGATGGTAGCCTTTACCCAGAAGAGATAGCCCAATTAAACTGACCAATTGGAATTGAGTGAGCCTGGTTGTCTACCTGTTGTGGAGGTTAGAAAATGCCACTTCTACTCATTGCTCATTCTGGACGATACGAGACCCATTATTCTTGCAGTCATTACTAAGCAAAATGTCAATAGCTTATTAGAGAGAGAGAGAGAGACATGGTAAGAGAGATGGATGGAGGAGAGAGGGAACAAGAAGGGAGGAGGAGGAAAGAAGGAACCATGAAAAGAAAACAGAATACAGAATTTGTCACTCAACGGTAACAAAACAAACACTCATGCAGGTCAAGGCTTAGTGTTTCAGCTTACATGTGACAACAATGGATGCTCAGTTCCATGTTTGCGCTGTCATTTCTTGTTAATGGTTTGATAATGTGCCAACACCCACATCATTCTGAGCTTTTCCCACCTTCATCTCTCTCTCTAACTAACTCGTGCATTCAACTGAAAAGCTGTCAGAGGCTCATGAAGCATCTCTCCTGAGTCCAGCTGCATGAACATTAAGAAACATCATTCTTCAGCGTCCTCTCTTTTCTCTCTTTCCTTTCTTTCCTTCACTCCTGCTCTTTTGCTCCTCTGTCTGTTCCTCTCTCAGCATTGTACAAATGTTTCTCTTGTCTAAGGAACCGTTCCATATGTTTGCAATCACTCTGGCTCCCTTGCCTGCACAGATCATTTAGCAGGCTCCCTCATACATTTCAATTAGGCCCACCTAGCGCAGCCACAGACATGGGAAAGCAATATTGATTTCTTGATATCCTGTGCGTGGGTCGGACCAAATTAACGCTTGTACTGGGGAATATGATAGATCCATAACAATTCACTTGTGTTTGTTACCATATGTGTGATATGCTGGTCTTGTTAGTATACAGAGAATTGTCAAGTATTTAACTAATTAAAAGCCATATTCATGACAGCTGTCCCTGGTGCACTCTCAGTATGAACAACTCACAAGGCTTAATAATTATTTGGTGAGCATTTAAAGGCATGGCTCTGACTTCTAAGGGTTCCTATCAAAAAAGAGCTATATAAAAACCCTTTATTTTGCCTTGAGAAGCGAAAGGAAAGTGAAAGATGTCTGGCAAGACATAGCAGGGAGCCTTAATGTTTCAAAGTAATATAGCCATTTACCAAACGTTGCCTGCATCCTAAAATGTACTTATTATTCAATTACAAGCAGCTTTTTAAAGATAGCTGGCTGGCTGGAGTGCGGTTGCTTGGGGGAGCAGCCGCTGCCTGGTAGCTGTCAGTCACTCTCTGCCACCTCATCCATTCTCTTGACACTCCACTGGAGCCCAGAGAGAATGATCAGTCAAAGTTCGGGAGACAGGGACGCCACATCAAAGAGCTGATGAGACTTTGGAATCTTGGGACGCTGTATAAAGTTGAATTGTACATCTCACAATGGTTGCAGTGGCTGCTCAGCTTCTTAAATACATGTTTAAGATACTTGAACTTTACTCGAGGACATTCAATTTATGCTACTTTGTACTTATTTTGGAAGGAAATCTACATTTGTTCAGCACGTTTTTCGTCCATGTTTGTTGTTTTCTTGTGCTGCACTAGAATTGCCCTCCAAGGACCATAATGATTTACTGAATTGAATCAAACTACATTTCACTTATTTGTCAGTTGAATACTAGTAGGGCTGCCCCGTAATAGTCAAGCAAACATTAGTCAACCAGAAAAGTCATCAGTCGGCAAGATTTCATTCGTTGCTTAGTCACAGAAGAAAAAGAAAAATTAAACAGCCGTGAAACTCTATTAGGAGCTGTGAGTTGTCAAAACAAATCAAAAGCTATATGACTGAACCATGTGGGGGTTTCATTTGAAAGGACAGACACAGGAAGTGGCCACACTCAGCAGTCAGACAGGAGTCAGCTAACATATTCAGTCTGATAAATACGGAAAAGTTGATCATGTTAGTGCAGGGCTACCCAGAGCTTTACATCTCTCCCATGGGCGATAGGCGTACACACTTAAAAACAGCGCCTGTGAGAATATTGGTGCTGCCCTCAGGATTTCAGGTAAATAGGCTATACAATGCTTGTTAAGGTTGTTTAGCAACCTCAGACACAACCTGCCCTTGCGCTCTTGAAAGCTGGCACAAAAAAGACACAAGAGTAGCACCCAACCTTGGGTTTTTCACATGGTTAAAGACGCATGTGTGCGGCCTCTAATTTACAGGGCTGGTACCTGCGGTTATTACACAGGCTAGTTAATAACATGTCATTAACAGGCGACTTGCTCAGTGTGTGACGTGCACTTGTAGATAAAATATAGGCCTATATTAATGACGGTTCATTAGTACGGTTTTGTATCTCTCTGTAATGTAGCACAGTGTTAACGTTAATGTTACTGATACTATTCTTTCAAGACTTTGAACTCAAACCATTGTGTTGCCCCGCCCAAAATATATGATTTAATAATTAAATTAATATTTTAAACATGCGTGCGACAAGTCAACTAATGGCCCAAAATGATGACTATTAGTTGACTAGGAAAATTCTGAGTGGGTGGCAGCCCTAGGTACTAGTTTGATTAGTAAGATTAAAATTTAACATGCAGAATGTAAAGATTCATTCATAAAATATGATGACTGACAGTACAGTTAACTACCCGACAATATTAACAGCAATTCTTCCATCAGTAGCTACACAGGTATGTAAATAAGTTGCTATATATGTATGTATGCCTACATTTTCATGTTGGGAGAGAATTTAACCCCCACCCACCACCCCTTTCCCCCTTTATACAGATGATAACAGATGATAAGCGCTATAACACGCTTTACTGAACACATCTAACCTGTGTTTGACCCTATTCGCTTGAGACTGCTGTCACAGATTAATCCCTGAGCATCACTGTTCACAGAGACTTAGGTGTGCAACTGTAATTCCATTCACATCAACGCACACACAGCAGCATTGCATAGAAAAAACACCCACAAAATTACATTAAGTAAATTTATGCTAAATAAAGTTCAATTTAATTTTCAGTTCAGTTACTCTCTCACAAGCGCAAAAGCTCATAAATAAACATCAATAATATTAATACAAAAAAACAAAATTGGGTCGTGGCTGAACCATATGAGGCTGTCTGGCCGTTTCTTTTACCAACATAGAATTCATTTTAATGTCTCCAATATCTTAAGACATCCCACCCAGACTGCCCTCCAGGTTTCATCACATGAAAGCCTCGCTGGGCTCGGTGAACTCATTTTGCATACAGATAATATCAAGAAAAAGTATTAGGGAATATATTATCATGAACATAAGACTTTAAATATTCTGTCTCCTTGTTGCCATTTTAAGAAAACTACAAACTCCTCTGTAAACAAAGTAAATCCTCTTTAGGATATAATTCATCCATTCTCTGATTTCCACTCTATTACTTAGTAACTCAAATGATTGGTCCATAAAAGTTCAATAAGGATGATTTAGCGTTACACCAGCATTTAATTCTGTTATGGAGGCCATCTGCGGCTAATGCTGACTAATTGTTTCAGTCAAGTAGATGCCATGGCTTTGCCCTCTTATAAAGATACATGTCCAGCCTTGTGGTTTATCGCTACGCATGGGTCGGGTCTAGGGGAGGGGAGGGAGCACACGTAGTCTGACATTTCTAGTAATTATCTTTATGAAGATGGGAGGCCTCTCAATTAGAGTGGCGTTTGATTAAAACTAATGGCTCTCCCTCCCGGGCCGGTGAGCCAGCTGACAGGGACAGCATCAAGTTCCCCTTTGGCTTGTGCGGGACACTGGGTGACTTTAAAGCAGCAGCAAGGAGCTTTTCACTGGTTTTGAAACAGTCTCAATTTAATAGTGATGCCTTTATATAACCTACATAAGCAAACAAGGCTATCAGAGAGAAGATTGGGTATTTCTATAGAGTTATTTTTTAGGCCTATTGTGGGATTTGCAGGATTCAAACCGATCATGAATTTTCCCTCCTTCTGATATACACTGCGGGATGAGGTTTTGCAGCAATATATGAATTAATGTTGGTGGCTGAAACCAAGTCTACTCTGTTTCACCGTTGTCATATTGTTACCACTCTTACATAGCCACAAATAAATACATTACCTCATCGTTGTGCATCCTGCAGATAGCTGTGGTTAAATATATTAATAGATTGTATTTAAAATACGTTTCACTACACTAGAAATCTTAAACCACATGAGCTGCAGCATTTTTAAGGACATTATTGTCTCAACCACAACTATAGTTCCAAGTTCATCTAAAAAACACACCTTTCTCTATCTTTCACATGTACACACAAGACACTCTCGCTCGGAGGCTGTGTCGTGCCTCCCTGTGTAATGACAATCTTAATGGAAAACAAAACTGGCTCTCTGGGGAGTGTGATGGTCAGGCTGGCCATTACAGAGTCACTCAATAGCAGCTGATTGACTCGCTCCCCTGCTCGGTTATAAGCCTGTTAAGCTGCTACTCAGCGTCAAAGCGCTGCTCTGGGCACTCTCAGTAACGCTGGTCCTTGCCTTTATAGGACACTGGATAAAGTGCTTACCCTGATTTAGTAAAACCAAATAGCTGAAGACCTCATTTGTGATTGGTGGGGATATATATTCAATCAGAGAGGAGAAAGCCCATCAGCATCAAGGAGTGGTGGGGAAACTCAGGTAGGGGTTCAGATAGGAGGTTTGTCATCATATAGGATGGGTACCAACTGAATGGAAAGTTGGTGCCAGATGCTGACGGTGGTGTTGCAGCATATTGTAATCTCTCAGTGGTTGGGAAGTTTGTTACCTTGCTACTTTCTACTTCTGTTCCACTAGAGCTCAAGTTTGTACTCTTCATTCCACCACATTTACCTTAGAGAGAAACCAAGGCAACGATTTTACATTAAAAAAAGATTACAAAGATAGTAAAAGAAAATACAAAGATTATAAAATATTAAACCAGTCCCTTCCAACCTTTGCAGTGCTAGTTAGAGCCCTATCCCCTTGTCACATTTCAGATGTCTGAGCAGTTTTGCCAAAGACACATTTTCTTCTCTAATCTTCGCCAATATACACTGCTAAAAAAAATAAGGGAACACTTATTCGTCACAGTGTACTTTGAATGCAGCCCTCAGCTAGTTGATGATTTTGGTTTCCACAGACTTTTGAGCAGTGTACTTAAAATATTTTCCTTTTATTCTACTTTCCTACCAAAATAATCATCTAACAACCAATCATACATACATTTTACATACATTTTATAGAACACTTTGCAGATGATGTCGCTGTATTTTTACTTAAGTAGGATTTAAAAGGACTATTGCTTTTAATTGGGTATTTTTACCTTGATGTATAGGTGCTTTTACTTAAATAACAGCTCTGAGTAATTCTTCAACCACTAGCTATTCTGAAAAACAAGATTATTTCTATTAATGACAAACCATGACTTTGGCACCACCCTTTTTCTCTGTATTTAAGTAGCCTGCAAAGTCATATGTGCGAGTAATATAGGTGAAAATCTCATCTCAAAAATCTCCACACCCTAATATGTTAATGTCTAACTACCTCTTTAGTAAGTAAAATAAATATTTCAAGCACCACTACAGCATTACACTACATATTATTGCAGCACAGTTCCCTAAAATAATGAGCCATGATGACACATTATTAATGTGAACGCTCAAGTACTTTTTTGGCAGGCTTTTCCCATCAAACGTATTTGATTACTATGTATGAAGCACACTCAGTAGCCACTGTAGTGGGCACACGTGACTAGAACGAGAGGCTCAGTTCTTTGAGATCCAGTGTGTGTGCAAAGCCTTACTGAGTGGAGGTTTGGAGATTATAGAAGCTTGTGTTAGCTGAACTCACTGCCACGTCCCTGAAACCATCTTGAGAGCGTCACATGGTCCGCTGTCGTGCTGGAAGGACAGCGTGTGAACATGAAGGGCCTCACCTTTTCAGCAACAATGCTTAGATACAGTGTGGCTTTACAATGTCCCTCAGTTTGTATTGAGGGGTCTAGTATGTGTCAAGGTAACACTCCTGCAGCATTACACCACCATTTACTGAGAGAACACAGGATGAATCCATGCACTGATGCTGTGTTTTTGAACCTGTTTTGGTGATGTATGTCAGTATAGTGTTATGCATCTATAGGTCACCCACTCAAAGGTTTGATAAGTAGGGAGATGTTTGCTATGGCACTGGGTTATTATTTGCATGCTTGTGGCCTTGCTGTTAGCTTCTGGCCTTTCTTCTCTGACATATCTTTGTGACAAGTTGTTTTTTTCTCCACAAAAAAAAACTGCTGACTGCATGTTTTTTTTTTTGTTAAAAACACCCTTCTCCAGTAACTCTAGACAACATAGTGTTTGAAAATCCCAGTACAGCAGCTGTTCCTGCAGTACTGGAACCACTTTGTCACAGCATCAACATTCAAATCATATTAAAAGTCAGTTAAGTTACGTTTCTTGTTAATGTTTGGTTAAAAGTAACTGAATTTCTGTTTGTGACTTTGCATGCTTTTTGTACAGAGGCAAGGACATGATTTGCTGTTTGGAGGACCCTGCCTGTTTGTGTTAACAAGCACGTACAGTACCCTAACAAAATGGTTGTGTATACACTGAATGCACAGCATAAAATGATTCCCTACCTGATTCAGACACATACGCTGACACAAGAGCCTGTTCAAATGTGATTTAGTGAAAAGTAGTAGCCCTAATGTGCACCCACAAACATCCAGGCACACACACAGAGAGACAAACCGGCACACACACTCTTTCATCCCTTTCTCCATTTCCCCTGTTCCTTCTACCTCAGGGAATCTGATCACCTCCTGATGTGAGGCTTAGAAACAGTAATGCAATAGACAGTCAACTTATATTTCCCCAGCGAGACAGCCGCAGCTAAAACTTCATATTCTTCAGCGGCCACACGGCTGAGGGAGGAGATGGCTGCAGGACATCAAGAGGAAGAGTCAAGGAGACAGATGGGAGGATAGATAGATAAATGGATATATACATAGAGACATATACCCATGCCATTCTTCAGTATTCCAGGTTGAACTCGCTAGCAGATGCCAAAGTAGGATGGTTCATTTATAGGAGTGAAGGAAGGCTAAAGATTGGGATTGAGGGCTCTAAAGTAGAAGCAATCAATACCACGGACCTCTCTCACTTGCTGACTGTCAGGCTAGCCTGACGGGCTGAACCGGCTAATGACACCTAATCATATCAGTGGGAGGAAACTCTAACCACCGAGCTTGCCCTAAAATGGTGCATCCCATCAGTCTGGCAAGGAGGAAAGCGAAAAAAGAGAAAAGAGTGAGGAGAGGGCGAGACAGAGAGATAAGGAGGGAGAGGAATAGAGACAAGAAACTCCAGCTGAAGCGTTTGTGAATAGATGAAACAGGCAGACAAACATATTGGCTGTGTTTACACGCACACAGGAAAGCAAAGGAGGACACACAGAGTCACAGATGTGCTGCAGCCTACACCGTCCAGCAATATTGCACAGAAAAGGCCAGCAAATGAATAATTACACTTCAGTGTGGTGTCTGGAGACAATGCAATGCCTTATATTGGCCACTTGGAGGCCATTACACTAACACTGAGAGTGAGTGAGTGAATGAGTAAAAGACCTGAAGCATATTTATTCATATGATTAGTTAAGAAGTATTTAACCACGACGACAATGTCAGTAGCGTCCTTGCCAGAATACAAACAAACAACATAAGGTAGATATACACAACATCCCCCGATATTAAACAGAAATATGATTACCAAGTAATAAAAACAATTCAAATTGCATCTTAAAGCAGCCCAAGAGTGGTCTAAAAACATAAGGAAATAAAAAAGACCAATTAACACATTAACTCAAATGAGACTGAGATTACAAAATGCCCCAAAAACATCAGCAGCCAGAAAACATTTTAAAGTTTGAATCTAGCTGAGCCGTGCAGAGGGACCACCACAGTTAAAAGTCCATTTAGTTCGGTGAGACTTTGGGAACTGTTAATCAAAGTGTTTCTTGAGAATAAACACCATATCTGTTTACACATTTTTGTTCTACAACAATTTCAATGGTTGATTAAGTCAGGTATGATGCAAATATGTTAACATTGCTGGTCCCAGCTTCGTAAATGTGAGGATTTGTTGCTTTTTCTCAGCTTCGTCATTGACATTTGAAGTGTGTTGGACAAAAAGGACTGATTTGAATATGTTCCCTTGACTCTAGGATCTTGTGATGTGCATTTTTTTAGAGGAACCATTCATCAAAAAAGCTAAATTGTTACTACAGTATCTCATAATCAATGGCAGCAGCTGTACTCGGAATCACATGGAGGACATTCTAATAGGCGAGTCTGTATCCTCAGTCCAGCCGCACTTGTCTGCTGTGTGGTTTCATTGGTTTGAGCATCTCTAAGGTTATTTGCACTCAATATCTTGATGGCACTTCATCATCTCTGGACTGACTCATTCCACTGACACACAAACAAAGAGGGAACATCCACACGCTGGTCCGCTATGTGCGTGCCTGCCCATGCATACACACACACAGCTAGTGGAAAGATGCACAAATCAGATAGAGAACAAAAGTGACATTAAGGAATTATTAAAGAAATAAACAAAAACAAAACCCACATACAGAAACGCTGCTCTGTGAGTGCAAACTGATACACAGTACACATTTCACTCTGAGCGCGCTGACAAAGAGGGAATAAAACTGATTCATAGTAGGGGGCGACAGAGAAACTAAATATAAGAGCTCAGATTATCCAATGAGAGGAAGTAGTGTGTACACGTGCGCCTGCGTGTGCACTTGAAATCGTGCGTGCTTGTGTGAGTTTCAACAAAGCCCGATAGTGAGAAGAAGAGAGAAATGCCATCTGAGCCAGAAGCGTGGGAGGCAAGGCATCACATAATACTTGAGGAAATGCATTGGCAACAAAGAGGAACCAGGTGTAATACACTCATGAATAAATATGCTGAGGGCTGGAATTGATCATTAGTGCTGTCTGGGGGAGGGAAAAGAAAAACAAGGATGAATAGAGGCCCTGCAATTTGATAAGTGGAATCGAAGCATGGAAAGATCCTTAAGAGACGCTTTCTATTGTCAGTGATGACACTTGGCTAGTTTTTGGCTGTGTCGTCTAATTACTGCCTTTCTTGCTCTATTTAAGTACTTTTCCACCAAAAAACAAGCCACTGTTTTTGCTTAAAGTCATAATTGGATTTTGCCTGCGTATATCTCTTCTATTCTCTGCCTCAGATTTGTCATGTCATACATTATGATGACGCAATTCACAAAAGGTAAAACACGAGCCCTTTCTCTGGAATATATCAGAGTGCACCGACTATACTTTGTTTCCTGCTGTTCTAAAAGCGAGCTGGACATACAGTATGCTCCTGGGCTCTTGTCTCATAGTGTGATGTAAGGCCAGGGAACAAAAGGTTGTCTTCCTTGCCTGTGCTGAGGAGTGGAGCAGCACGGTGCTTAATTGGTGCTCTGATCAGAGAGGGATCTGGGCTGAGGGACCAGCAGCTCCCAGCAACACCGTCATCCTGGGAACGCCAGGGTGTTGCTCCTGTCTGTCTTGATTAACGACCTCTCCCTTTGACCCCTCCCATGAGTCCTGACAAGCACCTCGCTGGAGCAGGCGCAAGCACAAATACAAAGTGCATACACTCACAAAAGCACAAAAAAAATAGCTTGTATGTTGGAATAGACATACATGCAGTCATGTGGCTGGGTTTAATGAGTAGAGTCTGTTTGAATCAAAAGGGAGGGCAAACTTTATTGGCCACTGCTGACAGCACAAACACATGCACACTCTCGTTTACATTCATCATCCAGCGATGGCCACTCAAATTAAATATAGATGACCTGAAGTGCACCTGTTGTTAGGCATTTGTGGGAAAGTGAAACAAGCAGGCGCGCTGCATATTCCCCATGCAGCCTCATTTTGGCGTCGGTCAGCACCATTTCTGTGTGCTGTTATTTAATCTCAGGCTCCAGTAATAAATCTGATTCCTTCACGCTGACGGCCTCTGCTTGTAGTTTGGGCGCCAGTGAGCACGAGGCAATATGCGAATCAGAAAGTAAGAGAGCTCTCTTTGGAGCAATCAAGGGACCCGCGATGGAACGTGGAAGCGGTAATTGCACTGGAGGCGTCGCATTGACATTCAGTCCACTTCCTGTCTACGTGGTATCCCCGAAGTCTTCAGGGAATCTTAAAGTTTTATTTTATCTCATCCCTTCCTTAAATTATACTACCTATATACTTTAAAATGCACTTGTGCCATTAGTGGACTGTATCTTTATGCCAGTGTGTGCATATTGTGTATGTGTGGAAAGCTATATGTTTCCATGGAGCCCAGTTGCCAGAAGAAAATGTTGGCTCTGTATGTGTCTGCAAACTAAAGATTTTTTCATCATATCAACATTTCTAAAGTGGCGTAAATTTTATTACATGTCTTTGAACTGACTCTGTCATCAGGAGGTGGAGGGAATGGTGAATGGAGCAAGACACAGGTGAGACATTCCTTGTCGTGTCTGTGGGGACAAGACCAGTTATTTTTTAACATCATGTAGGCACATTTCCAGCTGAGGTGTTTGTGTCAACAAAACAAGGTATTTTTTTAACAACACAGGACATTTCAGGCTTTTGGTGGCGACAAAAGCTGGGATTTTTTTAATGACACATGTAGGCATTTTCAGCCTTAACAGCAGACCTCTGGATGTCTCCAGTCATGTTCATAGTGGCAAAAGGTGAGATTTTCTAAGGAGATGTCGGGGCATTTTCCGCAATGTTTTTGGTGACAAAATCTGGCATTTTTAACGAGACGTCAAGAAATTTCAAGTTGTGATTTGGTGAGAAATCTTTAATGAGACCTCGGGACTTTTCAGACATGTTTTTGGCAACCAAACATGGTATTTTTTAACAAGACGTTGGGACATGTCCGGGGATATTTGTCTTGACCAAACTGAGTATTTTAAGGCAGCACATGATGTTTTCCTAACCCTAACTAACTGTTTTTTGTGCCTGAAGCTAACCACATCAACCATGGCGTTATCACAACAGAAAATTGAAACATAAAGAAACATCATGTTTCGTGAAAGATACAGCCGTAATCATGGCACCAAGACCTGTTATTTTAAGCCAAAATATGATTTTTTCTTAACCATAACCAAGTGTTTTTTGTGTCTAAAGATAGCCTCACGTTACCCACAGAAAGAAGTGTAAAGCTTCATCCTATCCACTCCAATACAACATATAAATTTTACATATCCGTGGTTTTCAGAAGCGCACAATGCCAACGTTTATTCTAGCCAGTGGGTTGTCCCATGCTGTGCATGTGTTTTAAGCAAATGTGCTCCACTGTTTAAATGCAAGGAAAGACACGTTAGTTAAAGACGCTGAAGGATGGTGCGATCTCAGCAACAAACCCCTATTAGAACACAACAAACATGTTTAAACTTCCTAACAACAGAAAAGGTATTGGACATAAGAAGTCGGGACACACAGGCAGTATAGGAGAACACTCACATGGAAGCTTCTGCATTTGTCAAGAGAGACTAACATGCCACACAGCTATTAAACACACCCTCCATCAGGGTAAAGACCAAGAGCCTTCATCTATAACGGTGCATGCCAGCTCCTCCACCTCCTCCCTTCTATCCCCTCATTGCTAATTATCCAGGAGATGGATTACATCATGGGATCTAATAGAGAGAAGCGCCATTACACAAAACCACCCTCAAACACACACACGCACACACACACACACCACTCCCTATAGCCGTGACAGAATCACTCAGTTGATCTGCCCATTTAGTTTCACATTCTTATTAACAAAACAGGGAGGAGTCACTCATTATCATCACTCAAAAATGTGAACAGTGTTAGTCAGGCCTTTAAATCGTAAGGATAGATATCATGTCATGATAAGAAATGATAATACTACACATAATTGCATGACCTTTAAAAAACGTACAAGCTCAGATTGATGAACTCGGAGATACAATTAGTACAGCACAATATATGGTGCATAAATATAGCAGTGTTTTAAAAAAGGATGCCTCAATTCTGATTTCACACGAGTAGAATGTAACCTTAATAAGCCGTTCGGAGTTTTTGTTCAGCAGAGCTATTTACAGGATATCTGCATCGAGCAAATGTACTGGGTTTGATTCAGTGCAAAGAAACACATTAAAGAGTATTGCCTACAAGTTTCTCTGCAGAGTGTAAGTTAAGTCATGCAAGCGGATTAAAATGTGCCCCGGTGTCTTGTTGTTTCAGAGGAATGAAATTGCCAGGCACTATTGTTGGCACCGCTCATGCCCTTGCTACTTCAATACTGCTCTTCACACTAATCTGGTTACTTGAAAATCACCAGAAAACTGCTGGAAAAATGGAGGAGGGTTGAAAAGGGGAAAAAAAAGAAAACACTTACTTTGCAAAAAGAAAAAAAAAACAACTAAGGTGCAAAGAGATCCAAGAACTTGTCTGTGCATGTTGGCAACTCTTAAAAAGCTTTTTTTTTTAAAACCAAATCCTCAACTCCTGTTGCCATGGCAACCAAGAGAGGGTGCGGGGGGAAAAAGAATCAACATACAGAGACTCATTTGACGGCACAGTGTTGGGAAAAGTCACTATAGTTAGACGCAAGAGTGTTTTTTTTTCTTCACATTTTTTTTTTTTTGATGCCCCCAGGCCAAAATGACATGCATGACGAGTTGGTACACAGACTTGTTTATCACTTCCGAGGCGAGGCAGAGTGTATAATGTATCGTGTTTGCTCTGCGCGGTTGTTAATTCACGCTGTAACTAGCTCTCCAAAAAAAATCCTCTCGGAGAAATGCAGTCAAAGCTAAGCTGTTTGCAAGGAGTCTGCTCCATTGAAGATACAGCCTTTATGGGGAAGCACTTGCTGCGATCAACTCACCGTCTCTTTGCACTTCACCCTATCTCGCATCCTTTCACTCATCTATTATCTCTGAGTTTCTCTCTGTCTTTGTATCCCTACTTTTATTACTCTCTCCTCTTTGCTCCCCTTCACTGCCTCTCCGTCCTCTCCATCCCTCTAATCCCCTCCCACCTCTCCTCCCAGATGAGGTGGTCTGGCCCTGGCCCTGGCTATTCCATTCCCTCCTAATCTCCCTCCCCTCCCCCCTTCCCCTGTCGCCTGATTTGCACACTTCATGAACTGGAACGTCTCGATGGCTGGTATTCCCCTTAGCATTCGCCCAGCGCGCCATCCCCGAGCTGTCGTGCCACCTTGAACACATCATCAGCCCTGATGACCGTGAAGACAGGCGGCATATGCATGTGCGCGCACACACCGGCCCGCTCAAAAATAATAACCACGTGCTCGCCTCGCTTGCTCACACACGTTCCCTCGCACTTTCTGCCTCACAAAAGAGCGATCACAGGCTTGCTGTCTAAGTCGCTACAAGCTCTCTCTTGCTCATGCGTGTACATCCTGTCAGGGGACTCGATGGGAGTTTGAAGCTTGATGATGATCATCAAAACAGTCAGAGATGTCTACCTATGTGTTTGGGAAACTAAGCTGCCACTGCCTGTGTAGATGGTATCTCTGGATGAAGATAGACATTTATTCCCACACCTAAGAGTGCTGAGAAGCGTTCCACATGTCAAAGCTTCACATCACATTCCTCTTTCTTTAGGCTAAAAAGGATTTGATTGACTTCAAGTTGTATATAGCATCACAAACTGTAGACTCTTGAATGTATACCTCCTCAGAATTTTCCTCAGTGTGCACCCCAACCAGTGACCTCTAGTGCTAATTCACCGGGAAGCCATTCACCAAGGACAACAGTCCCCAGCGGGCTTAGTGCAGGACGCCTGCTTGCGTTTTTGTCACAGTGGGGAGGTCTGAGTCATTGTTCACTTGGCCTAAGCCTGTTTTGGCCAGGGAGAGTCAGGGTGATAGGATGCACTGGAGAATGCCGCCTGCCTCATGATCCAAGGGCTGGCCTAATTTGTAATTACCTTCTGCAGTGTTCTGGAAGACTGCAGTTTGCGCTTGTCCAGGATGTGGATTATCTAGTGTACTGAGATGGCAGGGTGGTGTGCATGCGTGTACACATGCACACACAAGCACATCCGCACACAAACACGCACCCCCTTAGCGAGACGCTGATGAGTTTCCACAGCCTAGCACTTGATTGACTGAGGCAGCCATGTTCTTAATTCGATTTTCCTGTCATGGTATTGTTAAATTTTTAATCAAACCTCTGTGTGCTACCTGCATTCCCTACACTAGATTACATTTAATTGTATAAATTGAATTTGAAGCTAAGAACAAGTGAAAAGTAAACTTGGATCTGGGCAAGGTTACCAACTCGGCTGCTCTGCTGAAGCCTTTGAAGTAGACAATTCAGTCTGTAATCCAGTAGATGCTGTTTTTTCTTTATTTTTTTTCATTGAAAGAAGATAAGTTGTATAGAATGAATTGAATCAAAATGCTCTGCAGACTGTCTATTCAATCCATACAGCTATTAAGCTGAATAACCCAGCTAAACCAATTTTTGTGTCATAAGACACTTCACCCTATTATGTGTGTGCGCATAGGGGAACTGTTATGGAGGAATGAGGCTGGGGATTAAACATGGATAAAGTACAGTAGCAGTTCTGTTAAGTTAAATATGAGAGTGGGAAAAGAGGAGCTCTTGATTGATCTTATCTTGCAGCTGTCTACCTTTGATTTTTGGTGTCTGACAACATAAATGACTGCACTTGAGGAAATTTAAATGTGTAAAACCACATTCATTTCTAATCAAAGAATAAAAAGTGACAGTCAGTTATGTCCCTTTTACACTGATGTGTTTTACATCAAAAGATGAAGACAAAAACAACCCTTTTTGGGAGGGGTAGTGTGGAGATTTGGCTGGTCTACATCAGCAAGAAAGGTCAAGTTTAGATCACAGTGGTGTGCTGCAGTGATCCTGAGAAAAATAGGCAGTCTTAGAAGACCAACTGCTTTGCGGAAATAAATGTTGGCATTGTATGTTTCTGCAAACGCAGATGTTATATATGGCTGTAAATGTCCCTACATGTTGTTTAAAAATGCCCGGTTTTGTTGCCACAAACATAGCTGTGAATGTGTCAACACGTTGTTTAAAAACTCCCAGTTTTGTTGCCTCAAACACATCTGTAAATGGCCCTGGGTGTTGTTTAGAAAAACCTGATTTTGTCGCCTCAAACACAGCTGTAAATGTCCCTAGGTGTTGTTTAAAAACACCTGGGTTTATCATTCAAAACACAGCTATAAATGTCAGTACATGTTGTTTAAAAAATATCCGGTTTTGTTGCCACAAACACAGCTGTGAATGTCACTAGGTGTTGTTTAAAAAAACCTGATTTTTGTCACCTCAAACACAGCTGTAAATGTCCCTAGGTGTTGTTTAAAAATACCTGGGTTAATCGTGAAAAACACAGCTATAAATGTCAGTACATGTTGTTTAAAAATATCCGGTTTTGTTGCCACAAACACAGCTGTAAATGTCCCTAGGTGTTGTTTAAAAAAACCTGATTTTGTCACCTCAAACACAGCTGTAAATGTCCCTAGGTGTTGTTTAAAAATACCTGGGTTAATCGTGAAAAACACAGCTATAAATGTCAGTACATGTTGTTTAAAAATATCCGGTTTTGTTGCCACAAACACAGCTGTAAATGTCCCTATGTGTTGTTTAAAAATGCCTGGTTTTGTTGCCTCAACACAGCTGTAAATGTCCCTGAATGTTGTTAAAACATACCTGGTTTTGTTGCCACAAATACAGCTGTAAATCTCCCTACGTGTTGTTTGAAAATGCCTGGTTTTGTTGCCTCAAACACAGCTGTAAATGTCTCCACGTGTTGTTTAAAAATACCTGGGTTCGTTGCCACAAACACAGCTGTAAATGTCTCCACGTGTTGTTAAAAAATACCTGGTTTTGTTGCCACAAACACAGCTGTAAATGTCTCCACGTTTTTTAAAAATAACTGGGTTCATTGCCTCAAACACAGCTATAAATGTCCCTGTGTGTTTTTAAAAAAAACCTGATTTTGTCACCACAAATGGCAGAAAATGTCCCAACATCACATCAAAAAAAATGTCCGGTTTGGTTACCACAAACAGGGCTTGAATGTCAGTGGTCTCAAACAGTAATCTGCTGCTTGGCAGCCGTCTTGCCTCGGTCTCACGCCATCGCCATCCCCTCCACTTCCTGATGAGAAACTCATATTACATGCAATCTGAACTACGTCCTTTTAGAAATGTTGATATGATATGTACAGTATGAAATGTACAAATGTAACATATCCGTTGTTTGCATGAACATTCAATGCCAACATTTTTTTTTAGCGACTGGGTTGGCCTTGCAGCTGGGTAGAAAGAGGAAGACACTGCCTTTGCAGCCTCTGGTCGACTTACAATAAGCACAGATATTGCCAGAGAGAACAAAATAACTGAGGAGGAAAAGAGCAATACGTCCTGGCGGGGTTGACTTCACACATAAGAAGGTACATGCTGCTTTTTTGGCCCTGACCCACATAGAGGCAGCGCCAGGTCTGACCCACCAACAATAGACGTGTACACTGGAAGTGACTGTGTCAGGGTGAGAGTGGGATGAAAGGGGCGAACTACCAGAGCATGCAGGAACCTAGGGCGTTTCACTGAAGGGAAGGACTCTGCCAACTGGCTCCTCGCTCCCACTGAGACGGCTTTGTGACACAAACTAGTAGCCAAATCAGCTGTGCCACAGTGGGAGAGCTGGAGGAAGAGAGAGAGGCCCGGATAGAGGAAGGATATGATTCAGGCTGAAACAAAAGAGTGTTCAAGTACTGTTTTCAGGAGCGATTGACTTCAGCTTATGAATTTAGACTTGTTTTCGAGTATCATTTAACAGGGCCAACATTCGAAGCACTGAAGTAATTCTGTTTCCCATCTGGTGTCAGCAAGACTTTTTTTAATGAGTAAAACCTGACTGAGCATGGTGTTGAAAGCTTTGATAAAGAGTGCTCCACGGCTGCAATCTGTTGCCCCTGATATTCAATAACATTACATTGGAGTAAGCAGGAGTGATGGTCGGTTAGTCACGTTTGGAGACAGGCACCTTGAATCCTCTCCAGGTCAGCAGCAGGCAGCATTGGGAGTACCGGGGAATACATTAGCCGTAGCGCCACTTAGCCAGGATGAGTTGGTGGCTCTTTGATTCACAGCTTCATTAAGATGAATGCTCTTCTGTGTGGAACAACTTCAAACTGAGCCCTGGCTACCACTTGAGATGTGTTATGGGACTAATGGTCAGAGTGCAAAATGTGCAGAGTGGCACTCAATGGCAGTGAGACGGAGATTACTTTGTGCTTACAGAGGGGGAACAAACGCACCAAAAAGTGCTATTTTTTTGCAATGCAGTTGAGCTAATAAACATTTAAATTAGTTATGCATTGTCTTTATTCACGTTAATTGGACTGGGCCGGTCATTCAATCATTCCTGTGAACAAACCTTAATGAATACAAATGTTTGGATCCCTCAACAACTGCTAATAATACCACTCAAGGGCATAATTCAATTGGATGGCATAATTGGCACTCAGAGAACAGAGACACTGGGGAGCTGCCTCCCCACGGTCCGCACTGGAAGGATAGTGTGACAGAGCTGGCAGAGTGTTGGCCTTTAGCTGAAGCCTTTTGCCAAGATCCTGTCTGAGCTATGTGGACCCTGATCGCACTACTGTCACTACACATAGTTAGGTACATTGTATTTTAAAAAGATTAAATTGGCCCAAAAGCTTCTGGTTTTTGGGAACTAGCAGACATTAAAAAAAATAGGGCATGGACATGGCTAAAAACAAAATCAGGAGTGTGTAAAAAGAAAACAAAATCATTTCCCCCCCACATCTAGACCCTCCGCTTGGCATTCACAATGGCTCATTTTGCCAGAGCTAGACATGCAATTATACAATGTAATCTTTTTCAGACTGCACAGCCATGGCATTAGGATTAATTTGCAGTAGACAATGCAGGGGCGTGCTCCAATTCAACAACAGTGAAATGATGTCAGCTTCAGCAGTATCCAATCTGTTGGCATCCTCTTCTAACCTCACAATTATGTTAAGGTTGCCCGTGCCTCTCAAGAGCACAGGGGTGACTTTGGACACGGGGAGGTTACAATGAGAGGTAATTGCCAAAATCCACGGCGGAATAGCATGATCTCTCTCTGACACAGATGGGAGGGAAAAGACAAAGAGCCTTATGAATATTTAAATTGCAATTTTCTTCATTTTCTTCAATTGACCCTTTTTTTTTTTGCTAGCACGGGAGGGAAACTCTGAGTAGACAAGGGTGTCAAAACTAAAGCATGTGGCTCAAGGCAAAAACCAGATCAAACAGCCAAAAAAAAGCAGGGATTTTCAATGTGTAAACTGGATTAGGCCTTGATGCAGCAGGTGAACACTGACAAATGAAATAAAAAAAGCTTTCCTTTTGTTTCGCCTCATTAAGTCAGGGTACTATCAGAACCAATAAGTCTGCGACAGATATTGGTTTTAAATGCTTTGTACACAGTAATGATCAATGGAAGTTTGCTTTTCATTTCATAGAGTCATACAAATGTATTACTCCTCTGGTGATGAAATATGCTGGTGGGGTGGCTGATTGTGCCGGAGCACATAAACAACAACAGCTTGGGAAGTATATTTCTCAACCACAGACTGTGTTGCCCTTGGTCAAACGAATAACATGACTTCTAAAGGAAGTGGTTCTCTCATTTAAAAACACAGTGGAGGTGGTGTAATTTAGGGCACTGCACAATTCCAAAAAAGTATTAGCTCCTCAAAAAAGCAACTTCAAAAACCTATTTTTGTTGCCTAAAGACTTCTGTTTCATTGGGTGATGTAGAGGCTAAAATAATGCAGATGACTCACAGATGAACTATTGATTCTGTCTGTGATAAGCCTGTTTGTAGCAGTGTGATATAAACTGCTAATCTACATGGAATTTCCTGATTAACAATATTGCGTTAAAAGCCATTAAAAAAAGAGCTAATTCGAGAGTCAGGGCTCCACTCATTTCTGCAGTTACTAATCATATCACCTCCATTAGGCACTAATTATAGCACATGCACAAGAGTGTAAGGGCATAGCTGATAAGGCGAGGAGATTAGCTCAAACATACTGAAAATTGCAAACGCACGCAAAGGTAAAGTGTCCACTGAGACTGATAGAAAATGATGCATACAAATATAGTTTGGGGTGGAAGCAGGTAGGTCTAACGGAGTCCTGAAAAACCTTAAAACCCGTTACATCTTTTCGTCTATTCACGTGTTTCTCAACCTCATTATGTCTACGACCCCTGCAATGATACACATTGGGTCTCGGAAGACCCCATTTGATAAGATTCGGCAACAGGGACCTCTATGAGAACTTTTTGGTCATTAGATATCAATTAAAGCCCAGTTCAGACTAATGATTCCAATGCTATGAAACAGTTTTAGAACACTGCAGAGAAAAGTTGTAGCTTGTAGTTGTAGTCTGAGCTTGACTGAAGTCGGCTGATGGTGTCACCTGCAATTTAGCTAGTCAAATCGCCAGCAGTTGGTTTTACACATAAAGCACGTCACCTGTTTCAACAGCCAATTGGTTTGTAGTGAAGTCCGCTGGTCAAGTTAAAATGACCGCAGACGGCGTGTTCACTTGCTGTGGCACTTGCCCCGTCCTCATGTTGTGCCGATGTCAGACGGTGGGTCGCTGCTGCCCCCACACACACATTCTCACTGACTGATGAATTGGCGCTGCTTATTTACATTATTGTGGCATATTGATTATGAATACAGTCAATCTGATACTGGTATTGTTTATGTTTTTTGTCGTTTCATCACTACTACAAATGCAGCTGTAGCTAGTATCTCACTATCACTACCATCATTCATATTTTAAGAAGCTAAAAATGATATTCAGGCACAAAATAAGCCTGAAAAGCTGGAAATCTGAACGGAAGTACAGAGAATTGTTGCATAGCGATGATACATCATCTCATCCAGTTGCATTGGTGTGAACTGGCAGGTTTTTAGAGCGTTGCATAACGGGGTGTTGCAAGTCGTTGCGTGTTTCAACTCATCTCGTCGCAAAGCTTTGGGCTTTGGGCAAAGAAGTGATTAGTCGATTGGATACAAAAAAGCCAAACATTTGTTGGTTCCATGATTCGTAGGAGAATTTGATGCTTTTCCTTGTTGGTCGTAAAAGCCATACCATTTGAGGACATCACCCTGGGCTCTGGGGAATCATACATGGCATGTTTCACTATTGTCTTGATCTTCGTCTGCTTAGTAGTAGTAGTTTATAAAAGTGTCTGTAGATATTGTTTTATTTAATAATTCATTGTGAAAGTAAAGAGCAGATTCATCGATAAGTTGAGGAGATAACTCTGGAGGCAGTGAAATATATGATCAGAATATTCACCCTTGTGAATATTTTTCTGAGGACCCTCTGGAGAGTCTTTAAGGACCCCTGAGGGTCCCCTGACCCCTGGTTGAGAACCATTGGTCCAGTCTTCCATTTCTCAGCACAGGGTTACTAATATATCCTTTAGATAATGGAACAACAGGAAGAATCAATGCAATCCAATCAAGCTTAATAACTTTGACATATTAGTAGTCAATTAAAAGGAGTAGTAAAAGTTCTAGTCGTTTTCCAAAAGAATCAAATGTCCTCTGAGCAATATTGCATCAAGCCCACCTCAATCTGCAGTCATAGCTCGCTGCGATTTGGCAAATCCCCTGCTGATTCTGACGGTCAACCTGCCAGACAGTTCCTTCGCCTTAGTACACGGCGTCTGTTTGACCTAACATGAGTCACAAACAGGCCCAGCATGGCCTGGCGTGGTGAGAAACACAAGCTCTTTGTCTCAATGTCACGGCTGCCTCGCTCCGTTACTAACCCGGGGGCGATACTGCATGCTACCACCAAGTAATGACCAAGTCAGGCCATTCTAATATGCTTTACCTCTGGCTCCGCACATCTTGGCTTATTTAGATTGGAGAAACAGGCTCATTTGCAAATGTGTTTGAATCTTTGCGTGCTGCAGAGAGGGCTTCGCCCCGGGCAGCATTTACTGATCGGCAGCCCGAGCAGAATAGATAAGGAGGGGTTTCATTCACAAAATCCAAACTCACTCAGGGGAGAGTCCTTGTACCACTGTGTTATAAGCATATTGGCGTGGCCCTGGAACCCCTGTTCATTTCCTTGTGCATTCTGCAAAATCCCTTCCCCCCCCTCGTATTACTGTGCGTAAGCCATGAATATAAACCAAGAGTAACTGCTTCATATGAGCATCTCATAAATGAAACATAGGTTGGAGAAATAAGCTCTATTTGGTTTGTAATAAACCCTCCCTTACCAGGATAACATGGTATTGTTATTCACCTTAAGACAATTATTTGCCTTCCACAGCTGTTTTGTGCAGGTGTATTGCCAATAATCCTCACAGGCGTAGAGGCCTCCCTGTGTTGTTAACCCTGCCCAGCCTCCCATAATGAAGGACTGGAAACGCCGCAGGTAAAACTGAGAATGTATTCTCGTCTTCTATCCCCCCACAACCACCACCACATTACCCAGAGAGATCAGACACCAAAAACACCTTCCCCAGGTATCTGATGCCAGTGTCAACAAGCGGTATAAATAATCGCTTTCTTTTTCATCTTATATGTGTGATATCTGATCATGCTGGAAATGGGTTGTCTTTTTCTCCCTAGTAAGTGGATGGATGAGGGTTGAATACAAGCTAAGGGGTCATTATCACAATGACACTCTGGCATATTCATATTTCCTTTGAAGGTACTCCACTCCAGCGTCTTTAGCGTCTTCCTTTGTTTTTTCCCAAGATTGTTGTTTGTATTAGTGCTCCTTTTCCATCTCAGCCATCGCAGAGTGAGATTTTGCATTTTAAGCGCGCTGTTTTGATCATGCCAGTGAGCGCGTCATTGAGGCATCTCGGCATCTTTGATGTATTGCATACTGATGGAGCGCGTGCATTTTTTCTTCCCCCCGCAGGTTTTAACAATCTCTCCGACTTCCAACTGCTTTTTCAACATGCCAGTGAATCATCTGCCAGAATGTGCACCCAGGGAATAGATCTGGGCGTTGATGAGGACAACTTGCAAGAGCAATTGTCATTTAAAGCGCCTCAGCTGAGGCTAAAGATGGACATCATAAGGCTGTTACAATAATTCTACCTTTTAATTAGATGAGGAAGGGAAGGAATTAACTGGAAGGTGTGGCATCGCTTAAAATACACTTCAGCACACAGCTGCCTTTCATGAGGCAAATCAGTTGCATCAACGTAATTCATTATGCAATTTCAAATGACAAGAGCGAGATCATGACGAGGTGCAGCAGCACTGGAAATGGGGTTGGTGGGTTTATAATGCAGGAATCCTTATTGATCCAGATTGGTGTAGAGGAAAGGAATCGATAAAGCTGATCCCTCTCAGTTGATCTTAAGAGAGCCGAGGTGCCAGGTGAAAAATGATCCATTAGAGGGATGTGAAGCAGCCTCAGTGGAGTGCATTAAGTCATTGTTCAAGGCTTTGCTAGTGTGCAGTACAGCTATGTGTATTTAACCCTTTCACTGCTTACTCAGCACAAGAGGAGATTATCCTCCAGGAGCTCCAAAACAGGTATTCTGATTATTTGTAAAATTCACATTAACTTTTTAAACCTTAAGGTATCAGATAGCCATCCAGGACAGTGTAACTCATTACTGTATGAAGAACAGTGTTGTCTGTGGATACTGCCTGCTGTCCTTGAGCTCCTTGTTAATGATGTAAATTTATGTATGAGGAAAATGTAAGCAATGCAGTTACAATAAATCAAAACCGTCAAAAACAAATATCTAAATAGCACTACCTAAAAATATAAAACAGTATAAAATACATGTAAAACACTTTCAGCTAAAAATCCAGGCTAAATGCAGTGTTTAAATGCCCTTTCTATATGTCTAAATCACAACACAGCCAAACCTAAAAATAAAAACTTGAATTAATAAAATAAAATAAAATAAATTAACATAAAATTAGATAAAATTAAATTAAATTAAATACATTAAATTAAATAAATTAGATTAGATTAAATTAAATTAAATTAAATTAAATTAAATTATGAAAATAATAATTTAACAAATAAAACGGGAAATGTATTCTACATTTCTGCTACTTTCTTAAAGGAGCAGCTCATTGTTAAGACATTTATAAGAAGGATAAATCCTAGTAGATAAACCATCTAATTTTCAAGTGAGTCCTTGACACAAACATACAGAAAATAAAGCACATGAAGCAAAAGCTCCTCAAGGTTTAGCCACTCTCACATCTGCTGACCCCCACCCACCAAATGCCAAAATAGATAAATGCACACATACCCAAAACCTCAAACAGAGCTATACACACACATTTACATGCACCTACACATTAGAGACTCAATTCCATATCTCAAATATATTTAGAAGCAAAAGTAGGTTGTCTAAAGACAGATAGTTCAATAAAATGCACTTAAAAATAAAGTGCCACCAGTGAAAATGTCTTCCAGATTTCAATGTTAATAATTTAACGACTCATACATAAAACAGTGACGGGTTCTTTAAGGACACCTCAAAACATTATCTACAGAGACAATTATAAACTACCATAAAAGACTAAAGATTTCATAAGCTAGTCCTGGTAATATCAACTGGAAATAATTGTTTTCCTGACCTGTAGGGTGAAACAGTTAATCAAACGATATAATATTTTCAGGCTGCAATTTATTTTCTTTGTCACTGAGTCAATATGGGGCTTTAAGAAAGTTGAAAATCAAGCCAGAGACCTGAATATTATATAATTCCTCCACTTTCTCAAGTGGTGTCCAATCTAAGTACAAGTCCATTAGAGGAAAAACTTTTTTTTTTTTTATAGTTTTATGCAGCTGTCTTTATATATTTATATAGATTTGAGCTGTATATAAAATATACACACAGCAGTACTTATGAAAAGAAGAAAAAGCCCTCTATCTTTGACAAGACAGCTTCCTGACATTGTTCCCTCAGGTACACAGATTTCGAAACGTGAGAACGTGAGCACTCATTCATCTATCTACTCGCTCTGGCGCAACACATGACTTAACACGCTGCAACATCTGCCCTAGTGTGCAATCACCTCGTGAGGACATTTCCTGGACATTAATCTGAGATTACAGTCAAAAACTGCGGCAGGACGAGCAGGGATTACTGTCTCCTCCTGTCACTGTTATTTGGCAGGAACATGGTATGATCACACCTCGGGTATTATCATCATTCTCGCCCACTGTACCGCGTCTCTGCATGTGGCGCTGATATACAGTAGGTGGTTTTAAAAAAAGGTGACTCCGATCACGACGACCGCAGATGATACATTACATGCCATTACATTAAAAGCGGGAATATAATTCATTGGGTTTCTTTAAATTTGAAGCCTGTTATTAAGGAGCATCATTATCCCCCTTATACTCTGATTATCTATTGTTTCATGTTGTGTAAAATGCCTGTAATTATCTCTCACACTCTGTCTTTATGTTGTAGATTTTTTTTTTGCAATTACAGTACAGTTATGCTTTCCAGTATTTAAGAGTTCAATTTGTTGATTGTAAATTGCATGTTTACCTTGTAATTTTGCAGCACCTAGCTTTGTCTATAGAGACAACATGAAACGGTACATGGCCTGAATTGTCAAGTGAAACAAGCCAGCTAATGACGCCTCATTATGTTGCTGATTTTCCACATAAGAGCAGACTGTATCATTTAACAGCACAAAATCTGACAAAAACAAAACAAAAGATGAATGAAAATAAGCATGCAGGTCCCTAAAAGCATACTTAAGAGCCGGTGGCTGGCTCTCCGTACGCCGCAGATTGGCGGCTTAGAGAGAAGAACCGAAAAACACACATGTGAAAGTGTGAAAATTCTTTCAAAAAACGAAGAAGCCAAGACTGAAGGATTAACAAAGACAGAAACCAAGCCAAAATAAACATCACCGCACTTGTTCCGGCCAATTAGATACATTGTATCTCACAACATTGTTTCCCTGTCAATTCCTGGACAACACTGAATCTTATCTGTCGAAACAAAACTCAAAATCTCATTTATCGTTTCAGCTTTGTATCCCCCACTGTTATGTGTGCGGTTGAGAATATGTGAGACAATGCATCGCGAAATATGACATAAGCGCACCGGCCTTGGCCAGACAGAGTGGGTTTGAGTCATCACTTTAGATAAGGGTTCACCCTGCCTTGACCTGTGGAGATGCAAGTACAGTAGCACAGCACACCGTCTGCTGGACTCTATAGTTGTCTTTATTCTCCTTGCTTATAAATGAAATGCTACTGTGCATCCTGTATATAAAAAAAAACACTCCTTTTTTTATCATCCACATGTAGGCAGCTGCCTAGGGCCCTCAACTCCAAAAAATAAATGGATACCTTGAGAAAAAAAACATAAGAGGAAAATGATCCAATGATCTAATCATAGAAATAAAACAAAAATAGAATTAATAGACATTGAACTGTTTGCCTGAGTCATTTTACTAATACGAAAAATAATTAATAGTTACATGTTATGGTGACAGTGCATGTCAGTGGGGCCATCAAGTGTGTCTACAGGAGAAAAAAAAGATGAAAATAATAATCATAATGATTTTTTAAAAATAAATAAAGACATAAATACTTGTGAAAATAAAAATGTGGTTTGATTTATGGGAGGTTTGAGCAAAAAAAAAAAAAAAAACATCCAAACACTATCCAAATTTCTCTCTTTAACCAAATGAAAACAAACTGTAGCTTAAACACCTTGTTAACTCATCGCAAAATGCTTCATTCAAACTTGATAGAAACAAAACAAAACCCATTTAGTCATTTAGTGACTTAGTTCACTGTTCCAACAACCCCCAATTTCGGTTCAGTTGAAATAAACCCTTAATTCAATGAGTTTGATGTGAAAATATGCTGATCGACAAGCTGTTTACTCCCATTGTCTGTGCCTCGCAGCTGTCTGCCAAACAGTGGCTCTCACCCGTTCTTCCGAGGCAGCTGCAGCACGTTATGTTTCAGCAAACATGCACTTGATGGCAACAAACTCAATGGGGAAATAAAAGTTTCGGTATTATTTTAAAAGTAACTGATAGCGTATTTGAGAACATCACATTAGTACTCCACTGCTCTTCTGGTCATTACTGCGAAACCTCACATCAGTGGGTCTGTGACTAGCAGCAAGTCGGTTTGTTGATGTGGAAGTTTATACGATAGGTAACCAATGGTTACAACAATTGCAATGGCAATGATACAAAATGGCTGCCACTCATTTTGCTCTCATTCTGTTTCTGTGGATCTAATGCTAATGGTTGGTCTTTAATCGGCATACCACCTGTAGTCCTGGTAATGCACTTCACCTTAATTTGTGTTCATTAGTGAGTGATCATCACAGTCAGACATGCTACAGTATTGATGGGTATGGGAGTGGAGTGTATGTGGAGAGCATTAGAGTAAGAGAAAATGAGGCAGAGCAATCCAGGGCGCAGAATACAAAACAGAAAAAGGATGATGATAGCATTTGCAAATTTGAACATATTGTATTATTTTATTGTTTGTTATTATTCTTTGTTGGCTGATAGGTGGGGGTGGGGGGGGTGGATATCTGCTTTGGTCAAACTTGTTTAATGTCTCGCATCATTTGTAGACCAAACAAAGCTTGTGTAAGGCAATGTTTTACAAAGAAAAGGTAAGAGAGTATTGATCCAACCTATTATTGAACATGTGCTGGGAGGGAAAGTGGCTACATCACAATACGCTGCCTCTCGCATCTGCCCTCTTTGTTTCAGTGCAGCAGTTTCCATCCAGCAAATGCTTTTTAAGAGCAGGAAATGGCTTGAGCGACGAGCGATGTGTGCTCTTACCCTGCAATCTTCACACAAAGTGAGGCCAGTGGTTACTTAATGAACAGCTGATTGCAGGTAATAGCAAGTCTTTAGTCAGTGGGTATCGTAAAAGTCAATGCAATTCCTAAGAAGCATTGTTTGTCTGAACGTTGCACTGGAAAATGGCATGGTTTCTGGTGGTTCAATGACTTCAGCGCTCGCTTCCTGAATGCACAATGATGCTGTGTACTGTATGCCACTTGAAAAGCTGAGTGAGTCATTTAATCTAGGATGTGACAAAAAGGCATTTGGATTTAGGCATAATTCCAAGTTTTACATAACAACAATTGCAACTGAAAGACTGCCATTTGGTGATTTTAAACTTCCTGTGAAGTGCTGTGGAATAACGGGGCACTTTCAAGAGGTTTGTTACAAAAAGAAGCATTTGGGAATTGTGTGTCCCGGTCCTCTTCCGTCTCTTTGTCATCAACTTGGGTACATTTTTGGATAAAGCTCTATCAAAATCAGAAAACCATACCTAGTGTGAGCAGCTCAATCTCAAGCAGAAATAAAGGAATAAAAAGGGAACTAAGTTTTGCGTCTAAATGTGTCCCAAATATTTCTGGAGAAGGAAACTGTGAAAAATAGCTTGATGAATGCAAAACGTAAAACCACGCCACAGCTCATTTGATGTTTTTGTGTGTGTTTATCAATCAGCAGCCACATTTGCATCTGATTAAACCAAAGGTAATCTCCAGGGAAATACTGCTACAGTACATACACCCCCTTGACATTAAGCCTCTGAGCTGGCAGAAGGGCACCCTCTCTTGAAATATATGCTCCCTGCTTAGGAGCCGCCCGGCTGTCAGTGAGAAGGGCACTCACTGTATAACTGCATATAAACATAACACAAACTGCCAAGTGTGATAAGAACGGGAAGGAGGCTTCAACACCAATTTCGACAGAAGACAAATGACTGCTGGTGGACTTATCATCGACAACGCTTGTAGCTGGAAGAAGCTTTGCTTTTGTTTTTCCTCCTCCTGCGAGGCCGTTATTTATAGTCCGGGCACTCGTTTTAGTTCTTCCCAAAAAGCTGAGTGTGGGACTGAATGTGAAATATTTTTATGCGAATGTCATTAAATGTTAATGAGCGAATGTTCCCAGGTGGCTTTGGAGCCATGTAAGTACAGCATCGTGGGTTCAAATACAATACACGCCTCTTTCTCTTTCCTTCTTAAGTATTATTCACACATGCTGTATTTACTGCAGATGAATGCCTCACTTTATACTTTGAGATCAATAACTGAAGAGGCTGTTTCAAACTCACAGGAAGGCAACACATCAGTTTAGTTTGACAACTTTATTTCTCAAGACTTTCTCCTGAGCTAACATTATGATTTGAATAAATACACAAACTAAAGGACAATCAGGCAGACAGAACAAGCTTACGCCTTTGTTTCCTGCATGTCAAGTCGGTTAAACTCAGCAGCTCTGACTTATGAGTTTTACACTAGCCTCTGTGTTTTATCTGCTTGGCCTGTCAACACCGTGCGGTTTGTGCGGTGACGTAGGTACATGGTGAGCAAACCCCTGAGGCCGCTGTCTACTCTGCCACTTGAGCTCCCCTCGTTGTCGACTCAGCATGTCGGACAAGCTCCCTGGGTTGCTGCACTGCCACGGCTGACACACTAGGTGGTTAGTATGTATGAGTGTGTGCGCGTGTTACGAGGTCAGCGGTTGCCAGAGGCCGGTCGCTTGAGAGACAGCGAGGTTCCCAGCGGCCACCTGCTGCGCGGCCCCCTGTGCCGCATGTTGTCACACAATATCATCGCTAAGAGGGGGTGGGGGAAACTATAATGGGCAAACAAAGCAGCAACAAAGGAGGCGGTGGTAACCAGTTTGTACAGAGGGTTATGTTCTGATAAATTATGTAACACTTTTTATTTATGTTTATAGAGTCGTGTTCGGCATGAGATCAACATATGGCAATGGGGTGCCTTTACAAGCATAGTGATGCAAGATATGGAACTGGTAATTTGCTATACAACTAGTGCACTGCAGCAGCCTTATTTAACAGTGCCACTGCATGTGCAGTTTCCATCTAGAGCTGCTGGTGAATATTCCACACCACACTATATACTGTACGAACAGCCCCCATTCTGAAAAGCACCTCTCGTATCTTAATGAACTACAGTAATGAACTGTGTAAAATTATGCATGCGATTAGAGTTTTGTTGAACAAGCCATTTGAGTACGAGACATAATAGCCCCCAATTTTATGGCTAGATTTACAGGCAGTAATCATCTCACAGTCCCCTCGCCAAATCTCATTCTGTGTGACTGGTGTTCAAGAGCGATTATTTTTTTGTTAATACTCCTGTAATTAAATGCATGCTTAGACTCTGAGTGATTACAGTTCCTGACGAGTAATTGCTCTGTGACTCAGATCATTGCGAGAATGATAATCAAATCTGCAGAGTTTCGTCCACGTGTCCTGAGAACAACTGAATGGCCGTGAGTCACGGCTCTGGCAAAGAGAGGAGCAGCCAGATGATTGTGTTCCCTTTGAACACTGACTGTATTGACTGTAGATGACTATTAGTATATTAGCATAAATTCATGTGTCTTCCTGTGTGTTTCGATTCAAACAACCTTTTGTGACACCCATCTCAGACCAATTACTGACATTTGTGAGCGTGAGAGTGAATAGACAAATTGCACTCCTGCTGTCCTCGCCTCTGAGCAATCGTGGCTTCGAGCAAGAGACAGCCTGGCTGCCTCCAAGCGTCACACAACACCTTATGGACACACTGCCCACATATCTCAGCGCATGTATACGTACTGATTAAACTTCACTCACAAGTTGTCTCTTGCATAAGCGATTTCCAAACGCTGAAGGATGGCATTCACAAAAGCTGCTATTTATTCCACTTTTCGTTTGAGAAACAATGCCAAAGTAGGCACATCAATAGCTCTTTAGGAAAAGTTGGAAGCGAAACATCTTGAATAGCTGCCACAAAAACAGCAACGCAATCCCTAAGAGAAGATCTAAATATGAACACAAAGTGAACGTGGCTGATTAAACAGCGGTCCCTTTGGTAAATCCCCACTGTTTTTTTGGCTGTGACATTTTTCACTAACCTGGAAATAATTGCAACTCTCAGCTGTCAGTTCGGCTCTGTCACTGCGCCGTTTTAAGCAATGGTTTGAGCTCTGTCGAAAACACCAGGGCCTAGTAACTACACATCACCTTGATGATCCTTGATATCCCACAGCTTTATCAGATCCACAAGGACTCAGTTGGATATCGTGTAAGACAGTAAAGGAGATGAAGATGGAGCTGTGAGGAAAACATATATTAATGGGCTTTAAAAGGAGAGAAGAAAATTTGGGAAATGGATATTTCAATCCAGGCGGTGTCAGTTACAGAGCTGAAATTATAGTTATCAGATTGAGGACAGAATAACATAATAATGATGTGCTTGTTTGAGGAGAAAAATTGCTTACATTGTGTTGCAACAGCAAATTGCTTAGTTCATTTGCAAGAGTATAAAGCGGCAATTAGCATGTGATTCACTGAAAGATGTATGAAATCATCCCATCACAGGAGCATATCCCTCATTGACTCCTTCGAGGGTAAAACGAGGACAAGTCCTCAGCAAATCGCGACAGCATTTACTCATGTACTTATCATGACAGGGTTTTGGTACAAATTAGGAGGTAGAAGACACTTGAAATGGGGGCTGTGATTATAGGAACAAAGACGGGAACATGAAGCAGTGGGTTTGAAGGTTGGATTGAAAGACAGATGATTGGAGTAGGGAGTGTTGCGAAGAAATAACTCTATCATCTTTTTAACTGTATTCCCCAATTAGCTGTGATAATGCTTTTTCTTTTAAGGATCCAGTGTGATGGATTTATGGGGATATATTGGCAGAAATTTAATATAATATCCAAAACTGTCTTTTCATTAGTTTAGAATCAACTGAAATTAAAGCTTTACACGTGCATCTACTTGCAATGCGCCTTTCTGCAGCCTTTTAAAAACCTCCCGGTTCACACCAATGCAACTAGATAAGATGGAGTATCATCTATATGCAACAACTCTCTGTACTTCCATTCTGTTTTCCAGCTTTTCAGGCTTATTTAGTGGCTGAATATCATTTGTAGCTTCTTAAAATATGAATAAGGATAGTGATAGTGAGATGCTGGCTACTGGTGCATTTGTAGTAAATCAAATGTAGTGAAATGGTGAAAAACATTAAACAAGCATCAGATGGACTGTATTAATAATAAATACGCCACAATAATATAAGTAAGCAGCGCCAATTTGGCAGTCAAGGAGAATGTGTGTGTTTTAGGAGGCATAAGCACATACACCGAGCAGCAGCAGCAGCAACCAACCGTCCGACACTGGCACACCGTGAAGATGGAAACAGAAGGCTCGGCGGGGGCTGCCACAGCAAGCGAACACGCCGTCTGCGGTCATTTCAACTCAACCAGTGGACTTTACTAAAGGCAGATTGGCTGTAGAAACAAGTGTTGAGCCTTACGTTCTAAAACCAGCGCTGGTGATTTGACCAGCTGAGGTGCAGGTGACACCTGTTCTCACCGCTGCAACTTTTCTTTACATCGTTCTAAAACAGTTTCGTCTAGTCACAAATGTTTGGTCTGAACTGGGCTCAAGAGTCTTTGTGTTTTTGTTACCGTAGAATGAGCTGTTTATATCTACATGCAGAGCGGGTCCTCTTCCACAGAGGTAGCCATGTTGTTTCTACAGTAACCCAGAATGGACTGTAAGGAAAATGCTCGACTTCAGTAAACACTGAAATGAAGAGACTCAGAGAACCACGGAGAAAAGTTACAGCCAACGGGAAAACTTAAATCGCAGAACATCAGCATACAGCAGTACACCAGTCTACATATCAAATTGTGTGGAAACAGCACCCCGAAAAATCATTCTTCCAGTTCTTATATCCTCAGCGTTCGCCCTCCCAGGGATGGTTGTATGTGTGTGTGTCTGTCTGTGTGTGTGTGTGTGTGTGTGTGTGTGTGTGTGCTTGGGTCATATTTTCTCCTGGTTTCCTGCGCATTCCTAGAACTGCGGCTCCTGGCGTCGATACCGTTGTCTTCCTTTTCCTTTGTATTTCTGGCAAAAACACCTGTTTCTATTGCCAAACTTGGCCCATCCGTCCCAACGGTCAGGTCACCTTAACCCAGAATGTTCCACCTCATTTGACCTCCCAAAGCTTAACTTACACACGAACCACTTAGTTTATCAAAACACCTGTTTCCTGCTTATGGGTCCTTTTTACTGCCAAATCTGATATTTGTCTAGCTGCTTCCTAAGCCTTGTGTAATTGACCTTATTTGGACCTTAAGTACAACATGATGATACATGATCTGCCTCTAGACAGGGCCATTTGTGTTTTCACATCAGCCACTGTAGCACACTGGAGAAGTTTTAGTTTCAAAGCAGGGCTGCACAACATTGTGAAAAACTGACAGTGTAATATTATTTGTATCAGAATGCCAAATTGAAATGATGACTTGAATAGCTCTGTTGGAAATAATTAATGAATCTGGAATTATGAAGATGATCTTTTAGGTGAGTGCATCTGCACAGAAAATAATAACAATGAAAACTAAAAGATAACTTTTTACTCCGAAGAATTAAAGGGAGGAAGGGAAATAAGGTAGTTTTATACACTGGCTGATTCACCATGACACCATTGTATCCCACCATTGTGATACTCTTCTATCAATCCAGGCTAAAGTCAATGACATGACATATCATATTGATAATGCAAGTAGCTCACCCTAAAATATGGGAGCTCCCTTTTATTGCTCCCCTCCGGTTCCTCCTAAATTTGGGTTCTGGTAAACTACTAGCGGGGCATGCTTTGCTTGTTTATTAGACAGATTCTCTTGTAGATTAACATTAGTGTCTGTGGTGAAGAACGATCGGGAGATGTCATTATAACATTGCATTACGCAGATGCTTCATTTCTTCTGTGCAGCAAAAACAAAGCCCTTTTTATGGTCGTCACACTAGAACCTGGACTTCTCCAGACGCTTTCTGCTGACTGCTGCAGCTTCAGAAAAACATGTGCCTCACTGTGTCTGTGGCACTTACCAGCCCAGTTATGGTACCTTTCTACAAACAAGCAGGAAAGTCTCACTTCATTTAACAAATGCCACCAGAGTACGTCACACACACGTAACCTGTCTTAAAGGGGAAGGCTCAGCTGGTAACATTAGTCATGGAAACAAGAACTGTGCAAGTTTTTTTCCTCTGAATTAAGTAGCATGATTTGTTTAAGTTAATTTGCCTTACTTGACATTGCAGGTTCTGCGATGTGACATTGCAATGTCAGTGCTGAATCAGTATATTGTGCAGCCCTATTGCAAAGTTGCAATCTCACTGCTGGACTCTACTAAATCCCACTCACTAGACCTTTAAAGGAAAAGTTCAACATTATAGGAAACTTGTCAACTTTCTTGCTGAGAGTTAGATTCTCAGATATGACTATTATTTAAAGCTTGAGACTGGAACTGTTTTTTTTACCGAAAAGCTTTCCAGTCTTTCATTCTGTCAGTAAAGGATTGGATTTTTGAACTCAGGACAGGCTGACCAAGTCAGCAGGACATGCCAAGCAAATGCATGGGCACATACAACAGTGCAAACTTGATGCAACACTTAGTGAATTTGACTTTCAATTGCTGAAAAGTCTCTTTCAGCTCCATATTGTCACGAGGTAACTGTTCAGTCTTTGAAGACCTGGCTTTGGTAAAAAAGGCCTTATGTTCTCTCCCATCTTCAGGCATCCCCTGAGTCCAAGCCCCATCTCTTTGACCTGTTTCTCTCTCTATATTTTTTTTTTTCCATCAAGGCTCACTCAGCTGTATCTGTCTTATTTCAGCTCGCAGACCCTCTGGGATGCTCTCATTCCCATCGCTCTGGCTACCTTTGATATTGTTGATACCTCCCCTGCACACAAGGTGCAGAGATAAATTTACACCACGCGCATAGAGTAGGAAATTTCATAACCATATCGACAGATACAGTATGAAAGCAGGAGTCCGTTATTAAACACTAGACATTCAGCCAGCCGCATGTAATGAAGAGCCAGCATGAAAAACACATTTGCCACACAATAAATAAATGTGATTTTATGTTAAGATAAATTGTCCAACTTCAATTTTATGCAAAAACATTCCACATTGCACAGTATTGCAGTCAGAACATCTAAACAGTCCATTTATTTAGTGAAAGTCAGGTGGAAATTGTCAGCTAAAGGGCTGCATATACAACACAGAATTATTCATATATTAACCAGGGATTTCCATGCCTATTACTTATGTGCTCAGTAGAGGACATGTGCTGTGGGTCCAAAACGTGCGGTGAATTCTAAGCGTCGAAAAAGTGCCTTTCACTCTAATGCAACTCCACGCATGAACCTTATTTTTGTGCATGATGCTTGCCAGATAAACCTCCAGGTAAGACCTTGTCTAACAAGGCAGAACGTGGCATGAAATAGCCACCAATGAGTTTAACATATCCAAAACCCCTTTAGCTCTCAGAATGTGAGAGTAACAGGACTTCACGCGATATAATATCTGGGGTGTGAGCAGCAGTAGCAGTGCATCATGATTAAACGCTTGCGTGGGTCGGAGCGAATGATCTCTGCATTTGTCACCAGAACAGAGCTTAGCGTCCATCAGAGCTGCCAGCGGAGGTGCGTCTGCCACTGAGTGGGAACAGAACAGGCCAGATTGTGTGGGGAGGGAGGCCTTGGCACGTGACCAGGTGCATCTGAAGCCTCCTCTGATCCTCCAATGTGCTGTTGAGCTGCTCTATTCCCCCAACACAACGCCAAACACCTGCTTGGCCCGATTGTCAGACTGAAAGCTCTGTTATCAGCGTGGGCCGTCCAAATGGTGAGGCACTCTGCTTTCATCAGCAAGTAGTATCGAGCAGGGGGAGATGGGCGAGTGATGCGAATCTGAGAAGGTTTTGAGAAGATGGAGACTTCATGCGGTCAATTTGATATTTTGTTGGGGAGAGATTGCCTGGAATAGTGCGGTGTGATAACAGTGTTAGAAATACATACAGCTCATGGATTTTTTTTTTTTGTGCAAATGAAAACACACCTGTGTATTCATATGATCCAGCATAATTAGACCTGCCAGTTAATTATTTTTAGCTTTGCATCACTGTCTTTCTCAAAAAAACATGCACTATTAAAAGGAAGATGTCTATCTATTGTAAAACCAAGTGCACTGTATGAAATATTAGCGTCTGCTGTGGTGAAATATTTATGTGGCTACTATCTATGGTAATTAATTGGGCTTTAAATGCAAGGGGTGTGGGTCCTCATCAAAAGAATACGCGGTCAACAATGTGAGTTGGCTGTGATTGAATAGAGATGCATTTGACTAATGAGAAATTCTGAAGGGAGACATCCGTCAGATGGAGAACTAATGCCCGATTCCCTCTCATCACTCGTAGCAATGGCAAAAGATGACTGAGGCACAGCGATATGGCATTCTAATTGAAGGCATATTTCAGAGAACAACAATGTGTGCTTCGGGGGGCCCATAGGTATTTTTGCCACCTTGTTGCAGCGCAGCACAGGGGATATGAATGACTAATACAGTCTTTATGTAGAGCCTATTGGTAAGTCATTAAATGACAGGACTCCAGTGACAGCCAAGATGTGAAGTTGTTGGGGCAGCAGGCAGCTTTCAGAGTGGCCGATCACGGCATTTGGCAGGGACGTAATTGATGGAATAAAAACAAAAGTGACGGGAGTTGTTTCGGCTCGACGGCGACGGTGAAGGCGTGTTAGACAAAGATGTCTGGAGTAGAAGGAGGTGGGGGGGGGTATGGGGGAGTGGGAAGGGTGGTGACAGATAAATGAGGCCATCGCTAGCAGAGGGAGGAGGAGGGGAGGAGAGAGTTGCTAGCGAGCTCCCTCGCGATCTGTACCTGCCAAGTCCCTACCCTGAACAGCTGCTAGCAACTCTGAGGATGTGTAGCAGCTCACTCCCTCACCACATCCATCTTTTACAGCTTCTAATCCAACTGCTCTGAGATCTGTTCGAGGTGTTTGATGCAGCGTTTTACTTTCACAGGACTGCGTGATTTTAGCTTCACGGCTCTCATGCAGTATTCATAGACGCAACACAAAAACGTTTTTTTTCCAAACTAACACCCTCCAAATGCGGTGCTGAAATAAACTAGTATGAATGTCTTCTTTCTTTCTTTGATTGGATAACGTACATCATTTAAGACTGCAAGACTTGTGATGTGATAGTGAAAAACATTTGCTTTGTGAGCTGTTCTCACACATTTATACTCACCCTGCCATGATGGTGTTTTGACAAAGTCGCACCTGCCTTGCAACACCAGAAATAGTTTGACTATTATTATCATGTCTGATTTCAGCTTCAGCACACACGGCAGTGCGCAGCGCTCCTTACTTGTCATGCCTGTGATGCATCCTACCCCCCATGCCCCCACTCACAAGCTGATGGTCACTCGCAAGCTGCCGCCTGCCATTCATATCCGCTCTCTATGAGTCGCACCTGCAGTGGCGTGTTATGTAACAGGCGCGTCGGAGAGCCACTCAACATGCCCTGCATTTGCAATGATGCCCCACCGTTAAAGACATTCTGTCGTCCGGGGCACATGGGTGTTCTCTTATTCATAAACTAAAAAGGGTTTCAATTAGGCATTTGTGGCTGGCCTCCCAGCGGTTTGCATGCTTAAATGAGATGCCTCTGTGGGGAAGATGATGGAAGAGTATCTTAAAAAGTGGCCGGAGAATAGCAAGCGAGACATGATGAAATAAATCTTCATATTTACAGTAAATTTTGGAGTTGTTACAATGTTTATGCCAAATTGCAGAGCTGCATTTTCCTTTTTAATTCCTTTGGAAGTTTGAACAATGCCCAATTATGCATCCTTTGTTGAGCTGCATGTATTTTTGAAAACCCTGCTGTGAGCATTAAGGTTGATTGCTACAAGTTTATATAATTTTAACGCATCTAATTTTTTGAGACAGGCAAGGTCTTGATTTGAAGTGTTTTAGTCCAAGCCTCTACTGGGTGCTCTAATTTGAACAGAAGCTATCTCTATAGTAAATGATAATGAAAACTCCATGTCAAGACGAACACTAGCCAATTAAATCAACTACAAAGGAAGTAGAACGCTGCCATGACTGCGACCCAGATGTGAGCACAAAAAAAAATAAAGGATAGGAAGATGAAAAAGGTGGAGAAAAATAAGTGATGCTTCTCATTGTGGCACTTTTCAGGAAGGAATTGCTGCATTTAGCCAACAGTTCACAGCATCTCCAGCATCCAGCTCCTTTGTAGATCCATGGGGCACTTCAAGCAAGGCTGTATTAAGTGGGATCAGGTCATCACTCTGACTGTGATTGCAGCAGAGTTCTGACCTGAATAGAGAACGCTGACGAGCCCTTTGTTGTGCGGAAGTGAGGAACAATTTCTTTTGCCGTGACGTCAATAACTTGAAGGTGAAGAAAAAGATCAGGTTTGATGAAATGGTGTATCCCTCTGTAGGTGCATTTCAATAGAAGACAAATGTTTGAGATTTTGAAGGAGATTTTGTTATCGGACATAGACTGTGGAGGGAAGAGCCACGAGCGCTGACTAAACCATAATGCTCTCGAGACTAAAAGAGATGAATTAGTTGAGCAAAGCAATTGCTCTCGAAATAAAATGTCCGTGAACTAGTCAACCTCCAAGGCAGGTAGGACAAGTAAAAAAAAACATGGCATCTGGCTGCTTCTTTAGCTCTTCCTTAGCATACAATCCATGCCTTTGCAAGCATAGTTTGCCACAGAGTCTATTTAATATGCAGAACTTATTAGAAGTCATGCTATTTTTTTGTGTGGTCTGTGGTCACTCTGAGAGAGAAACCGCTTGGCCTTCTCTTTAGCCTCTGGTTTGGCCTGTTTGAACTCCACAGTCCTGCAAATTAATACAAATGACAGGTCAGAACCCTCATTAAAAAAAGATACCCAGTATTGTGTTTATTTAACTGTAACGCACCAACAAAGGTGAACTTTATTTACATAATTTTATCCAGAAAAACAACTTTGTCATTAAAAAAAAAAAAAAAAATTGCAGCAAGGCATTCGAAGTGGAGACTACTAGTTTTATTGTGCTACAATGTTGAAAATGAGCTCAGTGCTAAAACAAATGAGTCAAATTACTAAACCGCCACTTGCTGATCATTAGCTGGCAGAGAGTGGAATTAAGCCACAAGAGTCTCCACAAAGGGCCACTCAGAAACAAAGGACAACTGATTGAATGGTGTTAAAAAAAAACTATCCATGAAAGAAACTCATTGCAAAACATGTCACCTTCTATCAAGCGGTGCCTGTTTTGTATCACGTTGTCATCATTCAGAAGCTCATAGATGATCTGCGGGAAATTAATACGGTTGGTAGATTAAAAAATGATGTCTCTCAGACCTTTGTATTTCTTTAATAGCATCACTGTTGTGTACAATACGTACTGGCAGCTTACAGACACGCCTGAGCAGAGAGTCTTAGATGACAGTCCTTTGTTCATGACTGTAATGTGATAGAACTCTAAACCATCAGTGCATCTGCATTTAGATCTGCCACAAACAACCCTATATCTGGATCCCGCCATCGATTTGCATAATTGGAGATTGTGGCCGGGTGCTTATTATTCATTGACATGACACTGCAGAGAGGCAGATGGAGAGATGTACTGAACTGACTGTTCCAGTTTCTGTCGGGTAGGGGTGGCTACGCCTTGGCAAAAGGGACCTGAAGAAAACAGCCTTGCCACCCAATGCTACGAGCAGCGCTACATCTCGGTCCTTTTTATTTATTTATATGTTGTTGGGTTTTTTGAGTGCTGAATTGTAAATAGACATGCAGGCCAATGCTGAAGAAGTACCAGTTGACAGCCCTATGAACAGCTGGAAAACAACCAAGCAAAATTAGCTCAGTTCTGCTTTCCCCAGACAAATTTGAGGCTTTTAAAAAACGAGCTGTGTGCGTTTTACCAGCCAGCAGGCCTCTAAATAACCTGAAGTACACAGAGCACCTGACTGAGATGAGACGGCGCTGACTGACTGACACATCCATCTCCCCTGCTATCTGTCTGACTGAGAGAGGGGAGCGATCGCGAGTCCCTCATGCATGAAGAAGAGAGCACTGTTTATTAGTGAGGGGAGACAGAGAGAGAGAAAGAGGGGGGTTGGGGGGAGGGGAGGATGAAGGGGAGAAACAGAGATTGCATCGTCTCAATTTAAGTTTGATGAAGGACACAGTGTCTCCTCAGGATGAGCAGAAATCTATGTCACGTTGGCATGGTTAAGACTTCAAAGGCGTACAGTGAAAATGTGCCGTGACTTGAAATGGTCTGCACATGCAAGTCAGTAGTGACACCGAACAGGGTTATCTTCTCCTATGGGCTCTTATATTCCTCAGGGATCAAATGCAAAACAAGTGTTATGTCAGCAACAGCTTTTTTTTTTGTGGTTGACGCGCATATTGAGCCATGACCTATACATATACGTTTTTAAGGACAACTTAAGGGACTGTATGGAAATTAAAGGGGGATGGTAGGGTAATTTTTAGTCTGGCCTATGGAAGGGAAAGTTTTTTTTTTAATTGTGTTTCTTTGTTTCTTTGTTTTGAGAGCAGGGGAGGGGCTTATACCTCATCTCTTATTATTTATTCTTTTTTTTCTCAGCCTCTCATTACAACACAGTTACAGTAATGGTTACATCATACATAGCTACAGTCTCTGAATGGGGTTTCTCACGCCCATTATATCAATAGCTAGTAAAACAATATGTTCATTTTAGGTCACATTTGCATCTGTTGTTAACATGTGATCTGTATCTGGATACAGGAGATGGGTCTTTGCATGTACTCCTGGTATCTAAATGCATTCTTGTTATCTTAAAGGAGAAGTCCAGTATTTTGTACTTTGAGCCCCATTCCTGGGTTGTTTATGATAAAAATAGAGTGGTTATGACCAAAATCTTGACAATTGGTCCTTCTCAGAGAATTTGAGAGAATTTGACTTTCCCCTGCCTGGTTTAACAATGCCGTCTATGGCCATGTGTAAATTTGTCCTAAAACCGCCTTAAACGTTGGTTTTCAAAGCCATGAAACTCACCCAGTGGTCAGTGGTGTTCGTTGATGTTCCGACATAAAAATCGTAGCAAACTGTGTTTTCCGTGATGATTTATTTGACATTTTGTCCATGCATTGATTTCCTATAGGAAGCCTCATTGTCCGTTGGTAGTAATCCGTCACCGCAAACGGAAAGGGGGTTGTTTACGACAAGGTTGTAGTCATTGTAGTATTTTAGCTCAGCGAAAGTGCCGGCTCGACAGTGCTGTGTGCGCTCCTCCTCTTCAGAGGAATTCTCCCGCAGTCGCTGACCACACAAAACTTTCCCATTATTACTCGCTTGTAAAAAACCTACGCAGTACGATGCCTTTGAACACAACGCCAGCCTTCTTCTTCTGCTTCTTTCTGTGTCCTATTACATTCCAATGGTTTCCTGCCGGTTGGCGACACTCACGTAAAGGAGCATTATCGCCATCAAGTGGGCTGGAGTGTATAATGAACGAGGGTCAAACGAACGATCAAGCGGAAGTTTACACACGGGTGTGAGGCAGCTGAAAAAATAGTTCCACAATCGAGATGAATAGCAAAAACACGGATGGAAACCACAGTTTGCTACGATTTTTATGTTGGAACATCAACAAACACCACTGACCATGCGGTGAAGTTTCATGGCTTTGAAAACGAATGTTCAGGGTTATTTCAGGACAGATTTACACATGGCCATAGACAGCATTGTTAAGCCAGGCAGGGGAAAGCCAAATTCTCTCAAATTCTCAGAGAAGGCGCAATCGTCAAGATTTTGGTCTTAACCACTCTGTTTCATCAACAACCCAGGAATGGGGCTCAAAGTACAAAATACTGGACTTCTCCTTTAAATGTGCCTACATGATGATCAGATGGTAAATATGCACATTATTTTGACAGGGCTGGTAGACTTATGGACATAGTAGACATGGACATGGTCAACGACTAGGAACACAGCCAGGATGTCATTCATTTCCAAACCACTTTTTGCATGTAAAGACTAAGGGTACGTTATGAATGGCATACTTTTTCTTTTTTCTTTTTGTATGTGCTGCAGCTGCCCTTAAAAGCTATGTACTGTTGCACGCACACAATCAGGACATACTACTGTCTCATAACGTCCTGAACTTTGACGCTCTTGCTTTTATATCGGTTACCTTGGAGATAAAACAAACGCCACTTACTGAGTTCACCGGGGACGGAGATTGACCCTGAGAGCTCTGCTGTTGTATGTAGTTAAACTTTAAAGTTATAACTGCACATATTGTAGATTCTCAGATATTATATGTGTGACGGTGAAATTACATCTGCAGTTTTCTGTCATTGTTATTTTTATAGTTATGTTCTGTTGTTTGTGATATTTATGATTATTTTGTTCACTTAATCAGCTCATATTCCTATTGTTACTGTTCGGCTGGTCATCAGTTACTTGAATGAGCTGTCGTCCGTCATTGCGACTTCTGACAGCTACCAATCAGCTGTCAATGACGTGTCACGCTGACACGTTTGCGGCTCAGTCAATGTGGCGTATCTTCTGCTGCTCAGTGGATTATGGGTCAGAATAGCCAAAAAACGTGTTGATTTGCAAACAGCAAAATTGTATGTAGTATCCTGGTATTTTTGGCATATTGCATTTGACATACTATGTATTGGGATATACTTTATCTTTGGGGATGTGGGGACTGGAACATTTTTTTTTGGTCAGGAACATGTGCATATCTCCTGAGTCTATACCTTTATGACACTTGGGTGCTAATTCAATAGGTGTTGCAACTTTTAAGTACTGAATTTCTACAGATACTGTGATTCAGTTTAAAGATTTATTGCAGTTTCTGTCTGCTTTGTTAACACCAGACCACGGAAAAAAGTTAAATCATACACTTCCAGAGACGGCATATAATGAGGCATATTTCCATATACAATGCACATCACATGGCAGTCAGTCTCGCCGACTTTTACCTCAGCAACACAAACTAGAAACTGATTTTATGGTTTTATTCTTTAACAGTTTTATTCCTGTGAAACACTTTGTGACCTTGTGCTGTAACAGGCTGTGTTAAATAAGCTTGAATATAAAATATAGCCTATACTTTTTGAAATAAACTTAAACATCTACATTCAGCTGGCCAGCTCATCGGGTTAGTGCAGTGTTTCCCATTTTCTTTTTTATTTGTGCCACAATATCTGCATTGACTCCCACATATTGATCTTCTATTTTTTTAGTATTCAAAATGGGTAAAATCCTATATCCTTGTAGAGCTACATGCAGCACATTGATTCGCTCAGCCTCTCCTTGCCCCCGCTATCTCGATCTCCCTCAGACCACAAATGAGACAAGGACTAGCAAACTAGTTCCCCCTGCGGTCCCTCCGCCTCACTCCCCTCTTCTGCCAGGAGACTATACGCCGGGTAGAGTGTGGGCGGCAGCTCCGGAGACAGACCTTCAGTAGCAGATGTAGCAGTGACCAGTGCCGGGAGTCACAGCGGGCTGGATCTAGCCAATATAATGGCAGCAACAAAAGCTGCCTATCAGGCAAGTTGAGTTTTCTCAGGCTGAATTTGAGTTGCGACAGCTGCTACTGAAGGTCGACACATATGACGTCATATTACTCATAGATCACCACAATAAAAGTAGCAACTTGTATCCGCCTCCACATTTCAGTTACATTGATTCAGACATTTAAAAAATCAACCCAAAGATCGCAGTATTTAACTGTTTTTCTTCCCTTGCGAGTCTAAACGAAGGTCCAAAGTAAATATTATTAATGCTAGAGAGTGTAAAATAAGATTTAGCCCCCTTCCTTAAAATTTTTTGTACAGTCCCTAAAGAAAATAAAAGTAGAATATGTTTCGGAAGTAGTTAAAATGCCATTTTATGAGCAGGATTATAATGCTGTTTATCCAGAAAGGTCTGCTTCTCCCAAGTGCATGGATGCTGCACATTGAAAATATCACACGACTAAGTGAGCAGTAAATGTCAGTTTGCACTTTACCCTTACCATTTTATTACTGCACAGACATTCTCATGATGCATCCAACTAAAAAACATCTCCTAGCGTGACAGCAGAGGTGAGACAATGGTATGTGGTCTGATGTGTGAATCACAATGCTGGCGCTGAAGTTTGGCTGAGAAGGCACTTTCTAATTTCAGAAACTTGAAGTTGCCACAAATGATTTATATAGCACGTCCTCTCAGCCAGCAAACCTTTCAAAGCTACATTTCCTGTGAAATTAGTGCCAGAGAGACATTAAAATCTTTTTTTTTTTTTCCAGGACATGATAAATTTTCAGCTGTTTGCTTTATACATGGACATAACATTTCACAGGGAGCCGTCCTAAAATGTGTGTTTATGAACAGATCAATCAATACATCTGACCTATTACCTGCAAGGGCTTGTCATGGGTACTATTTCAGGTTTACAGCCTTTCAGCGTGAGAGCTCTATTGATTGCTTGCCTCCAGGAACACTTCTGGTGTAAGGACATGAAGGAGAAGGGGGGGTGGAGGAGGAAATGGTTCGTCTCCTATTATTGGAGTTGTGGGGATTTTGATCTGAGGTTCGAAAGAACCACAAGAGCAGTAATGTGTGACACAGCTGTGCCCGGCAGGCTTTTCTTCTTCAGTGAAATCGCAGTACTTACAAGATGACGTAACTTGAATTTCGAAGAGAGTGAGTAAGGTATGAATAGTGAAAGATTGAAATGAAAAATTGGCATAATCAGAGTTGGCAACAAAGCAGTGAAACATTTACTTTTGCCATTTTTTTGTACAGCAATAGGCAGACAGTTCTACCAAGGACAAGTCATACAGCAGCGAGGAAGATAAGGTTCAAGATAGCGCTTGTTCCAAAAACAAAAAATACTTCGATCTATGTCGTTTGACAGTTTGGGTACAGTGTGACATTCCAGACACAGAAGTAAAGAAATCCTCCTCTGTAGTTCAGAATAAAGGATGGCATCCTTACTGTCCGTGCTCATGCTATTTCACAGTGGCTCTGAACATGAAGCTGTGCACTTCAGAACTTGTTTTGTCTCACCCTGGGATGCGGGCGTTTTGATGAAATCAGGCCCAGTGTGTCTGAAGCGTCACGGTCAGAGGGATGCCTACCTATGCAGTGAAACACTAAGCAGTTATGTGCTGTCTGGCTCGGCAAACCATGTTATGTTTCAGATCGCTGATTCCCACGGATAAGCATTTTTGTGTTTGAAGATTCTGGACTGTAAAAATAAAAACAAAGAAGGCAACACAGCAGCACACAAGCATGTTGTTTTTAGTGATGCAGCTTAGCAGGTGTCACTTACTGAAGAGGTAAAGTGACATTTTCAAAGGTGAAAATTGCTGTGTTTTGCAGTCCCTCACAGTGCTTCACTAATTGTGCTTTCTTATATTGAATTTAGTTTAGCCACAATAGGTGTGGATGCAAAACAAAATGGAAGGCTCAGCAAAACAAGGTGCTTAGAGCGCACGGACTCACACCTGGCTCTCAGTGCTTATGGGAAAGAATAGAGGCTGAAATTATGTACACAGAGGAGACATCACATGATGATACTGTAAAGCTGCTGAAAATGATGATTGTAGCGTTACTGCGAGGGATGGAAAAAATAGAAAGGCAACAAAAACCCACACCGATGGACACCTCTGCTGTCCCCCTTCATCAAAATACAGCCAAAGTTGTCATCAATCAATTTCATTTTCACTCCCCGCGAAGTAACTGTGAGGCAGTGCCAGTTCACTGCAGAAATAAACATCACAAACATCATCCACAAAGAAGCTGAGAAGAGATTCTTCAGAGGGTCTTTTAAGTCAAATGGGTGGATGAGGAAAATTAGTCTCCGACTAGGGAGGACGGGGGGAAGGGGTTCTCTAAACAAGTGGCACTAAAACACAATTTACATTTGAGAGGATTTAATTTTTCTTTCTGGTGTGCTTGTCATGCTGCAAACCCTTCCATATTTCACATCTCAGTTTAGAAAGAAGAAATATTCAAACATTTATACATATAGTCCAATAAATTAGTAATCAGTTGATGCATTGTTGTACTAAAAAATATCTGCTACAAACTGTACAAATATCTTTGGAATCAATCCGCAAATAACTTTCGTGTTACCATATCTAGTGATTTTTATCTACAGTTGAAGTTTCAGACTGGTAGGTTAAATATTGAGATTGAAAGTTTATCCTTGACCTTGAAAGCAGCAGTTGGCAAAACACTCTCACCACAAGGTCCATTAGTTTTCTAAGTTATTGATATTGTTTTGCCAACTGCTGTTTCCAAGGTCAAGGAGGAACTTTCAATCTCAACTGTCAAGACAACACAGATAAAAGGTCCTTAAAATGATCAGGAATATGAAAACTTTACCATCAGCATTGCCATGACAACTGGACAAACTACATCCTAAACCTATCTTTGAATTTTGAATAGCTTAAAAGGAGAGTAAAGTCGGCTTTCTCCATTTTTATCTTTAATTTATTGAGACTTGCTTCTCGTTATCCATTTAAGGTTATCGCAACTGTAAGTATTCTTGTCGAAATACACTCCCTTGACATCAGTGTGTTCACAATGCAACTAAACATAGAGCATCTCTCCTCTAAATAACAGTTTCCTTTACTGTATACATTTAAGCAATGGTGCATTGGCAGTACTTCCTGTTTTCCTTTAAATGTACCTACAGCCATACGGCCATAACGAATTGCTTTCAGTGACAGTGTGATTGCTGTAGTGTATTTTATTTTCTGAACCACAGAACAGAAAGAAGATTTGAGGGATTTAATTCCTCTGAAGAAAGGAGCCATACTTGTGAAGTTATGCCTTCGGTGAAAATATTCCAAGTCTGAGCAACTCCAAAACATTTTAATCATGGCTATAATTGATAGGGAGGACCGTCTCTGCGAATTAATGAATCCAAAAGGGGCCCTTTGATGTGAGCGGGACTGTGACATTCAGATTTGTGCTTGACTGAGTCTGAACCAGATAGCTCCTCTGAAATAGCTGACTTTGGCATTGGCCGGCCATCATCCATCACATTTGATATCAGACGGCAGACAGGTAGATTGATACCCCCGATACATATTTCAGAGAGTTCCAACAGAGGAAGCCTTTGCTTCAGGTCAGCTCACGGTGCCTAGTTTTAATTAAATCTAAATGTGTAATGATTATAGATCAGTAGGTTTCTGTTTACCGGGAAGAAAAATCAACTTACCTAGAGTCTCTGAGCCAAAGTGCAAGTTAGAGCATATATGTGGTTCAGTCAGTACAGTCTGTCCCTTCCCTTTCGTGAGTTAGATTCATATGCCACATGGTTTTACAGTAGTCTACAGCATTTTTTCTCCACCCAATAGAAAATTATTGACCCTGCAGTTGTTGTATCCCACTAGACTCAAACACTGTGTAATATCTGGTCATATAAAAGGAGAGGAAAAAAACAGGCCAGCTATACTGTTTGTCAATGCAGAGTAATGCCTGTGTTTTGAACCACTGCCCCGCTGTAATGGCCGGGAACAGCATGAGGCCAGGCCTCATAAGCTAACAGGCAGCTGGCCTAGTAGCCTCTGCCGGGCACTGGCTGGCACCGCTGCGTCTTGTCGAGGCTGCTTGGCTTTGTGGGCTTAGTGGTATGTCGATGTGGGGATTCACATCGGTGTGATGAAGGTTCAGAGGCAGGGGCGAGATAAGTCTGTGAACTTCCCAGGAACTTTCCATCCACCGCCCTTAACTTAACCTATAAAGTACTTAGTTTATGTAATTAAACTTTACTTCACCGAGATATCAGCGTCATTCAATTTCTTTCTGTCATCAAAGTGAAGCCCAGTTCAGACCAAAGATTCACAACTAGATGAGTTAAAAACTTGCAACTACTTGCACTGCACCAATCGGCAACATTCTGGAAACCTGCCATTTTACACCAATGCGACTAGAGGAGATGAAGCTTTTCAGGCTTATCTTGTAGATTAATATAATTTGTAACCTTTTAAAATATGAATGAGGATAGTCATAGTGAGATACTTGCTACAGTTGCATTTCTTGTGGTGACGAAACAGCAAGAAACATAAACAAACCGACCTGAGCTTCAGATGGATAGTATTCCTACATATGGCCCAATGAATAAGTAATCGGCACCCAAATCAGTTAGTATTTGTGACATGCGCACAAGCAGCACAGACACACCATGATACAGAAACCACCATACATGTCAACAGCGACTGGAATGTAGTGTAAAACGCCAATGAAAAGCCTAGTCCCAAAGAAACATCCATCCATTTTCTAACCGCTTATCCTCTTGAGGGTCTGGACGGTTGGAGCCTTTCCCAGCTGACATTGGGCGGGAGGCGCTCACATTCACATCTACGGTCAATGTAGAGTCACCAATTAACCTATCCCCAATCTGCATGTCTTTGGATTGTGGGAGGAAGCTGGGGTACCTGGAGAGAACCCACACTGATACGGGGAGAACATGCAAACTCCGCACAGAAGCACCCGGGATCAAACCATGAACCCTCTTGCTGTGAGGCGACCGTGCTAACCACCACACAACCGTGCCACCCCGAAATAACACCCAGTACCTTTTACTAACCTGTTCTGGCTACACATTTTGACAGTAAACGCCTGCCTCAATTAGACGCCTTTTCTGGTTGCCAAGCAATTCATTTTTTTAATAGAAGTTCTTCGAATGAATAAACCAGGGTTGTTGACTACCTCATATTATGTGTATATCCCTCTATTACCCTGTAAGTTGTTTATATTCCTTTCGTCTACAATGGTCAAAAGAATCAAAAAGGATTTTCATCGTAAAAATTAATCCAAGTTGTGGGTATTGCTTTAACAGGGTTAAGTGATGTGTTGCTGGGTGCCATTATCCTCGAGCAATACCACACACAATAGCCCGGGCTACTAATTGAAGCTTTAAGGTATATGAAATGAACTCGGGATCAACGGGGATGGAGGGCTGATGTCAGAGAATGCCACAGCAATCCTGACAGTTTGTAACTGTCTTCACCAGAGGACTTTGCTACAAGCTGATTGGATGTTGAAACAGGTGACGTGCCTTACGTTCTAAAACCAACCAGTGATGACTTGACAACTGAGTTGCAGGTGACACCATCAGCCAGTTTGAGTCCAGCTTAGATCGGCCATTTCACACCATTGCCACTCTTCTCTTTAACGTTCTAAAATGTTTTTGTCTCCACACAAGTCTTTGGTCCGAACTGGGTTAAAACAGCAGAATGACGTCTGACGGAATGGAAAGCAAGATTTGCCAATATGTCAATGCACACTAGATAATGCTCCCATAAACATATATTCAATTACTACCAAGTGATGTTCTTTTTCAGACTTCTGTTTTTCCGTCTTTCACATTCTCCTGTCCAGCACCTAGTATTTATCGTCTGGATGAGCATGCGTTTGTAAACTTATTTCCCTTATGTCACTACACCATATGATAAAATTAGCAGTTGGTCCAACCAAATGTAAATTGCAGCTGTTGCTTGCTGCACTTGATCTCTTTAATAAGGTTAAGGGAGCGGACTCGAGGATTACTCCTGATGCAGCTAAAGACAGATGGTAATAGGACATGACCTCAATAACTGCTGAAAGCTGAGGGTGCTCTGACTGCAAAAGAGATCATCTAGCACTGGAGAGGATTCTGCAGCCAACGGAGAAATAAACAGAACTTAATTGACTCAAAAAAAAAAAAGAGCATATTATCACACTATGCTAAATAGGCACATGCACAATGCACATGCACAATCATTTCATCAACAGGTATGCCACAGAGATATTTGCCAGACTACTGGAGCAGGTCAGAACAAATCCAGTTTGCACACATTGCTCTTAAGGGGGACTTACATCATTAGCTGGATGAGGCTTCATGGTTTTGGACACAGTGCACCTCAAGGCAGAGTGCATTTTGGCACATTTAAGAGAGCTTGGCAGCGTGGTGTACTGTATAGCCTTTGGGAGAATCGCATGCTCCAGACAACATGGGTTTGAATGTGTGCTGAGATAGACCTCTGCTCCCTTATTGGCGGAGATTCATGTTTAAAGTCAGTCAAGTGGGAACGAAAGGTGACCTTGAGCCTCCTACAATACAGTCATCTGAAGTATTAGCAGCACTGTAAGCATGCTCAACACATTGTTGCCCGAGTCAGGGTGTGCAGAGCATATTTTAACTCTCTGCCAGCCGAGAGCATTCTCCGAGATGATTTTAGCATACATCTTGTTTCTGCTGGAAAAGAACACTTCATTCTCCTCGAGATAAATCATTCATCCAGTGATTGACCTCTTTGTGGGGCAGTGATTCTAAAGGGATCTTGGCCTGCCATAGCTGATTTGTTTCAAATGTCAACAGGACTACGAAGGTTCCCTGACTTGAACTCTCTGTGATGAGAGAAGTTAGCAAGAAAGAGAGAGAGAGATTTACCACCACAGATGGAATTTAGCAGTTCAGCATAAACTCAATTTATCATCAGCGCATTATCCTGCCCTCTCCTAAAAGAGTAGGGGAAAAAAGAAACACGACGCTTCTTCGATTAATGACCCTTCCCAAGTGCATCCAAAGGCATTAAACTGTTTTTTTTCCTCTGCATGCCTCTGTCACAAACATGAAATAAAAAAGCATCACTTCTTGTCAGTGATGTATAGTTTACTAAAAATGTATTGCTTAAAATGAATTATCTTATAGTTAATTATGCTCAATCTGTAATTACTCTTCGTAACTTCTCTCAAGCGTAATTATTCTTAAGAATATTGGGTGGGACACACTCCCCCAGATATTCAAACAAACTCAAGATGCTGTGGCTAGGTACAATCAGTTTCAAACACTGAATTGTCTCTGTGTTTCATTACTTTCAAATGTATTTCTATTTCATTACTTTCAGTTTTGGCACAAACGTCCAGTTAGACTCAACAATAAACTGATTAGATTTTTGTGGTCAAAGGTCAAGGTCATTATGTCCTTGTGTCTGTCTCATTTTCATAAATGCAATATCTAAAAAAAAGGCTTGAAAGTAATTAAATTAAATTTTTTCTGTCTCATTTTTGTGATTACAATATCACAAGAAGGCTTTGAAGGACTTTCTTCAAATTTGGCACAAATGTCCACTCACACACAAGAATGAACTGATTAGAATTTCGTAGCCAAAGGTCACAGTCACTGTGATCTTATGTGCGTCTCATTTTCATGAAGGCAATATCTCAAGTAGGCTTTGAAGGAATACCCTCAAATTCGACACACCTGGACTCAAGAATGAACTGATTGGAATTTAGTGGTTAAAGATCAAGGTCACTGTGACCTCAAAAACATGTTTTTGGCCATCACTCAAGAATTCATGTGTTAGTTATGACAAAACTTCACACCAGTGCTTGATAGAAAAAAATTATAAACTGATGACATTTTACATTTAAAAGGTCAAATTCTAGTTTAAGCTACAAGGTCTATGCTCTTATTCTCTGAAGCCCCAAACATGTCATTGACCTTGTACATATCCATTGCGGATAAAGGAAGTTGTTTAAGGTCCAGCTAAGAGAGCAATCCAGCACACTGAACTGTATGGTTAAATGAGAGCACTGCTAGCAGACCTGATAGATACACTCATTCATCCATGAAACCCACAGCACTTTGTCAAGTGTCAAATTACGCACCGGCAAAAAAAAAAAAAAGAAAATCCATCCTAAGCCCTGAATTATCTTTTACTAAGAAGTCAATATTTTAAGCATGTGAAGAATGGGAATTGTCAGCACAAGGTGTGGTAAATAAATTTGTGATATTTCTCAAGATCTATATTTTGGGATATTTGGTATACCATCTATGAAGCTGCACACAAAATAACAGCCCCAGAGATCAAGCAGTAATAAATAAATACTGAAGGCTGTTACCTGCGAGCAGCGGGTGGGTGTTTTTCTCAACACTGCAGTGATGTTTTTTTTTTCTTTCTAATAATCTCCAATACAGCATTATAATTAAAAACTAGATTTGGTAAAACATTTTAAAAGGATATTTCTAGATAATGCTCATAAGAAGACGAGCTTATTTCCATGTCAAAAGGATCTTGCTCTTTTTTTCATTTGTAATTGAGTTTATAACTAATAAGTAGATTTCACTTTGTGGGTCTACAGAGGAAGAAGACAAAGAGAACAAGCCTAAGATGTCTGTGAAAATGCCAGGAAAGGAAAAGGGGGAAAAAATCTTTCAGGTCCCACCAGATTTTTAAAGGCCTTGATGATCCTTCCCAGCTAAACTTGGGATTATTTCCGGAGTTGGCAGTTCATCACGCTCGCACGCGGGAGGCGCTGAGGGCGAGAGACTTGTCAGGAAGGCATTCTGCTGCCAATTAGTATCAATCGGGAGGAAAATAAGGGCTGCACTGTTGCAATTTTTTACAGGGGGCTTTTTTCCCCCCCGAAGCTCCACTCCTCCCCACACATTAGAGCTGTTCTCACCCCTTTATCTGAGTGATCAAACCTCTGAGCCATAACGCTATCTGTGACACGGTGTGCCTGATCAAACTACTTTGTGTGAAATTACATTAATTATCACCCATTTTCTCTGTTGGGGAGAGATCGGAATCACAGTAAATTTTGAAGTAGGACTAAACACTGATGGGCCTGTATTATATAAGTTCCTCATTAGCATCATCAGTCCATATACTTCAAATGTCTGAAAGGTCTATATCACAGTCACTGCATGTAATTGTAATATGCATATGACATATTGTGCTTAGAAAAAACATGATAGATGGGCTTGTCTGAGCCTTATCTAGTAATGGTCTTTATTCGCGTCAATTGTGTAAGGCAACTAAATGTGTGTCATTAGCATTGATGAATATCTCCATTACATAAATTACTTGAGCCCCAATTCAATTGTATCTCAACATTGCACAAAGAGTATAATACTATTTTCTGTGGACTTGTTTTTTAGCCGGTGCGAGTACATTTAAAGGTGTACTGCAGAGTTTTTGACCACTAGTAGCACTATGGAGCATTGTTACGACTTGTATCATGTATAAGCATAAAAGCCTGCCAATGGCTGAACGCAGCAAGACAAGGACGAAAGTTAAGGCAGCAAATGTCCGAGTGGAGCGGCCGGAAGGGATGGTGGTTGGGTCCAACAAACACTGACTGTCACCCAAGAGAGCAGTGTGCGTGTCCCGTAAGATTCTAAAGCCAACCCTGTTCCTTTGTCCTCAACCTAACTATGTGTTTTTGTTGCCTAAACCCAATCGTGTGTTTGTTGTTGAAGAAATAAAAGGGTCAATTTGGGGTGCTGAACTGGCGTAGTGTGTTTAAATGTTAAATTTCCTGAAAAAAATGGAAGTGTATTTTAAAAGAAGACAATGCATGTAACAGGCAGAACTTGACTAGGTGTCCCAGTACGTCAACAACCATTGCACCCAGGGTACCTTGCACATCGTACGTGGACGTGAAAAGTCCATGATCAAGCGCTTCAATATGTGACAAGGTCGGAGTGAAAATGTGTTGCCCAGACCTGACAGCCCCACACTTTATTCAACAATACTGAAGTTGCCTGTTTTTGGAACCATCGCGGAGTCAGCCATGCTTGTTGTTGCCATGGGTAACAGTATGGCGTCAATGTGCTGATATATGATAGTATGATAGTATCACAAAGTTGTAAAAATTATACCAGTATTATCATGACGAAGATGATACGGCACACTCCTAAGCCAGACTTAGTCTAATAGTTAGTCTTGTCTTTAGAAAATGCTCAAGTTTTATTTCTTATTTAATATGTTTCTGTTTTGTTATGTGGAATTAAACAACTGTAGCATGGGAATGTCAAGACTGATCCTGGAGAGGTTTTAGTCCTGAGATAAGTTGAATCTTCCCTCAGAGAATCAGATAAGTTCACTGAAGACCAGACTAAAATCTACGACTGTGCTAAACTGTGTTTGAGAGCACCAATTTAATTTTAACTGCTTCAAAAGACTTATACAGTCTAGAACTAGACTGAATCTTTGTGAGAAAAACAGGCCAGCATTAGTCCATAATGTGAAAACACAACAAGAAAAGATAGATTCAGGTGGTTCAAATACCCACTTCATCTCTTCAGTCTTTCCACAACCATCATAAATGCAAAAATAGACATGCTGGGTCCACCAGGGACTGTCAGTTATAGTCCAGAGGTAAAAATTTAATGAGAGTAAAATTCTACTCTAATTTTACTACTAAACTAAAATGATGTGGGCTGTGTGGGAGGGTGGTTCTGTGCTAATGCGGGTTCAAGTACACTGCCATGTGTTGACACAGACACACATTGTGCTGTTCGCTACCCACTATTAAACTGTGTCAAACCTCGTTATATTTGAGACCCTGGATGCTCCGGGGATGCCCAAGGTGCATCACATGCCAGAAAGCAAAGGAATAAACACCTCCATCTATGGATGGATGCTTCCTCCTCCTCCTCCTCCTCTCTCCTGTGTATTCAGTGAAAGCCTCCTCCCCAGTTAGCAGGGAGGAGTTGGGGATCTGTCTGTGAAGGAAGCGTTGTGTAGGAGTTGGAAGCATCCCTGTTTCTGGTAATGTGATTAGCATTTTGTGCGGCTGTAATGCTGCTGTAAGCCACACTGGAGTTGAGAGCTTGTGTCCATTTACAAATAAGCTTAACAGCCGTATTTACGTTGACGTAGTCCACAGAGTTCACAGTACTGTTTATCTGGCTGGAGGCGGATTCAGCCATGTGTCATATTATAGTGAGGCCTATGTAATACAAATTGTTGGCAAGGTTTGCCCAACGTAAGTCTTTCAAAGGAATAAACTGACAGCTATATGAGAAAATCACTACCACTCTCATGTCTGTATAAGAGGGCTGTACTAATACTATTATCGTTACTCTATTTGTAGAATTAGATTTCAGTGGTTGCTGTATATGATTGTTTCTGACTCATGTCATCCAAATATTTGTAATAACTCAAGAACATTGTGAAGTCCAAAAGTCAAAATTTACTGAAAAATAGATGTAATTATTTCCAAAGTTCACATCATGTATTTATGTAACAATATATTCTGCTTAAATCCATATTTATTGGAGTGTAGCATTTCAAAAGCACCATTCTCACTGTGGTCAAAAACCTGTTTGCTCTCCCATACAAATCTAACAGTACCATAATTTTGACGATTATTATGTCATCATTATTATGTTATGTTATCATTATTACTTAGCTTGCCAACTTCGGGGCTAACTATCTTCACTTAAATCAGCAGGTGGTAAAGAAGACATGGTAACTTGTCTCGGGTCTTAAGGAGTTGTAGCATTTATTAACTAATAAACTGTCCCCATCACTGGCACATACGCATGCTCATTCACTTTCTGTTTTTTTCTGTAGCTCGCTTGCGCGACTCACATAATCTGGCAACAAAATCTGCATCATAATTTGGTGTGGTAGGTACCAGTCATAAAGGAACTGCTGCCATACTGGAACCAGGTTTCAGTACCCAACCCTAGATGTCATAAAATATGATGACGGCTTTCTGAAGCTTCACTCAAAAACTTTCACAGAAGCTTAAAAAAAAAAAAAATAAATAAAAAATTGTTACAGCTCTAGTATTAGCAGGTAGTTAGCCTAACTTAGCGTAAAGACTGAAAGTAGGGGTAAAGAGTTAGGCTGTTTCTGTCCGAAGGTAAGTCATCCATAATGCTCACTAATTAACACGTCTTTGCTTCTTTGTTTATTATGTATAAAAACCAATGTGTAAAAATGCCAATCCAACATTTAACAGGAGGGTAAAGTTCCAACACATAACCTCCCAAAAATTAAGATTTAGCCTATTAACTTCAGGTTTATGAACAGGCTAAACAAATGTGTTTTAATTGGGGAACATTAGAGATGGGGATTCTGTTACCTTTGAACATAGCCAAACAAGCAGTGTCACTCTGCTTTTAGTCTAAGCTAAGCTAAGCTAACGTGCAGCTAGCTCCAACTACATATTTACGATACAAACATAAGGGTAGTATCAATATTCTTATCTAACTCTCATCAAAGAAACTGAATGAGTTTATTTCTCAAAATAAACAAATACTTTTCTTCTTAAGTTAATTCCCCAATTTCCACTGAGCCTTTGATAAGTGGACTGTTTGATAAGGCAGCATCAAAGCAGCACTTTACCAGTAACCAATGTACCAATAACTCTGTAAGTAATGCGACTGAACTCCATTACAGTGTTTCATGCTTAATATCCGGCTCCTGACAACATCAAATAAAACGAATGGTGACTCACAAAAGAAGCAATCAATTGCTGAAGATAAAGCAATTCATTTTTTATCTCACTAGATCAGCCTGCCATAATCACTGCAACAACTGACTCGTGTATGTGCAGAAACACACATAATCAAATGTAACGCCTGTGTGTTGTATTTGGAAGTATGTGTTTTCAGTTCAGGCCAGGTAATGGTGTGGAAGAGGAAGGAATTTTTTCATGGTGGCGTAAGCTGACAGGTCAGTTACCCTGAGTAGAGTGCCGCCTTCCCTATTCTGAACTTATGAAATATTCAGCTGACCTGGAGACAAAGGAAGTGCTCCAGTGACATCGACCAACACTAGCTGCTCCCTGTGGGTCTACCTGAGAGCCCCAGTGTGTGAATGCTCTTAGCAACCTTTCGAGCTATTAATTGACCCCCACCGCCACTCCAAAACGGGTCCGTCCTATTACAGACTGTGTGACTGATCATCCACTCTTTTGAAAGTGAATATTAAGTTCCATGCTACAAGAGTTATGGGCAGCCTTGTGACTAGTGAAATGATCATTCTGAGCAAAGGTAATTTATCTTGTTATACTGAAAGCACAAGATTTATTCCGTAAAGAGATTTAGACAGGTTATCTCGTTTTCTACTGTAGCGTATGCTGGATCAAAATAAAGACATTGTATCTACGAGAGTACAAATTGTTATGGAGATCGACTGAAATGGATATGTCACACAAAAAGCCATCACGCGATCCGTCAGCGGCAGCAAGAAGTGTATAATTTGCAGATGTCTTGTTTCTATCAGTTCAATACCATGACTTCCTTTTTCTAATACCCACACTGACAAGAAAATATAACATCTTTCATTGTGTCACATTCTTAAGCGGAGGTGCCATGTGACAGCCGAAAAGCTAAATCCATTGGTGGTGTCACTCAAACGCTGTGCATTTTGGGAGGCAAATACAGCGTCGGATCACTCCTTGAGTTTGGAGCTTATGATGTATGCAGCCAGTGTTTTGGCCCAGACTGTTGATATTCTGAGACTGCTCTGCCGCGGCAAATTGTCCTTGCTGAAAAGAAGAAAAGTAGAGCGCTTAAACTGTTTTGTGCCCCTAAAAAAGCCATTGAGTTGCCTCAGCAGGAGTCAGCAACACACAGCGAAAGAGAAGGAATTGATTTGTCTTTTACTGTAAGTCAACAGTAATTGACTGTGGTTGAGTACTTAAAAGACATTTCCATCCGCAGAACGCATCGGGTGAAGGGAATTAGTAGCAGTGGGTTGCCTTTGTGTTTGTATGTGTGTTGAATGAACAAGCTCGAAGATAGGCACAGCAGTACTGGCTGATGTTTTAAACGCTCCAGTTTACCAGCAGGTTTGTCACTGTACAGTACATTAACCTCAGTTCCAGAGTCATTCATCTATTTTTAAATATATATTTATCTGCTAATGTCCTAGATGTAAACCAAAATAAAAGGCAATCTCCTACGTCTGCTTATTTACCTAGAGAAAGTGTAATAGCAGAACACTTTTAAAGCCCATAAAAAGTCGGTTTTCAATCTTAAGTTTTTAGTTGTAACATGACAACTTGTGACTAAATAAGCAACAATGAGGGCTTCAGTGCATAAAACATATTTTAATTATTAAGAGTTTATCACTTTAGTTGCGTAATTGCAAAAACCTCCAAACCAACAACTCTTCAAACTCTACAAAAGCAGTAAATTTAGAAACCTGTGAAAGCTGATGAGAAAATGCATTTTCAGGGCCATAAAATAGATACTCTGCTGATTTTCAGCCAGCTTTGTATCTTATCAGTGTGGAAGTAGCTAATGTGTGAATGAACTGTGGTAAAAAAAAAAAAAAACTCGAAACCACCAGATGATACTTTTCTTTGGGTTCAGGGCTATTGCACATTTTCATATGCCCACCACCACTGAAACTAAGAGTATACAGTAGAAGGGTATCAAGAGAGAAACCGCCCCCTCTCTCTCAAACTTAGACTAAACTCTGCTCAAACATTAGAACTAGGCAATGCTGATCAATATAAACCCAGACCTTAAATGTCTCCAGAATCATATGTAAGTGTACTGTTTAGGAGTAGCAAGAGAATTTGTGAACAGGAAGTGGTAAATGGTAAACGGACAGGACTTGTTAAGCGCTTTTCTAGTCTTCTGACCACTCAAAGCGCTTTTTACACTACGAGTTCACAAACACATTCACACACTGGTGGCCAAGGCCACCATACTTGGCGCCACCTGCTACTCAGTAACCACTCATGCACTCTCACTCTCTGATGGAACAGCCATGGGGAGCAAATTTGGGGTTCAGTATCTTGCCCAAGGATACTTTGACATCGAGTCGCTGATCCTCTGATTAATGCACGACTGGCTCAACCTTCTGAGCCACACCCACCCAAATTTGACAAAGTGGGTGGCATACTGTTTCCTGTATCTGATAAAACTGAAAATACCAAAACCAAACTGTAAAACTAGGCAGTAAAGGTGTGCCATATCATATTATTCACGATAATACCAGTAGAATTTTTAATTTCATAGGAAAAATTCATAACATGATACTTGTGATATTTCGACTTGTTGACAAATTGACGTCATACAGTTACCCATGGCAACAACAAGCATGGCTCACAGTGTTTCCCTCCAAACCAAAGAAATGAGAGATCATTGTAGTTTTTACTGAATATTTAAAGGCCAACTGCAACACCACTTATTTTGTTGCAGTTCTGTTTTCTTAAATTAATAATATATATGTTTTGTTTTTTACTAATTTGTCATATCGTCAAGAATATTGTTATCGTAAAAATACCCTGAAATATCCAGATATTATTTCAGGGCCGTATCGCCCACCCCTACCCTCCGATTATGTTACTGTATTGCTCATATCTCTCCTAAAATTTCCTTAAAAACATATTTTAATGCACTTGTTGGCTCTAGTACAAGAATTTATGAACAGAAAGTGGGTGGCATACTTTTTTCTATATTGTAAACAGGAGGCTGAAGCTACACTAAGGTTCTGTTACTGCACAGCCTATTTCTCATCTAAAACATTTTCAGAAACATATTTCAGCTCACCGTTTAACTGTAATTTGAGATTGTGTGTTACCAGCGGACAGTCATTTTCCTGTGGAAAAATAGCTAAGTTATTATTACGTCACCAGTGGGAGCATTTATTGGTCCAGTACAGCACAGTGCATTCAGGTAGTTGTAGTTTTTCTACCTCTTAGGCAAAAGTAAATTCCACAGCCTTTTTTTCTCTGTTTTTTTCTGATCATGTGGCACCAATTTTAAAAGTTTTTGCACCTCTTTTTACTACATAGACAGCCCAATGAGAAGACCATCTTTCCAGCAGTGAAAAACTTCTTCCAGGGAACAATGCCAGACTGTGTAACATGCTGATCTCCCAATTATCAGTACTGTACATCATTTAATTGATACCAAAAGTTTAATAAAAAGAATATGGAATAAAAGCAAAACCATCAACTAAAGTTTTCAAAGTTAGCAAATGACAAAATGGACGTAGCCTGAATATTTCCCTAATTGTGCCTGTTAACTTTTGTTGTTTCAGCACTCCCGTGAAAACTTCTGCAATTAAAAGATCCAAAAAATAGATAGCTCTGATAAGATGTCCTTGGCAGCAACAATGACCATCTTTGATCTTCGCAAGCTGCTCTCTTGGTGGAACAACTGGAAGTAGCTTGTTAATTCTGCAGCCCCTGTGCTTCTCCAACATTCGGCTGTGTGATTCATCTCTCTGCTCCACGGCTACCACCCTTAAACTCCTTTTCTCCCACTGCGTCCTTTTTTCCACGGGGGCCTTCTAGCGAGCTGGCCTGCCTGTGCCTGCCGATGTTTATCATTAGTTCATTAGGGCACAAAATGGCTGCTGTTTCCCCCCTACCAGCCATTTCCTGACACTGTTTAAGTCATTTTTTAGAGACTCGTCGTCATTTTGACTTCCTGCCTTCCCTACAGTTCCATACTATAACCCTGTATATACTGCTATGCATATCAAGTTCATCACTAGTACCACTTACAGTGTTCCTTTCTGTTTTCCTTTTAGTCTTGCATATTCTCACAGTTTCTGCATTTTGACTGTGACACATCACACGCACAAATTATGCTTTAAAAAAAAATCTCCCATTTTCTCATTACTTTGAATGCTGGGGCTGAATTGTTGCTCTTGTCAGCAAGGTGATCAAAGAGCCGTTTGAAATGAAGAGGCTTTCTGTATGGGATTCAAATCTCTCAGCGTCTAATTGTGCTGTTTAGAGAGATCTTCGGAGAGGCTGGATGTGGCATTCATTTTGTTGTTATTCATTCACGAGTAGGATGTATTCTAGCAAAATATTTATGCACTGGGTAACATCAACATCATTTGTACGCCGCCTGTTATGCAGAGATGATATTTGTAGTGCTCAATTTCCTCATCCACAGCAAAATACCGCACTGTATGTTGGTGATTCCGTTCAAGTAAGTTGATATTATTTCTGTTTAGCTCATCGGCAACATAGATTGAAACAAATGATGTCTTTGGTGTCAACATATATTTCTTGGCGTATGATAAAAAATGCTTGTTAAATGTCGCTCCTATGAATATTACATTGCATTGTCAAAAAAAGGACATGATGTCAGTAATGTTTTATTTTGGTTCCTCCATTCTCCCTAGCGAAGCCACAAATCAGAATTTCATAAAATAGTGATGCTTCTGCGCTGCCAGAGGTGGGTGAAATACATAAAAAAACAAAAGTTTCTATTATAGTGGGAAAAAAAAAGTTTCCAACAATTCCTGAGGCCTGTCTGGATGTGAAAGATTCTGTGTTGTTTGAACATGGTTTTTACACTGCTATCATCCTTCTGAGATACTACAACCTGCTGCTTTGTCTCGGGGCCTGAGTGTTCTGCAGATAAATGCTAGATGCTAAGAATGCAGGTATAACAAGAAAAGTGGAGCTGGACCTCTCACTCAGGTTCAGACAGAACCAATATCCCTGAGCATTCAACAGGGGAGCTGGCATAAATAAAAATGCTGGAGTGGAAATACATTTCCAAGGGAACACACACGGGTGGAGAGGAGAGGACACCCCCTTGAAGGGCTCTTGCTGTTCACTCGCTCGCTAGTCCGCCTGTCACCCGTCCACAGCACGTCACAACAAAGTGGAAGCCATTCCATATTCGACTCCGATTGTCTTGTGAGTCATTACATTCCGCTCAACATAGGGCCCATTTCACTGCTGACACGGCTTCCTGTCACCACTGAATTGCATTGACATTCACAAAGTCTTTCTCCACTGGGACCCCGTCCTTTACATATGTGTGTGTGTTTGCGTGCGTGAAAGACACTGAGTGCATGTGTCAGTTTTAAATGTATCAGCAACAGGGAATACTCAAAAGGTGCCTATTACACCTCTTTAGCAGTCACTCACTGGAGGCTGTAGAGCACTTGTGGACTTAATTGAACTATTTCAATAGATTTGCAGTGATATCGCTGGGCATGGCCATTTGGGTGACCTATTGAGCGGCGTGAGACTGCAGGAATACTAACCTGTGGGCCCTTTACATGTGGATGTGAGCAACAATTAATCCATTATGCATGAACTTCCTCCTGGGATGGCAAAGAGGAACTTGGCCAGAATACCAACGGTGAAACGCAGTGTCTCACCCACTGTACAGAGAAGCACTCAGACAGAGTCCCATCACATCAAAAAGACAACTAAATCTATCTAAAACTAGTGCTGCGCTGACAGATACTGGGCTGTTGCTGTGCGCTGTAATGAGTCCAAAGCGGCAACAAATGTGGTGGGGTGATGCAAATGTTATGATATTACTGTCATTGTGATGGGCAGCCTGAGAAATGGCTTCAGAATGTGTTCAGTGTCATTTGTGCACCGACAGCACTAGAGGAGTTTGATTTCATAATGAATTGTAGAGCATTTGGCAAAGGGGTGAAAAAGACTTACGCTCACAAAATGAATAGTAGGCCTAAAATAAAACAAAATATTGCACTTTTTATAGGTTAGTGGGTCACTGAAGTCCTCGTTTGACAAATGGGTAACAATGACAGGCCATTTATATCCAAGACCAACTGAATAGTGGCAATTTTTCTTTTATTTTCTTCTGTTTTTGGACTGTATATCCATATCATTGTGTTTTTAGCTTATCACAAATCACAAGCAGGTTTACATTTTCAATGTATTTTTTTCCTCACATTCCAGGCAGCCATTGGCTTTCATTCATTTCTTTATAATAAATCAATTAGCCAGCTCTTTAAAGTAACATGAGTTGTGTAATCCATCACCGTTAACATCAAGTCTGCATCCATTTTTGTCAATGTCACATTATTGTTGCATAGCAATGTAGTTAAAGCAGCTCAATATGACATTAATATAGAAGCAAACAACTATGTGCCATGTAAACATATAGCGGAGTAATGGCACCCTGAGCAGAGATTAAGAGGTGTACACAGATATCATTATCTTATCTGCTCAACCAACAAAATGATCTGTCTCTGTATCTGTATTAAATAGAAGACTAGGAGTGAGCATGGTCTACACTGGGAGTCAAATTTAATCAGCATGTTGTAGTTTCTGACCTAATATTTATTGGAAATACAACTGCTGTGCCTTCAAAGCATCAAATTGATTTAATAATGGCATATAATTATGACATTTAAAAAAAGGTGTTTTTTTAAAAGGACTACTTTTATTCACATTAGGTGACTTTACTTCATATTTCCAAATTAATATTTTTCAGGGGAACTCTTTTTTTCTAATGGCACATTTATTTCCTAGTTGTCATTTTTTTTTTTTATATCCATTTGTTTAAATAACCATGAAATACTTGAGATAATACAAAGAACAATGACAGTTTTTTTTAAATGGAGGATATTAGCACATGCAGCTAAAAACAACAGGGTCAAAGCTTCATTTTGACGTATAATATGCAAGGGTTTGAAATAAATCCAGCTGCCACACCAGGCCTTTGTCTAGCTCCCCTTATCATTAGCCATCTACAATGATATGGATCAGTCTGACGAAACATGACCTCTAATCTGTTCATAGTTCTTCTATTGCCCCAGATAATAACATGCAACTTGTGCTTTCCTGAATGACATTCAGATTCGGCCAAATCCCCACAGAGAATGATGTCATGCTACTTCTGTGTTCTGTGCTTTTCTGTCCTTTTTTATGGTAGACTGTCTGGCTACGTGTGCATGTTAGATCACGTGAGTCCCATGCGTGTATCCCACTGGCTAGCTAATCAGCGATGCTTTGGACTAAGTAAATACTACGGTTACAGCTGATTATAACGCGTCCTTTCGGAGGCATAGCATTCTCTCCTCTGTTAGCACAGTTAGTCCTGTCAGCACTGTAGCTGTTTTTAGCACTGTTTGCACTGTTAGCACCATTAGCTGCTAGCCATCGGCTTAGCCACCTCCATGTTGTTGTGTCTTGAATCGTAGATAGAACAGGTTGATCTAAAAAGTCTCCATTGTTTTACTTCATAACAATAATGTCACATTAGCAAAAACAGTAATTCTGACTTGATTGTTGTTCATTGCGATGAATCATGTACCTCGAACACAATAAGCGTCTGCTAATTGATTTTGATGATATGTAAATGAATGGATGTCTTAAAGAAAATGTCTAAAAAATAAATTTAAACACTAGGCTCAGCTGAAGTTAATCTTGAAATAGCAATAGCAAGAAATGTATGCAGCTTGTCAACAATACTGTAAATATAGCAGAGCTTCAAACATTATTGCTGATACAGACAAACAATGAAGCACACCAGTCAGTTACAAGTCCCTTGAGAAGCTGTATAGGTATTTTCTAAAATCTACTGTAAGTTTTTGCATACTCACAATGGCACAGGGACATGCAAGACATAAATCCCAATCACCATGCTATTTTTGTAAAGGTACTGTTGAACACCATGGGAAATGAGCTTTCACTATTACAAAGATGACTTTTCCCTTTGTGCTGTAACGGTACTAATGCCTGAAGGTGTATCGTGTTCCAGAGGAGCCAGGGGGCATCATTAAAAAGTTGAGAATTATCTATGGATCACAACGAAAATTGTCTCCAGTTCATTTAGTTCTTCACAGCACATCTGGACATGTTTAACCTATTCCACAGAGCACCGAGTGTAATCCACGGGGCGTCTAAAAATGAACTTCAAAGAGGAGGGCTTTTTTTTTAAAAGAGATATCTTAAAAAATCACACAGAACAGTATGAATCAGACACCCATTCAGTACAGGAAGGAAAGCGTAGGGGTGGGATAGCATAAGGTTCATGTTAGTCACTGGAAGTAGAGGGAGTTCTCCTGCAGCCAGAGGTAACTGAGAGTTCCATAAATGCATTACAATAACCCACTGCTGACCAAATAAAGAAACAGATTTAGATTTTGTATTCAAAAAGATTCAAGTGGGATATTTGACTGTATTCATACATTAAAATGAGTCTGGAGCTTGTCCTAGACCTCTCTATTCGAGCCAAAACTCTTCTGAAATATACAGAATCAAAGCAGCAAAATGTGCATTAAATCTTACTGGAAATGTCCACTGTATTACGCTGATGCTTTGGTGTCAGATTTTGGATTTTTTTTCTGCAATGCTAACCAATGTTACCTCTGTTTATGGAGCCTTAAGGGTCATACATATTTCCCGCATTGAACGTCATGGACAGCTGCGGTCATGTGGACACGCACGGGGTTCTATTCATAGTGCAACTGACGGTCGGTGTCAGCCCCCAGCTGTAGATGGGAGGGCTGGGAGGCGAGCGTACCGTCCTACTGCTGACATCAGGTGAAAGTGACACTAAACGATGCTGCTGGGTCTGGAGTGAATATGTCCGACTTATTTAACATAAATCCAACTTTAAACTGACTTCACCATGGTGAGGTGTCTGGGGCTGGCTCGACCGCAGTGTTTGGGACTTGACTTGAGTTTAGAAGAAGAGATGTGAGCATGTGCAGTTGGCCGGCTCCATGCGGTCACAGGGTTTCACATCAGTGTGAACACTGTGTTCCATACCTGGTCCACTTGAATAGGTGGTGTCAAGTGCAGTGCATGTGTACTGGAGTATGGTTCACATCAGGTGTGAAAACCACCTGTGCCAAAACACGGAAGAGTAGTGCGATTGAACGCAAGTAGCAGTTGACGAGTAGAGTTGCAAAGCCATTTCCGAATGCCAAAAATCTACATATGCACACAGCACTTGGAGATCTCGTCCTCTGAATTTTTACGGCCATGATTGATAACACAGGAAGGCAGACGAAGGGGTAGTTTGTGACATTGCCCAAAATATAAACAATAGTGGGCACAAGGTGAAGGTTGACTCCAACATACGAGCTTGGGATCTTGTGATAGGTGCTCTTTTATACACTGTAGCAACTACGTCAACAAATGTAGCATAGGTGATGACGCAACGTACTTTGGTACAGAACAACATTACTATTCATGTATCATGATGCCTCCTGCCAGGTGGAATAATACCTGTCACTGGCAGTATTCATTAGCTGTAGCAACTAGCTAACACAGCTAATTAAGTTTATGTTAGCTCTGTGAGATGGTTGACATTTTTAACGTTTCCCGCTGGGTGCTTTTGTAAAAGGAGTCATAGTATTCAAGGCTGCATGCATGACAGTGTGCTAAAAGGCTGAAGCTAAAGCAGCATGTCCCAAAAGTCAGCAACCACCCCAGTTGACCCAGGTAGAAGACATCGAAATAAAGGAACATTCGTATTCGTATTTAAGTTTAAACCTAGTTAGTCCCAACAGTGTGACAGGGAAAATATACAGTCAGACTCTTTTTCATTGTAATATAATAACCATGTTTGACTTGTTTATCCAAGTGTGTAAGCTAAGCAGCCAGAGGTTGAATTTGTGTTTCACTGTTCATTTGTTTTACTTTTAAAGTTACAAATAAAAGAGCTCAATAAAGAGCAGCACAGAGCTGCTAATGTTAGTCTAAATTCTGATTTAGTAGCATCCAGAGCAAGCTTCCACTGTGGAGAGATAGCACAAAGTGGATGTGCTATGGTGAAAGAGGCTTTTTGAACATAACCTGTAACCCCACAAATTGTAGTTAGCTAATGAAATGCTCTTTGGCCTTGGGAGTAAAGCTGTACCACTGTAGCTGGGCATGCTAACATTTGCAGCTCATGTAAGAGCAGGTAAACATACTCTTTAATCAATTTCTTGCACTTTTACTCTTGTGGTTTTGGTTTTTGTGAGGCTAAAGGCCAGTAAAAACCATCCTCCAGCTCTTTATTTACTTAATATGATTCTTACGGCAAGTCAAGGAAGTCCCGCCACCTACAATTTGTTTGTGTCACTGTACTGAACTAACATGTTCTAAAGTGAAGAATGGTTCAGCACTGAATATTGAGAAGCTGGTGACATCAACATGGGCTTGTGGTACTGTTTCCTCTGGCAACAAGGTACGAGAAAAAGGAGTTGGAGAGTCCAATGCCAGACGTTCCATGTCAGCTACAGGTGATGCAACATGAGGTTGACAAGGACACTGCGGTGCTGAATGGATAAGCACTGACAAATCATTCAGTATTGAACTAAATGCAAAAGTTCAACTAAGTTTATTTTCAGTTCTTTTATCCTACAATGTGTTACAGTGATTGCATTTTCACATGGACAGCTTATGTGCTCGTATGAGACTCGTTCAGAGCAGCATTACATTCAATCAGACACCCGGTCTTAATATGCTTCAGCTCGTCTTTTTTACTTCACTTGCTGGTGTATTTATATGTGTGTGAATTCAATTTGCGGACAGGCAGGCGGGCGTTCATCCCAACAGGGGGGGTTGAAGGAGGTTGGGAAAGGGGGCTCGCATGGAGGTGGATGAGGGTTGTAGTGCAGAACTACAGAGGAGAATTATTGTTGGCTCTCGCCGTGTCAGCTGTGACAGTGGAGAGGCCAAAACAGCTGCGGTCTACCCACCCTCGCCACCCTCTCCCTCCTCATCCCTCCTTCCCTTCCCTCCGCGCTCCCCCTTAACATCAAAGGGAGTCTGTGGCACGGCCTCGGCTGAGCTGGCCGGTTGGCTGGAGCTGCTGCACTTAGGGCCATCTATGGTTTAATACTGTATGAAAATCCCACAGTGAAGCTGGAAAGCCACCAACTTTGTTCTTTCAATTCAGTCTCGTCATCTACCATCCGGCTCCCTCGCTCGCTGACACACACCAGCATGCCCCCGGTCCCTTTGCCTCTGTGTCTGTTTCTCAGAGATGATGGTGCTGCAGATTGTGTAATAGCCACTCGCTGGCGTTGCTGGACATGCACGCTGAGGGACAGAGATGCAGGCGGAACCTGCTGTGGCAAATGTTGCCCTGAAGCTTTCTCTGATCTGCACTAAAGAGGGCTTGTGAATGAATGATTCTGTGACTCAACATGCCCATCGAGTCTGCTATGCACCATCTTTCAGAGGGATTACTCACCTGTGTAATCCTATACCTGGGTACGGGGGTATATGTTTGCCGCAGCAGCCACCCGGCAAAATGATTTAAGGCCAACTTTTAAGAAGTTGTACTTTCTGTGCTAAAGATGTCAAAGTTCTGTCGCTATGTGGTTCACATTGTTCTAGGTTTCCAGCTTAGGGGGAGGGAGGTCACTTCAGTACACTGTGAGAGACACAGTGTTTCTCTGAGGGAGGCGCCAGGGCACTCGGCCAGTCAGGCACCTGCTGGGAAGATGAGAACGCACCTGGGGTTGGTGGCTGGTGTGTGAGTTTGTATTCTTGTGTGTTGTTGTGCAAGGCTGTGTGCACATGAGACACGGGATAGAGAAGCCCGCTGAAAGAAATGTCTATTTTATTTGATTTTCTCAACAGGGAAAGTATCTCTACAACTTTGTACTTTTTGATTTCCTGATTCGGGATACTTTATTTCCTTGGTCAGGTCTGCACAGCATATGGTGTATGTACAGGATAAGGTGTAACTAGAAGTAAACAAGTGCCTCAGACTCACTCCTTGTGCTGTAGTTGACAACACTCCCAGCAACAAAGTAGAAATTATGACGTACTGTGGCTTCTCTGTCAGCTGCAGTTTGATGTAGTAGACTAAAATTCAAAATGCAGGAAATAGCCTTAATGTTTATAGGATAGATAACTTTCTATACTGTCTAGCTAAAATGTCAGAGTATGATGCTGAAATTGAAACATAGCTTGAAGGTCCAGCGAGTAAGATTTAGGGGCATCTAGCAGGGAGGATTGCAGATTGCAACCAGCTGAAACTTTTTCCAGTTAGAATTCCTTCAATTTTGTTAAGGAGGGTTTTACCAGGAGCTGAATTATAAGCAGAGGTCTCTTCCTATCCAAAGCAAGCAGACCCGTTGATTCAAACCTGTAAAAACACTGAATAAACCAGTTTCTGGTTACAAATCAGTGTTTTTCTGATGCTGTTTGGCATGTTGCAGTCAGGCCGTTTGCCAAGGATCTGCAAACTATTTTTCTCTGGTAAGAGATCCACACATTTTAGAGGTTTTTACTGGAAGCTGGAGTTATTTGCAGAGGGCTCTTCCTCTCCAAAACAAACAGACCCAGTGATGTAAACCTGTAAAAAATGCTAAATAAAGCTATTCATGTTAAAAAAAAATCCAACACTCTCATTGCAGAGAGGCTGCTAACTATTGTTGCCAAATGTAAAAACGCAAAAACGGGACAAATCAGTGTTCAGTTTGTCCTGTCTGGGCTACTGTAGAAACATGTTGATCTGCATACTCAAGGACCTGCTCCCTATGTAGACATAGATGGTTCAAAGGTAACTAACACATAACAATTCTTATTTGGGTAATTATATACTAAAAAAAACATACCTGTAATCTTATTGCACGGTGTGATTTTGCCAAGTAGAAAATTCTTCTGGATCAACACACAGAAACATCGGGTTTCTGGCGCGTTTCAACATTGCAGTCACCCAATCACAACTGTCTGACATCATCAGTGTGCTGCTCCTGTGCGTTTTCAAAACTAAAGTTAACACAATTAAACAAAATCCTCAGTAACATTGGACAAAAACTTGTAAGCTATTGCAGGGTTAGCGAGTTAGCATGCTAACTAGGTAGGCTATGCTTATTAGGTAGGCTATGCTAACACGTAAGCTTGCCAGTTGGCCAGAATATTGTTCAGTAACAATGAGTAATAATAATAGCATTTTTTTTTTTTTCAGTTGCAAATTCATGCTGTTAATGCACTTTCCCTCCTTTTTCCCATGTTTATCCTGGAGCAATTTTGTTCCAATTTTATCCAGGACCATCATCATCATGCTCATTTTGAATTATCTAAGATCAGCATGGTGATGATTTCCCTGGATCGAACAATTGATGCAAGATGAAGATGATAATGATGGGTCTTGATCAAAAAACTAATTTTTTTCGGGGTCAAAATGGCAGTGAAGGTCCTGGATCAACAACAAAAAATAGTTTTTAATAGGCTATTAAAAGAGGAAAAATGTGTCCTTTGCAGGTCTTTGCAACTGCACAATAACATAATGCTTACTCTTAATGTTAAAGAACAATAGTGTAGCCTATTGGCAAGCTTACTTGTTAGCATAGCCTACCTAGTTAGCATGCTAACTCGCAAACCCTGCAGTAGCTTAGAAGGTTTTTGTTCAGTGTTACTGAGCATTTTAATTGTATTAACTTTAATTTGGAATACTAGCTTAGCTCTGAGAAAGCACAAAGGAATTTTGAAAGACGCACACTGATGATGTCATAGGGTTGTGATTGGTTGATTGCAACGTTGGACCTGGAATGCTCTACCTGGTAAAATCATGTTGTGCTTATATTATATTATATTCTCTTTCTGCCAATATACCCCCGTCAGTCCTACACACTGAACCTTGAAATGAATGAATCTGCACATTATCTGAGGCATTGTTTAGATCCATCAAAGTTTGATTTGCCACTACTGAAATTATTGGTTGTCATCGCTGTTGCAAAGCTTCATTTTTCCCCCAGTTGCTGTAAGTCTGGGAGGACCTCTTCTTTATGCTCTCCTTTGCGTCCCACACAAAGTCAGTCACCAAAATGACAAAACTGTATCTTTTATGACCTCATTGTCACAGATAAACGTTTCTCCTCCCACAAAATTTGTGTGCAAGTCTGTGCCTTAGTCGTAACAGGTCTGGATAGCTCTGCAGCTCCACTGTGTACTGGCTGTGAAATGAGTATTTCCCAGGTTAAGAAGGCTGATAAGATACTTTTACTCTTATGTCTAAAAGTTTGAGCAAAAGGCAGAATTTCTGACCAATTAGGATTTGTTTCTTACTCTGAGACTCGTGACAAATGCGGGCCCAAAATAAGTAGAGACATAATTCTCGCTCTTGAAGCTGAGAAGTTATTATCTATGGTGCTTGTTTACCTCATGTGATGGAGACAGAGTTTGTACAGAGAGCGTTAGGAAAGCAGGGAGAGTGTGTACATTTCTTATTCAATGCAGACTCCATGGAAAAAAATGTTCAAAAGCATACATCAGCAAAAAAAGGAGGGCTTTTACTCTCTGTCACTGCTCCTTTTTTTCCAATGAGGGGGACTGTGAGTCTTGGGGATAGGAGAATCTTGCTGTCAACTCTTCTGACACTGCCAGGGATGATCGATGGCGAGGTGTAAGCTTAGCAACCGAAAAGACAGGTACTATAGGCTAGACACGGGCTGGTGAAAGAAAGACATGTTCAAGGGACATTGCTCTGCTAAAACGAGATCTCTTTCTTTTTTTTTTCTCCGTGAGCGTCAAAAATGTGTCAGAGTAATGGAGTTGCTCTCCCCTTTCATTAATTAAATTTCAACACCTACATAATTAAGCAGCTCCCGTAATGAAATCTCTCACGCTCAGAGCTGTGAAGAGAGACAGCATCTATGCAGTGATAATGAGGGAGAAAATGTCAATCTATAGGCAAAATCTTAACAAGGCGTTAAAATACGAGATCTTCATTTTCACTTGGACAGAACATGAAAGGTTCCCACAGTTTTTGCAAAGTAAATCCATTACGGGAGACGTGTCTGCCCTACCCCGGTCTGACTGATCTAACTAGTGTCAAAAAATGTACTTTTCAGGGAAAATAAGTCAAAATCACGTGAGCCAAATTAATTTTAGCAGGGGGAATTTTCCTTCTTTGGATGTGGCTTGTACCGACGCTCTCGTATAAAATGGAACTAGAGTGGGAAAAAGTGTCTGCATCAGCATAATGATACTTCAAAACACTTTACAACGAACTTAACTCTATGCATTAGTATATATATATATATCTCAGCTAGGTGCACAGGTTGTACTGATTTAATTATTTTTGCAGAAAAAATCAGCTTTTCCATTCAGCCATCAGCATTCATGTCCCACAGCAGCTGGTGCACTTGTGTTGCATGTTATTGCATGGCAAAAAAAAAACAGATTTTTAGTCGTTAAAGTGTTCTCTACCATCCAATTCCACCTTGGTGCTCAACAGCAACTAAGAATAGAAAAACAGCAGTGGGCTGTCTATACATTTTCCTTTGCCTGTGCATGCAGATGTTCTGAAAAATCCCCGAGGCTCTCTTATTATCGCTGACTAGAATATACTTGAGCTCTGTCATTACTTACAGTTTAATGTATAATACACTAGATGGGGGTGCATAAGATGGTAAGCATGCAGACAGAGCAGAGGGGGGAAAAAATGTATAACCTTGCATATTTTCCTCCTCTCCCCATTTTCGGCTGAGCCCTGCCTGCCTGCCTGCTTGCGCCCTCACTGTCACACACGTACCTAATCCTAGGAGGGATTGTCAAGAGTCCTATGCATAATGAAGGTGGATATTTCTCCTCACATAAGTAGGCCGGGTGATGTGAATTGTAGCAGTGTGTTGCAGTTAGTGCACCTTCCGCTGCAACACAAATAAAGCGTTGTTTGATATTAAACATGAGCGGGGATGGAGGATTGTAGGAAGTAGTACACGCTGCAGTGTGAGAGGATTATAGGGTTAGGCTGAGTGCCCATTCAGCACATTGCTGTGAGTTTAACTCAGGAGAACTACAGTGCACGATTGATGATGTCTTTCGAACAATGGGTTCCGTGCAATTACGTGAAATAGAGTATAGCGAGTCTACTGCGTTATAGCACTGATAGCAGTCTTCCCATGTATATCCTCACCCCTAATTAAGGGGGAATGATAGGGTGAAAAGGTTGCGTGGCCAGGGTGTGGATCTCCAGCCCCGAAGTCCGCACTCTTAACAGAGAGACATTTGGGAGTCAGGGCGTAATGAAAGGGAGGTCAAACGGTGGAGACAGGGTTCCTCCGAGAAAGGCTCCACACGGCAGAGTGGGCAGGAGAAATCTCAGGAGGGGTAACGCTGAGATATGAATCTGCTCAGAAAATGAGAGGCAACCTTTGACCCGAGCCGCGTGTGAGCTGCACGCTAGGTTTCCATTTCAGCGGCGGAGAGAGCCGACTTGAAGCAGCACAGAGGACTCTGGGAATGGCGCAATTTAGAAAAAGCTCAGTTTGTCCACAAAGCGTGGGCCTACCGCTGACAGCATTATATTTAGGTCCATGAGCAGACCCCAAATATTACTGCAAGCACTTTGAAACTTACTCGGAATGACTTTCGAGTGGTAATATGACATTTGCAAGGGGACTTTCAGTGAGTCAGTTTTGCATGTGTAGCACTTGCTATGTAAAAATATCCAAGAGGGGGAAACAGTTTCCTTGAGTATAACCCTTCAATCTCATGGTCAGTCTCATTTTCCTTGCGCATAAACATATGGTTTTTATAATAAAGATTTCCAATGCTCTCGGGGAATCTATACATATTGTAGCTTTAAGTTAATAAAGTCTTAGAATCCGGCTTTATTCAATTACCAGTGCACCATGTGGCAGTTCACTGAGTGTACATTATCTCAGTGGGTTTCTGTAGGTTCAGCACCAAGGACAGAGACTGAGCTGAAAAATCCTGCCACGGCAGCTCAACACATTTACAGTCATTTCTCTCAGTTCAGCCTCATTCTCGCTTCACATGTTCTTCTACTTGAGACACAAGAAAGAGATGCAAGGAGGGAGGGAAAAAAAAAAAAGCACAAGAGAAGACAACATGTACTTTGTGAAATGAGATGTCCTTTCCAGTCAAGCATCATCTGAAGCGACGTCAGTTACCGAGGACGGCTGGGATGCATGTCAGTGGGCTTGTAACGGCTCTCTGTAGCGTCACGCTGCCTTGGAGTTTATGTTTGCACACAGATAATGCGATGTAGCTACTGGGGTTATTTAGGATGTCCTTCCACATGAGATGACAAAAGTGAGTAAATTATTATTACCCTCTGCAGAATGTCCTTTGAAATGAATTGCAGCAAGAAATCTGAGCTTGACAAGCAGTTTTCACTTTGACAGCTTAGACACTTAAACTATGATGTTTATACACCCAGTGCCAGGCGTCCATCAATAACTTCTCCAATGGGCATGTTTTATCGCTCTGCTCTTGATGAGTGAAATGATCGGGGGCATGTGGATATTTGCTGAGCTGTGAGAGAAAGCTGAATGACCAGTGATGATACTGGGAATATGTAGGAAGAAGAACACAATTAAAAAGAATAAAACGACCATTTTTCCACATTAACATTTATGTAGCTATGTTAGAACGTCATATTTAAGTCGAGGAGTGTTTTAAGGTGATACTTAAAAAGAGTTAGTGGACAAATGCATTTAGCTTCTAGCAATTTGTAGCAACACCAAAGCTTTTTGCATATGCATTCATTTATTTATTTGTTTATTTCACTTGTATATTCATTATTTAATAATCCAGAGCATGACAAGGATGTTTTATAATCTGCAGAAATCATTTAGCAACCGTTCTTTGGGAGAGAAAAAAATAAAGAAATAAGCTTTGAAAAGCAGCGGGTGCTTCATTCCAGTCTACAGTGATTGATTGCTCGGCTGTTACTGAATATAAACGACACAGATAGGGCAAAATAAAATGATTTCATTGCAGAAAACTGACAAATTTGGCCCTAAGGAAAACTTTTTCCTTACTGGCCTCTCCTTTTCTTCCCTGAAAATGAGCCTGAGAGCATGTTAAAAGGAAGAGATCATTAATAGAGGGATCTCTTTTATGAGGAAATGCTAGAGAGGCCTGGGTGTTTAGTGTGTCCCTTAGATAATTTAGACCGAGGTTTAGCAAATATTCATTAATTTTACCAGATGATGAATGTGAGAAAAAAGGTGGTGTTGACATTCGTCCTGCCCAAGCCAGCAGACTGACACATTTCTAGTGTTGTTGTGATGATTTCAATGCAAGATCATGCTCATTAGTTCAGGACGTCTGAGCTGTGCGCAGGGGGAGCTTGAGGACCTTGGACAGTGCACATTCTCTTGTGATGCAACAAAGGGTTGGCTCAGGGTTACAGGGCTGCATTCAGCCCCGACAAAACACAGCAAAATGTATATTCAAAAAGAAACAGTGGCTGATGGAACAACTTGTTGTATTACGCAAGTGCACTGCCTTTTAATACGCTGGGGTTTAATTCAGTTCAATTCAAGGAGGCTTTATTGGTATGGGAAACATACGTTTACACAGCCAAAGCAGCTTAGTTAAGATCTTCTAGAACAGTGGTTCCCAACAGGTTCAGCCACAGGATCCAGATTTCCACAGAATTTAAGACATTCAGCCTCATAATTGCGTGTTCACTTTGTCTCGGCTGATTGGGTACTCCACCTCTAACACAGCCACCAAATGAGAGAAAACACACCTCAAAGCCTGCTGCACACTGTTACAAAATGTCGGTGAAGATTCTCAGTCATCCAGGTCATGGTAATCTTAAGTGCTACATCCTAGGTAACTGGACTTGCCTGAGTTTCTTAAGGACATTTTGCTTTCATCCAAGAGGCTTCTTCAGTTCTAAGGGACCAAGTACAACCACTTCACAAGGCACAACACAGGGGAGCCAGCTCCTCAGGTGAAGTCTCAGCTGTCCATTTACATCTAAAGGAAAAGGGACATTCTTTCGAGGACAGCGGTTTTCACATCTTGACGGATGGTTTAAAGGAGGCATGAAAGAAGACATCTACGTGAAACTGGAGCAACCATTGTTGAACAGAGGAGGTGGCCAAAGATAAACCTTTTCACCCATCTACAATGCAGTCTTGGGATCTCTTCCCAGACGATCTAACACCCGTTTACACCTGGATCCATCTAACCCTAATGACACACATGACCTCAACGACTCTCCGATGAGAGGTAAAACGTCCTCAAGAAACTCAAGAAACTCCACTTGCCTGCGATGTAGCACGTAGCAAAATGGTGCACGCTGTTTTGACATTGAACAATCCCCAGGTCTGCTGTGGCAGTCTCGAAGGAAAGCCAGGCATAATAATCAACAATCATTTGATTTTTAATTTCCAATTTTAATCAGGTGGCTTCTATTCCAAAAGGCTGCGCAGCCTCTTGAAAATTTAACAGAATTGACAAGCTATATCAAAATTATGCTAATCGTCATATTGACCCAGTTTGCTGTTGAAACTACAATAGGTGCACGTTGTATTGGTGTGCTTTCATCATGTGCATTCACTGCCAAGGCACACTATTTGTGAATGAATCACTGCGGCTGATCAGCCATGAATGTAAAAATAGCCAGCCATATTAACTACATTGTTACTGCCCTGCGAGGCAGCTTCAAGTTGCTCTGAATGACTCTGATTGCCACGCTAACATGCTCTCCCGACTGGCTTTTGTCAAAATCTCTTCACAGACCTGAAAGCTAGATTGGCTATTTAAAACATACATCTAAGCCCTGTTGAACAGGGGCAAGCAAGGGAGTGAAGAGGGGACCATCACACTGAGAGGCCATGGGAAACAACTGATGAAAAAGAGCCATAAATTTTAAAAGGAAAATGTGACAGAATGGAGAGGACTAGAGGAGAAAGGAAAACAAGGAACGGCGAGAGGGATGAAAAATAAGAGAATATAGCGTATGTACGACAAAAACAAGACGGAAGTGAACAAGCAAATGCGAATTAGTATGCAGCAGGTTGAAGGGGCCCTTTGAGCCTCTCTCTTGAGGACTTCCTTCCCTCCAGGTGCCCTGTGCCACAACAAGGTAGTGAGCTGGTAATTGTGCCAGAAATGAAGAATCAGGGATGCAGTTGTGCATACATATAGCATGATCCTATGTGCATGGCGTATTTAACTATGCATTAGTTTGACTATCAATAGTAGCACAATTAGTCAAGCAAGCACTGGCCATTAGCAGAGTAATGCTCTTAGTTTTAAGACATTTTCAGAAATACACTTGTCTTCTATCTTGTTGAGATTTAGATGAGAAGATCAATACCACACTCATACCTGTGCAGTTATTATAAGCTACAGCTAGCAACTGATTAGCTTAGCTTGCAGACTAAAAAAAGGAAGAAACAGCTCGCCTGGCTCTCTCAAAAGGTAAAATGATCTGCCTACCAGCACTGCTAATGCTCACTGATTAACATGTTATATCTCACTGGTTTAATCTGTACTGTAGGAGGATTTTCTGACCTTCAAGCAGAGCCAGGCTTTTGTGCTAAGCTAACCAGCTCCTGGATTTTATTCAATGGGCATCCATGAGCGAGGTATCGATCTCAGATCTGCTTGATCTCCCCGATTGCTAACTACACACCCATTCACAAAACAGTGATCTATAATAAGACAGCTCCATAAATCTAATTGCTATTGCTGCCACGATCTGCTTTTCCTTCTGCTAACTGCTATTTACGGACCAGTGGCCACAGCTGTGATGCGAGCTTAAAATGCTCCAATATGTTATTTGGACGATTAAGTTGTCTTTGGTGTACAAAACCTGTCCCTGCTTAAAATTCTGAATAGATAAGACATGGAGGTAAAAGCCCTGCGCATCAGTACTGGGATGATTCAGACAAGCTGAATTAGGATTTATCAGTGTTAAGTCAGACAAATGCATGGGGAAAAAAGTGGTTGTAACCAGCATACTAACTGTGCAACACACTCTGTCAGCTGTCTGTTAGGGTTCATTTTGATCAATGATAGGAAACAAGTTGAGTTGAGAAGTAAATCTCTTTGGTTTTGGCCTTAATAACAGGCAAACAAATAGCTGTGGGAAATGCCAAAATGAAATAGCTTTCTGATTGAGGCAGATAAGTTAATTTGAATGGAGCCACTGTGTCGAATTCAAACTTATCATAGAAAATATTTCCGCTAACCTTGAGTGTCTAAGAATCTTAACCTCAATTGCTTGACGTTTGTAAACTGGGGCCCCAAGTATCACCAAATCTCTCCAAAAGAGACCCATGGTGCCTGAGCAATGCCTCCTGAAGTGGCTGATCTTTTCACGTGATTGTCACCTGTGTTGACGATGTTAAGTGGCTTTGTTTTCGGTTGACTGCAGAGCCTCCTTCAGGCACTTTGTGATCTGCTGAGGTACCATGACAACCCGGGACAGGTATAGAAGAACTGTCGTGTTTGTGTATGTGTAAGTGTTTGCGAGGATTTGACTGTGGCACGCTGGGAGGTGAGGGGAGGTTAGGCTTTTGCTGGATAATTAGCATTTGGGTTTGAGATTTAATTAGGGCCTTGGAAGTGTGAGCTCTTCAGGTGACAGAGCTAACAAAGTTTGCTGATGAGTGAGGATGATTGACAAGTGGAGGGGAAAAGAGGTGGAGGACCTACTGGAGACTTCTTTAAGTTCATGTTCCCATTCTTATATTAATACATAGATCATGATCCCACTGCAAATGTGGTTTTCCTTGTCCACTCGCCTGTTTTTATAAACTCGTTGATTTCAGCCTTTCAGCGTAAAAGCCTCAGCGCATGGCGGGAAAGCGTGAGATTTTTGACCATCTTTTATTTTGACAAAGTGCAGTTCTTGTTTTTTTTTTCTGCAACTTAGCGTCCAATAAAATCTTGCCAACTAATGACCTTTATGGTTGACCAGTAGGGGGCAGCCCTATATTCTATTTCTGCCAATATATTCCCCCTATATCCTACACACTGAACCTTTAACTGACCAGTCAGCAATCTGTAATTTCTACGGAGGGGGTAGCATTTTTTATTTATATTTTGAATATTTCATAAGCACTAATTGGTGGATTCAGGGAACAAATTAAGTAATTTAAGAGTGAAAATTATTAATTCAAGGGTACAAATGATTAATTTATGCAAACAAATGATCAAGAAATTGATAAATGCAAAGCTATGTAGTAAGCCAACTGCAAAAAAACTACACCAAATCAAAATCCTTGATTCAACTACTATGACTACAAGGGAAATGGACAATAGAGATGCAATAAAAAAAACCTGATGATATCAATGCTCAGGGCAAGAGAAGCTCATAAAGAGAGCAGTGACTTAAAATGTGGGCCACTGTGTTTTTTTCTGAAGTAATGAGAGCTGTAATATAGCTGATGAAATCGGGACCCTGTGGGCTGGAATTCAGAAAGAGAAGGCATAAAAGCCTTTGATTACAATGCCACTGGCTTTTCCCATAATGCAATAACCTAAAATGCCTCTGAAATCAGGTAGATTTTATATTCACAATGTCATTCCTGCGAGGAGGGTCACGCAGACTGAGACGGTGGTATTAGAATATTGTTCCGAATTAAAAATCACTGAGGGGTTTGTCTTGTTTGTACGCCAAGGCATAGCATCCATCCTATTTTCTTGCCATAAAAAGCTATTGAGAAAAGCCAGTCACAGGCAGTAGTGGTGGGAGAAGGCAGAGAGGATTGTCTTCTATCCCACACACAGCGGCCTAGCCGCTACACTGAATTAGACGTGGAATGAGATGTTTTGTTGGTGTTATTATGCTCACATTACGCGGATTGCTAGATCTTCCCCACTGGGCCCAGTGGGCTTAGAGCCTGAGAGAGGGGTGGAGGGGAGGGATGGAGAGAGAGAGAGAGAACGAGAGAAAGAGAAGAGAGAGAAAGGAGGAGGAGGAGGCAAGAAAACCTGCCAAAAAACAGCTGCCTGGCAAAATGACAGGATCTCGGGGTTTATTCAGGGAGGGGAAGACGTGGGATTGAGTATGGAGATGGAAGAAAATTGGAGTAATCAGGTCCTAATGTGCTCGGGCTTGCAAACATCTCTGGCCCTATTACATTCAAGAAAATAATAAAAAAAAATGTCAAGCTTCTCACCACTTCTCCCCAAAACATTAAGATGATTAAGCCTCTTCAGTGGTGGGAAAAAAACAATGGCACTTGAAATAATCGGTGTCAGTTGAGCCATGGTCTCGGAATATTAATTGCAGCTTGAGCAGGCAGGGTTTCAGTTTTGTAGGCACACAGCTGTGAAGCTTTCTGTTATTTTTTCCCTCATTTCTTTCCCTGGCTGTTTATTGTCTGTGCCTGATTAATTCCAGTCTTCCTACTACTGCATTTCTTTCTTCAAAAAAGCCAATTTAATTTTAATAGTCATGATATGCATATATGCAGATATTCTCCAGGGAGGATGGCGATATGATTTAACTAGTGGATGTTAATTATCCAATCAAATATAACGATCGGCTACCTGACCCAAGGTGGGGTTTAGGGTTAGTTAGCACAAGTGCAACAGTGTGTTCAGAGCATGTTAGAGAGAGACAGAGAACCTCGCCTGCCACAGAGGCGCTGTCTAACATAATGAACTTGATTCAATACAGCATCTCTCATGTCACTCAATATTTAATCAACGCAGACTTCAAATAATGACTTTGTCATGCAGCACAGAAACAGCAACTGGGATTTGTGCTCAGCAGGGACAATCACATTTAGTATTACTCCTTCCACCCAGTGACTTTGCAGGAAATGGTACCCCGTCTAGGTGAGGCTGGTTATGAGTCCGATTACTCCTGAGCAATCACGTCTACAGCAATAGGCTGTGCATTTATGATAGGGTGTTCCATAGAAAAAAGCCAGACAATTATTTTTTTATGATTATACTGTCATGGTGGTTGTGAATGATAATCGCCAGCCAAGGTGAAAGAGGTGTTTTTTTTTCTTTTTTTTTGTTTGAGAAATGGAAACTAGAGCCTGTCACTGAATAGTCACTTCTAACTGAAAACACCTCACTTGTGACATACATACAAAAACCAGCCCTCTCTTCTTTGGTGCTTGACAACACTTATCTGTTGGTGATAGTTATAAAAGGCCTGTAGAAGCTAAGTGTGGCGGTGCAGTTCAATGCTAACAGCTGACAAATACGTCGGGAGGGAGGGAGGCGCTGGATGGCATTGAGTCTGTTAGTTAATTGGAAGCTGTGCAGGCGTGCTCGTAACTTACCTGAGATTCTCATCGACAGAGGGATCCTTCAGCGGGAGGGGCAGGGCAGGCGTCCAGATGCCCCGATCGATGACTGCCATCTTTTACACTGCAGGAGGGCAGGGCCCATAGTGACCAAGACCGTGAGAGTGAAATTATAGCTATTTGCACGCCAGAGAGCAATGGGAGGAGGGGGGTGGGTTAGCGAGGATGGGAGAGGGGGGGCGTGTTGAGAGGGACGGAGACTGGGGAGAAAGGCCCCTCCTGGAAAAATCAATGCTAATGACTAGTGAGTGCTGCCACACACACGCTGATACATGCCCGAGTGCGACATGCGTATATACACAAATGCAAAGGACACATTATGTAATAATACACATTTAGTGGCACACACACCTACCTAGATCATTTTGTCTGTCTTATACAAGCACAAGCACGTAGAGGCAGTCTGGGAGGGTTATTGCAGCAGCGGTGTAAATGACTGACATCCAATTAAAACACTGTTAAGGAAGCTGTAGTGATTACTGTCTCTGGAGCTCATCGATTGCTGATGGGCGCAGCTGTCTCATTACGCTGCTAACTACCTGGGCCTATTTTTATTTATCTATTTCTTTATTTATCGCTCCCTCCCACTCTCCCCATAGCTAATGGTGTGGCATTGACCTTTTTAACAACATCCTCCCACCCTTGACTTATATCTCTCCGGCTCTGCTCTCGCTCCGAGGTGGCAGCAGTGGAGGACGGAAAGCAAAGGAGAGCTTAAGTGGTAGGTGAAAATGTGCCCACCTCCTCGGTTGGCAGAGGTGTTGACGAATTCAGGGGAGATAGATTAGATAGCTGATGTATGCACGCGCTGCTTTCTCAGCAGACTCTCTCCGAGTGGAGAAAAGCAGAGCGGGCGGTGACGTCAGGAGGAACGAGAGAGACGAGAGGAAAAAGAACTTATTTAGCACTTTATCCCATATGGACAAAAATACAGATGGAGAGAATAGAAAATCCGACTTCCTTCAAGCATTCATAAATTTAATGAGAAGCTCCCGAAAAATGAACTTGCGGAGAGATTGCCAGCAGGTGGTATACCAAATCTGCAGAGCTACAAAGAAAGTCTTTAATCTTTAGGAGTCTCTAAAACTCTACCATAACATCATCATTAATGTTGAAGTACAGGTACGCGCAGTCCAACTGTAAAATTAACTAGGCTTTGTGTAGTGAATATTAAAATTCTGTTTTGAAGGAGTGCATGTGTGTGTGTGTGTGTGTGTGTGTGTGTGTTTCACTCTGTGATCTCTCTCTCTCTCTGTCCTCTTCCTCCCTACTTCTCTTTATACAACCACTGGCCCAGTTTCTCTGCTTTGCCAAGTGACTGGGAGGAATCAGCTGCCTCTCGCTCTGCTCTTTCTACCTCAGCACCAGAAGCTCTCCAGACACAAGCACTGCTAATGAAGTCCATACAGTATTTGCACACTGAACACCTGTACACTATCATGTGTATAACAGTTAGCAGCCATACACATATTTGCAGGGTTGGGCGAAGATGATAGCTACGCTTGCAGTATAGGACTCTTTTTCTTGCAGGTGCAAAACTGGCACAAATTCAGGTGCCATTTTCATAAGGAACAAGCCAGGAGGCAGTAGAAACAGCACTAGTAGCATTCATTCAAGCTAGGTAAATGCACCAATTATAACTGAATAAAACATTTTGACCCAATAATGATGCCCAGGCATTATATTAGACTACATGTTCCTGTTAAGTTTAGGCCTAAATTCTCACCTTCTCATTAAGGCCTCTACTATACAATATTATCACGATACTTGAGTCACGATACGATATTATTTCAGTTTTAATTTTTTTTCAGCAGCATCAGGTTTTAGTCTGGTTATCTCACTTCAGTTTTTAATTGCAGCTAAATGTATGTAGTGGACTGAAAAAGCAACTATTTTTTATTCTACTAGGCTACCAAGAGCTAAATTTGTGTATGAAAGATTCAAAATGTATATGATAAAATAAACTATACTTGGCATACCTTTATTGATACGATATTGTCATGTAAAATACTGCAGTTCTATGCTGTATTTTCCCAAACCTCCACTGACTCACAGCTCAAAATGACAAATCAATTGCCCTTGTGAACATATTTCAAAATTAAGAATACCAGTGCTACGAAGAGTTTGATTTGTATTGCAGTATTAAACATTTATATAATAATAAACTCTACTTGCCGTCCGTGTATCGGTACAATATTGCCACTCAAAATTATTAAAGTTGTATCGATTTTTTTCCCCCACCTCTACTAACTAACAGCTCATTGGCCCCTTGGCCCATTTTTCGAATATATAATCATGTTTGAGGTGCTGTACTGTTGGGTTGCAACTAACAGTCTTTTTTTATTAACCTCCAGATTATATTCTCAACCAATAAATTAACAGTTTGGTCTTTAAAATGTTAGAAAATACAAAAAAATGCATTTTCCTTTAGTCCCAGGGGACGTCTTCACATTGCTTGTTTTGTCCAAAATAGCAGCAAATTCCCAAAATCGAGAAGCGTAAACTCTTGACTTTTTTGTGTCTTTATCAAAATAGCTACCAATTAATATTAATTTTCCACCTATGTCGTAATTGATTAATCTATCATTTGAGCTCCACCCTGCTTTGTATACGTGAGCCCTGTGACCAGATCGCTTTTATCTCATGCTGGCCTGGACTCTCCTCTCGGCCCATTAGGAAACTGTCTGCAGCTTTAAAAGGCGATGACAGGAGCTGAAGTGATTGGCCATTATTAAAGCTCGCCTAAACTCCACCTGCTGAGAGTGTATAACTGCTACTCAGAATATACCCATTAGCTCACAACATCCAGTGCGTACTCCATTATTAAGCTTTTATGTGATTATCTTTACATTAAAGGAAAGGGCATTTGTGAGCCTTTAAAGGTAATGAAAATGTCTTCATTTCCACAGCTTTAATTCCAAATAAATTTAATTTCGGCGAGCACGTGCAAGCAAACAAAAATGCCTCCTCGAACATGCAATTCCTCTCTGCTGGCGCAGCTCTGTTAGACAAACACAGGCTCACAGCTGAGGTGGCAAACACAAAGCCTGCTGGATGCAACAGTGGAGAGCTGAAGGCTTTGTGGCAGAGTGATTTTTCTTTACCTTGTTCCCCACTGTTTTTGATATTGAAAATTTATGAACTGTAACACAGAGCTGGGTTTTGAATAATAATATACAAAACACAAAAATATGAAAATATTCAATATTTGATTAGTTTGGATCACAAAGAAATTGCTGTCACCATGGTATGGCAACAAAACAAGTGTGTGCGTGCATTTATCGCACGGTTATCACAGTGGGGCGATCGGGGTGCGTTGCACCTTGTCAACCTGCCGCTGATCAAAGGGCAGAGTGGAAAGACCCAACTGTCAATCAGAGGACGAGACGAACAACATTAAAGGCATTTTTCAAGTGCTAACACAGATCAAAAAGCTAAGATTATTACTATTACATTATCACTTCCAGGGGTTTTAAATTATGGCTGCAGTTCATGCCAACTCCCGTTCTGCAAATTTCAAAGTTTTTATAGTGATGAGTTGCCTCTAGTCCGTTTCTACAGAGACCTTTGCGTTAATTCTTGTTTGGGGGTTATGAAACATAACCAGTTCATGAAAGATTAAGTCATATCGCAATTCAAGTGAAAAATAACATTAAAAAAAGTCAAAACTCAAGATACAAGAGCACACCAGCTCCAATGATGTGGTTGCTTCTCGGAGACGTGTGAATAATTCATACCCACAGAAATATATTCCTTCCTCTTTCTTGTCTCTCCTTTGTTTCCTTTTCGTCTCCCCTCATGCTTCCGTCTTTCTTTTGTTCTTAATTTCTCTCCCTCCCTTCCACCCTCTCTTCGCGTCTCATCTGCGCAAGCCCAGGTACTAGGTGGCTGACATGGACACAACTGCTATTAGTCAGACTCGAGCACATGATTATGATGCAGCAGGAAGCACACAATTACACAACCCCTCATTTCAGCATTAGGACACGTCACACTCAAAACTGTGATTTGGCATTCTCGGCATAACTGAATGAATATTTCATCAATTCATTGGCAGTGAGTGGGAATGAAAGCGCTTTAGCCTTTGTCGTAAGCTTGTTGCAGAGAATGGACAGAGAGAAAACAAAGAATGCATATGTAATTAGAGGGAGGGATTGCCAAAAAATGGCTTTGTGAGGGAGAATGCAGCGGCGGGCTGAGGCATTAACACAGACATTGTCATTGGCAGGCTCATATCGATCTGTAAGCCGGCACTGTGTAACTGAACCGGCAGTGGAATCTAGTGACATGCTTTTTCTCTGTCGGAAGGTGTGACTATAGACTATTTGTCTTGGTCGGCAAAACACAAAGCTGCAGGGTTACGGGTCTGAGCGGTCACTCGTTCCGTTGGGAAAGTTTCTCAAAGAACTGGTCTGTCCAAGTACAAAGTCAAGCTTGTAGTAATGGCTATGAATATATTCATACAGTGTTTGTTACTGTGAACATTCAGTGTGTGTTTTGAGCATAATGATTGTTCAGTATGTGTGGTCTGATGCAAAATAATGAATTAATATTTTGCCTTTATTTTTTATTTCTGTTGCTTTGGTGTTCCGACTGAACACCTTGATGATTCACACTTTTAGCCAAAACTTTGCCTCGCTCTTCTTATCTCACGTCTAACTATGAGCCTGATTATCTTTAACTGTCTATGAAATTAATAGATGGTCACACAACTTAAAGCTTAGCTTGGCAGCTATAAAAGGAGGGAACTCATTAGAAATTTAGCCAAGAAACTGTACAGTGAATCACATCAGTTCCTAGTGATGTGCAGAACTGGCCACCGTTCTGACAGTTACTCACTAATGATGCAATCTACTAATCGTTGTATTACAAGTACATATCTCAAAAATGCAGGAAATTGCATTCTCTCATTAGAAGTCAGCTCTGTGTGCCACAAACTTCTTTTTTTTTTTTTAAATCCCAGCTCCTGGCTTTGTTGTTGCTGTTAGCCAGCAGCAGCTGTGAAAAACTTTCCAGCCTCAGCAGCTTAGCCGTTTCTCCTTCCAGCTGTTTTTTTTCCCTCCCCACACTCCTTTTGGACGGCATCTTGTGTTTTACATGATTGATAGTTTAACAATGAAGAATTGGTTATGTGATCACAGGGTGGAAAACAGCTTGATGAGAGCATTCTGTGAGTAATCCTTATCAAACAGCACATGTGTTGGAAGTAGAAATTCGGTGGGCATGGAAATGATATCGAACACGAGTCGAGCAGTTTGAGTTGGTGATAGATGAGCGAGTATTGAATCAAGATCAATAACTACTTCACTAGCACACTGATATTCCATTATTATTCCGAACATGACAGTAATCTGAATTTGATACAGGTCTTGTTGACAGCATGTTCCGTAGCAGGACATTTTCCAAATGAAGCATTTTCTGATTAAGATGTAGAAAATGCTGGTATTAGTCGGGTTTTAGAACCATTCTTTGGACATGTCTACAGCGCTAGGGCTGGACGATAAAACCATATCAGTAATTATCTCAATTTAATATTTCTCTGATAGAGATATAACAAATGTAACAAAATACCTTTGTATTGGAGGATAGTAATGCACCTTCATTGCATTTGCCACCAATGTCATTTGCCACCTGCCCTTAATCAGAGGAAGAAGAGAAAGAAGTCGTAGTAGTAGAAGAAGAAAAATAGGATACCGGCCAGAGTGGTAACGTTGTAACGTTACCACACATTACTGTTGTTTGCAACACACACCATCTTGCCTGTTTATGTTCAGCTCTGTATGTTGCCATGGGTGTGTTGTACATTAACCAATGAGCCAACAGTTTGCAAGGCTGTGGGGTAGAGATGCATGTGCAAAAGAAAAGCCAACATTTCTAGTCAGAAGGAGAAACACACCTGCTTTTAAACATTATGAAAGACTTGGATATCAACAGGTTTTTGGATGTGTTCAAATATTGCAGCACAGAGCTTTTCAAGGAGGTAGCTGAAGGTCAGAGCAAGTCCACCACTGGTGGAAAACTGAAAAAAAATACTGCACAAGCAGCTCCACTCATTCCACTTTTCCATATTTTGACATGATAAACGACATGCTAGGGCGCGTTAATCAGAGTATGCACTGCTGCATGTTAACAGGACTATTAGTGGAATATTCATTTGCATTAGCCATGTAAAAAGCTTAGGTGGAGTTTAGTCCTTTTCGGAATAAGAGCAAAAAACTGAATATTTTGTGCATGTAAACACAGTCAGTGTTACATACAGTTTATAGCCAACAGCCACTGAGCTCTCCTTATAGAAAAGGTGTTGATAATTGCTAGGGGACATACAGTCCCTGTTGCAGAGGACAGTTTATTCAGAAATAAAACCCATACTTAACATCCAGCTTTGTTAAAGAGACTTATTCCTGAATACAAACAACCCAAAGGTATATGGCCATTACTGGAAACAGTCCAGAAGAAAAACAGCTCAAAGAATACACTGTGAGAAAGAAACGTGTAATTAATCCTCAGTTTTGATGATGAACTAAACCTTTATTTACACATCTATGGTGAAGGTAAAGTGGTGAAAGCACAGCGGATGAGATTTTTTATACTGGCTCTCCCTACACAATACCATCCACCTACAGTAATTCAAAGCGAGGACACAGCAGCGCAAAACAAAGGTATTTTTAAGGTGTACAATATAGCACAATTCCCTCTACAATTTTCACAATAGCCATCCAATTTCACCCCGCTGTTAGCCACTGATGCCCAAGGAGACATGACAGATTCAGCTCATAGAATACCACTCTATACCCAATACAGACAGTAGCAGGACTATTAAAAATAAAGCCCGTTCAATTTATATCACGGTGGCATTAACGCTAATGAGTATATTAGTTTCAGACTGTCACTGGGAATAAGAGGCAACATTGATCTCTTGTCATCATGCTCATAATAGATTTTTTTCTCCCTCCCCCCTTGCATATATTATTGTGCTACTTTCCCCTGAGTTCCTATGGGAGTTGCTTTCACATTTTAATCTCTCCACTTTAAGAAAAGGCAAATGCGCTTTTCTGCACAGTCAATGCTAATCACAATGGTTGCTGCGCTGGTTGTTTGAATGTATTTTTAGTCGGTTGCAAATTTGTATGCAGTGCAACCTTTTGAATTATTGTTTGGATTTCCATACATTCCTTCCTCCCTGAGATTTATCTCTAGAAAAAAATAAAAAAGTTGCTTGCTCTAAACAAACAGGATGAGATCAAATTGAAACTCAAATCCCCGAATAAGACAAGGCAATTTCATTCCATGTACTGTCTCAGCAAGACCTTACAACCCGATGCACCGCCTGGACATTCCTGTACAATTGCTGATATTAAAACTGAATTGGACTCATACTCCCAAATGATTAACTGACCTGAAAAATCAATGAGGCATGGATTACAATGGCGCATGTGCCTGTAGCTGACAGCTTTCTCTATTCATGTTATTGTCATCATTAGTTTCCAGTATTTAAGAAAAACATTAAAGGGATGGTTTGAATTTTTGGGAGTGGGCTGGTACGGGGTATTTATCTTTAGTCAGTGTATTACAAACACGTACTGTAATGCCCCCAGTTTGGAGAAGCAGGCTGGAGTCTGACACAGAAGCTAAGCAATGTAATGCTGTGGATGGGGGTTGGCAATGACGAAAAGTACCACAAATATTTTGAGTACTTTTACTGCTTCAATTTGTTTCAGCCCGTTCTGACGGGCAGGCCATTAACTGCCTCAGTTTCCCATCTACTGTAAAACTTCAATCAATAGGGCTTTGTTTATATCACTGAAATCTACAGGCCTATATTTGGGACAGGCATCTATATGGGACAGGCCTTTAATCCCTTTTACACAAAACTATTGCTCAGCAAAGATCAGGGAATACAATCAAATTGTTTATTCAAACCAGTATGAATATTACTTGGACAAAAATAAGGCTTCAGATAATACATCACTTGTGAATCATTCATTTGATCTAGCTCTGACAGACAGTGCTTTAGAAAGATAAAGAGTTACGGCACTCAAGGATTACGGCACCTGGCATACTGACACAACAACACTTAAACCTGTTACTGACAACTTAGATTTACTTTTATGAAGAACCTTTTAAAATATTTTGATCTGAGGACCCTTACGGAACACAGGAATATGAATAACTTACAGGGTAATGAATAACTTACAGAGTAATCGAAGAATGGACACATAATTTGCTGTAGCCAACGACCTGCTTTTATCCGTCCATATAACTTTGTTAAAAAAATAAATAAACTGCCTGGCAACCAGACTAGGTATCTAACAGAGACAGGTGTTTATTCATAGGAATGTGTAGCCACACCAGGCTAGTAAAAGGGACTGGGGGTTTAATTGGGACTAGGCTTTTACTTGAAGTCTTACTGTATGCTCTCATCAAAGCCACCAGACTCCATTAAGAAAAACATTCATTTTAGCTTGCTGAACACAGGAGCTGCTGGTCTACCACTGTCTCAGTGGTAAACTAGTAAGGCAGTAGTTAATGCTATTGTGAGATTGTGGTGAATCCGAACTGACCCTTTTAAATGCCAAAGTCACAAAATAATACAAAACAAAATATCCGTTTGAGGCAGCAGGTAGACCAGCAGCTCTTATGTTCAGCTTTGTTAAATCACTGTTTTTTTCAATGGCGTCTGGCTTTAGAAAAAAGCGATATAAAAGCTTCATTTTTCTGTTGGAAATTAGTGTTTGATATTAAAGTAAGGCAGTGAAAATCTTCTTCATGTAGCGTACTCTTAAACGTACATAAATTTTCCCCTGTGGGATTTGTTTTAGGTGGCTACAATGTGTTTTGCTGCAGCTGCTGTTCAGAGCAGGACATGTTGGACTCCAGCCTGCTCTTCCAAACTGGGAACGTGCTGACTGGCATCTACAGTATGTAATACACTGACTATGGATAAGTACCGCATCCAACCCCACTTCAAAAAATCTAAACTTTCCCTTTAATATTTACATATTTTTTTTTAAATGTTTGTGAATTTGCAAATGTTTTTTGGCTACTTTTGTCTTCAATGTTTGACTATAGTAGACAATGACATAAAATGAGCAACATCCAGGCGGTTTATTGCCTTTGTGTCCGAAGGCAATCAATTAAAGCATCATTAATCTCCAGATATCAATTTAATTACAGCATTCTGCAGCTCAAAATCCTTTCTGGCCAAAGGATATTTAAGAAGTTAGCTAAATACAAATGGCTTGCACTGATTGAGCTTTAATTTTCAAGGATGATCTCTATTTGCAGAAACATTGCTGCCCCCTATTAGTGTGTATTCTCTATGAATAATCATTTTATGAACATCACCATCAGTGCAGCCATCCACTCAGCCCAGTCCTTGATTACAGAGCCTATTTGACAGACTGTAGAGGACAGTGAGAGTTTTGGCCTTACCCAGGGGACACACTTGGCCCTTCCTGTAAAAAGAGGCCACTAATGGAAGCGGAGGCCCTCGTCTCCACTCCACATTTTTATGTAGGCAATCCAGGCATTTATGGTAATCATAAAGTAGGGCCAAATGGATGGTGATGGTGGGGTCAGCTCTAAGCGCTGAAAAACAGACTGACGCAGTCTTGTTTACAGCTGCTGCGGAGCAAGTGCTGCCACCTCCCTGTAAGTTCAGCCACAGCAGGTGTCTATGCATGCTTGATGCAAATAAACATCTTGTGAGGACCCCAAAATGGGACCCCCTCCACCCGCATGCCTGTCTCTGTCGCTCACTCAGCCTCTCTGAGGTTCATAAACTCGCAATGTTTATGAACCTCTGGGGACAGTTTATAAAAAATTCATTGGCTCAGTGGAGCGAGTAGCAAGCTTAATGTTGAATGTTGGATCTTTTTTTTCCCCTCTTATGCCATTATACCACCCGTTTCTCATGTGTTTGAGCAAACGGGTTGCTTCTGAGGGAGCAGAGGTGGTGCGAGAGGGAAGGGGAAGAGTTGCTGGTGATTCATTACTACACTTTATTAATATGCGAGTTTAAGTGTGAATGCTTGTGTTTCTCTGTGGAGATGCTCCACCGTGATTGTGGCGCAGCCTGGAGCCGAATGCTAATTCATTTTCTCATCTTCCTTGGCCTGAAAATCATCATAGCTGGTAGCGCACGCCGGCCTGCCAGAAACCACGAGGAGCTACAAGCAGTTGTCCTCGCTGTGCCATCGTGGTTGGAGGAGGTAAACAGGCATAATCCAAAAACCAAATGATTGCCGAGGTGTGAGCGCCGGTTGCCAGGCGCAGCCAGGGGTGCAGATTTTCCAGCATGCGGCTGTTTTAAAATTGCATCCACTGGGCGCAGATGCTTGGGATGCACATGACACATTTACTTCTCTTAATGTGACTGTCAAAAAAAAAGCAAGAGGAAATGCTTTCAGTGTGTGGGAGACAATGTGCAACGCTAAACGAGTCATTTAAGAACATAATTTTCAATTACGAGCTGGAAAAAATCACTTTAGGTTGAGATTAGATAAAAGACTGTAGTGATGATTTTACAGTGCGGGGATCATTAAGAGAAATTGTGCTATGACACGGTAATCTGATGTAATGCAGGAGAAAAACTGAGAAGGAGGACAAAGAGCAGCCACAGTCTAGACATCGCTGTGGGTGGTCTGTTTGATTGGTGGAGGAAGAAGTTCCTCTGGATGTGACAGTCTTCAAGGCCTTGCATCTTTTCAATGTGAACATCTTATGGTCAAAGAGTTTTGAATAGTTCATAAATTTGTGAGTTTTACAAGGAGGTAGTACTAGTAGAGAGAGAAAAAGAGCTCAAAGGTGAGCGCTGGGAGTCTGCAGAGGACATATTAAGCAAAATGGCAATCACTTTACAGCCGATCCCCACTGTACGTATGAAATTCAATCACAGATGTAGACCTCTTGTAGATGAACAGGATTATGGGAGCGCTGCTTCATTTTGCCATGCACAACAGTCTGACAAGGGCAATAATAATGTGGTTTGTTACAGCAGACTCTTATCAGCTGAATTTAATCTCAGTCCACAGGAATTACATTCAGAGACCAATTCAAATATACTGTTAGACAATGTAATCCATATCCATAGCCTTACAAATCCCTAGGCGCATTAATTCATCCCATACAGTCCACAAGATTAATAGTAGGCCCGGGCGAGATGTGATAAAGCCGGCAGAATACATTGTCCCACTGGCCACCAGCACAGAGGCTAATTTGTATGGCACTCAATAGCAGCGCACAATGGTCATTGTTAAGACTGATCAAATTTCATAGACGCTAGTGCTATGATTAGCTTGAGGAGTAAAGTGCGTTCTCTGATATAAAACCCAGTAAGAGCATTAAGTCCTGTAGGCACTTGAGGAGGAGAGACTGTGGGACTGTTTCACTGCTGAGGGCAGCAGAGGCAGATCTCTGTGAGGCACAGGGTGGAAGATTATAACTTACCCAAGAGCAATCAATTAAGGGATAAGCCAGGTGTAGTCTTAACCTGGATTTATTCAGTTGCATCTTTGAAAGGTATTATTAGAGCATGAAGAAGTGCCACCTCTTTGTATGTAGGGTTGCCACTTTTTTTATCAGAATTGAAACTAGGTAAATATACAATTGCATGGAAAATGCTCCGATCTGCTGGGTGTCCTGTTGCCCAACCTACGCTATGGTGATCTTTGTTAACTCAAAACAGAGTAAACTAGCGACCTACGTTAAAGAATTGATGTGGGGAAAACTTTTGATTCAACACATAGATGGATAACTGGTTGTTTGTGACTCTGTAAAATGCCACACAGTACCACCATTACCTCAAATTTGAGGTTTGTTGTTAGCTTGTCACTCAGCTGACCCAGCGAAGGCACCACAAATGAATGCAACAATGTCAATTCGAGCACATTCTAGGAACCCATCAGCCATCGGTCTGACAACCAGGGTCCAAAACTAACTTCGTGGTTTATCCGTCAATGTGATAAACTGAAAATAATTTAACAGCCCAAATATTTTTCAACCAGCACCAGCACAGTAGTGGAGTGGTTAGCACTGTCACCTAAAAGTTTGCAGTTGTCAGCGTGGGTTTTCTCCGGGTGCTCCGGTTTTCTCCCACAGTCCCAAAGTCGTGCAGGTAAATTGGTGACTCTAAATTGACTGCAGATGTGCATGTGAGTGTGAATGGTTGTCTGTCTTATGTGTCAGCCCTGCTATAGTCTGGCGACCTGTCCAGGGTGCACCCCACCTCTCACCCTCTCAGCTGGATTACGCTCCAGCACCCCCGCGACTCCCCACAGGATAAGCGGTTATGGAAAATGAATGAGTAAAAAAATACACAAGATAAAAATAAATACAAACAAGTGGGTGCTATTTGTTGAGTATCTGTAAGGCAGCACTTCTCTGTAAATTTTATTTTAACCATATTCCACTGTGCTTTTCATATTCCCTTTTAGGTTAATCTACTCCAGCAATGTGCTGCCACACAACTCTCTTTGTGGTTAATTTCTCCTCTGTTACCCAGCTCGATAAAGTCAGTGTAGCAGGTAGCAACGGTGGACAGCAAGGGTCAATCAAGAAATTGGGATACAATTTTTGACGGTCACCTGTTGCAGGCTGCCACCAGTGTGCAGTCAATGCAAAACAAAACGCAATCAATTAACCAATGTGTAGTAGTGGTGATAGTTTGTAATGAAGTAGGACTATTTCAGCAACCAGCCAATAGCAACTGGCCTCATTAATTTTATTCAGCAATTTAGACTTTTACTCCCTTTGGTAACTAACAGGTGCTAATTTTGGAACTTGCTGCTGAGGAAAAGCCCCTGAGGTTAACGGCCAATATTTCAGGAAATCCGGTGTAGCAAGCGGGTAAAGACTTTCTCTTCCATGTACCAGTCATTTTGGCTAATCTTTATAAACTTTTATCAGTTTATGACTTCAGATAAATCTAAAAAAAAGCAAATATGAAGCAAAATTATTGTCAGGCGATAGCCAGTAGGTTCAGCCAATGTGTTTGGCCTTTCAACACGGACTGTTTACCTGTCGTTCAAACACGACTAGTCAATACTTTTTAGATAACAAACAGAAATCACAAAGCTGCCAATACCTAAATCTTCTCCAGATTCTGCATACATATACATATGTCTGTTTATGGAAATTAATTCAAGCATCAGTTCGGCAGTTTAAAACTTACTATAGCTATGTGCTTGCTTTTTTTATACATTTGAATGATTTATGTCATAGTTTTGACTTGTTAAAACTAATGGATAATGGATACATATACTCAATGTGTAGGCCTATAAACTTTGCTTTAGGTGAGATAAAACAGTGTTTGTGATTTCACTGGGTTCCCTACAGATTTTCATCTTTTGCAATGGAAGAAAAGTTTCATAACTAGATAAATGTATAGGCAAAAGTAGAAAAAAAAAGATTTTTCTGAAGTGGACTCCATCATTGTATCAAGCGACTTCACAGCTTCGTTAGAAGTCTCTAGTAGCTTCATGCAGACATACAGTACATGTCTCACTGTAACTGCCTGGGCTTGTGCAAGGGGTTATTTCCAACAGTGCAGTACCAGATGTAATACACCCCCACATCACACTGACTGAAAACAGTGCGCCTCAACATATCTCGCGGAACTCGCAGAAGTAGAGGAAGTCGAAAGGCGGTGAGATTCAAAGTTTACAGCCAGGGCTACTTTTAACTGTATTGTGACACGTCTTCAAAAGTAAGAGTTGAGTAGTGTGTGCGTGCGTGTGTGTTTGAACATATGCTCTTCTGGGTCATGCCAGAGTTCTTGAGTGTTTAACCCCTTGCCCTTCTACCTACTTAATGGACTCCCTCCAGACATAACCTCACTCTTTCTCTGACTCTGCCTGCTCACACACACATACACTCACACACCTTGCCATGTCTAATGATCTTGTGCAGAGATGAAGTTGGGATTGGAGGACATTCCTGAAGCACTGTTATTCAATCATTTTTATCAATGAGGTTTATGACACATGCTTTATAGTGTATAAAGGTAAGAAGAATTGTTTCTATGCTGTACATGCCCAGCCATGTAAATGAAATGGCTGCAGTGATATGTTATACTGACAAGGCAGCAGAGGATAAGACATTCTTATCAAATGCGGTGTGAATGATTGGACCCACAGAATATAGAGGTATGGAGGAAAACTACTGTAAGTGTTTATATGTATCATTTTATTAGGCCCTGTGAGGTTCACTACCAAGAGTATGTTTTGAAACGCTATGATGCACGATGTAAACCGAGGGCGAGCTCTAGCATTTCAGCCATACAAAACCAGGCAAAGTAAGTCTGAAATATCGTTTACAAAGCATGAAAATTTATATGTATACATGCTTTCTCAGTCAGCCACTCCACTCTGAGATAAACAGAAAATGTCCCCTTAAGGAAAAGTAACAGATGAACTGTTTGTGAGGTAGTTCAAAGGCAAAAACAATCCCACATTCCGACCACGCTACATAGTAGAGGGGGGGAAAAATGCATTCAAGTTGGAGGAGAAAAGAAAGAAAAAAGATCTGCTGTAAAGCCATAAAATACAATTCATCTTGTCGCGGTCCCTGCGAGGAGCGTGTAATCGCAATGACACACTGGTGTAATCCATTTAAAACACTTTGGCTCGGGCCTAGGCTGCTTTGACTTCCTCTGCAGGCTTGTGCCATCATCTTCATTTCAGATACGTTTCACTGACTGCCTGCAATTAGCGAAAATGTGTAAGCTGCCTTGTCGTCCACCTGCTCGGGCTGCCAGGCGAGCATCTTGTCCTGGATGCATTACATGACTGGCAACAGCGTGACAATGAGAAAAAAAAAAAGCACCAAAAGATAATAACCCGCTTGTCTCAGGCAGAGGTGAAGTGCAAGCCTATTCGCTTGTCCACAGACGTGTAATCTGTCTCGAGAGGTGCTCTCTCTTCTGGCGCCTCTGTGCTTCGACTTTCTGAGGCACAGTAGACCCACCCAACCTGACTAGGCAATGAGCTTAGAGTAATGGTGTCACCGGAGCGCTGAATCTCATTGAGAGTTGCTTGAGCAAACATTATCTCACACTGAACCGTCGCAATGGTGTCTAGAGGGAAGGCTCTGGTGAGTTATTACACAGTGAGTTTTTAATCTTACAGGAGGAAATACACTTTTGCCTTTTAATGCAAGGGGACCAGAGGGCAACCTGGGTCCACTCTGCATGTGCTTCTCTGTGCATGATTGAGGCTAATTGAACTAATTACGCACTCAGGGATACCAAATTAAACATCTCGTTGGCATTAAACTGCGGATGATTTATACTCACCTATAAACTTTGCCCACTGCTGCATTGCCCACCACTACTGTGTTTATGCATCGTTGCTTTAATTATGACTATTTGTTAATGGACGTTCTAAGAGGCCTGGAGTATTGGTTAAAAATATTCTCTGTGACGAGGAACGAGGGGAATGATAAATAGTGGTTTCACTAGAGCAGTGCTTCTCATAAACAACCTTTAATGGACGTCCCAGAAGGCAGCACATCACTCACAGTTGTGACTGGGGCTTCAACTAATGATTATTTACATTACCAATTGCTCTGACAAGCTCTGTTGATTAATCATTCAGTCTATGATATCAGAGAAAAAGTAAAAAATGCCAATCACTAATTTTCCAGAGGCAAAAGTGACAACTTAAAATTGCTGAATTTAAACTTTAAAAAGAGTTCATCCCCAAATCAAAAATACATATTTTTCCTCCTACCTGTAAAAGAGTAAAGATTAACAGCAATAGAAATAATGACCTGATGCTCAACATAATCCACAGCACTTGTTTTGAGCAGTTTCAAGGAACTATTTTCTGTCTGCCGAACTACAACCACCACGCCAAAGCAATGCATGCCTCTCCTGCTAGCTCACTGCTAACATTACAGCTCAGCTAAGGAGAACGCCATTAATGTCTACATCACGGGTGTCAAACTCATTTTAGTTCATGCGCCACATACATCCCAATTTGATCTCAGATGGGCCGGACCAATAAAACCATTTAACAATAACCTATAAGTACCAAACAATTGAGACTGCTACGTTGCACTACAGGTTAGAGGGAAAACAATATGTATTTTGAATTTTGGGTTACACTGTCTCTTTAAGATCAGATAATTGTTGCCTCTCTGATCACTGCCACTTTGTGTAGGGCATCTACCACCCAAGGTATCAGATGACATTTGGTTCAGAGAAAGATTGATTAACCAAGACAGACAGAAGTACAAAAAGAGAATAGAAGAAGGTGAGCTGAATCTTGAACAAGTTTGCACATAAATATAGTATTTGTGTATGTATATATATATTTTTGATTTTGGTGTGAATCCCCTCTTTCAAAAAAAAAAAAAAAACAGACAGACTCCACTGCATCATGTAGGATTCCCAGTTTGTTTGTTCTCATGCACCAACACACACAAACTTAGTGATGCAATACACACTCCTGCCAATGGTTTCACACAATGCCGCTGATCTGCAGGTGGCAATAATGTGCCAAGAAACGCAGCAATGCACAAACAAAGGCAGTGACAAAGAAGCCTGCTAAGAAGTAAACATGGATGTAAACAATACAGATTTCAAATGTTTAAAAAATCTGCTTTGCAGACGTTTTAGGGAGAAGCCATGCAACATGTTTGTTGGGCATACAATGAGTTTTGCAAGTCAATGTAAACGGACACTTTGTCTACGAAAAACTCCATGTTGCACCTTTGAGTTGCTTGTTTTGTTTGGCCAACAGTCCAAAACCCAAGTGTATTAATTTTGCTGAATTGCTACTGACTATTTTACAAAAAAAGGTAAAGAAAAAATTAGATGAAATAAAAGAAAAAAAATCATGACAGAAATGGGCTGACATTTTTGAGGCTATAGTAAACGGCACCATTTTTAACCTAATGTGAGTTCTTTGAACATAGGTGTAGCTCCAATCGGGCAATCTGAATCCCCAAAGGGCCCCGCACTGTCTATATTTATGCCCCTGGTGTCAACTCCAAGTGGCAACCTCCAGGCTTGAAAAATGAAGCTAGCACAGAAGTGCCAAAAACTGCAGTTCTTTGAATGGCCACTTGAGGCTGTCTCCAGAAGCCAGTCAATCCCCATTGACCTCCATGTTACTTTACAGCAGTAACAAACATGTTTACAGCCTAGTACGAGAAACAGTTTTGGTCTCTATAGCTAGTTTCCCCCATGTTTGACAACTGTACATGGGTGAATTTTTAAATAACTCACTTGTTAAAATTTTATTGAGGCTTAAAGTTACACATAATTTAATGTGAGCCACTTTGAGAGAGGCTGTCTGCTGATAATGTTGTCAACTTCCCTTGCTCCTCCACGGTGCCAACCTCTCACCCAAATATGGTCACTTCTGGCTCCAAACAACCAAGATGGCAATGGCTGAAATGCCGAACTCAAAGCTTCAAAATGGGTGACGTCACGGTAGCCACATCCACTGACCTTGTGCAGAAGAACCAAAGCTGTATGTAGTGCACTAGTTGGTTCATTGTACAAAACAAAACCAATCTAAATGTGTCAAACTTGAATTCTAGGAAAACAAAAGTAATTCCTTCAATGAAACTTGCATTGTTTTCGGAACAAAATCCCAGGATCGTTTAGTCCAGCCTACTTGAGGCATGTCGGTGATGAGCATATCTGGTAGTCAGGTAGGCCATAATAACCCAGGTCTTCACAAGGAATTGCTCTTATCTTGCAAGCAATAATGCAAACTGTTTTTCACTCTGAGCATATCGCATTCCCCAAGTCAACAGTTCAATCTCACCTTCCTCGCCCACTTCTCTCCGAGCAGCAGATGCCATTATTTTTCTTGCCCCCACTTCTCTTTCTCCTCACCCACCTTCATTCCGGGCCCACTAGATGGATCGGCTCTCCCTCAATCCATGCTTCCTGTGCGCCTCCTCAGACGGGGGAGATTGATTTGTCTACAGGACGCCTCTGACCTTTGATATGATCCGATAACGGACGCACGGCCCTAACCGAATTAGACAATCAAAGGGGAGGCACATTAGGAGTGAGATGAGGTGTTTCCCTTTCCCTCACAGCATACCTCTGCCTTTTTCCATGATGCTTAGATCCACTGTCCATCTCCTGCCCGCCCATAGCAGACGCCCAGGGGAAAATAAAAGATGTGTTTTCAAATTGCACTTTGCCTAAAGGCTCTTTCCGCCAAATTTAATTTTCACCTTACATCGATTTTCCCCTTACTCCAAACCCAATGGATCCTAATGCTATCTATGGTGTATTTCAGTGCTATACAGGAATACAGGGAGACTTCACTGCATGTCAGAAGACACTATACAATATGTCTTCCTCATAGTGTCTGGGGGAGGAAATGATTGAGAAGCTACCTTTTCTTTCATGTCAGTTGTTTTTGTATGTCTGGGACATTCCCAAAATCAACTTTCAACAGCATCTGTTAACTTGATGTAATCTTTTAAACCAGTAGGAATTTTGATTTAAGTATCTACCAATCTTGATTTTTCCAACCAATAAAGTCCAGATGTATCTGACTAAAACAGCACAGACTTGTTTGCCTTCTGTTGTGAATTTTAGACAGCACACGCGGCGTACCAGACACTTTTATGTCTAAAAATACACCTGGTATCAAGGGATTGTGTGCCTCATCTTATCAGTAGCTGGGTCCCATTATGTTACTGTGAGCCTAAACATGAGTTGGCACTTTTGAGCGGTCCAGGTTAAAAAATCAAGGGGCTCTGCAGCCTCTGAGCACTATTTAGCAGGCGCTGTCTGTTTGCATGATCATTGCAATAGTGCTTGCTTTTTTTGCACACATGGTTTTTGTAGGAATAACTACAGAAATGACTGGGGAAATTCAAAATGGGTTAAGTAGACCTTGCTCTATTTATAAAGCTTTAATAATTAATGACAGATAATTAAGATCCTCAACAAGCTGCAGTATGACGCGAATCACTCGCCTCATGATGTGAAAACAGGAAGCGCTGATGATAACACATAAATTGTATCATCAAAAAAAAAGACAACACTTCAGCTTCTACCTGTTTTGACATTTCGAGAACCACTGGGGTGTCAGGGCTGAGTGAATTTCCGTGGCAGCCCACCTAAAAAAAAAAAAAAAAGTTGACAAGGCAGACAGAAGAAAGGATAGATTTTGACAGATCCCAGGCTTCTTTCATTGGAACATGTGAAGGGGAAAACAAAGGGAGGAAGAGGAGGATAAGGGAAGGGGGTGGCTTCAAAGTGGGCGACGGTGCTGCGGAGCCAACAAATGGTGTGAAAACACACATCAACCTGCATGGATACACATGAGACCTGGTATCACAAGCCACGACACATAACCAGGCTTGTGTATGAACAGAAGGAGGGTGTTTGCGTGTGAAGGGAGGATGAAGCGGCGGCGATAGCATGAAGAGACGCAACCCCCCCCCCCCCCCCCCCCCTTTGGCAAGTTGGTACTCCTTGGTACCATTTGTTTGTCATCTTAAACTGGCAGAGAGCTCAGGAAGCCAGGGTCTTACATAAACCCTCCCCAGTATGGCTCTGTGCTGGGGAACTGATCCCTCCCAAAACCCTCATTGTTATTCTCTCATGATGCCGAGGGATCTGCCGAGCACCCACAGCCAAACCTACAGCAGGGCTGAGTGGGAGGTGGGGGTGCTGTGTTTACATGTGTGCTCTGTCAGGGGACTGAGCTAACTGCACACACAGGATTATAGATGGAACACAACTTCCTAAGCTTGTGCTGTTATTTTATCAGCACATAATCGTGTTTTTGTGTTTTTAATTTTAAATTCCACTTAATTTTTACATCTCTGTCATGTCCTCCATGGCAGATTTATTCATAAATAGCTACGCAGACAAAAAAAAAAAAAAGTTATGGATTCCTGTTCATTAATTCTTCCAGGTCTCTTATCCTGCAGATTTTATGCGATCATAACCATTTAAAAGACTCCATGAGACAGGTCTTCTTTGTCAAATTGAATTTCCACACCGCAGAATAACTCACCCATCACAAACTGCTAGATATTCATCAAGGGGAAGGGGGGAGGATATCAAAATGTACAATATAATAGAATGTAGCACACTTCCAGGGGTGTCCACTTTCTCCTATGTGTAGAGATTACACCCTATCTCCCAGCCGTACAGCCGATGGGCCTGACAGGGGTTTGATTTAAATGTCCAAGGTAGGGCTTGATCAAAAAGTGTCCTCTTTCAGTCTGATCAAAGACGATGAGGCCTTTGGGCCCTGCGAAATCTATGCTGTGCACTCTCAACCTCTGTATTTACAGCGCAGAGCTCGGCTCCATTCCATGAAAAATGCATAAAGCATCAATTGCCTGATCTCTTTCGATCACCTCTGCCAGATATGCAAATAAATTTCATCATGATCTTGCGAAATACACGTATGGATTTTAAACATCTATTCATTCAAGTTCGGAAGGATCTCAACGTTTACTGTAGCGCTGCATATATTTTTAAATTACAGTGAGACTGTACTCTATCTGGCAGTAAAATACTATTAATAAATGATATGCTGTGGATACTAGCCCCACTGATCTTACCACAATAGTCGGAATATTTTACATTCAATATGAGGAATCGTTTTTTAATCTTGAGGGACCTTAGAGATGTTTTCTCTAAAACCCAATAAGGAGTTTTCTCAAACTAAACCCTGTTTAAATACAACTTTTAAAACTGTAATATACCCTCACGATCGAACTTGTTTGCTCTTTTCCTTTCAGCAAAACAAAACCCCGGTGCCCATTATGGTGTGGAAAAGAAATGTTGTTCGCGGTGACCTCCAAGTGACTGCTGAAATGGCTCTAAGGTATGAATATAAACATAATAGTGCGAATCTAAAAGCTGCTGGGAAAACAGAGATTGCTTCATCTGCAGGTAAAACTTAGCTTCATCGAAATATTCTTGTAAGGTATATTTTTTGCCAGCCTTCCTTTTTTCTCATTACTGACCTGAAAGGACAGTAAGAGAGAGGGCTTTGCATCAGTGTTAAAAAAAAAGGAGAGATGGGGAAGTGTCTGGAATTATAAGCATGTCTGGGATGAAGAAAGAGAGAAGGAATGTTATCTCGAGGTCAGAGGCGGCTGATCTGACAAAGAATACAACAAACTGCCACTCGAGTTCACTTTCCTCTTCTACTTTATTTTTTTTTTGTTTTTTCCAAACGCTTTGATTCGCTCTACCCTTTCCCATGGTGGAAGTCCCTCGGATAGCAACCGAGTAGGTCTAATTGATTTCTCTTGTTCATGTCGGTTAGAGGCAGCAGCATCGAACTGTGCAGAGTACCCTGGCTCCAGCTTGCCTGCATTATTCCTTTCTGTTTTCTTCTTTGCCTCCCTGTCCCAGAAGACTATAATGCCAACACTCAGCATACCAGTGCCCTCTTAAATCTTTCAGGGTAGTCAGATAGCAGAGGGATATCACAGGAAACGCATGTATGGAGATTAAAAAACGAAGCGTGGTGCAGGACATGTGGCTTACAAAAAGGTCAGGATGTAAGATCAAGTTGGCATTTGCTCTTTAGGAACAGAACCAAGTCATTATCTAAGCTAGCACCTATGCATCAAAAGAGCTGCCAGTAAGCTGCGCGACCATGCAAGATGATACCCTGAATGTCTGCTGCAATCCAAGCTACAGAACTGTACTTTGTAGCACATGAATATTCATATTTCTGTGTCATGTAGTAATTCAGCTTTATGAAAAATGTAAAGCTGCAGTTGTATTATACAGTACAGATGGTCATGATATTGTGTCCAGCCCATTGCTGTTAGTTCAGGCAGGGATTCTGACTCAGGGCAGCACATCCATAACATTCTCCTCTTGTCTTCATTTTTTGTCAGCATCCATCTTTCTTTTTTTTTTTGAGCTCCTGTCATGTTAGAGCAGAGCGAAAGCAACATTGTTTGTTTGTTTGTTTTCCCCCCAAGTTCAACCGTGCAATACGGACGCAGGTTTTCTTTAGGCAATAACAATACAGTAAGTCAAGCTGAGAAGGGAAACATCCACCGCAGCCTTCACCGCTGAGATGAATTTCAAATCATGCATCGCTGAGCCTGGGTTAGAACTCCTGCTGCCGTGAGAGTGAAGTTAGGTAACAGGGAATAATAGAGTATTATGGAGCACTGCCATATTTTTTGGTCACTTTGTCATGGCTTCAAGGATACAGACAGCCAAGCATTGAGAAAAAAGAAGTGTACTAATGAAATCAACATCTCACTGATGCAACTTCAACAGCTCCCATCCAGTAGACCAACTTCCTGCAATGCATTCAAATGTCATAGCAATATATTTAAATATTACAGGATTTCATTTGTATAGGTCAAATATTATTGCATTTGCCCCGCGGTGTTGCTTTGAATACTGTGCAGAGCTTGAAACAGACGGCAGTTTAAACCGCAGGATTGCCAATCATGAAATATTGTGACACTTGCTTATAGCTGAATTTCTTTTACTGCTTCACTAGCGATGCAAGAAAAGGCCAGGGAACCTTGGTGAGCGTTGAAGACAATATGGTGCAGATCAAATGATGTGATCAAACTGACATCATAGTTGCTGCCAGACATGTACAGTAGTATACAATACGCTGCTGCTGAGGTCTGGCTTCACCCTAGATGTGGGTCTCTGTCTCGCTCTCTTTCTCTTTCTATCCTAATATCTAAATATAGTATGTTTTTAAAAATAGAAAACATATAAAGTTGTTGTCAGCTTAAGCCAACAATGATTTAGGGGTGGCTCTATATTGTACTTCACATTTACTATTATTTATTACTATTTATTACTGCCTGATTATACAGGCCTTGGCCAGACTTGGTGTGTATGCAGCCTGTTTTTGCAAAGTCTCTTTTATTGTTGGTTGCCCAGCAGTATCTTTGCTGCTGGATAGATGATAATGGCAATTCACCAAGATCAACTTATCGTCCCACCCTTACGAACAGCTAACTGCTATGTGAAGATAAAGAGGAGTTACCAGCTTCTTAAGCAAAAGGTCTGGCCACATGTGAATGTGAGTCCGTGAGTTTGTATCCAAACGGCTAGCTAATCGCTACAACTCTGCGCTGCACTCATACGACAGTTACCGCTGATATCGAGACAGCGTCATTGTGGAAGTGTAGCAACCCTCTCTGGTTCCCCCCTCGTTAACACTCTTAACTCTGTCAGCACTGTTGCCATTGTTAGCACAGTTCATGCTTTTAGCACTGTTGATGCTGTTTGCACTGTTAGCTGCTAGCCGCCAGCTCAGCCACCTCCATGCTCAACTCGGTCTCATTCCAAAATCCTTGAATATCCTTTTACGTCAGCATGATAAATTGCTGTGTCCCGTCAGCATGCAACGGCGCACAACTGTGTCGAGCAAAAAGTCCAACTAGGGCGGACAGTCAGTATTAACTTCCAGTATAAATGTAAAGTCAAACCCTGTTATTTTTTTCTAAACCTAGCCACGTGATTTGTTGCCTAAACTTTACTATGGGCTGCTGTTGACGTCCCACCGTTGGTTGCAGAGTCCCGGTAAGTTGACAGCAGACGCAGGAGGATATCTAACACCTAATATGTAGTTGTGAAAGGCCACTGACAAAGTTGCCATATGTGACGACTTGAGATAAGAATGTGTTGTTTATTTTCATTATTTAATTTGCTATAGAAGTGAGGAAGAGTCAAAAGAGCGACTATAGTGATCATAGGTTTCTAAACCTAACCACGTGTGTATGTTGGCTTAACGTAACCACATGCATTTGTTGTTGAAGGAAGAAAAAAAGTCAATGCGCGATTATACCGATGTAGTGCATTTATTTTGAAAGAGACTGTATACAAACTGCACATTTCCTGTGAAAATGGAAGTATACTTTGAAAAGACAAAATACATGTAACAGGCAGACGTCATCCCAGAACGTCAACAAGCAATGCACCCAGGCTACATTGGACGTCATATGTCAATGTGGAAAGTGCACAACCAAGCAGGGATGTGTCACGAGGCTGGAGTGAGAATGTGTTGCCATGTTGAGAGCCATGTGCAGACAGCCTCTGAATCATAGATTCACTCTGAATATCATAAAGAGCCCCTTTAAAGCAAGACTCAGTGACTTTTGAAAGATCTAATAACACCTTTGTCTTACAAATTCAAACGTTAGTTGCTAATGTTGGCAGAAGATAGCAAGTTTAGCTAGTGTAGCAAGTCAGTTCACTGATTTTATAACTCTTTTCTATTTATCCTAATGTTACACTAATGTTACACTACGCCTATGGTATAAAATGAGAAAAAAACACTTCCTTAATTAGGTCACAGCAGCCTGCAGTGGTTCCCCTGTCCTACTATATCATAGACATGAGGCTTAATAGCGTCGATGTCTCCCGCAGAAGGCAAAAGTTGTTGTTAAACAACTTAATGAGAGTCTGATTTATGACTGGAGCCATGTGCCTGATAAATAAACAGCACAGGTAAGAGGGTTTCATCTCACGCAGCATTTTCTAATCAACAGCTAAGAAAAAGGCATTATATTTAAGATTGTGTTCGTGTGCGTGGGCATGTGTTTGAATATATGTCTGAGTGTGTATGTCATGGTGCTGGATTAAATTAAATTAATCATTCATTGCTTGCTGTATACAGTATGTAACACGCGTCTCATGACGATAACACACACTTGTGCTATTCACACGTGACTGGCCACCTCTACTGTTATGTGACACGCATGTTTACACAGCTTACTGAGGAGTGATATATCCTGCCATATCACTGTCTGTGAATCAGAATGAGACGGTATCATCTGACCATGCAGCCAAGGGAGTCTTGGCTGCATAGGATGAGAAAGAGATGAGAAACTTTGGCAGCTAGCGCATCAGCTAGCACAAAATGAAGCCCGCCTCATCCAAGAGCATTAAGATGTGGATAAATAAATAAAACATTGCCACCATGAGAGGAGAGGCAATGTGACAGCGGGATATGTTTTTTTTCCTGCTTTCATGTTGGCAGGCGCAGACATTTTATTTTGGGATGAATCAAAATTTCCTGAAAACGCCTGCGTCAGGTGTATCTAATTATCTGACAGCGCATCCTCATTATAAAACGGCCCCTGGGAGTCAGCTACTCAGCTTGCCGAGCCTTGGACAGCAATCAAGGTGTACCTCTCAGTAAAAACACAGGGATGATATAGCTGCTACGCTTCCATAGGTGTACTGCTTTTTTTGCTGAGAATTGGAGAAAATTTGCTGTCCTCTCCTACTGTACACTCCTGTATTCCTTAAATCCTTCTATGTGTGGGGAATCTAGTGAACTGCATGCATTGTGTGACACCCAGCAAACATGTATCTATACAGTAAGACAGTCTGAGAAATGTGTACTGCAAAAGAAAAACGGCTATAAATTCATTAGCAGCTGTTATGACAGCCCCTTGCCATCTCAGCCATGCCCCGATTATGTCACCTGGATGAAGTTTATAAACCATAATTACAGCTTACTCCTGTTTCTCTCCAGGGAGGTGCAGCAGGCAGAGGAAAAGTGGGTGTGTTGTCAACACTAGCAGCACTAGAGCAACTCATGTTAAAGCATAATTAATGGGAGAAGAATTTTTTTTTTCACAGAAATGCGGCTATCTAACTGGCACCACCGGCTGTGGCTCCTGGGGTCACCGTGGAGGAGCTTGTGCAACTGTGAGAAAGCAGACCTGTCTCCCCCCTCCGCTTACTACTTCTAGCTGTTGCTCAAATCCCATCCAGCAGTGATTGATGCGGGCCTGGCGAGTAGTTTTGGGAGTATCACTCAAAAGGAAGACGGAGGGAAATTGCAAAAACGTTGCCAGTTTATAAAATGGGAGCGCTGCTGGGTAAAGGATGGCAGGGGACATTCTTACCTGGGACTAATCCTTGAAAGCTTTGCAAGAAATTCACTGCCTGACAGCAAATGATTCAAATCCACTTTTGTGCTCAGAAGCGTCTTTTACACACAGGGATAACTAGCCTAAAGGACTGCTGTGTTTCAACATTTCGTCATGTTGCAGTTTGTTGTGCGAGCAGCAGTGCTTTGAAATAGGAGGAGGATGTGTATTTGTCTCCTGTTGGTGTCTCTGCTGGACTTGTTTATTTTCACATTGGTGTTGGCAGTGTTACATTTATTTATTCATTGTTTATCATAGGAACACAATCAGACTTTTTATGATGTCCACTGTGTTTCTATATCCTCTAGTGCCTTGCTATTTTAAGCAAGACAGAAGCATAGATAGATAAGTTCAGCATCAGCAAATCTCTAAACCCAGCCTTAATCACAGTCCAAAAAAGGATCCTCCACCTCACACCACAAACCAGCGACTAAAAACTTGCGTGACCACTGTATGAGGGTGTTAATTCAACCTGCCCTCATGTCACTGTTTCCTGTCCTTGTGTGTTTCCCATTTAGTTGTTGAAATGCAACAGCAGCCTATCTCTTGCTCTGCCTCATGACTGGCAGACCGTAATGCTATTACCTCTCCTCGATGGTCATGCTCACTTAGCCCTCTGTCACTCTACTCGAGCCAGGGAAGACACATCTTCTGGCTGTGTGAGCTGTCCTTGCCCTCATTTGCGATTGCTTCTCCTCAGCTTGGCTTGCAACAGTACAAAACACCAAGGCACCCAAACTTTTCAGTTCATTATCTTGCCTTTTAGAGGCTGCAAATCATGGGTAATTGGCTATATCACTTGTCAGTAGCAGTCAGACAAATACTCTTTAACACAGAGAAAGGGTTGTATAAATCATAAATCATTTGGTATAACTTCCAAATATAGCTGGCAGTGATGGAGGGCGGGAAAAAAAACACACGCACGGGCCTGTGCTGACACACTACTGCGCATGATCCACTGTCAATCACCAGTCAAATCTGACATCAAAGCCTGTCAGATAACAGCAGCAAAATGGGTAAACCGAGTGAGTCACAGCCCACCCACCGTCTACATCACCTGAGTCAGGAGCACTCGGGCACGCCACGGCACGCAAGCGCGCACACACACGTTCAAAGGCAAACCATTCAACCCGCCTCAGTTTTCAGCTGCAAACATTTAAGCAAACTTTCTCAACACGTCCCACACTGAATATCCCAGAAATGGCTGCGTGTGCGTGCTCGTGCATCCTCGATGTTTGAAAGAGAGGAAAAGGGAGGAGGGGGGAGCTCGTTGTGGGGCAAAGATGGCTCTTAGGTTTAAGCACAGTGTGTGTTATAAATGCTGACGATAATAACAATAATAATGCTAATAAAAATCAGTAAATATCTCGCCACCATCTGGAGCGTAACGGCGAGCAGCAGACCGGCGCACGCTGTGCGCTACGTTATCCATAACGCAGCTTCAAGATATGCAAAAATATGCGCCCTGGGCACCTACTCACATCGCGGCACGACACATAACTTGGAGTAGACACCAAACCGACACTTAATTCCACACATAAAAACACAAAGAGCGGCTTTTAACTGCAATTCACAAACACAAGATGCAGAAAAAAGTCTATACTACTTACTATATACCCAGGCGGTAGAATGCAAAGCCCCGGTAACTGTAATTAAAATAGAAGAATGGGATAAATAAAGGATGCGCTTGTTTCATGTTTCCATTCAAAATGAACTCAGTATGGTAAATAGCTGCATGCATTCTTAATCAAGAAGCTTTTACTGATGTGAGGATGTCCACTTACCGGAGCTGTCCGAATAAAATCCTTAGGAAATTCCAGAGGAGTCCCTTCTTTCTTCTCTCAAAGTCAGAAAACAGCAATGCTTTTCTTATTCCAAAAACAGGCCCGTGGTTGAACTGAAAGAGAGAAGAGACCAAAACAGCCACAACAAATTCCATTAGAACCGGGAGTCCCCCCTCCCTCCCTCCCACCTCACCACCACCACCACCACCACCCAAAAAGTGTTGACATAACATCTGTGAAGAGCAGCAAACAAAAAAAAGGCAACTCGTAATAAATTGGCGGAATGGACAGATGGTACCTGCTCTCTTTATCACTGTCGACAAAGACAATGAGAGCGGCAATAAGACGGGCTAGAAAACTGAGAGAGCTGAGCTTTTCTTGGGAAACGCAGCCCCAGCGTGCTGTCAGATTATACCGGCGCACACACACTCACTCACACACACATACACACACTGCTCCCGGCGACGGCTGGAGAGAGAGGGAGGGAAAAAGGAAGAGACCGGGGATGGTAAGAGATGCTGCGCTCCAGAGCTGCACTTCACAGTCCAGCCGCTTGATGGCCAGCTAGAGGAGCAGCAGCAGCACGCTGGGATGTTTCCCCACCATGCCGAATTTAACAGCCAAATTGTCCTTCAATTAAGTGCTGAAGGCCGACATCCTCATTATAAGCCTTTAAACAATCTTAACATTAGTGTTAGAAAATATCATCTGCCATCACCACAGTTGTTACTGTTATCATTGTTTATTGCTGGCAGCACCTGGCAGCCTGCTCACTGATGGCACACTATAACCTGGAGCATCTACTCAGTGCTTACAGTGGGATGTAACTAATTACATTTACTCAAGCACAAGCACTTCTTGAGCATTTTCATTTGACGCTACTTAATAAGTCAGAGGGAAATGCACTTTTTACGCACCTATTTTACAATGTAACAAAATATAAAATTGGTTAAAATTAGCTTTACATTAACTATAAACAACTGCAAAATGCTAAAAACTCAATTATGTGTACTTTTACTTTTGATACTTTAAGTGCATTTTATTAAGAATACATGTACCTTCACTTAAGTGGCACAAGACTTTTAATTCAGTGTATTGCTACTTGTAAGTTTGGGCTGAGTGATACGATGTAGGGTTGACTTTCACCAACTATTTACAGAATGAGATTTTTGAGAAGTAATTTTCAGTAGTGTGGTTATAATTTACAGGCAATTTAGAGACACCAATTAACCTGCATGTCTTTTGACTGTGGGAGGGAGCCGGAGCACCCAGAGAAAACCCACGCTGACATGGGGAGAACATGCAAACTCCGCACAGAAGGGCTCCCCCACCCCACTGTTGGTACTCCCTACCGCAGGTTTGGACAAGGAGCCCTCTGGCTGTGAGGCGACAATGCTAACCACTGCACCACCATGCCAGCTAAGGACTATATGATAACCAAAATCTAAGACGTTGTTTATTCTCATATCATGATATCAGTATAATACCGATCTATTGCCTAGCCCTATTTTAAGTAGGGGATCTAAATGTGTTCCACCAGTAACATCCTATAAGGCTACATTTCCTTTAGTGGAGTATTTAAAATCAACACTGATTTTACTTGCCATAGCAAGAAAAGCACAGGTGTAATGTTCAGTTCTGCTGCGTGTCCTTAAAGGTTAGGGTTGGTTAGTTTACACTTGCTTACTGTAACAATAGGAAATGCAGCCTTGATTATTGTTATTAATTACATGTGTGCTGTGAAAAAGGAGTAATGCACCTCCTACAGGTCAGATGACAAAACTAGTTTCCTGAAATAAGAAGCAAACTGTTTCTGTGTGCTCTTTTTTGTATTAATTGAACTATTTCCTGTTTTCTTTTTGCACAATAGCTTGTATCAGTCATCATACAAGAATAATGCTAATTTGTGTGATTTTATACAGCTGTTTCCTGACTGCTATTTCCATGTGCTTGACACTGGGTCATACAGTCTGTGTGATAGTTGTTAATGCTGGTTTGAAAAACTGCGGTCTCCTCGTACAAAGGGTGACTCATGTTTGGGAGTTCACCTGAGGTGAGAGTTTATGCAGTATACGCCTTTTTCACAGAGGACATTTTGACATGCCACAGTAGGAAAAGCGCAGTACATAAATAAATAAATAAAATGTCTGAATTCCATTTAGCTGCTGGAGTTTGAGCATCCTGCAACTGTGCATGCTGGGACACAACTCATCGCTAATGTTATTAGCAACACCTGTGCTTTGCCTGCTACAACAAGTCATAGTATCTGCTGTGGAAAAGGCCCGTTAGATCTGGAGTGTGACCACGGCAATTATAACGTTGTCCATTCACTTCATTCATGTTCCAGATACTTCTAATGTGAGTATCTGGAGCATACTGAGCATGCAGACAGACAGTGGAGATGTGGATTATGCTGCAGGAGTGGTTTGGGAAGTTTCCGAGGACATGTTGCTTTTTTGCTATAAAACTGGGTCAGCAGTGGAATCCATTGTAACTCATGTGAATCCAAGCTGGCTACATCTGCTGTCCTTTGTGAATGAGTAAACTGCAAACTTTTCAGAGGCGGTGATGGTTTGATGCTGAGAATACAGCAGTTTGGTTGAGTATGCTTTTAAGAAGATCAACATCTGTACAGTGTTGCATACTGTATGTACATCAATAGGAGATAGTGGAGAGTAAACTGTTCTATTTTTTTTACACTGGCTAAGTATTTGAATGTGCTGCATCAATTAACTGTAAGACACACAGGGGAATCTATTTATGACTGCAATTTTAAAAGACTCAAAATATTTAAACACATTACTTTTAAAGGTAAACTGTAATTACAGCTATAAGATTAAATAGATGGCGGCACGGTGGTGCAGTGGTTAGGATTGTCTCCTCAAACCAAGAGGGTTCATGCTTCAAACCCAGGGTGGGCTTCCCCAAGAACACCAGAGTACCTGTTACTCCGGCTTCCTCCCACAGTCCAAAGACATGCATGTTAGGTTAACTGATGACTTTAAATTGCCCATAGGTGTGAATGGTTGTCTGTCTCTATGTGTCAGCCCTGTGATAGTCTGGCCAGAGTGTACCCTGCCTCTCGCCCAATGTCAGCTGCTACAGGCTCCAGCCCTCAACAGGATAAGCAGCTCCAGAAAATGAATGAATGATTCAATAGATGTCACTATTGAATCAATTGCAGTTGAAAAGTGCTGGTCTGTTTTTAAACATTCATCACAGAACTTACAGCTACAAATGTCCTTTTTATTCATATTAGGATGCATTTTGAAGGATAAAATTAATCACTGTATTTGTTAACAGATACATTAAAATATTCACTGAGGGATATATTTCTGAGGTGCCGGTAATTTGCATTTACAGATGGCGAGATAAGAGAGAAGAGTTGAAGAAAAGTTGTTATTTGCAAAATTTAAGATTGGAAAATTGTTACTGTTTTATCATTTTTTCCCACACAGAGGACATACTGTAATTATAGCTCGTTTTCAAGTATGTGTGGTCACGTGGTCTATCTTGTAGCGTACCATTTACCTGCTCCTCGGATGGTCACGTTTCCCGAGTTAGGACCTTGGTGTGTTCATGTGCTTTCAAGAAATGTTGTATTTTATTGCTCAGAGATTTTAAACAACACATTAGTAACAGTTTGAAGCTTCATATTACAAAGTGGTTTTGTCCTTGACTTGTTGTTGCACCAGTACATCCCCTTAAACAAGGTATTAAAATATTGCGCTACTAGACAAATGCCAATTAATAACTTTTCTGACAAATCTCGGTCACTCTACTTGGACAGAAACTAACTTTACTAGGAACTAAGTTAAGATCCGTGTCTGTGTAGACAATATGGCAACTTGTTCAGCAAAATTTTTGCCAACTTTCCAAGTTGTTCCGACTTGAGGCGGCGTTCAGGTGAATTTTTTAGTTGGAAACTCATATTCCCAATTATACTGGCAACACATAAATGCATGACAAGTCACAATGAGACAGATGACTGGTGGCTTTGGATGGACAATACATGCATATGTATAGGCTAGATGAGAAAGAGATGTAAGTGATTTGCATGTGTAGACACGTGGTGTAATATGGTGTGTGCTTGCCCAGGGGTGGTCTAGGGGCACTTGTATCACCACTTGGCAAGACCTGACTTTTTTATTGTAGTGTAAAATGTAATCTGTATACTGCTATAGTTCTGGTTGGTGCTAGTTAGGATGCTTATGTTGCCTGTGAGCATGCAAACAAGGATATGACGAATGAATAAATATATATATCCTACTGTATGAAGGACAGGTCAGAAGGTCAGACTTGCCCCACACTTCCAGTGCAGACACTCCAAATTCTCCTGTGTAACACATACATGATTCAGACTCGGCCCAGGTCAGGACTGTACTTGATTCAGTTCAGAGAAAGAGTTGGTAATGACTAGTGTGAGCTCAGTGCAGCAGGGCAAACAGTTGGGCTTCCACTAATGTTGCACAGAGCTCCATTTGTACCTATAATTGTCCCGGTTTGGGGCAACCCTTGAGCTAATGAGCAGCTGTCCACCGAGAGACAGTCCCTGTGGGGAAATGAGAAACTGAACCGACACTGTCACCGGACTGAACTTCCTGACACGTCCTCCATCCATCATCTTCTGTACAGCTGCCTAAAGGTGCCTTGAATTGGTCTTTCAGCAGATTTTTCTCAGGAGGACAGCATTGCAATTTCTAATGCTGCTGTTACTGTAATGTGCAGAGGAAGAGTATGATATCCTCCTTTAGTTTATGTGAATATGTTCTGTGACTGTTCACATGTTGTTGGCCTATGTATTCCAACACCATGGGTCAGGGGATATGGCACCTAAGGACTTTAATAACACCAAAATTGCTGAAGCATCACCTGATAATCCTGCTCGTGTCACTGTGAAAGACTGTGCTGTGCTAATGTGGGCTTCCCAGGCCAATTCCTGAGTGATGGCATCAGTAAAATCATAATTTCTTACAGTAAACTCGATAATATCAGGGAAATATTGTTGCTTTAAAAAAGTCACTATTGCTTACACTCTTTGCAGAAAATACAGCAGCCTCTTTTGCCCGTCACAAAAAATCTAAAATAGGATGATACACCAGACGCCATTATAGCTATGATTGTAAGAACTGATCAGACAAGCAGTTGTGTTGTTGTATTAGGGGACAGATGTCCCCGGGTTAAGTTTGGTTTTGGGCTGCAGGCAGGTAAGTGGTAGGTTCAGGGAAGAAGCTGCACAAATTCCACGTATTCCGGGTGGCAATTGACCTGCGCTGACTTTGAGATGGCAGTTTGGTGACGAGAGCGCTGCCGAGCTGTGTGGGGTCAGCAGCAACCTTGCCAGCTCTCCTCCTCTTTGATTGATGGTAGTCTACAGCAAGCACTTCCCTACAACTCTGTCGTCTTGCATACTGTCTCTCATGTCAGGAAGTTGGTCACCTTTACAAACAGGTGTTTTGAGGGGAAGCTTAGCTGAGTTAAGATACTGTGGAGCAATTTGTGTTGAAGGAGGAGCTCGATCCAGGAGTCAAGCTGTTTATGTTATTGACCAAGTGCTGTGCCCTGTAAGCAAAATATAGCAGACAAAGAAGGTGGTTGAAATGATGTCTGGGTTGCCGTTTGGACTTTGAGTTGTAGACCTTTTCCAGGCTGCTTGCTAACTGTGAGTTGGGGCCTACATAAAAAAATGGCAAACAGTTAAGTATTACTTTCAACTTTAAAATAACATTGGAATTTCATCATTATGTCTCTGTCTTGCCTCATCTTACTCACACACACCACTCTGCAATAAAACTGTTCTGTCTGGAGTGAATGCGGTATGGTATTTCTTAGACTTTATTTTACTCCATTGTTATTCTGCACATGGACATATGCATGTTTCCTGTGTGCACAGGGTTTGCGAGAGCTACCAGCAGTATATCTCGGAGACTGAAACAGCAGGCAAAGCAAATCAATGTTAATCAGCTTCATTCCCTATTTAATTTATGTCTCCAAATCGTATCAAATCAGTTCCAAGTGTAACATAGTGCTACATCGTTTGTCTTACAAACAAAAGTGGTTAAATGTAAGGCTTATTGTGTTGCTAACGTGAGACTTGTATCACTTGTCACAGTGTCAGATCATCCATTGGCTGATGTAACCTTTGCATCGATTGCCCAAGGTTGTGCTCTCTATGCAGGAGAGCTGCATTACTAAGGTACTCTTGACCTTTTGTGGATGTGTCATGACTTGTGAACGTTTCATTAGCCAAGCCTCCCAATCCCCCTGATGTCACCTGTTGATTGACTACTGGCTTGATTTCTGCTCTTTACCAGGTCTAGCGATTGGCTAACGTTGAGCGCAAAAGAAAAAAAAAAAAGTGTCACACACATCACACTAGGGCTGCAGCTATTGATTCTTTTAGTAATCTATACATTATTCTGGCGATTAATCGAGTAATCGTATAAGAAATGCTGCGTGTTTTCATTAAATTACTTCAGCTTTCTTTAAGGGCAATGCTAATATATAAAAGAGAAAATTAAAAAGTGAGACAAATTTGTTTCCTTTTTGGAAATCCAACATTTTCATTGCTTTAATTGTGTGCAGAGCGCACTTAAACAGTTGTGACAGATCAAATGATGCATCTGTTGTCTGTAAACTCACTTGCTTGCTCAGTTGAACATGGAACCCTCTGCACAAAGCTGTCAAAGTACGACTCTGCAACTTACGAGTATAATAATTGTTTTAAATTGTTATTTATTATAACGCCTTCATAATTATTATACTTTAAGTTCTTGTGACTGGCTAGTTTAGACTCATTCACTGTGGTCAAGGGATGTGTTACGCCTGCTGACCCTACTGACTGCAATCCAAATTAATATGTCTGCTGTGCTTGATTTGTGCATTTAGGCTCCATTTTCTACTCTGTGTGTGTAACTGAGAGTGATTGAGGGGGTGCATGTGTGTGACTGGCATAATAACATGAATGAAGCTAAGGCTTTAACCAACTGACTACAGCATTTTAATTTTACCGTGTGTTGCTATTTTCTGTACCAAACTTGGCTGATAAGCATGATACATCGCCACATTAGCCACCGCATTGATTTCTGTTATTAATCAGCCATTATAAAGCCATAATACACGTACGTTTTTTACATGCATTATGAATCTCAGCTCGCAATCATGGATTAAGGTTAAATGCAATTAAACGTGACGTTGACGTTACCTTGTTGTGTCAGGTCTGATCGGCGAACTCTGCTTAAAGGTTGTAGCATTGAGGATGTGCTATTGTGGTACACACAGAACTTTTTTCTTTTTGTTTTGACTTGGAATGATCCCACACTCTTGACACTTTCTGTCCTTTTCTTTGGCATGTCTCATCTGTTTGTCCCTCGCTGTTTTTCCGTCCTTCTTCCTCCATTGTTTTGCAATCTGCGCTTCACATCCACGTTACAGCCTTTGTAAAATAATTTGCCTTGACACTTTTTAGTAATCGAATAATTCGAGTTACTCAAGGAATTGTTTCAGTCCATCATACCCTCCTGACATGTTTTGCACACAGTGACAAAAATTTACTATATATATACGAAGAAGAGATGCACAGATCAATCAGCTGGTGGCTGGAATCGGACGATTTTCAGCTTGTTCGGCCATGACCTGTTTGCTAGTTAGTCTGGTTAGCTTTGTTACCAAGTAGCATCCATTTTATAGATTTGGTAGTTAATGCCATGGCAGCAAAACATTTTAACGCTAGTGACTGAAAGGAAAATAAAACGATAGCGTGGCAATCAGATGCAATCTGTTTACACCCCGACCATCCTGAGAAATGGTTTTGAACTAGGTTTCAAAATACATTTGTTTTCACTCAGATTTTTGTGGATGCCTAATGAGACACTCATCTTTAATTTCATGTATGCATTTTTACTATTTCAAGCCAAGGTTCTAGTAGCATTAGAGAAAAGCTCCAGAATCGGCAGAAATCAACTAAAACAATTGCAATCTGTGCATCTCTTATATAGAGAGTGCAGAGCTCTCTGTGCTTTCACAACATCCACATAACTGCATGCTTATATATAGGATGGCCTTTTACATAAGTACATGCTGTGTGGGTGAATACATTACGTTTGCTGCACCTTTTTATACACGTTAACAATTACATTTGGAATTCTGTCACAAATTAATTTGGGTTTAGGGTTAAAGCTCACACACGTTAATAGCATTCAATCATTATATTATTGCTTACAGTCTGACTGAATGTGTAATAGCAGACAAAGTGACACTGAAGGCATGATATTGAAATGCCAGTGAAACCCACTGAGGATAAACAAAATGGGATTCCACTATTTAAGCCTTATTTGGCTCAGTATTAGATTGGGCGAAAATACATCGCTGGAATTCTGCCAAGTATGCAATATAAATAAAAGTTGAGTGGGTGAAGCTCTGCTCAGTGCTTTGTATCTGATATTCACTTTGGTTCACACAGAAGTAAGGTGATATTTATGAGTCATGGTATTATTCTGGGAGACTAGAATTATTTGGAACGTTCTCTTGCTCATACCCGTTTCAAGAGGCACAGTTCCGTGACTCCACGGCTCTTTAGTACCTCTTGTGATCACTGCTGGATTATAGGACAAAGCAGATTTGCATATTTTCCTTGTTCCATGCGTTCATTTGTCCATTTTCAATATGCCACACTCCAGTGTACAGTGTGCTCTGATTTTATTCTGAACTCTTTTGAATATTTGTTGATGTAAAATGCAACAGAATGAGAGGATGGAGTAAAAAAGGATGGAGACAGAGAGGGCGGAAAGAAGAGATGGGGGCGTTTACTCACCCCTGTGATGCTATCATTAGCTCCCTTTAGATGACAGAGCTAAGATCACGCTGGCCTTGCCTAAGGTAAGAGAGATGAGAGAAGCTGGGAGATCGGTTGGCAACGTGCCACGCCAAAGCAACGGTACAAATCCCTTCATGTTGTTCTCTGTTTTTCACAAACAACATGTTCATTCCAACAAAAAATTTCACGCTGACAGCTGAGTTTGGGGGGCAAGCACCAATGTGAACTCGCCTGTCACAAACAATTATATTGGAGTGAAGTTCCCCTGTCCTCAGAGGTCACATCTCCTGAGGCTCTCAGACTGAAAGTGATGGAGAACAGTGACAAAATCATTCAAAAACCCAAGTCCCCAAGCTTTGACATCAGCTTCATGGTGGCCTAACCACAGCTATGCAGCCCCCAGTGTAACTATATCTTAGTTGCAAGTCTGAAACTTTAAGTCATGCAATGAGGTCGCGTGTACGTGTAGTCGTGCTTATGAGATGAATTTCAAATATTCCTCACACAAAGCATTCAAGACACTTGAAGCCCTCCAAGGATTCGAAATATTTACATAACTGCAGGCTTCTATGTATAGAATCTGTGTTATCATGACTTCAGTGGGAAGTGTAGGAATGTCTGCTGAAGTGGCAGCTTCTCTTTGACTAATCACAACAGGGACTGGTTAAACATGTGTGAGGATGGTGGGTAATCCATTACATACAATGCCATCAATTCTTTTTCAAGCCTTAGAGGTCCTTGGCATAATAAGTGTCCTACAAAAGGATCCTAAAGGAACTGTGATTGATTCTAATTGGACTGGTATTTTGGAGACAGTCATCTTAAATTTTTCTAACGGATCCCTGAAGAACTTCCTCTCCCGGACACTATAGAATCTTCTTAGCCAACGCAGTGAGAGTCATGATAGCTCTAGTGATATTGACATCCTTAAGACATTGTCAGTTGTGTGGCAAATTAAACAAAGTTTTGCTGGAGGACTGCACACATCTACTCCAATTAGATAACCAGAGTCTGTGTTGCTGTCACTTATTAGTCTCCACTCCAGAGTTTCCCTCCATCTCTCTGAGCCATTAAGGGCTGCTTGATGCACGCTGACCCCTCATATGAGCTCACAGGTGAGAAGGGACTGACAAAGGAAAAGCGCTTTCCAGCCCAGTTATTTTCTCATTCATTTGCACTTTGAGAAGCCACAGTTGACCAAGCATTGTTAACAGTGGTTTAATGAGATGGAATTACTTATATGCCTTGCCAGAAAATGTTTACATGCTGTGTAATCTGAGCCAAGCTGCACTGTGCAAGGAATTCCCAAACCCAGTGACATAATCATATGGCCTGTTTAAACAGCACAGTTGTTTTTGGTCATTAGCTTACATAATTCATGTATTCCAGGCATCAAGATAACCACTTAACTGAATATTCTCATATGTGCACAGCATATCAGGATGAGCCAATGTAATACTATGAGGGCCACCTTTATAGAAGGCAGTGTCCACACCATTCCTTGTCCACTTTTCTTCAGCAACACCAGCCAACAACATAGCTGAGAATGTCTTCATTAGACAGCTGTGGCTGACTTCTTTGGCCTTCGCCTTGGTTGCTACTGTCGACCCGCATTAGGAGAGCTTCATCTGCTTTGGCATCAAGCACTCCAGTGTTGGCTTATAGGACCAGCCAGACTGCACCGACTCTCTTGCCCTGCTAGTAGCAGGATCACCCCTCATGGTGATACTGCACTGTGAGGACAATGAGGCGTAGTTTTTTAGTGATGCTTCGAAGCCCTACTTGTTTGTCCCAGTCTACACAAACTGCTGTCATTTACCCCTCTGGAGGATGACTTGTTCTCCACTGAGGTGGATGTCAAGTTCCTTTTAGTATCTTGAAGGGGTATCCAACTCTATGAGGGAAGTCCCTGCCCCACTGGACGGTGTTGTATTTGGCAACTTCATCTAGCTGGACTGGGCATAGAAGTGCTGCAGTGGACAACAAGATGATGTAGCGTGCTTCTAAACCAGCTATTACTCCTGGTAGCCCAGTTAGCTTAAGTTTAGTCTGGCTTCTAATTGGCTTATTGTCTGATGAGAATACGCCTCTGGGTAAAATGGGCAATATTTCGGGAGATCTGGTGTAGCAAACGGATATCTGAGCCAAGACTTCCTCTTCTGTGTGTCAGTCATTTTGGCTAATCTCTTTGAACAGATGTAGGCACATGAATGCAGAAAATTAAAAAAAAAAAAAAGCTTATATAAAGCTAGAGCCAATGGGTTTCAAAATTGCATCTCGCCCAATGTTTTCCACCTCTCCACACAGACTTTTTATCTTTGTACCTACATGAGTGGTAAATACTACTTAGACTGCAAATGGAAATTCAAACGCTTCTGATCTCTGCATACATATGCAGATATCTGTTTATAGAGATTAGCTAAGATTGTCGTATCTGTCCAGACAATGAACTCCTATGTGGCCCATGTCATGGCTCTGGCCGTCTGCAATGTCCAGTATGTTTGATTAGGCATGACTGTCCTCAGATGACAAGAAAGAGAGGTTCTTATGGAGGAAGAACAAGCACAGCTGAAGCATCATATTCCCCCGTGCTCCTGCCAATTAGCTCTGCTTGTGCTCCTGCTGATTAGAAGATGCCGAGCATTTCAGTATCCAAAAGAAAGTCTGGCTTCTCAGATGCCACTGCAATCCAAAGTCGCCAGACTGCCCTGCTTCTGACGCTTCCCCTCACTTAACCATTAAGGTCCAAGAGGGGGCCATGGTTAACTTGCTGACTCACAGGGATCCCCCCAGCCAGAGATTGAGAAAGCGTGACTCGATACAGGAGTGGCTGACCCTAGTATGTGTGACATCCAGATGGCAGTCCCAGCAATGTGACTGACTGCATGACTCCACACTCTCCCACCCTCCCAACAGATAAAATGCCCAGCCCGAGGCAGCCACATAGATATATTACATCATAGTTATTGGAGCAGTAATTAACATAGTGTTTCTGTTCTATTAGTGCGCCACTATTATGATTGTGCAATTATGCCTGATGATGGAATTAATCTTGATTCGCTGGTTGGTAGGTCATCATAAAGTATGGAGAAATGTGGGAGACAGCCTCAGCGAAGAGGCCTGTGTATTTGCTGAGCAGTGGTCTAATGCTGTATCTGGACTGACATCAGCCTACTCAATTATTTAAATGAGACAAGCATGTTAGCAAATTAGGTTCCCAACGCAAAGTGCTCTGGAAAAAAAAAAAAAGCCAAGTTGAACCTGGTTCAACTTTTGCAGTATTGCAATGCGACTTCATCTGGCAACACTGTTGGCTAGTCAAAAACATACAATCACAGATTCCTGTTAGATAACCTCTATTTGGCCTACTTCTGTTGTTGACCTGGTAACTTGTCATATTAGGGGGTTAAACAGACTGGACCGTCTAAACCATATTTTGTCTTCTCACTTGTTATAGACAAACTCAGTGCTGGTTTTTGGAGTGACTTCCCACTTGTAATGCTGCAACTTTCCCAGTAGAGTCCTGTCTTACTTTACTATCATTTTTGCTGTGATAGATGATACTGTCTTTTAAATCCTTTAATGAAATTACTTGTGTCTAAAAAATTAGCCTCTCGTTGTAGTAACTCAGGTAGCTGCCAAATGAAGTTAGACTCAACTACAGACACCTATACACAGCAGGTGGAATTAAAAAGCAGATTGCTCAGTCAAATCTTGTTACTTGAAATTGTTGGATCTGTCCAACAAAGAGTAAAAACATAAGGGAGCAACATTGCAAGAAATGTCACATTAATAGATCTGAGGAAATTGCTATCCTGACAAGCCAAAATTCATGCTGATAGTTACTATTTGTGACTCATACAGTTGATGGCATACATTACAAAAATGGCATGCGTTCTGCTTAACAAGTGATTTAGACAGAGCCAAACAGCAGCTTGAGCTTATTTAACTTTTAGTTTCCAAATGACATTTAATGAAATCATTCTCCATCCATTATCAGTCCACTTAATCTAAAAATATCTAATGACTAACAGCGAATGCCTAGAAGTCAAAATCACTTCGACTCTGTGTCTTCTGTGAATACAAAGTGAGCACCTGTGAAGCCTGAGCTGCATTAGGAATCTTCTTTTAGCTACAGAAGCATGCTGTCACGTGCCAGTCATCTGTGGGTATGCAAATGAGGTCAAGCTCTGCTGTATCAGCCTGATGTACAGTGGTTTTTTTCAAAGCCACTTTTCCCTTCATGCCATTTTTATTGCGGAAAGAAGGCGATTTTGTTTTCCTCCACTCAGCCGAGTGCTTAAAGTGTTTGAGGGAGATAAGGACATCTGCATATTGAATCTTTTCCAACCTTTTTATCCTCCCAAAAAGTGGTAGATATCAGGCAGCTCACCTGTTGAGATCAGTTTTAAAAAGAGAGTTTTGCATTTGCATTAGCATTTACATTTTTACCTCTCCTTTTTTTTGCAGCTGTAAAGACTAAGATGCTATTTTGAATAGTTTAGTTCAGGCTAAAGTTAACTCGCACCCAAAGGAGAGCATTTTTTAAAAGAGATCTCAATTACTGATCAATAATTAACAATCACTGCAAGCAGACAATCACCAGAGAGGATGCTCTTTGAGATAAAAGCAGATGGCCAATGCTTTGAAAAATGCATCAGAGAAGCTGCATGGATGGGTGAATCCAGACATAATCAAAACCACTGCATTTCACAAGACAAATGAACCAGAATGGGGTAACAATGTGACAGAAGATGAATATCTGGGCTGCCTCTCTCGCAACATGGGAGACACAACTTTTAACAGATAACCATGACATTCAACAGACGCTTACAACACGGCTGCACCACTGATAATAGCATGGTGTTTGGGCTTTAATAATAGCTCCCTCACACAGCCTGAAGCATTAAAGTGATTTTGGCACTGTTACCGGACATTTTGGCACCTTAAGTCATAATTATGTTTTTGAGGGACAGTTGTTAAGTATTGTCTGCACTGTTTCAGCAGTTATTCATTCACCCTGCAAAAAGTCACACTGCACCACCAGATTTTTCAATGTCCTCACAATTGATTTTCAACCAGAACAAGAACTGCTGCTCCATTGACATTATGGATTCACTGGACAAGTGCTTAAAGACTTAGCTGTGTGGCCCTACACGAAGGCCAGTGCTTTACCGTACCAATAACAGCCATGTTGTTCCAGGACATTTGGTGCACCTGGATGTCCGGTGTTGTTTGGAGGCATCGATCCTGTACATGCGCCTGGTATTGACACAAGTGACCACAGATAGATCCCTAACATTTGAGTTATGGGGAAGTTACCGAATGTACTGGTTCAAGACAAAGTCACGTGCTGTGAGGACAAACCAAGAGTGATATATATTTTAATATACCTACAACAAAACTTACTTTATTTGATAGTCAGACAACATGCAGATTCACAAATTTCATTATCCCTCCTTTTCATAAAAGCTGTTTTAGTTCAGAGCTGCTTAAATCAATTGAGCTCATCATTGCAGTAAAACCCTAACGCTGTATATATCCCTCCCAGTACTGTGAACACAGATGGATATAAGTGTAATAGAAAGACCAGTGTGCGCAATCTGGTGGCTATGCGTTTCTAAAATAATCATTTATTTGCCTAAGGGTTCTTAAAAGCTGTGTAAATAAAAAAGCAACTGTTCTCTCACATGCTCTGTATGTAACAGCTCAGTCTCTTAATTCACCACCCTGGCTTTCTTTGCTGCCATGAAAGTACACGGCTTCTATATTCATTATTGTTCACACAGTCCAGTTTAACGTTTATCGTCATCATCAAAGTAGAATATAAGGTAGATGATTATATCCTGTCTGATGCAGTTCCTCGATGACAGATTTTGGATGAGTTACTTTGATGGTATCAGGATGGTTTTGTTCTGATCCTTTCCCATCAAAATGTATAACTGAGCTCCCCTTAAATAAGCATCTCCTACTTTAATTCCCACCAGCAAATGCTCTTTGTGCCCCCTTTTCCTCTCTCTGTCTTGCCACATTGCTGGACACTTGTGTCCCTCTAGATATCGATGTTGTAGCATACATAGTGTGCTTCCCTCAAAGCCCTAAGTTTGGCCAGGGCTCCAATTAGCTTCACCCTTGGGCCTTCAATCCCTTAACCTCAGAGCGACTTTCCTGCTACCATCCAGCCATGCCGCACTGCAAACTGTACCTGGTCTTTGTCCCCTGAAAAGTAAGGAACTAGTAACATCACATTAAAATGTAGATTTTCAAACTTAAAGCATACTAACATCAAAGGATTGACGAACCAAGTTAGAGGTATTGCTCTATATTTTTTGCACAGTTGCTGCAAAAACCTCACATCACATCAACTCAAATCCACCCTGCACTTTTATGTTAAATTGTAAACATGTAGCCAATAGCCATGTATCTCACCTACTCCTACAAACTCCTTGAACAAACTTGAGTAATGCTCCTGTGTGCACAGGGAGTGAGAAGTGGGGCTTCTCTTTGTTGATCCTGTGCTCAGGTTAAGAGAAGGTATTTAAAAGGATTCCTTGCTGTGGATAGCTAGAGGGTGCCCACAGAGCTGGAGTTACCTGCATTGCCTGGATTTTGTAAGACTGGCTGCCAGTGGCCAAAATATTTGTACGTTTTATCATGCACTAGAGCAGAAACAGCCATAAACTAAGACAGGCTTCACCTTTCCTGCTCAGCACGACATCTCTTCATCACTGATGGCTGGTGTCTACTCGTGGTGGGCACATAAATCCAGCTTGAGTGCTAAACTGCCTCAGGATTTCTTCGGTGTAATCACTCTGACGCCACTGACCAAAGTTCTTTTGCAGATCTCAAGTTGATGGACTTCCTCCCGCTCAACCTTTGAGAATCTCTCAGCACAACCTCAGTCCATAGCCAAGCACTGACATTTCAACATACTCTGCTCTTTGACTGTCAGCTTCCATGGTGTGGACACCAGAGTCTGATGCAAACTGTAGGGCTCCTATCTTTGTGGAGCACAAGGCTGCTTGCTACAACCTTGACCGAGTAGCAAATCCCCATGCATAAATATGACCCTTATAGCCTGGCTTCACACTTACAGCAAGCAGTTCAGTGCTTGCTTCAGTGTATCTGTCAGGCACAAGCTGACTAAGCTATCCAACTGTCCTCAGGTTGCTAGCACAACCTTAGCCCATGATCAACAACATTGGTCGAGCACTGATGCCAGTGGACAAATGTTCCATTTCACCTTTTGACTTGATTGCCTGGAAACACTGTGCTAACATGTTGGATGATCAACCCAAAAAAATCCTTACTACTTTTTACATGAATTGAGCGTAGGGCTCAGAACAAAGTCACCAGGGTGTGAGAATACAGCATGTTTCACTCCTAATGGCTCATTTATGCTCAATGTTAGAACCAGAGACTGATGGAGCCCTCTGTCAGTACTCTGTGTTGATTTTATTACATATTTGTGCACATTTTCTGAAAGTATATGGATATGAAAAAAGTAGAGCAGTGCCACCAGAAATCGTGAAGGCAGTATAGCATACATCAAACGATGGCAGAACAGAGGGAATTGGTAATATAGTGAAAAGAATTCTCCATCCAGCTTGATGGGCAGTGCGTCTCATACAGACGCTTAGGGGTGCCTTGTACGTCGAAATCATCTGCTGACGGCTGCTGACCAAGCTGCCGTATTAAACGCCCTGGGAATGAGAAGGGGTTGGAGAATGGCACAACAAAAATGCTAGATAATTAGTTTCTGTTCAGTCCAGTTAAAGAAGATGCCAGACAAACGAGTGTCATCAGAGCGGCATATGCCACAGAGGTTGGCCACCACAGCTAGAGACTCTTTTATTAATTGCCTGTCAGATGTGGCTCTCAGGAGTGGCCATGGCAGATGGCCTACAAGGCACACTGAGGTGGCTCCTCGCCTCACTGTGTGGCACCTTTCAGTTACATGGAGATAATTGTGCTTGGCCAGTTTAGTTGTGCATGTGGATCCACAAGAACTCCTCATTACCATGCTGAAGACGTCCAGTTTAAAGTTGTCAAAGTAGCCTGTTTTGAGCAATTTACCAAACTTAACATTTATTTACAAGTGCTTTTAACAAAGGATATTGTGTATATGACCTTTTATACACAATATTTCCTGGCAGTGTGTTGATGGGGGGTATCATCAAATCCTGCGAAAGACAATGTGCTGATATTGCCCATTGGAGAGAACAGATCAATTCAAAGGAAAGACAGTGAAATGCAATACATCATTGAATCTGTATATCAATAAAATGCACAGCTTTAAGACTAAATAATTCAAGAGCTCCTCCACAAACCATTTGAAATATAGAATAGTTTCCAGGAACAATGTTTTTTAAATAGTTGATTTTAGATGTCAACTCAGTGTCAGAGAAATTTAGGTTGCAGTCAGTCAGTGATGAATGATTGATTTTAGATTTCCATGAATATGCACCATGAGAAAGCATGCAAGCATATAGTTTGTCTGTCTTTCCTTTTTTTTTTGTATGTACAGACATACATGAGAATGATGCATGTTAGTGTTTCTGAATGCTAAAATCAGCCAAAACTGACGCAAATATCAAACTTTAGATGTATATAACATTTGTATCAATCAGTGAGGTGAAATCAATCTCACACCAATGTAATTTTTTCCACAAAATGGTGGGTTTAGGACATAAATGGGCAGTGCTGCTGTGTTAGGTCATTCAGCTGTTTGATAGAAAAGACTTCACACTGCTTAGTTTCTGGCTTATGGGCAATGTGAGGATTTACTTGAGTAATACAAGCTTATTGCCTTTAGTAATGCATTTTATTATTCCTAGAAGTCATGATAGAAAACCCAGTAAAATCCAGTCTTTGTGGGAATCTGGTCTTTGTTTTTGATTGTAAGGTATTAACGGTAAAAAACGAAATTAAATCTCATTGTCGTATTTGTGAATCAAATACGACAATGAGCAAATCATTGAGTGACAATTGGGAGTAGCTTTGTAAGGCATTTAAAGGGGTAATCAGTCATTTATTTGACTTTCATTGACCTCTGCTGAAAACCAAGAAATTGAAGCAACATGAACATTAATCTCATGAATCTTCTGGTGATAGATATTGCTGAAAATGACACGAGTAAGCTTGGGAATTCCAGATTAATATATGCAATAGAAAAGTCATAAAATGTTATGCGAAATACATACATATATTGCTTTTAAAAAATTAGTTGGATACATGACAAGCAGCTGCTAATTGATTGATTATAGCTGATTTAAGCCAACGCAGAATTGTTCTACAGTGTAGTACTAGAAAACTGACAAGCATTTCACTCTGTGATATCTTAATTTCCCTGCTTTGTTTTTTCAACACTTCATGTTAACAGACTTGAATGAATTTCTCCGCCGCTCTAAAGAAACGCTCCACCCCGGCGCCTCTCTTTGTGTTTTCTGCTTTGTCTTGAATCAGTGCATGATGGGAGAAAAAGATTCATCTGTCTCACACATGACAAGAGAGTGAAAAAGATCCCTTCATGTTCCCTGTCGACATAACCAGAGACGTTTGAAATGATACATGACAGATATTACCGGGATAAAGGTTATTACTCAGTGATATTCCAGAAGTGGTTTCACATTAAACTGTAGCATCAGCTGTAGGCAAAGCCATGTAATAAAGTGAATATAAACCTTGTTTATGAGTGAAATACAGCATCATGTGTCACTGTCACTAGATCAATGCAATAGTGAGTTAACCCTTAGAAAACTAATCTTTACGTGTTTTCACATGTCTGGCCTTCAATTTTAGAGACATACAGTTACTCTGCTACAGTGGGTAACACCTATTTTCTCTCAGCACAAGCCCCTGCAAATGTCTGCTCAAGGTCAGTCCACAGAAACACCCTATGACTGATATTGACACTGATTCCCTATAACCTTCCTCTCATGCTACTCGCACCATTGAGCCCTTACCAAGTATCACCAGATCTCAAAATTGACCACCCAAGAATAATATTTATTGTCTGACATTCCCCATGAAAACAGAGCCTCTATTTACTTGTGTCAGGCAGAGAAGCATCTACTAGTGCACTAAACTCTACAAAGCACAATACAACCCAGCTGCATGGAATGAAAAGGTATAGTGTTTGTGTGGATCTGGTTAAAATGCCTCACGCCCCAAGCTGTTTTTTGATATATATATTTTCTGTCAACATTGGAGGTAATAGATCTTGTGTTTTCCTGCCTTTGTTCATTCTTTCTCTCCTGCTCTTCAAAAGGAGTGATTTCTCCCCATGTTTAATATCTGATGATATTGGTCTGAGTGTTGGTGAAAAACTCTTGAGCAATATCTTTTCCAGCCCGCCCTCCACCCCCGTCAAAAATTCAATAACATCCCACTAAGTTGGATCTTTGAAGTGACTATATCAACTGACAGAGGCTTGAGGAAAAAAAGTTGGTTGATGTGGAAGGTCTCATACAGTTTCCTCTATAAGCAATTATATCAGAGAAATGTGTCAAATATCATGTCAGAAGATCAAGCATTGAACTCTTCTCTAGGCTCCATGACTTGTCAAAACTGTTGATGTTAAGAGTTTGCTCTTGCTTGTTGTTTAGAGTTTTGTTTTTTGTTTTTTTTTATTTGCAACCCACTTGCCTTTTTCATATGAATACCAAAATGCAAAAGGAATATATCGTTATGCACATATAGTTCATTATTCAAGGTTGTGTTTTGTTCCGGAGACTTTACTGTGCCATGAGCAGTGTGATCGGCTGAGGCATAGGAAATTAAATCTCCCCTTTTTTTTGTCCCCTCTACTCTCTCCCTTACTTGTTCTCTCCATCTGTGTGTGTGTGTGTGTGTGTGTGTGTGTGTGTGTGTGTGTGTGTGTGTGTGTGTGTGTGTGTGTGTGTGTGTGTGTGTGTGTTTCCCTTTCTCTCACCAAACATTTACTCTGCTGGGCACACTTTCTGAAGTGTGAACTGAATTATAGATTTCTAATTTCATCTAAACTTGAGGCCAGTAGGCCTTTGGTGAATAGCATGGATATTTTATCACAAATGAAAAAGTAAATAAAAATACAATAGCCTAAGGGCCTGATGGAAAACCATACTTTTTGAGAGGATAAATGAAGGGAATTTTGACAGTAACAAAGTTTGAGTCATTTCCTCTGGGTTCAGTCTGAAAATAATACAAGCAGGAAGCTGGCACACTTGGTTATAATGTACAAACATCAGGTCGTAGCTTAGGCCTGCTCCCAAAGGCTTTAACCATTCTGTGCCACGCGACAAACTCAAACCACAGTGTAAAGGGGAAATGTTAGTAAATTTCTTGTCCAACCTGAGACCAAGTCTGGCCAGGGAGATGCTGATGCATGACTAATTAACTTACCTGTTATCCCATCGGGAGGTCAGCTTAAGGCAATTCAGTAGCAGCCAATCAGGCAGGTCTTTGTTTTACACAAGCTTGCAGTCCATGGGGAAAAGGTTAGAACATTTCCACGCCAAGCAGCAGTGTTTATGGATTGTTTTACTCATTTCTCTCCCCACTGAGTACACTCTCTGGGTTGTTAGCTAGCCTATGTCACACTACCAGCCTTAATTAGAGCAGCATACGAAAGCAGGCATTAGCATACAAATATTTGTAGATGATATGGTTGAGTGTGCATAATGATGATTCCAAGGGGCTTTAGAATGAGACAGAGAGGGTGAGACAGGACGTCAGAGTGTGGAGAGAGAAGAAGAAGAAGATGAAGAAGTGACAGAATCGACAAATACGGATAAAGCAAGAGCGAGAAAGCATCCAGTAACAGATGCAGGTGTATGATCAGCCTAATAGTGAAGCAATCTGCATTAAATTTCTCACTGTGCTACATCTGTAAACATCTGAATTCAATCATATCAGCACTTTTTTACAGGAAATCATCAAAGTATTGTTGACAGATGGGGATTTAAAAGCAAAGATCCATCTGTGGTTACCAGTATACTGTTAAATATGATCAGTTTCTAATGTGTAAGTGCATAGCAGAATTTGCTTTGTGATATAGTGTGTGTTCTGGGTCCACCCGTCCTCATTCCCAGTGTGTCAGATACGACAGCTTAATCAATGGCCATTGGCGTCCGATTCCAACGCACAAGGTGCCCTTGGACCACCCGCTGCATCTGTACTAGATGCACCAGGCTTTCAGCTAACTCTAGTGTAAACCCATCCATGGCAATGACAAAGTAGAAAGAACCACAAAGTCCAAGTAGGGCAGGAGTTGGGGGGTAGTTGATGGGTCAAATAAACACAGGACTTTTACCCAGGAGACTAAAGTTTGTGTACTGTGTGAAACCAAAGTTTTTTTTTGACATTGCGTTGTTAATTTCACTTGCCATACATCGCTTCTAAAATTTAAGTAACAAATGGGGGTGGGGGAAATAATTGATTCCTAGATGCATCACAATGTGAATGTGGACGGTTTAGAATTGCTTCAAATGTCAATAATCGATTATTTAAACCTTAATTGATAATGAGATGTTGCCAGAATGCATTAGGTGGCCCTCAACTACGAGGTTAATGCAGCACCCCAACATTCTACAGCACGGACATGCTAGAGTTAACTTGCATTCCTCTTCACAAATGAAACATTTTAATTTAATATCTAGATAGCTACATTTGCGAGGCGAAAGTGAAGTATGTTGTAAATACTTTCTATGCCCTCACCCAGAGACTATTGTTAACGGAGTGGAGCAGCCATCAGCAGTAACATACGAGACCGGCTGACCAACACACACTGCGGCAATAAACTTAAACCAACTCTGTGCTGGAGAAAATAACTCTATGCTCAGTCTGTTTCACCTCAAAAACCCTCTGCACAGCCTGCTTAGCATCTTTGCTTTTTTCAGGAGCCAATGTGCAGTGATAAGACTGCTTTCCACTGCTGGAGAACTTAAAACAACACAGCAGAGCATTCCCGCTCCCCGTCATTTTCTTATTCTCATACGGGCAGGAGACTGTAAGTTGCTTTCAGATTAATTAATTCATTAATTATTTCAGTTAACTTTTTAAAGGAAAAGGCAGTGAAGCATTTATTATTAACAGTATGTTAATTGCAAACTATTTCCAGTGAAATATTACAGTATGCAAAAATTGGACACGACGTTGGCATATATATCCCACAGTCGATTAGCATGAGTAACCGCAGGCCACAATCTGACCGGCATTCCGTGTTTAAAAGCTTAGGTTTGGAAGCATTTTTGTTTTAATGTTGAAGGAAAAGAGGACCTGGACAAGAACAACATGCAAGTATGCAAGTAAATTTATCAGTTTATTTAATTATTGATAGTACAAATGCAGTATGCCATGTTTAAAATGTAGCAAGTAGTCAGAGTGAGAAAAATGAATCATGTATAGAAATCCAAAATTTGATGAATTGAGATGCATTGTGATGTATCAATAATCATTATATAATTGAATCGATGCCCTTTGAATCGTAACCGAATTGAATCATTAGGTTCCTGGAGATTACAAACCCTTGTAATAAATGTACTTATTTTAAGCCAAATCATGATCTTTTTTTATTCTAAACCTAGCCAAGTAGTTTTGGTTTTGACACCTGTCTCCTGTAAAAACATGCATTTATTTTAAAAAGCACACAATGTTTGTAATGAACACAAGTTGACATTGAAACTGACACATCCAAAACAAACACTAGAGGGGTACCTAAAACATCATAGTCTGAAGTCAATCTGCCATATTTAACAAGTTAAGAGTGAAGAAGAGTTGTTTTGGTATAGCTGCTCTCACTGAAACCACTCTAGATTGCGATCAAAGTATCTCCAGTCTCTACAGGCTTACACTGAATGTAAATCCTGAGGTCCAGATGTGTCTGATATGGACATAAGTCCTTGGATACTGTGGCTTTCTGCATTGTGTATATACAGGTGGTAAGTCCAAATTCCAGTCAAGAAAAGTGATGGGAGGAATGTGCTGATGTGCTGTGCCCAGTTGATCAAGGTTAAAAAAAAAGCACATCACAAAGGGCACTGTATTTCATGTGCGACAAACAACAGATAAAGACCCAAGCTGCGACTGCACTGCATTTTACTGCAGTCACTTTCAGTGAGGAAAATTGTATCTCTGCCTTTTTCCCCCAGTATGATTGTTGAATGGTGATGCAAACTGATGACCCTCTCTCTTTGATTCTGAAAGGCCAACACCAAAACCTGACATTTATGGCTGTTGTTTCTGATAAATGAAACATTTTCTGCTATCAAGCTCTATTTTTAGATATATTTGAAATATCTGGTTGTGACATCATGTCTACATTTGGTTAGATACCTCAATAGATACTTAACAGTCTAATGGTTAGTAGACTCACCCTTCCTTTGGGTGTCTGCTCCTCTTGCTCTTTGTACTCAGTGTGTGCTACACTTGCATATGTCTTTGATGTGGTGTAGAATTCAGGAGTTTAGATATGTGACTCAACTTAAATACCCTTATAGCATGTTTGATCAGGACCTCAGCTGCCCATAACAATCTTAAACTAGGGATGTAATGATACATTTATCTGAACGAACATATCAATCCAGTCATTAAGGACTTACTATTATCAATCATGCAAAGTGAAAACATTGATACATACTTTGCATTAGCATCATTATGAGTCACTGATCATGGGTATTTTTTACATCATACCTCCCATTCTCAATGTTGTTGTGGTTATGGCTTGGACAAGTGTTATTGAGGGTGATCTCTTACGAGAATTTTTACATGCCCTCCTCTCATTATTCAATACCATTGTTGATCTGCCTTTGGAAATATTTTTGAGGGTGATTCCTTTTGAGTCTTTGAAAGCATACCTCCCCCAAGTATTTTACTTTTATTTTTATAGCTGTTGCCATCTCTTTGGACAAGTATCACCGAGAGTCACCCTTTATGAGTATTTCCACTTTATAGGCCCTACGAGGTCGCTTTCCATCCACAGTATTGTATATTTACAATCAGAGCGCTTCGGATGCTTTTCAGACTGTCAACCAACACAGTGGGCTTCAGTGTTACATAAGCTGGCCGGTCATCTTCTTTTATTCTTATTCGACGACTTGCCCTATCCTTGAAGATCATCTGAGTTTTTACAATCACCAGCACCTGGTTTCTTGACCCAGTGCAGCACTCCCTATCTTTTTCCTCTCTGATACAAATCATCTTTAAGATACGCCTTTATTTTAAAATTCCCTGAATGTTTAGGCAGGCAGTACACTTGGACGGAAATACTGACACACACATTGTTAGTGGCCAAGTGCCGGGCAGATAATGGTAGGCAGCCAAGAAAAAGACAATGAAGGTAGTTACTGATATCCTCTCGTATCAATCACCAGGCCCCCTGAATTGAATTGAATTGAAAATGTTATTGTTGCAGACTTTGTGATATCAGAAAGATGAGAGAAAGACAGAATATTGTGTTATCATGATTTACACCCTTGTCTTAAACCTACGCTGTTTTTTGGTCCAGTGAAGGGGCTGCACCACAAGCTGCAACATTAAAATATTATCACCTTATAAAGTCGATGTGGAGAACATGTAAAACGCTTAGACAGCATTTATTCCGTCCCACTGGCAAATGTCAGGCCATTATTACTGTTTTGATATTGTTATATGCTGGAGATCCTTCCCATTTTTCTTAAATTATTTTCTGCTTTTTGATTAATTTCTGTTTGAGACACAAACAGTCCATGGCTTTATTTTTCCTTTCATTACATTGATTATTGTCATATCCAGATAGATATAGGAATATAAAGATGAACAACTCCTGTTCTCACTAACAATGCACCATATATTGGCGAGGAGACATAAATCTGAGATCATTTAAAGATGGTTTGTGAAGGTCTATTTAAAAGCATCCTCAAATGCTTTTATTAGCCTTTACACACAATACAATCCGTATCTATCCTGCTATCACCCACAACCTCGTAATGTTTTATTTCTCCATTTTCAACAACTCCCAGATCAGGCCCTTTTGTCCACTTGGCAATGAAATATAATTGCATAACATAAAATGCCCCCCGGCTCAAGATTACCATTGCTACTTGCTTGCGTTACACATCCTTTTATCATCTGTATAGTTTTCTTTGTAAATCCCAATCGAGCTGCTGTTTAGTATCCCTTGGGGGGTTTTCAGGGACTGGAGTATCTCGCCCAGGAATGTGGTGAGCAGAATAGGTTCAGTTAGATGTTAGCCATGGTAAGAGGAGTTCAGTGGTGCAGTTATGCAGCAAAGTTGCATGATAATGAGCTTAGTGCCTCTTTTGCTCCCCTGAGAATTAAAGAATAGTATCATTTGCATGATGACAAAAGAAAAGATCGCCCCAGGGTCATTGCGCCCTCAGAGGCTATGCAGTCAGATCGAAAATAACCACAGAATAGCACTGTAACAATAATAGGTTATTTTTTTTAGCCATCATTAATGTCCTTTTTGGCATTTTTAGAGATGAACATGAATTTGAGGGGCACATAGTCAAATGCTTGTTTTTAGAGCTGACCTGCGTAAATACCAAAGCTCACTGTTGTGACAATTACCATGGAAAAAAGTGTCCACCCACCATTTGCTGTGATCAATACCTCAGGGACTTGTGAAAGCCAGACGGCTCCCCGCCCTGTTCTATATCAACGTATGAATGCATCTATTTTAATGCTTCCCCATATTATTGATTAACTAATCCACTCGGAAGCTTGGCTCTCCTTTTCCCTGGCTCACTGAGTACCATAACTTAATAGATCCCTTTGGGAATAGTACGCAGTGAACTGTGAGACAAAATGTCAGGCTGCGATTGGCCCTGTGAAGGCCTGCGTAAATGAGAGGAGCATCAGCGCTTGGTTGTATATCCCTGCACATTCGAGAAAGTGGGAGGTGGGAATGGGAGGGGAGATAGGAAGGAAGAGCGAGGACGATTAGGGAGGGAGAGTCGGAGAGAGCAAGAGATTCTAAAGGTTCTGTCTCTTTCTGCTTTACTCTGACTCTCCTCTGCCACAATCCAAAGGGCTTCTGTCTAGCTCATATTTTACATTGCTGAAACAAGGGTGTACTTAGAAAAACTGTAAATGTGGCTCTCCCACACTCAGTCCTCTGTTTACTTGAGCTGAAGGTAGAATAAGTTTTAATGAAAGTACTGCCTCCAGTGGATGTTTGCAAATATTGTCTCTAGCATTACCAGCAACCTGCACATGGTCCCCCATTTTAATAAACTAGCCACATTCAACAACCAGAGGAATGTGGAATGGTGAAAAAAGACAAATTAATTTTTGCTAAAATACAAATTGAGTTCGCAATTTTTCCATGTTAATGTAATTCATGGATTCAAATTTTTAATTTTTCCTTTTCTAAACTCATAAATGTCATACCCATGTTTTGTAGTTCCTGACAGTTTGGCATTGTGAACATGGTCTTAATTGTAGCTGACGTGATTGCTATGACTTGGCAATGAACAGTTATGCATAGCTTTCTGTCCATCTTCTTGATACATAGTGGTTATTATGTTTTAATGATAAGAAATACATTAAAGCAAGCAAAGCTCTCCAACATGACCCTGGAAATGCCTTTGAATACAAAATACAATAATTGCAATGCTGGAAGTTGGACGATTTTTGCAGTTTTGTGAATAGATTTGTGAAACCATGATCCTTTTTCAGGTTCTAATAAATCTCCCTGCCTTGCTCATAATACTAAAACTGTCACACCAGAGGTGTGCTGTGCATCAGAGTATAGGTTATAAAAGTCTTGCATACAATTGACACACTCTTGAGATGAAAGGAGTATAATAGAAAGAGTGAGCAGTACTTAATGAATATTTCTCAAGAAAATCAAGTGTAGCCTTGTACTAAAGGGACAGATAAAGTGCCTGGGTGGCAAATGGGCTCACCTTCCCTTTCTCTAATTACTGTGATCAAACAAATATGTATTCTTTTGACAATGACGTTTTTTAAATGCCTAAATTCTTGACACACCTTTAGTTAAAAGATGAGCGATTACTTTCTTTGAAGATATCCTAGCAGTAAAATTACGAATATTTCTTCATGAGTTCTTAAATATGAAAAAAGAGGCTTGATCATGCAAAAAATGTCTTTTTGTAAAACAACAATGACCGCATGCTGCAGTAGAGAGTGTCACTAAGACGTTCAATCAACAAAGTCATCACAGATGTTTGAACGAACCCACCTTTTTGTCCATCCTGCCCAGAACTTTCAAATGCTCTCCAGAACTCATAGCCCAATGGTTTACACTTTGGATTGATTCCTCTCAGTCTTGTTTGAAGCCAACAGCTTGTTTCAACAGGAATTACATCACATAAAGGAAGTAATGATTGTATGGGACCTTTGTACACAAGCAGGAAGAGATATTTTTATCTTGTCCTGGTCAGGGTGGCAACAGGACAAACAGAGCAGCTCATGTGTCCTTTTGACTTGCGGCGTTCTCCAGATTTTGGACGTCAACATCAGGGTGACCTCGCATAAGGTCACATCTGGATCACCAGCAAACTGGAGAAGGAATCATCTCTCAGTGCAATAAGCTTCCTAAATAGATAGCTCTTCTCAGTGTCAGGAGAGATGCCAAAACCCATTAGCATTGTGCTCATACACAAGGAAAGACCAGTTCCCTTATTGAGAAACCTCATCTTGATGTCTTGTATCCCTGATCTAAATCTCTTGGTCACTACCCAAGCCTCTCACCACAGGTCAAATCAAGAGCTCTGCTTTATAGCTCAGCTATCTCTTTCTCACTGCAGTGGGAAGCCTGCAGTGATGCCTCTAAGCAGCTGCCAAGATTACGATCCTTTTACCTTTACTTGTGAATAAGATCCCAAGATACCTAAACTCATCCACTTTGAGATGCTCGCTTTTCATGTGGATTGGGAAATCAACCCAGATTTACATCCTGACTCACTGCTGCAAACTGCTCTACTGCACATGAGGTCAAAGCCCAATGAAGTTTGTCAATCCATGGGCACTGTTCTTCAAATCCATGCAACATTTAAGAGACGTGTCAACCATGATAGCACAAGCGTATCCAAAGGCTGCAGTAATTTAGAAAAAAAACCCTCAAATCTGCTGCCTTGGCCCAGAGGAGCTTACCAACTACCCCAGTGACCTGAACCATAGAGATGGACTGAAAACCCTCCAAATCTTCCAGCTCCACTTCCTGTTTAGTGGGCATGTCTGGTGGGTTTAGAAATGCTTTAAAGTCCACCTTTCACCTTTTAATTATTTTCACTATTGATGGCACCAATTGCTGAAAAGCCTCGGTGTGATGTGCCCCCCCCCTTAGCCTCCAAAGGGTTCTTCAGAACAGGCAGCTCAAGAGTCTTCTACTGCTGCCTTTCCAAATCACACTAAAGAGTGAAAGCCAGCACAAACAATGAATATTAAATGCCCCATACCATCAGAATGCCATTACTAGGTATTTATTAGGAATCATTAAAGCTATTTTTCACAGTATACATTTTAACTTCTGATCGTAGGAGGGGCTTCAGAGTTACTTACAACATTAACAATGGCTTCATTCTATTTAAGTATCTAAAGCCCAGTTCAGATGAAATCTTCATGTTGAGACAAGTTGAAATAGGCAACTATTTGCAACGTGCTGCTCTGTAACATTCTAAAAACCTGCAAGTTTACACCAATGCCACTAGATGAGACAGTTTGTCATCGCTATGCAACAGCTCTCTGTACTGCTGTTCTGATTTCCAGCCCTTCAGGCTTACTTTGTGGCTGAATATAACTTGTAGCTTCTTAAAATATGAATGAGGATAGTGATAGTGAGATACTGGCTACAGTTGCATTTGTAGTAGTGATATAGTGGTGAGAAACATAAACAAAACGAGCATCAGGTGGACTGTATTTATAATAAATGCCATAAAGTCTGTGGCTGATTGGCTCTTGAAACAGGTGACGAGACTTATATTCCAAAACCAGCCGCTAACAATTTGACCAGCTGAGTTGCGGTTGTCACCATCACTTGGCTTGAGTCGTGCTCAGACTGGCAAGTTCACAATGCTGCAGCTATTCTCTGCAACGTTTTCTCAAAATGGTTTCAACTCGTCGCAAATCTTTGGTCTGAACTGGAGGTTAGCATGCTGCGACAGCGTACCTGAATGCATCATACCATGATCCCTATTCTGAAGCAGCTCCATGAAATTCGGCCATCATTAAGTGTATTATTTTACACCTATGCTTTTCAAACTGTGATGTATCAAAAAACCTGTAGTTTAGGGCTGCAACTGACCTTTATTTTCATCATTTTTATTGCTTATCCTCATTAGACCCGAACTTTTGTTTGGATTGTATTTTCAATTTCTCCTGGCTAGGGATTAGTATGACCTGATAGGAATAAAAAATAAACACTGTCAACGGTAATACAGTCCCAGTATCCTCAAACAAGATGATAATTAAGTCCCAATGTCCTCAAACGAGATGTCAATAAAGTCCCAATGTCCTAAAACAAGATAATAATGGATTCAAAATGTCCTCAAATGAGACGATAATAGAGTCCCAATGTCCTCAAATGAGCTGATGATAAATTCCCCATGTCTTCAAACGAGTACTTTACCAAGTGTCGACCATAAAATGTGATCAGATTTTGTACCTTGACCACTTTTGTGTCAGGGTCCGCTGCAGACTGACATGGCAGAGATGGCTGCCATCTTGTTTTTACATAGATGACAGCATTGTGCTTTTGTTACAATTAGATGGTACAAAAAAGTGTCCACAAACAAGGACAACAGGTCTAAGTTAAGTAGAATGAAGTGTAAGGTCCAGTTAACCCAAAATGTGTCGATCTGGTAGTAGGACACATGGTCTCAGGAGGTTATTCTCCTGATTATTGTCTTTATTTGACCAATCATTCAGTCTTTAAAATGCCATGAAGTAATAAAAAATGCTCATCATAGTTTTCTCAAACCTAAGGTGATATCTTTGTTTGGCTTTTAGTTTATCACAATTGATCAAAATAAGTGAAGCAATACATTCAGACTGTTGAGTTAACAATCTTGGTAATGTTGATTTATCAGGGTTTTTTTCAATTGTTCCTAATATTTCCATTTAATCAGTAGGAAGTGAATACAAATATATTCATATTCTCAAATGCAGGGATGTTTCAATGCATGTGTTCTACTTTAAAGATAGCTCGACCTTAAACTTTTCATAATTTGCTTTAAAAAGAAGGTCTGAAAGTGCCTTGCGGCTACAGTTAACTTGGCAACAAAATGGTTCTTATCTGCGACTCCGCTCAGTAAGTGTGTCTCGGCTCTAGAGGTGAAAGACAGAGAGCCATGGATCTCTCAGACTGCTGTGCTAATTAAAGGTATCAGTCATGAGAGATGCATGTCAGTTTATAAGGCGAAGACGCAGACAGGGGCCTCATTTGTCACTGCCCAGATTTATATCCAATAAGAATTCAATTGCTTGGCATAAATGCATGGTTTGATGTATGGTGTGTGTGCGTGAAGGGGGAGCAGAGGAGTCTCTGAAAGAGAGCTAAGAAAAGCAGAGTGGTAAAACATAGCGATATCTCTTCAGCCATCTCTCTTTCTCACAGACACACACACACAGACACTCACACACACTAGGTACTCAAACCAACCTATACTACTGTTTACACAAGTGCAGCACACTAACAGTGCATTGAAAAGACCACTTGACCTCAGTATCAGGTTACATGGAGACTGGACCATGGAAACTTGTGAACTTGTACTGCATTTATAAGTAAAACAGAACGATAAGTGGCTCTTTACACTGCAGGAAGTATATGCAGTAAAATGTAGTTAAGATAAAATATGCATTTTGTTATTCTCCATGCTACAAAAGTTCATGTCACTGGAATACTTGTCTCCACATTTTTGAGTTGCACCTTAACCGCTGAGATTTGGTTATGTTAACAGGCCAGTTGTTCAGATAATACACTCTGTGCTTTCTTGTGTCGCCCATACTTGTTATTACCTTGGACAGAAAAACCAAACACATTTTTTGCGGCGGTAACAAAGATGCAATTTTCTCAAGTGGAGCAGTGGATGAATCATTTTGCCCTCTCCTGTGCCATCGCGATGAAGTTCCCGACAGCTTAGGTAAACAGTTGTTATTTTCTGTGTCTGAGAGCATCACATGGGTATCTGCTTAATAGCCATCTGACGAGGTGATGACAGTTTAGACTGTGTGGGTTGTGTTGCTGGGTATTTCTTCCTCACCATGTCTCAGTCAAAGTTTTAGGTGGTAGTTTGTTGGATTGAAGCAGATTGTTTCAGAGCCAGAAAAATAATTTAGCCAGTCCAAAATATTATCTGATATTTGCTCATTGGAGATATAGGCACATTTAAGCCGATAACAGGAACATTCCAAAGATATGTTAGCAGTCATTTAGACACAGTGCCAACAGTGTAATACTTAAAGGGGATGGAACAGCAGTACACAGCAGATTTATTTTTAAATCAAATTGCAGATGGTGGTAAAACAGCACAAAAGTTACTTTTAAACCAGCAATGTGATGTCTGTTTGTAAAATTTACTTGGCAGTGATACTGTAGAGTTGCAGTTTGATTGACTTGCTTTGGCACTTGTTGTATATTACCTCCTGTATTAAGTTGTTAAAACTAGAGTTGGTAACTTTCATAAAAAAATAAATAAAAATGTTCCTCTTCCTCCTCTTACTGTACTAATCGCATTTACAAGAATCCTCTGTGGCTGAACAAAAACAACCAATCAGCACTGAGGACAGTGGTGGGTGGTACTTAGTTTTGACTCGAATGTCTTAATCAGTCTGTGAGATGAATGAATTACTGCAGTAGCACATGTACAATACTGTGGGCATTCTCCACTGTCACTTTTGGCCGCACTGAGTAAAGCCATGCTGTGCCAGTTTGCGTTTCTTTTGCACCCGAGATGGATTTTCCCTGGAGTAGGTCCAAAAGCCGGGTTTCCCACCCTCAAGTGGGTAGCGGTGACATCTCACTGACCGCAGCAAACGAAGGGCGACCCAACTTTTCCCCCTCAAACTCTACTCACCTCTGTCTGCAGGAGGCCAGAGAGGAAGGCGTTTTTCAAAGTCTCTCAGTACTTTTGTAGCTTCTAACTTAATCTCTGTGGTTTGGAGTTTAGTTTCTCTTCTTCGTCCTGTTTGTACTACAGATATCTGCTTTATTTTGCTGTTTATGTTCGCTATCAACCGTGTTAGAAGTTGTGTGAAGTTGCTGCTCGAAAATCCAACATTTCCTTATTTTGCTTCTTCACAATAAAAGTTTCTATATAACAAAATAACAAGGGACTTTCAACGTGAAGAATCTGTCGGCAGTGAAATATGTTTATCACCAACTTAATGGAACTTTGCTTGAGGCTTTTTTTCAATAGAGAGTCTAATCATACCACAGGGAGGAAGAGTAAAATCAGAAACAGCCATAGTGAGATGTTGATGAAGAGCTGCAGACAACAGGCTCTTACTGCACCTCTGCAAACAGCTCACCTCCAACAGGTAAACTTCTTTTACCTGTCCTGCTGTGGGAAAACACATGCATCAAAAATAACAGGGCCCATTTTATCAAAAATACCAGGATATATATTGTGTATTGCCATTCAGCCTGAAAATACTGGGATATGAAATTTTGTCCATATCGTCCAGCTCTACTCAACAGTAAGGCTGTAAGGATTCATCGAAACTGGATCGATATATTGATGCGATGACCAATGGTCCATTATCATTGATAGCAGATTGTGTTAAATGGGTGTCTCATATCGACTGCAGGCCGATCGAATTGAAATCATATTGTGGCAGACTTTGTGATATCGGCAAAAATTGTGTCATTGTCCAAAGAATTGATATAATATCGTATCCCGATGAAACTAGTAATTCAGACCCCTATTAACTGTGCTCTTAAATTTGCTTTTGAAAACATTTTAGGTGAGAAATAGGCAATGCAGTAACAGAATCTTAAATCATATTTGATCATCACTGCCCAGTCTGACAGTTGGTTACAGTTCTCAAGCTGTAATCGACATGATTGACAGCTGTGTTAGAGACTCCTTGGCTCTGATCAGCTGTTTTCGTTCAGCTCCCAGCCAGCATTTGTATGTGGGGCCCATGTGGGAAGTAGATGGGTTGCAAAAATGGGCCTCATATGGGATTGTCCATGGGTTCCATATCGGCCCCATGCCAGTTGCCCACATCAATGGCTTTACCCAAGTGGGCCCCACATGGTTATGCTAGGGCTACCTGGGTACCAAGTGGATATGGGGCCAAAATATCTTGGGTAAATCCACACATGCAGGCAAATGGCATGGAGCCGATATGGAACCCATGGACAATCCCACATGGGGCCCATTTTTGCAACCCATCTGCTTCCCACATGGGCCCCACATACAAATGCTGGCTGGGCTGCACTGGATTCTTGCAAATGCCATTAGAAACGCTGAGAGGAAGCAGAGGAACATGTTTTTTTTTCACAGACTATCTGTCTTATGTATGTCTGTCAGGATATACAGTATAACAGTAACAGTTTCAGCAAACATGACAAAAAGTTATTCATATGAAAGTTACCAACTACAGCTTTGAGTATGTTGCTTTTCTTGTTTTCTAAATGTAAAAAGTAGTACTGTATACAATTATGTATTTGTATGTAGGGTGGAATTTGAGATTTTTGCCTGTGTTTAGTTAACTAGGATATTCAAAAAAGGTCTCTGGTTACATGAACACAAAATAGAGAAAAGGAAATATGTGTCTGAAAATATGGCACACAAATTCTGGCAGTTTGACCAGCTGCTCATCTGGTCCTTGTGGACTTGATGCAATCAGGAGTAAATCCTGAAGAAATCCTACCTGCTGTTTTTGACCTTCAGTCATTGATTCAAAGGATAGGTATTGATTTCCCCATTGGTTTTGGCAGTTTGGTTAAAGTATAGGTTCTGTTTTTTCTCATTTGTCTTCATACAATATTCATGCACTCGTACTGTATGTACATTATTGGTTGTTTTACTGGGTGTGAAAAAATCCCTTCCTAGTACGAATCAAATGTAAGAAATTGAGTCCTTGTTCTATGCAAAAATGCGCTCCAAAATTCGTGTCATGACTTGATTCTTCTCTCCCAGTCTTTGATATCCATCTGTGATAAACAGTGCTATTTACTATAAGACGCCACTGTGTCGGTGGTTGGTGCTGACTATACGGAGGTCAGACTCTGACACACTGAAATGTGTGTGGGAGGTTGAGAAAGTGTCTTATAAGTGGCCCAAGGACAGAACTATCTATTGCATGATTGGGTGTCATTATTACTGGGAGAGAAGTAAAATGAATCCCAGACACATTGTCAGACTAATTTGACTCAAACTCCTTAGGAGTAGAATGGCCATTTCTGCTTCTGTTCTTAAACTGGCAGATTGGCACTTCAAATTGGTTTGCTCCCTCCCTTTGCTGCCCTCACAACTCGGTCGCCTCCCCTCCTCCATTTGTCTTTTGTTGCATGAGTGCCAAAGTTCTTCCAACTAACGTGCACAAACGCTAACAACCACCAGCTCCTTTGTTTTTCATACCACCCTGGATAGAGACAGACTGTTTCTTGGATTTTTTTCCTTTCTTCATTTAACAAAAAATCAGTTTTGACAGTTTCAGACACACAGTGCAACAAAGTGAGGAGAAAGATCTGGCTATTTCATGAGTAGTCAGAATCACTTGATGGCCCGGGGGTAAACTTGCATACTTTCCTCTTGCAGCATGTGGATTTGTCTTAAATCTGTGCCAAACTAGGCAGCGCAAACCTTAAAATGCAGCCAGACACAGCAGGTGTACTACACCACAGGGACAAACATAGCAATACTGCACCACTACGAGCACAGGTTGGGAATATATTTTTCTGTACAAAGGTACAGTATGTAGCTCTGTGGTGTATGCCGTGGTGTGGTTTTGGTGTGAGGTGGGTAGGAGGAAACGTGTGTGTTCAGCTTGTGGCTATTTTTAACAGCAGCTCCCTGCCAGCATAAAGTTAGATGGAAGCCTGCACACTCCCTCTACCTTTGCTTCTGGGGGAATCTAGCAGGCACTTACATAAAAACATACATGTTAATGCTGGAATTATTAGTTAAATATTTGATTACTAAGTCAACTAAAATGAATCAATTATACATTTGACAATACGTTAAATGGACTTCATTTACATAATGCTTTTACAATTTAGCTCCCATTCACCCATTTACACACTCACACTTATGGGGTTGCCAGTGGCAATTTGGGATTCAGTGTCTTGCTGCAGGACACAATGACCCCCCCCTAACACTATGCATTAAAATACATCTCATATCCAGATTGTATCCAGGCATGATTTAACCTGATTACATTAACAACCGGTATTAATATGTGTCTCCAGTGTCCACATTGAGACAGATCTGATCGCTGTGTCCAGGACCAAAATGTAGCCATTCTTCACCATTTGCTCAGCCATTGCTTCATAAATGGCTTGGTTGTGATATGAATTGCCAAATTTTGCTTGTACACTTAATATAAAAGCAGACACTTGGTCTTGTCTTGACTTCAATGACAAGTGTCTTCCCTATCCATAACCTCCCGAGACCGTGTTTCCTCATATGAGGACAAAACATTTTGGGTTTACTTGACCTTATACTTCATTCTACTTAACTTAGACCTGTTGTCCTCCTTTGTGGACACTTTTTTGTGCCATCTAGTGGTAGTAAGAGCACAATACACAAATCCATGTAAAAACAAGATGGTAGCCTTCTTTGCCAAGTTAGTCTGCAGCTGACCCCGACACAAAGTGGACAAGGTCCAAAACCTGATTAGATTTTATGGGTGAAACTTGTTTTTTTTTTTTTTATGAGTACTAATGTTTGTAGTTTGATACGGGAACAAATTTGACCAATTTTAGCAACAGTAACAAGCTAAGACGCTGTTAATTAGGAAGTACTTGTTTGAAGACATTGGGACTTTATTGTCATCTCATTTGAGAACATTGGGACTTAATTATCATTGACAATGTCTCATTTTTTTATACTTATTGTGTCCTACTGATCCCATCCATCCATCCATTTTCTAACCGCTTATCCTCTTGAGGGTCGCGGGGGGGCTGGAGCCTATCCCAGCTGACATTGGGCGAGAGGCAGGGTACACCCTGGACAGGTCACCAGACTATCACAGGGCTGACACATAGAGACAACCATTCACACTCACATTCACACCTACACACAATTTAGAGTCACCAATTAACCTGCATGTCTTTGGCCTGTGGGAGGAAGCTGGCGTACCCGGAGAAAACCCATGGTGACAAGGGGAGAACATGCAAACTCCACACAGAAGGGCTCCCGCACCTGAGGCGACAATGCTAACCACCACACCACCGTGCCGCCCCCCTACTGATCCCAAATAGCAAAAAGAAATTAAAAATGTAGACCAAACAAAAGTTCGGGTTTCAGGATAATAACCTTTCTTGCCACCTTCTTTCTAATAGTGTAGGTCACTAACTTGCTAATGGCATTTACCTTGCTGGTTCTCACACAGTCTCACATTTTCACCCATGTAGTTGTTATAAGTGGACTGAAAACTCAGTTCCATTTGCACTAGTGTTCAATGTGGTCACAAAGTGCCCCTGACCACCTTCAGAGGTGGTTTAGCCAATCACATCACAATCCGTCCACAGTGTGCTTTGGGGGCATTTACACCTCCACTTTCATGTCTTCAAAGACCATTCAAGTGCTATTCAGCCACCCAAAATGCATTTTAATGCAAGGTGTAAAGGTGGCATTTGACACAGAGAAGCTGTGATCAATGAATGCCCAGCTCTTTCTGGTGGTTTTGATCCAAGATTTACCTGACAAAATCTCTCAACATTGGTGAAAGGATTTGTATAATTTGTTGAAATGACTTATGAATGACATGCAACAAAGACCCCATACCGGTCATGAAAGGGGGACACTGTTTATCATGGGCCATAACCCCTAGGCCCTGATAATCTTAGCTTTCAAGCCAAGTTTTAAACGTAGCTCGTCAAAGTTTGTGAATATTTCAAGCTGTATTTATGTGGCAGTGAAATTGTCACATGCAGTGCGAATATATTTTAGTATGTTTCTGATGGTGTGATGTGCATTGCCCAGACACTGTATGTTTCTGTTCCATGCAATACACATGGCCCAAAGGTGGGAGGAGAGGTGCAGCCCAATTTCAGGTGCATGAGATATGTAGTACAAGGTGTGGTATTGTCAGTTTGTTGGAAAATACAACAAAAGGTTGTGCATGTTGTCTTGGTCCAGTTATTGCCGACAGGGAAAAAGGTCAGGTTTGTTATGATTGCATCTTCATCCATGCGTCTTTGTTGTTTTATGGACATAATGTGAGTATTATCAGTCATTTACATGTCTGAAAGGAGTTATTAATGACTATTTTGGCATTGCAGATGTATTAGCAGATTGCAGTTAATGATGTTTTAGGCTCGTAGCATAGCCGCACAGTGGCTATATGTAACTTTAGAATTACATAATCTTTGTTTACTTCTTATACAGTGATTATGTGCAGTTATGTCCTTTTTATGCAAATTACCCAATTATGTTTCATATTGTTTCTTACACAGCACTTTTCCATATACCTAATGTTTCCATGCATATTGCAGTTCTCTTTTTGCATATATTTTGTAGTGTATTCAAATATGCTCACACAGAAATGTAATATTCATATGTGGTACACCGCAGCCAAGTGCCAAAAAAAATCTGCTCTTTCATTTTCCCTCCAGTTTTATTCTGTCGACATTTTGAAGGGAACATTTCAATAAGAAAGATAATACAGCCGTCACTTGTCGAGGAGTTTGTCTCCTTAGCTGTGCTCAGGTTGGACAGCAAGGGCAGAACAGAGCGAGAGGGGCCATTAACTGAGCACTATTCAAACACTGTACATACGTTCATATGACCGTTAGAATTCTGGAGGTTTTGTGACATGACGAAATTTGAGACATGAAACACTGTAAAGCTAACACAGTTTATAAAGATATCTGTCAGTGAGTTTGGAAGTATTGATGCTTTGTGATAAATGTTGCATGCTGGTAATCAAATCCTAGCTTGTTTGGCCTTTCTGGTCTCGAGGTCAGCATTTAAGCTGTCTGGCTGTCTTTGGATGTGCAATTGGATTAGGTTTTTGTTGCAGTGTTACCGCTTTTACCGGCTCCCTTTGACCTTTTGCCACAGTTAGCATAATATATCATGCACACCCATAACTCTGTTGTGTTGGCATACTGTGATTAATGGTGGTTTCAGGAAAATTATCCTACATGGGACTTAATTGTTTACCATATCCTTATGTAAAGGTTTGTATGATATCCTTTACAATTGCACATTACGGCTGGGCGATATGTCTTGAAAATTATATCGCGATATTTTTAGGCTGTATCTCGATACACAATATACATCTTGATATTTTTAAATCTCCTCAGAAGCACTTAATGCTAGGACTGGGAGACAAAATATTTCTGACCAATACTCTTTCTGATGTTTTATGGATGACTATTGTTTGGTTTTGTTTTGTTTGGGGTTTTTTTTTTCCAAAAAAAATCTTATCTCTTTACTGTAATGCAGCTTTTAAAACGAGGGAAAAATCACCATTAATGCCATATCACAATACAATATTCAAAATCTAAGATGATGTATAGTCTTATATCTCGATGAGGATGTAATATCTTCATATTACCCAGCCCTAATGCATATACAGTTTGTATGATAGTCTCTCGAATTACGTCATCACTTTAGTCTATATACTTCCGTTATTACTTCTCTACTGACCACAGCCTTCCTGATTACATGAGTTTTACACGAAATACTGGCTCTTGATTGCGTGAGTTATATATATTCATTCTGGTGCATTGCTTTTCATAGGTATATGTACAAACAGTGCATGAACAGCCTAAATTGTCTGTGCAGACTCAAGTGTTGAGTCAATTTACAATCACTTTGAAGGCTGTAGTTTGTGGAGCTGTTATTTTGTACTGTGAGAGTTTTTTCCTGATATTTTTTCCATCCAGATATATCACTAAGAGTAGACCTAACATTGAAACACCTCCTCTTTCTTCATATGATAAGTTGCAGTCTGTGACTGTGCAGAATTGAGCAGAAAACTTAAATTCACCGTCGAAGGTTGTGCCTCTCCTGCTCCTCTGTGCCTCTACATAGTGAATGTTCTCGGAGTCAAAACACACACCAGAAAAAAAGAAACTAAACATTTTAGCTTCCGTCTGAAGTAAGCAATTACTTGGAAATAATTCTAAATAATTATCCTATTTGCTTAGCAGTGCACAAAGTGTGGACATTGCTTCAAGTTGCAGAAATCTCTAAATTATCTAATTTAGCATTTTTCCATGACATGCATAATGAGTTACATTAAGCAGGGAGATTTTGTTTTTGGTAATGAAAAAAACGACATGATGCAGGTTAAATGTAATGCAGTATAATGGAATAGAATTAAATAGGGGAGCGAATAGAAGCAGCAGTGAGAAAACAAATGAAGAAACGGGTTGGAAAACGTTTCAAGAATGTGGGGGGAAATGAGGAGACAGTGGTGATGAGTGTTTGAGTCATCGGTCATGTAACAACAACATAACCAAACTTTGTTCAATCAATCAACAGCAATCAGCAGCTGCTATGTAAGCTCCAGAGATGTCAGCGAAGGAATGTGGCTCCTGCTCAGAAAGTCTACATTTTTGCTACATTTTCTTTTAAAATAAAGTCAGTAATGGGTCTATGAAAGTGACCAAGTCTAATGACAGTCATTAACTTGTCAGCAAAAAGACTGGCTGAAGTGCACACACTATCATTGGCCCCTCCAATTTTAAGCCATTCAGAAAAACTATTTTTTTCTTGACTGTTATAAAAAAAAATCTGTAATATTAACCGAACTGCCACAAAACCCATTGCCATAAAAAAGAAGTGAACTACCTGTTTTCTCTTATTGGATCAGCTTCGACTCAACGAGGCACAGTACAATAGGATGGTGTAGAAGTGTGGTGTCTGTCCTTCCACTCTTCAGACACTTCATATTTCCTCCTCCTCCTTTGGTTTGGGAGGTATTACCAAAACAAGGCCTAACAACCTCAGCCTGGTAAGCTTGTGAATTATTCACAAGTCTACGGGCATGTTTTTCGTTCCTCCATAGTGTGTGTCAACACAGACTCACATACACACACACACAGATCTTGTCTTCCACTCATTTCTGAATTTCAGACTCTGAAAATGTAATTCATTCAGCGTGATTAACTTGAACTTGACGCAATGACTTTGTTGACGTCACCCCTCAGCCCTCTCCTAAATGCATGCCCATTACGTAACTGAGTTTTACACCTCCTTGGGGAAGGTGTTTTTAAAGATTTATCTATCTGTGTCTGCAGCCTCACCCTTCTTCTCCCTCTCTCCACTAAATCCGGTGAGGGAGGTTGAAAACTGTTGATCAAGACAGAGGGGTTCCTGTTACCTTGAGATACTATAGGATTTTAATCCTCATATGTGCATCAGTTCTAAATCAACGCATGTTAAGATGATCTTAAATAACAGAGATGTTTTTGTAATAGAGTCGGGTTGATTTCTGGTTTTGCCAGCACAGTCTGTTGTACAAGCCTTGACCGTTTTGATTTCATACAAGCGGCTCATCCGGCATTTGTCATTATGACACATTCCAGCACATTAAAAAGTAGCCTGCATCAGCAACCTGCGCTGACGGCATCACAGCACAAGAAGAAGAATTGAAAGAATGTAGGAATAAAAGGCAAGGAGGAAAAAAAATTCACTCTGTTCCTATCATTGTAATGTTAGTCCCCGCAGCTCAGTCCCTGCAGCACTGTCAGAGTGAAGTGCTGTTGTGGCTTCTTGCCTCTGGGTACAGTCGTAGCCAGACCAGCTGTTTGTATTGCTATTGGGTGGGTGAGCAAATTTTGGTACACCTACATCAGCAACCTGGTCCTATTGCATCACAGTGCCAAATCCAACTCGTATTGCATTAGTAATAGGCAATGTGACAACATGATTAACATTCTATGTTTGTTAATGAACAACAGAGTGTCTGACAGGCCGTGCACAATTTACTGTTGAGCTCAGGCCGGCAACATGATGGAGATTAGATTCCATGTTGTCCAGAAAGTTCATGCTTTTTCATGAGTGATGAGGCGAGATGGGGAGGCATTGTTGTTCCGCCATATTGCTCCAACAGAGCAAAGTTTTAGTGTGATCCATTTGGGAGCAGCTGCTGTGTCAAGTGTGACACCTAGTGGTAACATTTGATATAGTATGATCCAGCGTTTGGCTTAATATCAAACCGATTTGAAAACTTTTACAGAGGCCCGACCCTTTTCTTTAACACTCCACTGTGTCCAGGTGTTGCAAGGACCATCCAAGATTTGTAGTGATCCCACATTGAAAACTGCTATGGCTCCCAAATGTATCGATCATATGTGGTTATACATTACTATTGTATGGTAATAATTCTTCAGATGGTGTTGTTTTGATCGTATATCATCAATGTCAGCAAAGCATATTTTTTGTGTTACCGACAGTTTTGGAAAACACAAAATACCTGTTTCCCTTCTGTACCACAAACTCATGCATTATGGATGTAAACAAATATGCATCCAGCCCACTGAGCCCCATTACAGGTTGAATCCTTTTCTGAATCAGAATACTTGTTCAACAAAGCTAGCTGCGGTGCGGCCTTTTTATTGCTTTGAAGAGATACAGTTTATGCAGTCGTCTTGTGGTCTGTGCCTTTTATACATTTTTACAAAGATTAATGGAGTCTAAGAAGACGCTAGACTTGTGTTATGCCCTGTACAGTGGCAGTTGATTTTGAAGTCATCTCACCCAGCTTCGTAACCCACCATATGCTAGGGTTGAACACGGGTCAGTCACTACTTGGCCTTGGTGAATAGGCATCTGTTAGAGAAAGGACTTTAATTTATTACTATTGATGTTTAATTACAGTGAACTGCCTCCCTTATTCAGGGGTAAATTAAATGTGATGTGCTTCAGTTGTTTTAGCAGTCATAAAAATTGCAGTCTTAACCTGTGACAACTGATTAACATGGAGTTTTATAAAACATGGACATTATGTGTATTCAGCACCTCTTATATAAGCCGTATCGCCCAGTTCTCACGGTATTGTTGGGGACTTCACGACAACATCACTATACTGTCAGTAGTTTCACCCAGGGAAACAGGCGAGTGGGTGCCTAACACTCAGGAATGCACAGAAAACAGCAGTTATTTTGTGTCCTACATAGAAATGTGAGATACATTGCAAAATGGAAATTGTTTTACCACTGAATCAAATCCTTCCCCTAAATACCAACATTTTTTTTGTTCTGCTGATCCCACTGAGAATCGACACTCTAGTTTACAGCTCCAAGATTCTTGTACTTCCCAGAGTGGCTGGTAGGGGTGGGGGAAAAATCAATACAGCGTAGTATTGCGATGTTTTGTGTGGTGATATTGCATTGATACATGGACAGCAATGTTGTGTCTCAAATCACATACTTCCGTTAGTACACCTCTATGTAGTATACTATGTGCACTATGTACTTATTGGCATAGTGCGCGAATTTCAACAGGGTAGTGTTGTCTCAAACCAAACACAGCCATTGTGCACTTACCAGAAATGATGACCGGAAATGTGCAGCTGTTAGCTAGTTAGCAAACTAGCATTAGCATTCGTGTTACCGTTCACGGTACCAAATCATTGCAGACTGCTAAGTTAACCCAATAAACATACTGCTGGCTGATATCCGACAGCAGTATAGTGGTGCAAAGTGCAAAAACTTACATTTGTACAATGCAGCAGTCCTTGGCCGCCATTTGCAGTTTGAAAAGTGATCCCTCCCCTTCTGCTACGTAGCCAAGATGGCGACCATTGAGGGCGAGAAATGTCCATAGTTCCACACTCAACTTCTTGACCGTTTTGAGTGCACCATCCGGGTTCTCATAGTGCACTGCATTTTTCCATACTTCTCAGTGTGAACACACTTATGCACTCAAAATATTAAGTGTAAGTACAGAAGTACCCGATTTGAGACACAATGCAAGTATTGATATTGTATATCATTCACATATAATTTTTGCAAACACAAATTTAAATACAAGTTTTGGTACTAGAATAATAAAACCAATTGCTTTTTTTGGGCCACTAGATGGTGCTGATGTTTTTGTCCTTGTGATGTCAGCAGCATTTGGCGGGAAGTTTATCAAAACAAAGATGGAGGCATCAAAGATGAACAGACTGAATTCGTTATCTTATGAGATTAAACTGATGTTGAAAAAGTTTTCCTTTTGAAAAATAAGTTGCCACCGTAAAAAAGGTAATAAATCACAATATATCGCAATTTATTGTCTCACAATATTTTGTATACTCAGCATATTGCAATAATATCATATTGTGACCTAGGTATTGTGATAATAACATATCGTGGGTCCTCTGGCGATTCCCACCCCTAGGGGCTGGGGAGGAGAAATGAAAATCTAGCAAACCAAAGAGTCAGAGGCTTTGTTCTGAGGGGTTGGTTGACCAACCCAGAGCTAAAACACAATTTTAAACAACAGCATTAAACCTCCTAGTTGTTCTCCTAAAGCATACAGCCTTTATTTGGGCTGCACTATTAATCCAGCAATGTGCAGAAAGCTATTTGTGTCTGTGTCTCCCTCCTGCAGGAAGAAAAAAAACCCACTGATCTATAAGTGACAGGTGTTCCCAGCATGAGCATATTTAATTGAGAAAAAGGCCAGTTTCTGCTCGCTTAATTGCAATCCTCTCATGATACTGTGAATGTATGGGAAGCCACTCTATTCTGCACTAGCAACAGTTACATGTCAGGTGTATACTTAGATGAATACATTATTGAGAAAATGGAACAACAGGAAACACTAAAATACAGTTCAATCGTTGAGTTCATTTTACTGAGACTAAAAGCACCGAAGAATAATTCATTCAGATTTACCAGCAAGGTAAACAAGAGAGATGGAAAAAGTGGTGACTCCCTACGTCTGAAGAGGTCATAAAGGTAGAATATGTTTCTGTTTTTCGATAATTTACATTCCTTTAGTCGGTAAGAATCCACCGATCAAAAGAACCAAAACTGTTTTTCATGAAAATTAATCCAAGTTGTGAAAATTGTTTCAAGAGGATAAATAGGTGTTTTGGTAGTATGCTGGGTGTACAATGAGCCTAATAACTTTCTCAGTCCCTCTCTTTATAACAAGTAATACCCATACTGTTTTAAATCAACAATTGGATAGTATTTTTGCTGATCAAGAGTTTTGTTTGAGAAGAACTAAGCATGTCCTATGTAGATGCCTGTCCTGAATATACACCTGTTTAGTTCAGCCTGGGCTATTTAGCATGTGGATCAGTTGTTTTTTTGTTTTGTTTTGTTTTTTCATTGTCAGCACATTTTAATAATTCCACGATAATACTGATAACCATGTTAATTGTGATGTGAAATTTTTATAATGTTTCATCTTTAACTGTGATCTAAAATCACATATACTGTGATAGAAGATTTCAGCCATATCACCCACCCTTGGAGAAAGTCTAACCTTTCCAACTTGTTCTAGGTCATCCTGGACAGCATTGCCTTTTTTTTGGTTCATTTATAAGGCTGACCTCAGCTGACTGCAGGTTTAGTGATTTTGATGGATCCTCAATGTGGTGGTTTTACTGAAATAAAGATAGGATGTCATGCTGGAAGTCAAACACAATAATTTTACTGATAGTGAAGAGCTGGTGAAGCGGTGTGAAACGCTACACATCCTGAAAGGGTATATGACCCACAAATAGTCTGGTTACCTTGCAGAATGGTTTCCACTACTGTGTGCCACTCACCCGTGAAAACGCCCTCTTTCCTCCATGTGTCAATACACCTGCCGGTGACAGGTGAAATGAGTTGCGGTAGCTGCACCTTGTCAAGTCTGCTGTGATAACTGGGACATCTGACTTAAATTCAAACCGTTAGTAGGAGACGGCTCCTTTCCCTGGATGAATGATTTTTTTTTTCTATAGCCACTATGCATCCCGTCAAAAGGCCTATTATGTGCAGGAGCATCTTGGGTAAAACTGACAATTGTTCGCCTCTGGGGAACATGCTGAAGAGGAGCAGTGATGGTGTGAAAAAGATGAGAATGGCAGAAAAGGGGACAGCAATTATGCATGTTTTTCCGAGTGTTTCCATTAATGTTCATGTTGAAAAAGGAAAGATATGAGAGATGATCAGCCAGAGAGGGCAAGGAGACTGAGGTGTATCCCATTTTAAAGCCTAAATGCAGGATTCTTTCAAAACAGATATATTTTCCAGCAGCTGGAATATAATTGTATATTTATACGATTTAAATTGATTGATTGTGTGCAAGGTCCCAGATACATTGAAGAAAGGACAAATGCTACCACTATATTGAATTTAACTTTGTTATTTAAGGGATACTTTGATGAATTTCAACCAGCTCTGCATCACAACAGTGAGGGCAGTATGTGTAAATGAACTATGGTAAACTTCCCTCTATCGTTTCAGCGCCCATATCTTCCTGCTCATTTGCCAGCGAAAAGCTACGCATCATCTGGCAAATTTTCACTGGCTCTAGAGCTGTTGCTTGACCTACAGATTGTACCTCTGCATGCATTCCTATGTGGAAATGCACCAAGAGTATAGAAGCGGGAAGAGATCAGAAAACTGAGATTAAACTGTAAAACTAGGCAGTGCTGATCAAATATAAACAACGATTCTGTCACTGTATTGCCTTTTTTATTTTATTTTTTTTTGCCTAAAATGTCTTTAGACATGTATTTTAGTGCCCTGTTTAGCTGTAATAGCAAAAGTTTGTGAACAAGAAGCACGTGCCATACCATGTTCTCAATTGTTAAAACAGAGGTGGGAAAAAGATCAAACTGTAAAACTAGACAGTGCTAATCAAATATGAACCAAGATTCTGTCACTGCATTGCCTATTTTGTGGCCTAAAATGTCTTCAGAAATGTATTTTAGTGCCCTGTTTAGCTGTTATAGCGAGAGTTTGTGAATAGGAAGCAGATGCCATACCATGTTCTGAACTGTTAAAACAGAGGTGGGAAAAAACTGAGATCAAACTGTCAAACTAGACAGTGCTAATCGAATATGAACCAAGATTCTGTCACTGTATTGCCTATTTTGTGGCCTAAAATGTCTTCAGAAATGTATTTTAGTGCCCTGTTTAGCTGTTATAGCGAGAGTTTGTGAGTAGTGAGCAGGTGCCACACTGTTTCCTTGATTGTAAAATTGAGATCAAACAGTGAAACTAAGCAGTGTTGATTAAATATGAACCAAGATTCTGTTACAGCATTGCAAATTTCTCATCTCAAATGTTCTCAGGAACATGCTTTAGCTTACTGTTTAACTGTATTTAGAGATTTTGTGTTATCAGCTGCCCACCATTTTGTTCCCTGTGGGAAAAAAAGGCCATGTGTCAACCACGATTGGGAGCATTTATTGGTCAAGTACAGTTCAGTGCATTCTACTAGTTTCTCTGGTCATGTAGCAACAATTTTAAAAGTATTTGCATTTTTCTACTGTCTAGACAGCCAGTTTTGTGAAAAGGCCTTCGTTCCAACAGCAAAATACTTCCTTAAGGATCATTGTGCTCCCCAGATAGGTCATTTTATTTCATTATAAGTCACTCTCGAATCTGGTTCTAGGACAGAGTAAGAGCAAAGCGATTCAACAACAATACTGTTGATTTTTTCAGCAAGGTGAAATGCTCTGCGCTACTATGTGAATCAACACCAACTTTACAAAGAACAAACAGCAGTGCAGCTGGGTGAAGTTGTGGGTTGGAGTCCTAATCCTGCCAAAACAAGCTGTCATCCAATAATCAAACACAGGCTGGATCGAAGGTGGCGGGGATCAACATGTCAACAACAAGCCTGTCCGACACCGACCGATAGTTCAACATAAGAATTGACCGATGCTGCCCTCAGGGCGTCTGGATCTGGTGGTGAGTGTGGGAGTGGGCGCAAGAAAAATAAGCAGCTGTTTTGTGGACTAATGTAACCTAAAACAATGCAGCGTAAGCACTATCAGGAAGTGTGTGCGCAGCTATGAAAGAACACCAATTTGTCCTCAACTTTTTGCTCTGCAGGGAGATGCCATTTGCCTACTTTCCACAAACTAGAGGCCATAAGCATTTATTCTGACCATTCTCCTATAGCTGTACCAGATGACATAAAAAAAACCTCACTGATAAAATTCATGGCTCTCATTATTCTAAAACGTTTATGAGTGAACAGCAACTTCTGAACAGACCATCTCCCTCCTCTTGTGATCCTGTTTGCTATCGATTTAACCACCATGCAGCTGCAGCAGGTGCAACACACACACTAGCTCTTAGACAACCCACATTCTCATAAACAGATATCATGGCCCGGCAGTGGTTTCAGAAGCGTGCTATTTTTGTCCCATCAAGCTAAAGTGGTAGCCAGACAGTCCAGGAGCAAATAATCACTTTCAGCGTGCAGCGTGGAAACCGGCCCCTTCCGATGTCACCGATCCAAAGATGTGTGGGAGCGCTCGGGGTCATTATATCCCACTGGAAAGTTAATCTCGCACCAATTAGTTCCAGCCCAGGAGGTACCACCGGGCGCTGTGCTATGAAATGGTGGTATCCTTTGGGAACCCTCCTCCCACCACTCTCTCCCACCTTTTTTCTTTCCACAGATCGACTTCTGCACAATGAAGCGCAGCCTTGCTTTCACACACACACTCACACACACACGCACACACACTCTCCCTCTAAGGTTTTCTGTATTGATCCAGCCATCATTCTATTTTAGCTCTGCAATTACGTCTGGTGATATTACTGGGGGTGTTACATGACTCTTCTAATTGGTGTGTCAATATGATGTCAGAGTTTTTGCTGCTCTCTGATTTGAGCTACGAGTTAAGTGCATCTGATGTAGGTTTTTTTTATTTTAAACAATCATTTCTTCATGGTCATGTCGGTGAAGTATGCCCTTATCCTTTTATCATGACGCACACACATGGCTTGTTAACAACGATTCTCTGACGTCATTTCAGAGTACACCACATCCTTGAGTTCATCGCATATCCTGTGGGGACAAGTTACAACAAACTGCTTGTTTCACTATGACGCACAGAATATATTTTAAAAGTTTTATTCAAAGAGGCAGACCTTGCTCAAGCTAAAAAGCCAAATCTCAGTCCTGGAACATCCAAAATATAACTCACTTGAGCATGTAAAAAAATCTGACAATCTGGAAATTTGTTAAAGATTTAACATGCTCGAGTGCAAGCAAAAAAAACACAATGAATCCTTCGACATGGCTGTCTAAATTACAGTTAAGTTTAGATGCTTTAAATTGGAAGCTGTCTGGCACAGCTATCAAGGCTCCTTGTCAAGTTGATTTGATGATTTTCTTTACTCGCTTCGCATTTCCTCTCCACCCTCCTACCCCGCTTTCACTTTTCTGCTCTCTTTATTTTCCTCCCTTGTTTATCTCACTTTCTTTCATTTCATCATTGCTTGATTTCTCACTCCCAGCCCCTGTTCCCTCCTTCTCCCTCCTCGCTTTTCTCTCAACAACTATTTTCACAAGTCTGTGTGACATGACCGGGGGGCCTGTAAACGAGAATGTGACAGATGCAGATGAGTATGTGACAGGAGTAGTTCAGGACTGCTCACTTACACATTGCCCCAACCAACATGCAGGTCTGTCATGCACTTAGCATAGATATCATTGTGAAAGTGCATTTTGACATGCTGGCATGCTCCCATGAGCCCTCTTTTCGGGTCTGTTTGTGTGTGAAATACTTTCAGCACTGAAGGGTTCCATAAAAACACTGCTCATAAAGTTGTCTGCAGATATCATGTGTAAATGACTCAGCCAATTTCTGAGTTGATTGGTTGTTGATGATAGGAATGGCACAAATGAGCTATAGTATGTTGTCATCCATGCGTATGCCTCGTGTTGTTTGTTTTCATGTGAATTCATTTCCATAAGTAGTGCTTCATCTGACTGTGACCTTGAGGGGTTTATCGCATGTTAATGAGGGGTGTCCTGTTACTCAGTGTATAACAGGGCATCGTTACCTGACAATTTATCATAAGCCAGGTGAGAAGTGTGTCTCTACGGATGGCAATATTGGTTGGAAGATCCAACCCTTTGGTCCAGACTGTAATATCTCACCAACTTTTGAATTGATCGGTGTGACATTTTTTGACAAACATTCATGGTCCTCGGAGGATGAATCCTACTGACTTTGGTGACTGACTTTTTTGTTTAAATGTGTCAATAATATGAACAGATATCTGCATATGTATGCAGAACCTGTTGGCACTGGGACAAGATTCTCATATGAGAGGTTATCCAGTTTTTGTTTGGAGTCTAACAAGTATTGACCAATCACATTTGAGCAGCAGACAAGCAATCCTTGTGAGGAGGCAGAACCACTGGCCAAAATGCAGTTCCGAAACCCATAGGCTATTGTCTGATGACAGTTTAGCTTTTTAAAAAAAAAAAAAAATCTGCATTCACATATGCATACCTGTTTAGAGATATTAGCCGAAATGATCAGCGCATGGAAGGGCAAGACTTGGCCCGGATTTCAGCTTGCTGCACTGGATCTCCAGGCCTTTGCTCCCCAGAGGTTCATTGTCGTCAGTCCAATAACTAGTAAGTTTTGAGGTTGATGTGTCATCAACTGTTGGATTAGGGTGTCATTAAATCTGGCACAGAGGATGAATGCTAGTACTTTGCTGATCCCCTGACTTTTACTCTTGTGCTATTATCAGATTGACATTTGTGATTTTCTATAAGGCATTGTGAGAACTATTGGATGGAAGGCCATGGTTTGCTCTTTATCTAGCATCATCATCAGGTTTGGTTAATGATGTAAAACCTGCAGAGTTAGTGACATTCCCAACAGCCTCAGCTGTTTTGTCAGTTTAGTGTGTAGTGCTAATTAGCAAATGTTAGCATGCTAACATGGTAAACTAAGATGGCTACCATTGTAACCATTATAACTGCTAACCATGTTAGCACTGTCATTGGCAGCAATAACTTATGTTAGTATTGAGTTCAAAGCACCACTAAGCCTAATCACAGCCTCACAGAGCCAGTATGACTGTGGACCGGTGACACTCTTCTTATGACCCATTGGCCAAATCTGGCCCACTATAGGATGCTGGGTGGCCCGCCAACCATTTTCTAATTCACATTGAAGATTAACTGATTCACTATGGGAATTTTATTAGACATTGAATGTAAATAAGGTGCCAGAGTGCACAAAAAGCATCAAAATAGTTTGTCTTTAACAAAGTAAAAAAAAATGTGCCAGGGGAGGCTCTTGGACCCCTCAACAGAGGTCAGATCTGAGCCCCAAGTGTCCTCAAACCATATAAACGCCTCTGCTTACACTTGACCTATGCAGGGCTTTTGCAACTGGATTTTCCTCTTGGCAAAGATGGGCAAAGACAGCAAACACTGAAAGGTTGAAACCAGGCAGTTCATTTATTATATATACCGATAACTAGCCCCTGGTCTCCTGTCATTTTGCAAAAGTGGCCCCCAGGCAAAGCAAGTAGTATTCCTGCTGTCCACTTGTAGTCTTGTTTTGAATCCCATTCAAAATGCAAATATCCTCTACTATGATACCATGCTGTTCCACTGAAGTCATATGCTTTATGCTAATAATGATTACAGTATAAATGGGCAGTTACTGCACTTATAAGACAGTTATGTAGTAATCACTATGTAATTGCGATTGTTATTCCGTTAAATACTTTACAAAAGCTGATACTAAGTCACCACTAGACCATAAAATAAAGTGCCACTGACTGAGTGCTCATTTCATGGATTTTATGAGACGTTGTCCTTTTCCAACATAATTTTCTTTGTGGAGACAAAATAGCCTCAGCAAATTTAACAGTAAGTGCTTACAGAAGTAGGGCTACACCTATCAGCCTAGAAACAAATGTTTGATGTATGGACCTAAAAATACAGACTGCATTTATTTCCCAGCCCACTTCTTTGCAAGACTTTTTCTCCATCTTCTCCCATTTCTATTCGCTTCTTCAGCCTAATTTTTGGGGTCATGGCTGCCAGCTGCTTTAGCTGTGAGGACACTGGACCTCGGTTTGGGGCCCCTCCAGACACAAAGATGTGCTTATGTAGAGAATTGCTCATGCTCCACTGGAGAATATGGCTGTCTTTGCCAGCCAAGCCTCCTCGTGGCAGATTTGTCTGCTCACTTATTGTGTCTAATTCCTTTTGCCGGCTAAGGAGCTGCCCAGCCTGTATTGAGACCCCCTAAAGAGCCAGACTTAGCAGGTTTCCCTCAAGACTTATATGATGGTACTGTCATGTAAGGAGGCTACTTCTGCTGCCACTGAGAGGGAGAGAGGCACTTTCAGCGATTAATCTCTCTCCCTTTTTTTTATCTTGTTCTATCATTGCCGGATGGAAGTGAGGTTACATGTCTGACGCAAACAAGATCCTTGCAGTCAAATCTTACTGTCAAAAGCTGTCTTGTGCTACAATCATCAAGGCAGTCATACATTCATAAATACGCCATTAGTAGCTGTTCTATTTTTTAGCAACTACAGGGACTGGAATGAATGTTGCCCTGATATACTGCAATATACTGCAGTGTAGGACATTTCAAGTGTGTAGAGGTATACTGCTATTACTTTTGAATGTCCAAGTTCTTGTCATACAGGACAACTCTCATGCTGGCAGAAAGGTACAAGTAAATAGGGATGAGTCAGACATTATAAAAAAAACCACACACACACACACACGCACACACAGTTTCTCAATAACTTCCCTCCTCCTGCCGACTCTCACACATTCTCACTCACAGTTTGTTCTTTTGCGTACCCACAACACTTCAACATCACATATGAAGATTTCTGAATAAGTTAACTCTGAAAGAACTGCTGTCATCGAAAAGCAAATGAGTGTTGAATCAAAGCAAAGGTTAGGGAAAATGTAGTTGTTATTTAGTATAAACATTAGCATTATAAGGATGCTATGTAGGGTTTTCTTATAATTATAAAGCATCTACTCAAAACAAAAGTAATCATCCCTCTCAATCATCACTTTTGACCCACTCTCAGTGTGTGGTGATGTATTTATCTGCAGAGACCCTGCCCTCTGCCTGTATTTTCTTATTATCTAGCTATTTTCTACATTCAGGACATTCCTTGGCTCAGCACACACATCAGGTTAGGACCTTGCAAAAAAGAGTGACCAGACATCCAAGAGGAAGTTATGAAAATCATAAACACAGTGATGAAAAAAAAAAAAAAGTAATAAAATAAAGCAAGGCAAAATGCCAAGCAGACAAATATAGGGTTGGCGTTCACTTTTGATAGCATTACTGTTCACAATAGCTAACAGTTCTTGCTTAGTATATCTTTAACATAGTGCCACCGGATGTAAACTGTGGCTATAAGCCTTCCATTGGCCAGCTATTTTGGCCGGCATTCTCTCCTCCTATCCCCCTATTGCACATCTATACGTTACCATTTTCAAAATCCCCTTCGATGCAGGAAACAACAACCTTTTTGACAAAGATTTGGATCATGCATTAAGACATGCCTGCTTTGTTCTTATGGTGAATTGTTGTAAAGATCTTCAATAAAACAAACCATACTGGAAAAGGCCAGACTCCATCTTGCAGAACTCTCATGCCGGATGTTGATCCATTTTCTGACATGGCCAGTCAGAGTCAGTTGGCCACATCTTTTTACCCTGGCAGCAGCATGCACCAGCAACACTGACTTCAGCAAAATTCTGACTTGTTCTACTTCACACAAGCTTCTGTGATATCATCACTGTCACAGTAATGTTCTACAAGAACCAAATACACCTTGCACATTGATTGTGGTCTGAACAGGTCAGCTTCACCTCTAGGCTACTAATTATCAATTTATGGTTGTCTTCTTATGACTAAAAGTTGAATCATACAGTCAACATGCATCTGACAGACCTAATGGTTATTGTGGGGTTCCCCCTTATTTTGCAGGGGCACAGCCACTGCATCCTGGGCTCAGCTCTACCCAAGACGATCGTGATTAGTTTAAAGGATTCTAAACAAGCCTGAGCGTTGTTCATGCATGTGCTCTTCAAGACCTTTCTCTAGCACAGACAGCACTGTGGAGATAGGTGTAGCTACAGAAGTCTACCTTTAATGTGGCTAGAAGTATGCTACTTAATTGCATTTATTGTTGAAAGTTGGGGGTAGTTCATCTCTATAAACAGATATATGCGTATGTATGTAAAATCTGTAGGCAACAGGACTAGATTTTGGTATCAGAGGTGTTCTGGTTTCCATTTGTAGTCTGTTTGTAGTCTGACTAGTATTGACCAATCAGGTTTGAGTGGCAAACAGTCTGACAGCGATTTAGCTCTACAGCAGTTTTTGCATTTGCTTGTTTGTTTGTTTGTTTATCCGCATTCATATGTAGATATGTGTTCATAGAGATAAGCCGAAATAAACAGTACATGGAAGAAGTCCTGGCCTGGATATCCACCCTATAACACAAACACAAACAATAGAAAATTACTTTATTAAAATCAGTTCCCATTTCAAAGATATGTAAGTGAGGGCGATGAATCTCTTGATGTGAACTCTATTTCAACCTCATCCTTGGAGAGTCCTCCTGTAATTGAAATAGGTATAGTGTCCCCGAGCCCGGCACCATCACCTCATCCTCCATATACAAATGGATTGTTAAATGGACAGCCAGCAAATGTTTGAGTTGATTTTTGTCACCCACAATCTGCCAGGGTGTGCATTCGTCAGCGCACATATTGATTTAGCAATATGGGTGAGATTGGCTGGGAGTTAGGAAGCAGTACATCAAACCACAAATCAAGAGTTCAGAGAACACTCAGGGAACAGGTAGTGCCGGGCTGAATCTTGACTGAAAATGACTGAATAAAAATTCTGTTTCGAGGAAGACGATGTGGTTGGGATGAGCGGATATTAGAGGGGGTAGACAAAAAAATTTTGAAAAATCTATTTCAGCAGTTGGCTGTGTTATGTGGAAGTGGCGGTATCAGTCACTCATAAAATAGTTTGAACCATCAAGCCACCTGCTTGGACTTTTCAAAGCAACATGAAATACTAGCAGAGCGTCAACGAGGCCATCTAATCTGTACCCAAACTGCAGGTGCATTGGTCAAAAAAAAAATGCCGAATTAATGAAAATGTCAAGGCAAACAGTCTGGGAAATTACAGTTAGTTGACATTTCTGCTAATGCCATGTGAATGAGAACATGAATGCATTTGTGGTGTCAAGGCAAATGCACTGACTTGGTTTGCACAGGCTTCTTAAGCACAGGGAATCAATTCATGACAAGTTTGTTTAATTCCACTTTTCAGAGAGATTAAAACAAAGCATCGGGTAGTCCTGGGCACAGTCCAACCTTGGATGACAGGGTGTAAGATCGATTCAGATCCTTTGGAGAACCAGTTTGACTTCTTCACTCACAGCCAATAAAGTAGAGTTATGCAAGTCTTCTTATTATTTGTCAGTGGAGCAGTACAAGAATAATATGCTTTTGTATTATGATTCTGTGGCTGCATCTGCTTGTACTCATGGGTTCTAAATGAGAATACCATTTTCTGGTTCTAATTGGGTCGATTTGCCTTTGAACCTATCACTGTGCTGCAGGCAGCACCTTCTTTGGATATATTCAAATGAAAGTAGACACCTACAAAGAGCAGGCACACACCTACGCAGTGAGCGAAACTCATACACAAACACATGCACATAGAGTATACACGAATTCATAGGTTTGCTCATACACACACACACCCAGTACTCATCTGAGGAGTTTCACTTTAGCAGATTGTCAGCCTTTGCAGACAGAGACACGTCAACATCACAGGACTTCTCCCCCCCCCATGACAGGCGTCTCCATGGCACCCCTCAGATCACTGTGGCGCCACCGCGGCAGCTCCTTACATTTCAATCTCCCCTCTCTTCTTCCCCCACAGCTCGAGCACCGGGGTCTAGAAATATGTTTCAGAACAGGAGCAGGGCTTTGCCCACACACACGCACACACACACCCCTCACAGTGCTCACTTACAAACTTTTAGAAAAAGGGAACATCATCAGTCTGCATCCATGCAGAATTAAAGTGGGGCACAGTCAGGATAGGGGTGCATGTCACATCAATGTGAGTATCGCACATTACCTCATACTGGGTCACTCCAGCACGCCGCATCCTGCTGATAGGCAAAATCTCAATGTCTTTATTTCCTCTCTTTGTGCAGTGAAGGGCAATATGCACAGTTAAATGGTACATGATATTACTGAATTCATTTGTTTTTATCTAGAATAAGGAATAAAAGATATTATTCAAGGGGTGATTTTTGTTTCTCAGATACTGGATGCTTGTTGCGTCTCGCAGTCTAAAGGTGCATAAGGTAGTTGGGTTGAATCCCCAAAATGGCCCGCAGGTATGAATAAGCGTGAGCGATGAGTCTAATCCCAATGACCGCCCTCTCAGACTTAGACACTTTGATGCTCCTTCCCGATAACTCCACATGGGCTCAGGGCTGTCCAACTGTGGAATCAGCAAGTGCGTGAAGTCTCTTCAGGAAGACTTTTCAATTCCTTTATGCACACTTTCAGGAAGTTGTAAGAATTCATGGAAGCAGTTGGCAGAAAGAAAAAAAGAAGAGATGTAAACACTGCACTAGCCAGCACTGTGTGTGTTTGTTCATCCTGGCATGGGATGTTGACAGTTTCCAAAAATGTTTTCATTTGATCCAGCAACTTTACTGTACCCGCTGAACAGACAGCAGACAAGAACCTGCCGTCTCTCAAAGTAAGCATGAAGGCGCCTGATTTCACAGGCCACAGAGATTCCTCCGCCCCTGGTAACATTTGATGTCACAAAGTGCTATCTCATTCTCACCGTATTACCATTTCAGAACCTTACACCATCTTGTACTCATCTTGCGCACACTGAGCACTTAAGTGGCGGCAGTTAAATGTTGTGGAGGTTCAGCAGTTCAGCCTTGAGGTCTGCAAGGATCCACTCAGTTCTTCGTATGTGAGTCAGGCCAGGTCAAAATTATATTCAAATTATAGAGCAATCAAGTGGTTATCACAGGAGAGAATGTGCTGTTTGTAGTACGGCACAGTGGAGAGTGAATCATGTCATGCTGGGAACAATGACATATCGCTACCCTTTTTGGCTGCAGCTCTTTGTAGATGGTGGTGCGTCAATGTTGCTGCCAGGGCTGGTGTTCTCTCTCTATTAGGGTCTGTTCAGGTTGACCACGCTTTGGATCAGGTATAATTATCCTCAGATCTATTTGGCTCAGGTCTGACTGTGCTCGGTATCCTTTCGGATCAAGTCCAAATTTCTGCACCAGTGAGGACCTTTGCTTTTGAACATAATGTGGACACTGAGGATGGGCCTCTGCCTACCTGTGTTACGGAGTAGTAGGTCAACTTGCAACATGTGCAACTAAAAGATATCAGATATTACAAGATGTTACTCAAGTGGGTGGCAAACTAAAAAACAGCGTAGCACTCTGTATTATTCTAGTGCAGCAACATCATATAAAATGACATGTTATATGAAAATGAGCCACATTCTATGTAGAAAACAACTTACTGGATTAGCTGAATAGAGCTCATTACTGCAATAAAGTAATCCCTGGCACCATGGCTTATTATGTTATTTCTCATTCATACTGTATGCTGCAGTGTAATTAAGCAAATTAATCCTTGCACATGATGTGTACTCATTTTCTATTAATGACTAAACTGAGAGAAAATCTGTAAAGTGTTATTTGAACTGTAATCATAAATCTTAACAACAGCAGAATTAACACAAATATAAGCACGTATAACAGTATGCATATCTTCGAATCATCATTTTACATAAAAAAAAAAAAAAATCACCTTAAAGGAACAGTGTGTATGGATTTCAGTGTGTATGGATTTAGTGGCATCTAGACACGGGGCAGATTGCACCCAGTTGAAAGTTTTCCATGTTTTAAGCATGAACTCCTGGTTAGGATTCCTTAAGTGTTCTTTGTTCAGGAAGTTTTTACCGGGAGCTTTATTGTCTGCAAAGGTCTCTTCCCCTGCAAAACAAGTGGTAAAAGTACTGAATAAAGCCGTTTCAGTACACAAGTCAGTGTTTATCTGGTACTGCCATTGCAATTGGCACTTTTTTTATCTGATAACTTTTTATCTGATCTAGACGTTCAGGAAGTTTTAACCGGGAGCCGAATTATCTGCAGAGGTCTCTTCCTCTCCAAAACAAACAGTAATACTGGTAAAAACACTGAACAAAGCGGTTTCAGGATACAAATCAGTGTTTCCATGGTGCTGCTTAGCTCACTGCAAATGGGCTGCTTGATTAGCTCCTGCTAATGTGTGTTCACCTTTCTTCTCAGATAACTTACGATCCAGACGTTCAGGAAGTTTTACCCGGGAGCCGAATTATCTGCAGAGGTCTCTTCCTCTCAAAAACAAACCGACCCGGTGAGTAATACTGGTAAAAACACTGAACAAAGCGGTTTCAGGGTACAAATCAGTGTTTCCTTGGTGCTGTTTAGCTCGCTGCAAATGGGCTGCTCGATTAGCTCCTGCTAATGTGTGCACACCTTTTCTCTCAGATAACTTACGATCCAGACGTTCAGTGAAGTTTTAACCGGGAGCCGAATTATCTATAGAGGTCTCTTTCTCTCCAAAACAAACAGACATGGTTATTTAAACCAGTAAAAACACAGAATAATAAAAAATAACGACCTAGTCGCACAGTGGTTTCGAACTATGGTGGCTGATGCAGAATGCAAATGGGCCTATCTAGAGCCAGTGTTTAGTTTGTCCATTCTTGGCTAGAGGACTTGCTCCCTATGTAGATATACAGGCTCATTCTAAGGTAACGAAAACACAATGCTTCTTATTTTCAGGTGATAATAAACTAAAAAAACATACCTATTATATTCCATTTCTGCTAGTGTATCCCCCTAAACCCTACACAATGGACCTTTAAGTACTGAGGAAAAAACAAGCAGATACATAGCAGGAAGGCAGTTCAAACAATGCATGATGGATTTTGTTTTCATTGCAATGCAGTAACCATGTGGCACCACCCCCGGCTCTCTGGAGGTATAAAAACATGTTATTGATTTCACTGTTGCTGTTCCATGCGGCCTGGTGGCGGCAGATTTCTGAAAGCACTGGTGAGTGAAGGCCATCGACATGTGTTGGTGGGAAATGAACCCAGCGAAGATGCTGGAGAGCACCCGTTTTGAAATCCCCCAGAGGATCTTGGTTCACATGTTGTCACCTTGAAAAGGACATTGTATTCATGCCAGCCTTGGCGAATATCACTTTGAAATTAAATGATCACACAGACACAAAAAAAAAAATGTAAAGATTTGTTGAGCTGCTCAGTACCATGCGCTACAAATTAGATGACACATTCTTTAAAAGTAAAAAATAAGCATTTACTGTACTTGCTCTTCATATTTTTGTCCACTCAGCTCATTATACAGTGACTGTGTTCAGGCTTTGCAAACGCAGACTCTTCCCAAACATCTGTACAGACGTACACATGAGCACACTTTCAACCAGGAGATGAATAATGATGTCAAACCAGGAAAACACAGTTTTTGTACACCTTGTTCACTGAGCTGTGGAAAGCACTGATCCTTCTTTCCATGCATTTGGTTTCTATAAATACAGTTTTATGGGTATGTTCAAGAATTGTTCAGGCAATGATACAGGTGAATATTCTCTCTTTTAAAGCATTTTATCTTCTTACTAAACTGATATTGGCCTTTGGGTACTTTTAGTGCCTTCTCCAAATCCTACACACAAACAATACTGTTTATTTTTTTATTCTATTACGAGTCATATGATTTTAGATTCTAGCCACAGTGTGTGGTGTCACTCAAAATTTGAGGCATGCTGTCAAATATGTAATCGAATGCAGGGGTGAGTGTGCCGGCATCTTCATCTTATTAACTCTGTGAGTCCTCATTTCTTGTTTGGGTATGTGTATGTGTGTGTGTGTTTATGCAGCTCATAATGCTGCTGAACTGTCCCTCAGAGTAATTAAGAGCTTACCCCCTGATCCACTCGGGCAACACGGGGAATTGGCTCCACTCAATACATGCAGGATTCCATCACCAGACTAGCAAACAAGGAGCCAAAACATTGTGTTGCACAAAAGACAATCAATGTCTTCATATCGTTCTCCCTTTATCGTATTTACGATAGTACATTTTGTGAATGGGACTGATGACAAGCAGCGGAGGGCAGTGGAATCAGTTGAAAGTGTGTACCTATTCAGTCACTGAGGCATGATGATTTGCACTAGGTGAAGGGAAATTAGGGATGAAAAATCATGGAAATGAGCGCACGAATCAGTACTTGAGCTGTGTTTTGGCAAGAATTTGTTGATGCATGACAATAGTCATGGTTAGTCTCAAGATGACACCACCATATGTGGAAAATCAGAGAAAAAATGTTGCCTTTTATGCATCCAAAAGTGCGCAATCACAGTCCTGTAACTCGCAAGAAATAAATACACCCGCCACTTTTTTTTTAGGTATATCTGTTGAACTGCTTATTAATGCAAATAGCTAATCAGCCAATCACATGGTAGCAACTCAATGCATTTAGGCATGCAGACATGGTCAGGGCGACCTGGTAAAGTTCAAACCGAGCGTCAGAATGAGGAAGAAAGGTGAAATAAGTGACTTTGAACGTGGCATGGTCGTTGGTGCCAGACGGGCTGGTCTGAGTATTTCAGAAACTGCTGATCTACTGGAATTTTCACACACAACCATCACTCGCCAGACTCGTTCAGGTTGATACAAAGGCAACAGTTACTCAAATTACCACTGGTTACAACCAAGGTATGAACCAACAACTCATGGGACCTTGAAGCAGATGGGCTACAGCAGCAGAAGACCACACCAGGTGCCACTCCTGTCAGCTAACAACAGGAAACTGAGGCTACAGTTAGCACAGGCTCACCAAAATTGGACAAGAGAAGATTGGAAAACATTGCCTGTTCTGATGAGTCTGGATTTCTGCTGCCACATTCAGATGGTAGGGTCAGAATTTGGTGTAAACAACATGAAAGCATGGATCCATCTTGCCTTGTATCAACAGTTCAGGCTGGCGGTGGTGGTGTAATGGTGTGGGGGATATTTTCTTGGCACACTTTGGGCAACACCACAGCCTATCTGAGTATTGTTGCTGACTGTGTCCATCCCTTTATGACCACAATGTACCCATCTTCTGATGGCTACTTCCAGCAGGATAACGCACCATGTCACAAGGCCCACATCATCTCAAACTGGTTTCTTGAACATGACAATGAGTTCACTGTACTCCAATGGCCTCCACAGTCACCAGCTCTCAATCCAATAGAGCACCAACGGGAGATTCTCATCATGGATGTGCAGCCGACAAACTGCAGCAACTGTGTGATGCTATCATGTCAATATGGACCAAAATCTCTGAGGAATGTTTCCAGCACCTTGTTGAATCTATGCCATAAGGAATTAAGGCAGTTCTGAAAGCAAAAGGAGGTCCAACCCAGTACTGGCAAGGTGTACCTAATAAAGTGGCTGGTTAGTGTATGCTGTTGTGAGCTGAAGAGAAATTACAATGCTGCTATCTGCATGTGAGTTTTAAACACAATACAAAATGAAGCATTGCCACAATATTCAGTATTTTTTTGCACCCCTAACCAGGTCCAGCTGCCGAGGCTAAGGCTGCACAATTAATTTTAAATGTTGTTGAAATTGCAATATGGCCAAGTGTAATATCCGAAATGCTGAAGCTGCGATTTTTTGATAAAGGTTAAAGGTGTCACAATATACCATTATAAATGAAGCATTATAAATGAGATGCCCCCAGCCCACAAATCATATTCCACATTTAAGGGAACACGCTTTTCTTTGGTACAGACCCCAGCAAAAATCACATCATCTCTCATCACTTTTTTTTCAGGGGAAAATGAGATGAAAAAATTACCATTCTGACTAAAATTGCTGCTCATATCAAAATCATGGTATCTGTCAAAATAATCTACGATAGTATGATTTTTTTTTTTTCTTTTTTTGGTGTGTCGTGCAGACTTAGCTGAGCCCAATGTGTTCTTTGGGCTCCTACTACAACTATTGTTGGAATCAGGTTTGGCTGTCTGGTGTTGTTTTTTTCTATCTCCTAGAAACAGATTGTTTTGTTCTCAGGGAAGAGCAGATCAGGATTTTGGTTGTGCTGGTTGTCACTATTCCCACTCAGAAGCGGGCTGGTGTGTGCAGTTTAAAGTTTTGCATCTCCCCAGGATCCGTTTTTAGAGAGTAGTATTTAGGGTTAGGCTTTATAGTTAATACTCCAATGGGTCATTCCATACCATAAGTGTCCTTAGGATACACATTCTATGGGCCTTATTGCATTTTGAAGGCAGTCACAGGTGACTATTTTAGGTTGGACTGCTTGTGGTATTTCATGTGGGTGTTAAGGCATGGTTAGCCTGTCACTTTGTTCTCCTGTTCCCACTGTGGAAGAGGTGTCCACAGCCACAGTGTTATGCAGTTTAGGGCTGCAATCATATGACTTTGCCTCTTTTAAGGCTGCAGAGTCTATTAGATGATGTCAGTTTATATTCGTGGCAGGGTGCAATGAATTACTGTGATGAAAGTCCCATGCTAAGTATATAATATCTTAATCAATGGGAGTCTCAAATCTGTGGATTGTTGTTTAATGATGACTGCCATGAAGATGGATGGATCTTTGGATTTATCCAGTTGATATCACTTTTTTTCAAGACAGCAGCTCTTGTTATGAAGAACAAAGAGCCAGGCATGAACACCCTCATGGCTACAGATAGATTTGTGTGTGTATATAGACACACATACATCCAAACTGTCCCCCGAGCTCACACCAATTTGAAACAGGCAAGGTTATTCATAAAGAGATAGATGTTGCTTTTTGTTTCTGCTGTCATTTGACAATCCATCTTAATGCATGATAATACTTGGCTGTTGGGTTTTTCCCCGTGCCAGGCTCCACACGAATGCATCCAGTTTGTCTGTTACAGAAGGCTGATGATAAAGACAAATTACCATTCACAGGTGGCTTACTGTACTTCCCAGTGGCCACAGAGGTGAAAAGAGGCCATGGTATTTTATAGATTTGACACTATCAAGGGAAAGCAGACTGGAGGTGAAGAGATTAAACATTTTTATGTTGCTTGATGATACATACTGTGTAAATTTCTCAGCAGACGTAATAGAGGTGCAAGATTAATTTAGGCAAACAGCGCGGTTGAATTGTGACTTAAAAATGAACCTAATAGGCCCCACATATATATATAAGATGGAGTAATTCTGTTACACCATTGATTGTACCACATATCTGCTTTTTGCACACTAAAATGAGAGGATTTATGAGGACCGCCTTAATGGAAAGTTTATTGCCATTCCACGCTGCGCCAAGGCTCGTCTCCCTCCACCATTTAGCGGCGACAATATACGAGACACTAATGGAAAAGGCAAGCGCGGCACGTTAAATATCTTGCACCTTATCAACACAGCATGTGACTGGTATGTGGTGAGGCATTACACTGTTTCCCCCTGATACCAAATCAATACCTCGACATGTGTAACCCAACATGCGTTGACCGTTATGTCCTCTTAATTAAACGTGATGCGGTATCTGCTGAAATTGCACTTGTGCTGCGTTCGTGGCAGCTTAACTCAGCCAATGAAAATATTGACAGTCTATCTATACCATCTCACACTATGTAGGACATCTCTGTGTAGTGTGTGACTTTCATGAAGCCTGTGGACAAGGACAAATGATTTAGGAGATGCAGTCTCACCTGTGTATAAAGTCAGAGAAAAATGGATGATTTACATATATCATACTAACATTTATAGAGTGATGTAGTATATGAGCTGACTTTGTTGTAGGATAGCAGAGGGGATGGTGGATGGCGTCACAGCTAGGCGAGACCAGCTGTTGTTTAGCGAGTTACAGCAGCATTTCCAGTGGCTTTTTTAGCCACCAAAAGTGGGTGTTTTTAAGCGATCCAACGCTGTGTTTCCACCGGGGATAGTGCCAAGAAGAGCAGTTGTTATTTCCCAAGACGTTGCTGTATTTCCATCCTCAATAGTGCTGCAAAAAGTGGTTGTATTTTACAAGGACACATGCGGATTTCCAGTTGGGATAATGCCACAAGAAATGGTCACTTTTTGCGAAGACATCACTGCATTTCTAACTAGGATTGTGCTAGAAATGGGGATTTTTTTACCAAGATGTTGCCATGTTTCTAGCCAGGACTAGGGGTGGGTGATATGGCCCTAAAATAATATCACAATATTTGAGGGTGTTTTTGCAATAATGATATTCTTGACAAAATTACGAATTAGTGAAAAAAAATTGTTTAAGAAAATAAAATTGCAAAAAAATAAGTTTACCTTTAAAATATTCAGTAAAAAATTTGAGTTCACAAATACAAAAAAATGTAACCTAGGATCTATATATATAAATCAACAGATGATTTCCTTCAATTTTAGCAAAATCCTAAATGATTGAGTTGTTTTGTTTTGTTTTGTTTTTCTTCCTGGACCTTTATGTTCTGCCATTTCTCCTCTAATCATCACGCTGTAGCCTGTGACAGGCTGTTATACTACCTTAACTATTGCACATTCACATATGTATGTTTTTAAAGCCACAAGGGGTACGTAGGTTGACATTACCAAAGGTTTGATCACTTGACGACACCAACTCACATGTGCGCACGGCAAGAGAGGAGAGTAGGGGATGCTGTGCTGTTTCCGGAGGAGCTGCTGAATGAGTTTCCTCTGCAGGGAGGGTAATGCGTTGTAATTTGCTAAAAGAGTCTAAGAAGTCCGGGGCTGTTCATAAAACATTCAGGATGCCACAGTTTATTCCACACTACTCAAGCTGGTCCTCTTTTTGGAACCATCGTGGAGTTGCTAATCATGTCGCTTTCAGCCATGCTTGTTGTTGCCGTGGGTAACAGTGTGACATCATATGTCAACAAGTATCACAAGTGTTGTGATATGAATTTTTCATATGATATTTAAAATGATACCCCTATTATCATGAACAAGATGATATGGCACACCCTAAACATGGACAGTGCCAAGAAAAGTGGCTGTTTTTTACTGAGATATCACTGTGTTTCAGTGGAGATTGGGTGATTTAAGCCACAACATGACCTTTTCTTCCTTTTATTTTTATGCCCACCTAACCACACGTTGACAGCATTGTATCCGATACATACGTATACATATCCACTACATAATGACATTCAAATATAATGTATTTGTGGGTACAGAAACTTCCAATACCAGCACTTTTTCCATTTGGTTCCATTGAAAGAAGATGAATGCATATATATAAAATGGTTTGATGGCTCACTATTTTACTACAGAAAAATCCCCTTGGACATTTTTACAAGAGTCTGAAAATGGCATTGTGAAGCACTCTCTACACAGTCACAATGTTTTTTTTTGTAGAGAAGCAGGCAGTTGTGCTGATGCCCTACCAAAAGTTGGGCATTTTTTCCAGCTGCCCTCTAATGAGTGACACATTAGTGGAGGCTTGTAAAACTAGCATTGTCATAATAGGCAGACATGTCCTTGTTCCCATCTATGTATCGTCAGGCACAGAATGTGCTTGTTGCCAGGGGATAGAAGGACTTTGGGTATTATTCCATCTGACTGTCATGTTCACTGCCGCAGAAACGCAGAATTAAGCATGCTCAAATGGAGCTAATTCAATAATGGACTGCTCCCCGAAAGCAAAATTGCAGAGCAGTGACGTATATGCGGATAATTGTTTGACATGACTAATTGTTAAGCCAATATTACTCAGCATGAACACTGGAGGCTTTGCATTATAATTGCACACACTGCTCAGCGTGGCTTTAATAGCATGTTCCAATGACCCCAAATACGTTCAAGAGCAGTATAGAAAATGTGGCCGTTTTAGCTTTGTAATGATCATTTTCTGCAATGGGTTGTGTGGCCATAGGAACAAGTCACGGTGAGTGTTTTCCCCTCTTTTGCCTTTGCAGCTTACCTCATAGCTGCCCATTATGGCTGTGTCTCTAACCCTTCAAATGCCTCCTTGACTGAGCGGGGCCATCATCCACCCTCCAACCTGATCTCATTTGTCTTTTACAATCTGCACTCGTTCATGTCAGGTCATCAGCCTATTTGTCCTCCCCCCTATTGTTAGGCTGAGATGAGTCCAACAGCCCACTGCCGTGCTGGATAAAATGCAATCCCATTTGGGATTCAGCACAAGAGTGAATGGAGTAAATGGAGATTAGAGGGCAGTTGTTGCTGTAAACTGCCATTCATTTAAGCAAAACTGGATTTATTCTCAATGTGTTGGTGTTACATAGCTGAAAAAAGTTTAGGCTAGCTGATTAGCTGTAATCCAAAGTGCTGCTTATGTGATTAGATAGAGCAACTGTGTGAATGATGCAGAATTTAGTGCCGTGTGATTCCCTTAATCCTTCATGTAACAATGCTTTGTGATGTGTCGGGTTAAGGTTTATTTTTTTGTACTCTCCTTATTGTGGAGCAACTTTTAAAAAATAGATTGGGCCTACTGTAAAAAAAAAAAAAAAAAAAGCATAGGTTCTTCCTGGGCAAAGGACAAAAGGTTTTATTCTGGAAAACAGCAAAAATTAACAATTTTTGAGGCATACCAATAAATAATAATGCTTAAGTTGTCAATGACCTGTCACAGTTTGATATTTTTATTTTATTAAATTTGATATTTTTATTTTATTAAATTTAATTTTTTTATTTTATTAAATTTGATATTTTTATTTTATTAAATTTAATATTTTTATATTATACAATTTGATATTTTTATTTTATTTTATTCCTGTATATTTCTTGTAAATTTTAGTACTACTCATTTATATATATATATATATATATATCTATATATATATATATATATATTTTATATTTCTATGTTGTAATGTCCACATACTGTTTGATTACCTGCTGCGGTAACAAAAGAATTTCCCAATTTGGGATCAATAAAGTACTATCTATCTATCTATCTATCTATCTATCTATCTATCTATCTATCTATCATACTGAACATGCTTATGAATAGGGACCATAAACATGTCTTACTACATACAAAACCAGCTGTAATATTAACATAGCCTTTATCATGCTAATGTCTGTGTGCTTATCTTTAAAGTGAGGAATCACCCCTCCATTATGGTGTCAGCTACAAACCCTAACACTGAATAATTTGCACCCACCTAGTCTATTATGTAGACCCTTTTACTACTGCATCCATGGTTATCGTCAATCAAGTCACACACAGACCAGTCAAAACAAACCTTACTTTTACAATTTACTTGATCTAGCAATGGCTTAGAGAAACGGATAGAGAAATTGACCCCCAGGGGTAGTTTCTCAATGTCAAGGTCACTGGGGAGTTGTCAGAGCTACAAGGAAAAATCCATTACTGAGGCGAGGGAAAGGTGAAATATTTGCCATTCTCAAATGAACAGCAGCTATTTCTTCCCCATTGGTCAGGTATGCACCCTTTGGGAGTTTGATCTGACCATGGCCAACATAATAGCCTTCTGTTTTAAGGAAAATGCATGCAGTTGTCTCAGTATTTGATGTCCTCATTTGCATTTGAAATAAGCCTGTAGGGGATATGGAATAGAAGTGGCCTTTGACTGATGCATCTTGATATGAAAGTACAAGTACAAGAGCCGGACATACTGGATTTTTGTGGCCCAAAAGGATGTTGATATTAGAGTTAAGAAAAGTAAAAGAAAAAAAAAAGCCTAGCCTACCCTCAATGGTATTAATGGGGTGGACAGAATTATAGAAACACCCATGAGTATATCACAATACAATTCAACAGCCAACCCAGTCACCAGAATAAGTGTTGGCATTGTACATTTCCGCAAACCACAGATATGCAATATCTGTACATTTCATATGAAGCAGATAAGCTGAAACTTTACACTTCTTTGCGTTTAAATTTTTTATGTTATGTTGCGACCCTGCCGTGGTTAACATTTGGTTAGGTTTAGGCACAAAAATCACTTGGTTAGGGTTAGGAAAATATCATGTGTGGTCACTACAGTCCAGTCCCTACAGAAAATCACGATCTTCTAATCACAAGAATTAACGCAAATTCAACAAAAGTCCACAATATTTGAGGGAGCTTGCAATGTTTCGAAAGTCTCGTGATTTGTCCGCATTGTTCCACATTTTCTGGCTGACCAGAAGTTGTCACGCATGTGACGTCATCACACACGTCATCAAATCGTGCTAATGGCATTGCAGTATGGAGAATCGCCCTGTATTGATGTAAGAATTTGCACTTTGTTCAAAAGCATACAATATGTGTTGAATTTATTCAAATGTTTTGTTTACAGAAGATGCAGCTTACATGTTGTTTTACAGTCACATTGTCTGGTTTGAGAGCTACAATATATTGACTCAGGATTTTTTGCAACATTATTGGAGTCCATGTTTTGAAACTAATTAAATAAAACTAAACAACAAAAACTAAACTACGTTTGCAACTGTTTTGTAATATTCAGTATGATTATTATAGCAAGTGATTACAAGACTTATTTTTTGGAGGCAGTAGTTTAAAAAAAATCACATTTTTCTTCTCCTGACTTGCAATTTTTGTCATTAGCCGCAATTTTTGTCATTTGCCGCCATTTCCTGCAAAAAATCACATAAAAATGCAACAATTTTTATTCCAATTTTTGACAAAATTGTCTGCAAATTCAAAGGTTTTGGGCTTCAAATTCAAGGTTTTTGTGCCGTGAGATCCTGGCGGAACTGACAATCATGGTTGGACATGTCCCAAACACGTGTTCAACATACTTGCTTTTTTCACTACAAAGATAGCTCAAAATGTTACAACTTCTCATTAAAAATACGAATACATTGCTACAAACACAGCTGGAAATGCCATGACTTCTTGTTAGCAAAATACCTGCTTTTGTCGCCACAGAGAGCTGAAAATGTCACAACGCCTTTTGAAAAATACCCATTTTGTTGCTACTAGGGTGGCAGGTATATTCCGGTTTCAAGGTATACCATGACATAAAAGTTGAAGATGTTCATACTGAGTACATTTGCTTATCTACAATGTTTTATGTTATTTTAATTATTTCCAACAGGAGACTTTTTACACATACTTCCATTTACAAAATGGTTACAAGTTTTTAATTCTTTAAAATAAATATTTGTTTAACCAACAGTAACCATTCCATTTTTATTCCTTTAGGAGACATTCTGACTGATAATAATATAAATTCTGTAATGTCGTGATTTTCTGTAACAGTAATTCTTCCGTTAAAAGCTGATACCATTGCAACCCTAGTTGCTACAAACATGTCTGGCAATTTCCCAATTTGTCATTTCTAAATACCTGCTTTTGTTGGTCTCGAACAGTTGTCTGCTGTTGTCTGCTGCTTGGCAGTCGATGCGCCAGTGTGTCATACCATCATCCCTTCCCTTCATAACTCAGCTCATATACATATCATCTGAGCTGCAATATTTAAAACCTACAAATGTAACAAATCGTTGGTTTGTAGAAACATGCAATGACAACTTTTTATTCTGGTGACTGGACTGCAGTTGCACCACAAATGACATCGTCCAAAATGACCACACAGTTGGATCAAAATTGAACATTATAACCTTTATGAAGGTAGAATTTCTCGCAGGACTGTTGTCAAAGACTTTGTTTTTAGCTAGATGTACATAGTAAGCTGGCAACTGAGTGTATTTCAGCCAGTATTCATTTTGCCATATAAAAAAATAACAAGCTAGTGGCCAAGTGCAGAACATTTAAATTTCATGTTATCAATTTCTTATTAGGGAGTTAACAACATATTGAAATCAATCAGGTAAAAGTAAAGACATGAGGTGATGTATGAAAGCTACTGTTGATGCTCTGTCTTTTGATATTCAGCACTAAAAGCTTAGAAGTGAAGGAACTCTACCACACTACCACTTGAAAATAAACACACTTCAAATGCACCATTGTTTTTGAAATATCTAAAACAAGAGTTTCCTCTAAAAAGTCAAACTGCTAAATTACCTCACTCTGTTGACTTAATTGATTGTTTATAAAGAATTAACTGTTTAATAGGTTAAATGACCTGTTATAATAGTGCCGATGTGTGAAAGAGGCTACATAATATTAGAAACTCTCCTGTCAAGCAGTGATTATCTCAAAAATAAAAATAAAAGGATTTGGTGAAGGGTCCGTGACCCTTTTTTTTATCGCATTCCTATTGTGTAATGAGATGAAATGATTGCATAAGAGAGACATTTTAAAACTGGGTTACACTGACAGTTCCCTCTGTGAACTGCTTTGACAAACATTCAAAATTTAATCTGTTTATATTTAGCTGCTTCATGATTGAATAATGCACCCCTTTTTACATGCAAAAACAACTGCAGGGTGTCAGCGATAATGAAAAATGGATACATTCAACTTAGTTCCACGCAAAAAAAAAGTTCTCTTCTGCATTTCTCTTTTGCAAACTCAGCCAACCAAATCCATCATTAACAACATTAAATCCATAAGACATCAACCAACCTGAGGAGGAATGAAGGGAAAAGCCAGCAGAATAGCTTACGATTAATTCCATCACTAGCTAAATCCGTTTGTAAAGATTTATGGATTTGTAATTAGCATAAACATGAAGGAGCTCGATAACAATGACATTATCTCTGCTGAACTAATCGGTTTATTCACACATCAAAACAAGGCAAGAGTAAATCTTTTGTTTAAAGACGTATCGTGCCTGCACTGTATTTGGGTGTTTAGATACTTTGACAACAAAGTGCGACAATGGTAAGAGCCCACACAGATTTTGCTTGTATCCTGGCATTAGGGTAATCCTATGTAGAATCAAGACACTGGCTGACATCAATCTACTGTCAGATGCATTTGGAAGTACAGGCCAAAGATTCGTAGTGATAGATAATTTACTTCAGTGTGGAAAATGCACCGTTTTGCAGGGAGACATCCTGACAGCAAACCCTCCTAACAGACCAAACAGATCTACAAAGTGCAATTATTGTGCCACCTGAGATAGCAAGGAATTGCTGTGCCATCTTGCGGATACCGCCACGGTGCTTAAGAGAAAATCTCTGCACCATCTCTTGATTGACATGATGTCATCTCCTTGTCAAGCACAGGAATGGAGCTCAAGGGTCGGATTCCCTGACGGCTTGGAGCCTGCGGAGAAATGCCAGGGAGCCGGCAGGCACTTGTGTTTTTAATAGAAACCGGGCCATAAAAAGATCTGTCATTTCCTCATTCACTATTTGGGTGACTTCTGGAGGCCATTAAGAGCAACTTTTCTCTCCCTTAGCACGCTACCGCAGAACCATCCCCAGCATCCACTGACAGGAGTCAGTGCACCTGCTTTAAAGGAGAGCTTGGTTTTCAGATAGTTATTAATTTTAAGGAATGACTTGCAAATGTTATGCAAGAGCATCTGTCTGCATTTACATATCACAGTGTGCATGTGTATGTGTGTACATGTAAATGCATGTAGCACACAGACTCTGTAAGGGGCCAGATAAATTATGTTTGTGGACTGTTGATTAATGAGCTTACCATGCTGAAGTTGTTTCACCTTGTTTTCATAAATTTGTATAAACTATATGATGAGGAACACAAGGGAGGAACGCAGCAGCTGTGTGTGCACGCGTGCGTGTGTGTAGGCACGAGGTTGTCAGACAGACATAGTGAGAGAAAGAAGTACACTAAGTGGGTGAGTGAGTGAGTTATAGAAAATGAGACCCTTGATCATGAAGTACAGTATATGCAGGTACAGCATTTCATCTTCAAGTGAGAGCCACTCCATCTCTTCCTCTGCTCTATAAGAGTCTATTTCACCGCATAATGTGTGCAATTAGGTCTTGGCCATGAATAATGTTTCATTTATTATCACAGCAGCTGTCACTGTTTGAACAAGTAATGCATCAGTTAGTGAATTTGTTAGAGAGCTGATGTAAAGGGAACAATATGTCCTGGTTGAATGGACTTTCTGACATGATTGTTCTTATGTTGTGTATTAACGTGCGCTGTAAACTGGCAGAAAATGTACAGGGGAAGTACAAGTTGTGATACCAGGTGCTGCCTGTGTTTGTCTAAAGAGATAGAGCTAGTGGTGTTTGTTCTGAGCATCTGTAATGGCAGCACACATGGAATAAACAGCCATGGAGGCTAGAGGCTACGTTAGCTGCTACTAGCATAGCACATTCTTGAGCCCCGTTGCGGGTTGTGTAGGCCAGAGTCCTGCATGGCTGTGGTTTTCAAGACTCACTCCCGAACCTGCCCATATAACCATTAGTTTCGCAACCTGACCCCACTCGCTGAAACAAGATCTGTGGCCCAATTCAAAACTGCAAATCCTATAGAAATGGATCTGCACTTGTATAGCGCCTTTCTAGTCTTGCGACCACTCAGAACGCTTTTTACCCTACAAGTTACATTCACCCATTCACACACATTCACATACTGGTGGCCATGGCTTCTGTAAAAGGTGCCACCTGCTACACAGCTTTAACACACTCACACACCAACGGAACAGCCACTAGGAGCAATATGGGGTTCAGTATCTTGCTCAAGGATACTTCAAAATGTAGACTGGAGGATCCGGGGATCAAACCACTGACCGATTTGTGGACAACCCACTCCACCTTCTGAGCCACAGCTGCCCCAAGGCAGCAAGTTTAAAGTGATCATTTTTGGACATTTCATACATATTACACTAAGATATTTTAAAATGAAGGTAATTCAAGAAAAACTATTTAAAAGATTGGTGTTGCTGTTGGTAACACACTTGACTGAAGCAGCTCTCGACAGAGCTGACACACAAAGTGAGCAGTTTAAGCATCAAAATGTTAAATTAAATTGTTAACATATTTAACATCCAACACTTGCGATGCTTCGTACATATTCTTTTGCTCACCCAGGACCAAACCCAGAATTAAAATTAAAACATACTACCTGTAAAGCACCTCTTTTTGGGATTGTCCATGGGGAACTCAACACGATTTGGGCTCCGGTGTAGACCTATGTTTTGTTTTTAACTGTCAATCATGAATCTGACATTGTTGCAGGTGTGCAATGCTAACTCTTACTGCAGGCTACTTGAGTAGCTGGAATAGCTACAGTCAACAAACAACTTTCAAGCGACCAAGATAAGGCATGCCGGCTATTTTATTAAAACCAGTCAGACTTAAGTCTATCGTGGAGGGATTTTAAGTTTACTTAGCAGCAACTATTATAAGCTACAGCCCTTTCTGTTGATACAGGAAAAAATGGGTTACATTTTTTTTTAGTCAATTTTTGTTCTCCAAACAAGTGTGAAGGTTGCAACATTATCTACTATATTTATCTTGAACATGTCCACCATTTTAGCATCAAAAGGGATTCAGACCACCGCAATTTTAAGTGACAGCGTTACTAAGTTGTTTGTTTTAGCGCGAGTTTTACATCCGTCCCATAGACAATAGGTCTACACACAAACAGCGCTATGAGGAAGATCAGCTCTGCACTCAGGACTTCAGGTAAATAGGTAATGATATGCTGTTTCTTAAGGTTGCTTCGCAACCTTAGATGCAACCTGCTGCTGCCCTTTTGAAAGCTTTAAAAGACACAAGACAAGACTAGCAACCAGCGCCCGACCTCACGTTTTCCAGGTGGTTAAATACATGGCATGTGTTCAGTCTCTTGTAAATGTGAAAAAATACTTTGTGCTGCACAATTTCTTAAAGCTATACTTTGCAGAAATTGTTGGTTTCAACATTCAGACTTGCTCCCTCCTTTGTAAACTGCTTCTACATACACTGCAGGCTAGGAACATTACAAGAGAAAAGCCAATACTTTAGCAAGCTAACGAAGCCAACAGAAAACAGGCAAATTCTGTGTTGCTCTTCCTCGCCAATTAAATGAAAGCCAAACACAGATTCACTCTCGTTATGGAACAAATTTTGTAGCAGGCAAAACTTGGGAGTTTCGCCTCATTATATTTGTGTATTTATTTTTTAAGTGCTGTGTCTGCAATTTTTGTAGCTTCCTCTTGGATACCTGCTGCTACTACCTGGTCTCTACCTTTTTATAAGTTCCCCTAAGTCTCACCTTCAGGCTGGATTCAGGAAACTGGGTGGAATTCGCATGTCTCGTTGTCACCTAAAGGTGTGACAACAGTTTGTCACAGAAAATCCAGTCATCACCTCTAAGCTGCATGTATTTTAATTACAGTGAAATAGTTAGATATCTAACAGAAGTTTTCTTTTGAAACTGAAAAGCACTCAAATTTCCTTCTAAACTCTCCAGATCTTGTAGTTGGATAATCCCTACTGTCAATTTGCAGCATACGCTCCTGCAAGCGTGTGCAAAAATTCTCTCAAACAAAGCGAAATACGTCTTTGGTTCAGCTATCTCCCTCCGTGATGATTCTTCCTCGACTTGTTGGAGAGGAACCGCTCACACAGGAGATAGCAAGCCGTGGCGGCCGGCCATGAACTTGGCTGCGTTTGCTGACTCAGAGGAGGACATTAGCATACAGCTGCCATTAGCCAGGCTGCAGCTGCTATGGATGCCTTCCTTAGTTTGCTAAAAGGAAGAGATAGTATGTCGGACTCAGAGGGTTCATAAGGCGTGCACTCACAGTCATCAGAGACCTTTGCTGACGCCTTCTTCCTGTCCTGATGACTGATATTATGGTGCTCTTATGAAGCAGTGTTCGCAGACCTTAAGAATGGTGTGGTGTATGAATGCCTTGATATAAAGCACAAACAAAACGTAAATCCTGTCGTGTAAATATGGAAACACCTCCTGGCATGCAGACAAAAAGCATAAATTTTGAGATTTTTAAGGAAATACGGTCTCAGCAAATAGAGTTTTCTTTAACAGAGCCTTTTGAATTGATTTCTGCTCGTTCCCAATCCACTCTGAGAAAGCCATCTTTTCATGTCTAGTTGAAGCTGAATCACATTCTGTCAGGGTTGAGGTGATGTTGCAGGCAGATTGCTTATCCGTCAGGATCACGGCAGACACAAACAGGTTGCTGATGCTGCTGCTTAAACCTGTCTCAGTCAGGCCTCGATCATCAAATCTGTCCCTGTCTCCCATGATATATTGACAGCATTGCATTTGTCTCCCCCTTCCCCTCCAAGCTGAATTCCTGACCAATCCTGCGCCTGGTTATCGGGCCATCATAAAGAATGTATGACAGGACCTTAGAGCGGTGAGGGATGGCTTCGGTGAAGCCGGTGGGGCTGGTGAAGATGGAATAACGCAGGTGTGGCGGCACATGCCAGCTTGACTTACGGCCTTGATTCCTTTCATGACCACCTTGAAATCTCAGACTGTGGAAAGTGTTTGAGAAGTTGTTGAAATGAAAATGAAACGGATCAAAATTTTGCCAACTGATGGTTGTTAAAGTTAAGCCTGGGAAGCTCAGATTCAATTTAACACAATTCACATATATGTTTTGCATACCAAATGCTATCATCTGAATCCTCGTATTTGAACTTGTTAAGATTTGATATGTTTACTTTGGGGACACTGTTAAGATCTGGTTTGATAATTCTAAAAAAAAAATCTGTAATTTTTTTTTTCAATTCAATTTTTCCCCTTAACACCAGAGACACAGATGGGTTACATACAGCTTACCCATTTACCAGAGAGGTAGAATTCCCAGAAAGTGTTGATTGGTCATGGTCGGAAAACCTCAAACTGCAAGTTCTCTCGACAAATTGTGATCTCAGGAGATAAAGCTCAGACCTAGATCAATACAATCGGCAGGATAGTGACGTCAAAACTAATTAAGATTGCCCGTGTAGCACAATGGTACCAATCTGTGCTGGGTGGGCCCAGTGTCAGCATGGGCTACTGCAAGGTTATTTTTCTTCCATTGTTTGAGGCTTAGAGACACCTCCAGAGGGATCCCTGCAGCCAAGACACTATTATCTGGCAAAGGTTTGGGACAATCACACTGTCCCTCTCTCATTTCTTGTAAAGGTCCCTCTTCAATTAATCTCAGAGCCAAATCTTTTTATGCTCTCCTGTACGCACCCCATGAAAAGAGACTTTTTCAAAGAGGCTTGTGAACAGGTTGGCTTTCTGTGTTGAAGGGGAACAAAGAGGGATTATGTCATGTAGAATAAACTGGGGAAGAGAAGATGTAGCTGGGTGACTCCGATTATGTCCAGATAATGTAGTGTTGTCATGTCTGACAGAAAATGTTGTGCTCGGAAAGGGTGAACATCCACAGGCTGATCTTTACATTTCAGTTTAGCCCAATTTGTGAATCAATTCAATGCATCAACCATAAGCATTGCTCGAATGCGCAGATGACATGAATGATGCAGTCAATATGAGAAAATTGTAAGTGGCGCCAACTCTGAATAACAACAGATTTTTTAAATTTATTTCTATTTTCAGAGCCCTCTCTCTACAAAATCCATGCATGCATTATAAAATTTTAACTATGTGCTGACTCCGAACTCTCCAACTCCCCATGATCAGATTAGAAGATATAGCAAACGAAGACTGAAGTCACGTTACTTGAACTCGAGTCTGATTCGATTCCCAAATTTGATGACTTTAGACACCACTTAACAAAAAATAAATTAAAAAAAACTTGCAACTGGTCTAAGACTTTAACACCAATGACTCATGATTTCACTTGGACTTGAGCTGTTTGACTTGAAAATACTTGATACCTTCCACAAAACCCAAAGATTAGGAAATATGTTTTCAAGAAAGTTTGCCACAAATTAATCCATCACTTCCTCAACCGATGTAAATGCGATTAATTGACAGCAAGTGGACGCCTCATTCCCCAGGTGATTCACTTTGTTTGAACCAATCCAACAGCATCCAATCAAGTTGCAGGAAAGAACTATGAAGAACTAATAATAACTGAACACCAGTAGGAAAGAATGATATTAAGGACAATGTTGTTCGCATACAAAAACCATGTGGTCGTCAGCAAAAAGCTAATTGCAGTATTCACAACGCGTGGGCCGAAAATTACAGACCGAGATGCTACAGCTTTGTTCGACATTTGAAGTTGCACAAACAGTAAGTCGAGGCTAATATTAACATAGTTAGCACGTTAATGCTTGGCTATCAGCAGCTTAACTGCTAGTGCATTTTTAACAAACCATTCACTGCTTTTGTAAATTTGATGTAATTACTCTGCTGTTAAATTAGCATCACACTTGGCAAAGAGCTTGTTAAGGAACCAAAACTTGAACGTGTCGGACTTGGGATTTGTCTTTGGATTCTTCAGTCTTGACTTGGGACTTCAGTGCAAAGACCTGCAACTTACTTGTGACTTGCAAAACAATGACTTGGTCCCACAGTCAATTAAAAGCAGTTACACTGATGTCAGAGTGGTAAATACGCATAAAGTGAAAAAGGGATTTAATGTTTTGCAGGTTATTCCACCGCCGCTATTGGTTATAATAACACTGAAATCTTGAAACTGTTTAAAAAAAAAAACACACACACAAAAGGGAGCTCTTAAACAATTAGACAAGTTTCAAACTGACTCAGTGATGTTCTATAGCGAGAGCAAATGCCAGTAAATTCGCAAAGGAGTGCTACATCACACATGCAGGTATCAAAAAGCAGCTGCCCTTTGGATCCAAGGACGTATCTTGAGACCAAGAAAGAAGAGAGCGGTTAGACGTGTACTTTGCTTCGGGATCAATAAGTCATAACTAAAAAAATACCAATGCACACTGCTTTGCAAAAGTTAAAAAGCCTTTAATAAATAGGCTTAGTGCCTACGTGTTTCAACTCTCAGTCTTTAACAGCGCTTGTTAAAAGCAAGTGGCAGCTCACAGATATACCAAGGCTGGTGTCAGCTGCCAGGCAGTCAGAGAAGCACTCAATAATTGTCACAGGTGCAGTCAATATAATTGGGTCAATTCTAACAAGGCACCGATATTTTAAGGTTAGCAAAGTCATCCTGAATAATTAATAGCATCAAATATACACTGTTATGTGGGAAAATAATTAAATAAAGGCCCTTAACTTGAGGATCTGAAATGCTTCTCTTTGTAACAGTGTCTTTCATTTATCCCATTTAAAACATTTCTATGGCCTCTGCATTTACTGCTTTATGGTAGTCTGTGTTACATCCATGGTGCTGTCTAGAATTCTTGGCCATGGGGCAGTCTTTGCTTCCTGTGCAAATGGTATATTGACGCCCAGCGATCCTCTCTTTTGGTTTTCTTTTTGTTCTGCCCACATAAAAATAGCCACATGGGCATTGTAGATATACTACATGAGATGTATGCAGGTAATAAATCATTTTTAGTATTGTACATCCTTGAAGTTTTTAGCTCAATGCATTGTGTCAGTGATTACATCTACTATATTGGTTTATCAGATTGTGTAAAAGCTTGGGCGTGCATGTGTTGGCGAGATAACAGAAATTACCTCAGCAGTAGTGTTATCATAACCAAAACAACGGTCACAGCTACGAAAACTAGACCTGAGTTGAAATAAACCGCATAATTTCCTGTTTATGGAGCTATGTTTTTACAAGTGCATCCTGGTTTGGTTATATCGTCCATATATCATCATATGAGGAACACACATGTAAGCATGCAGGCGATGCAAAATCAAGTTCAAAACCTTGTTTCGATGTCCATATGGTGTTTTAATATACTACAAGGCATGTCGTGAACATAGGCACAGTTTGAACTTGAGTGAGGGTTCACCAAAAAAATAGAGGAATTGTCATGTGTACAACAGAGGGCCCCGACTTTAGCAACTGCACCTCCCCTAGGGTCAACCTCATCAGCCAGAAGGTAACAAGCTGCAGAAGGTGTGCCACTTAGAGGTGCAGCTGTAAGATACAGACAGACTTTCTGTTTAATACATTAAAAATGGCAGCATGGTCACGGTCAGTGTGGGTTTTTTTCCGGGTACTCCAGCTTCCTCCCACAGTCAGGTTAATTGGTGACTCTAAATTGCCCGTAGGTGTGAATGTGAGTGTGAATGGTTGTTTGTCTCTATGTGTCAGCCCTGCGATAGTCTGGCGACCTGTCCAGGGTGTACCCCGCCTCTCGCCCAATGTCAGCTGGGATAGGCGCCAGCCCCCACTGCGACCCCCAATTGGATAAGCGGTTCCAGAATGAATTAATGATTTTTTTTCTTTTTTTCAAAGCCAGTGTATTGTTTGGCTTTTTTTCCCAATACCGGTGCTAAAAAGATACTTTTAAGACAGCACTGGTGTGTAAACTGTGTCTGAACCAATACTTTTCAAAAAAATAAAGCAAAAAAAATGGTGGGCAACGACATCAAGGAAGGGTTTGTTGTTTGTTTTTTCTTTTTGCAAAGGCAAATTTAAAGTTGAAATTTAAAAACAAATTACCACGAAACAGTTTAAAGATCCCTTAAATATATAATTCTGAATAAAAATACAAAACACTCAACAAATTCACATAATAAATCAAACCGAACACTAACCACAACAGTTTTAGACTAACTGTTACAGTACTAATAACGGCAAAACAAATTTTGAGTTCTCAATCAATCAGAAGAGACGCAGCAACCAGACATTGCTCTATCATCTGTTTAGGAGCATTGTCACTGCAATGAGAATAGCTAGTCCATCTTAACATTCCATCTTAAGGGAGGCTAAGTTTGCATACTAACTTCATAAACCCCTGCACTTTAATCACCAGTAGGTACCGGATGCACCAGGTTTGATGCTCAACTCTAGCCATGGCTGAGCAGTTTCGCCTTAGTGTGCAGTGCAAAAATGACACATCCAAAAACACAGATTCTGACTTCCTGGATTTGTTACATCACACTGTGGCAAATTTAGGGGTATCAGAGCAGTTTCACCTTCGCTTCAGCTTGTTTGGGCTGGCAATCAAGATTGACAAGAAGTTTTGTGTGTTTGATGAGCAGAGTCGAAGGTGGGCAGATATGCTTGAGCTGCAGGGGGACAGCTGATGGAGACAGAGGCGGGACCTATTTGCATATTCATATATCTGCACATACTAAATGAGGCAGTGGTGTACAGTTGCTTCTAAGCCATTTGAAGACATGAAGGGATTTTGTTTCATAAAGAAATGTGTATTTTGATGAACACAGATGCGTTTTTAGGGGTGACATTAATGCTTGGAGAGGACCTTTAACGATTAATAAATCTTTGTACTTGGCTACAAGGACAATATCTATGCAGCATGGAGTGTCGTCACATAAATCAAATCACTGTATAGAAACAGGTATTTTACCTTGTGTTCACAACATGATTTCCGTTTTATAATATGTTCCTTGCTCAAACTGTGCGGTATGAATGTTCCTGTGTGCCACGCTCCCTCAACTGCTAAAATTAATTTCACTGATGAGACTGCAAGACAGTAAATGTTTTCTCCAAAAGTAAATCATCATGCAGAAAGATACAGAACAACATTTACAAATCAGTAACCTGCGGTACCATGGAGATGAGACAAATTGAAACTAAATTGGAATCTCAGCGGACTGTATTACAAACTTAAAAATTCCCCTTAAAATGCCCCAGTTCGAGCACTTGAACAAACAAAAGCAACAAAAACCAGCTTGTGTTTATTTGTTACTAACAACAAATCTTCTCTCCTTAACCAACCTTGCTTACGTGTAATCAGTTCAAAATAACCTTGAAAAATGCAAACAAGGCAATTGTGTTGGGGGTGATTAATTCATTTCTGAATTGCTGTGCCTGACTGCATGTGGAACACAGTAAGATTAATTTTGTGAATTTATGTATTTCACAAAAAGTGCTTTTGGAGTGCAAAGATGAATGTTTATTTGGATAAAGCAGCCAGGATATGATGTTACTCCCTGGCCCGAGCAGTGTATAGGGCCACACACACACACACACACACAAACACACAGTCAAAGTTGTTTTAAAGTCAAATGGATTGTAACAGGAACCTGAGATGCACTCTGTTCCTTACTCTGAGGATTAGGTAATGTGTAGAACAAAAGACATATGAATAATTTATCGGCCACTGCATGCATTGCGGTCATGCACATACAAGTGTTAGTTTCCGAATCAGTGTGTGAAACTCTAAACACGTTCATGAGTAATTTAGAAACGACCCTTTTAGGGTTTGTTAGATATGTAAAGGGTTAAATTGTGTGCAAATTGGTTGTCCATGATAAATTTTTTTCTTTACGTACATCAATCCAAAATCATTGCATTTTAGTTGTTTTCGTAATCACAACATCATTGATAATTACAAAAATATAATTAATGACATTCTTCATCGACAAACAGGAAAAATGCAGCAGTCCACTCTTGCAGCAGCTCAGAGTTGCTGAGCAATGAAACATTCAGGTGTTTCATGTGATTAATTCTTTCAGTTGATTTGACAAAACCCTTTTGCTGTGTGGAGAAAAGCTACATTATGATATGACTGTAGCTCCCTGGGCCACATTGAGACCTTTTTTTTCTCTTCTTTTTTTGCCTTGAAGAAGCACTGTAATGGGGACTTCATCTTTTTTCTTTTGGGGCTATTCTATAAAAAGGTGGCAGTGTCTGAGGTCCCAGTGGTACCTATTACGGCAGCCTAGTAGTCATTAATCACGGACGAGTAAGCATTTCAACGCAGCGTCCGCCCAGAGTTTCCAATAGCCATTCATTAACAGTTTCCACCGCCATCTCTTTTCTTAGCATCTTCCCCCTCCTCTCCATCGCTCCCACCTGGACTCTACGGAGTTGGTCCTTTTCTTGCTGACATACCTGCTTTTTATTTCCCGTGTTATGTAGAAACTGTAGACGAGGGTGTGCTCACTGTTCAGGGCTTTGGAAAAGATGTTAAGCTAACCTTTGCAAAAGTTCTTTGCTTTCTCTTGTCCCTTTTCAAGTTGTTTATCAGCGACTGTTGGATACAGCACAGGGTGTTTATGTGAGGAACACTATCTGGTGGAAGTTGACAACATGCTGTCTTTAATTGCATTCATCTATCTAGGATTGTAACCAGGTGTACGCGCAGCAGCGAGGCAGATGTGTCGAAATACTTCTTTCTAAATTAAAGACACAAGAATACTTTGAGGCTGTCATATAGAATCAGCATGATAAAAAACAAACTTCTTGAACAACTTGCATTAACTGGCTTCTTCTTCCCCATCTGTAAAAACATTTCTGTTCATACTGCTGCTGTTTCATTTCATTCAGCATGAGAAAATAATCTGTCAAACATCATGCAATAGAGTAGCCAGTGGGGAAATTATACCCATTATTAATGGTCTCCAAGATCTCTCAGGGGCATTCCATTATAATTATTGACTTTTTCCCTTTTTGTCTCATAGTGTTTTTTACATTAAATTAGAGCAGGGTCAGCATCTGGTAAAGTCGCAGCAAAACACAAAACCAAAGCATAAATAATTTTGTGGTCGGCAAGGTTTTTGTGTCACAGAAACTGAGACACAAAAACAGTAGTTTATGTGGTGGTTTTTATAAGATTATTTGCTCCGTGTGATTTAAATCATTTCACACGAGTGATGATTAAACTATAAAAGTTTTCCCGGACCTTCAAACAGCCCCCTTTGACTACAAATATCCTTGTTTGTTCTCATAAACAAACCAAACTGGGCCATTTAAAGAAATGTGGGAAAAGTCTCATCTCGACTTCGAGCGGCTTGCTTCAACACAAAAGAGCAGCCAGCATTTTAACTGACCTATTTGATTGCCCAAGAGGATGACTGTTGTCCCTCTACTCATTACGAAGACCAATTTACCACCAATTACAGCAGGTGGAGGGACAAAATCATGGCTATCAGGAGAAAACTTTGACCTCGAAACTCATTTTATATTGACTTTCTCTACAATTTCCTCACTGATTATGAGTAGACCTTATGAGCTCTAGTTAATTTATTAATTTCAGTTTGATAGTTAAGGTTAATAGCAAAAACTCATTATCAAATAGGACTTACATGGCACCAGCAAAGCACTATTCTCTGCTTTCCCTCCCCTACAAACGGGGCATCAAGCATGTTGAGAAGGCTATCTTTGACGGCCAAAAACCTGACAACACAAACCTGAGTGATTTGGCTTTCTGCACTGATTGATTAGGTGGAGCTCTCAGCTTTCTCATTGATATGCATCAGAGAAGGGAGCAACTTTCCTCTCAAAATAATTTGCCTACAATTACAGTGAACCTCCCACCTCGCCAGCACCTTACTTAATATCAGTCACCAGAAGAGGGATAACCCAAAGTGCTGATCAGCAGATAAGCAGGGAGATCCCTCCTCCTCAGCTTACCTCGTGTCATATAGGACATTAACCCTGAGAGTTAGATTTCCCTCGGCAGCAGCCTAAACAAAATGATTGCTAATCATTTGTCGTCTGCTCCCCGGAAGACTGTGGGTGTAAGTCTGCATTGATTAAATGGCAGAAGAGAGAGAGAGGATGAGAGGGAGCAGGCGTCTTGACTTGACTAATGCAAATGGCGGGGAGAAGTGTGACGGACAGCAGAAATCTGGTAATATAAGGTCACCTGAGGACGAGGCTTTATAACGTACACAACATTAAAACCACTGACAGGTGAAGTGAGTAACATTGATCATCTTGTTACAGTGCAATGTTCCGCTGGAAAACCTTGGGTCCTGACATTCATGTGGATGCAACTAGACACCCCATGGCAACAGCATTTCCCAACAGCAGTGACCCCTCGGCAGTACAATGCACCATGCCACACCACCAGGGTTGGAAATTAGCACCAGCCACCAGCCAAATGCTGGGAAAATATGCAAGTGGCTGCTACATTTGCTCACCAGCCAACAACAGCATTGATAATCTGTACAGTGGCTGGTAGATTTTGGAATCTATCAACAACTGTGGCAGTTGGACAAAAAAGTTAGTTGTCAACCGTGCACACCACAAAAACTGCTCAGAAATGGCCCAAGGAATGTGAGAAGAGCTTTAAGATGTCAACCTGGCCTCCAGACTCCCCAAATCCCAATGCAATTGAGCATCTGTGGGATATGCCAGTATCCCACCTGGACTCAAAGGTTCTGCCGCCAACACCTCTGTCAATGCCTCAGTGGGTCAAAGCCAAGTCCAGTTTGAGGGGGCCCCACTGTGGATCAGACTTGGCTCTGGATTAGGAGGAATTTGGAGGCCAAGTCAGCACCTTAAGTTCTGCCATTGAGGTATGCCGTTGCCATAATAGGACGTAACTTGGTTGTGTGTCAAGTGGCATCCACAAAAATGCCAATACCCAATGTTTCCCAGCAGAATATTACAGTATAACAAGATGATCACTGTTATTCTCTTCATCTGTTGGTGGTTTTTCTGTTGTGGCTGTACATTCATAGCTCATATGCTAAATTTGTGGGTTGAGGGAAGACAAATGTCCCCTGACACCATCAGTTTTCATAGCAATGAAATCTAAAATGAAACAACACTTACTTGGATGGCTTTATTAACTGGTGTTTTCTATTCATGCTGTTTAACGCTACTATTAATATTCATATCACCACTAATACAAGACAAAGTTAGCACAGACTTACATTATTTGAACTTTGGAGTTTCTACATGATCAAGAAATCAAAGGTAAATACTCCTGTGGCCACATAGAGAATGGCAGAGCCATTACTCATATCCTGGAACAAAATTAATAGGCCAAAGTCTACCATACCGCGGGTGCATGAGTAATGCAGGGTCTTGGCTGCTGGTACGTTTCAGAACAGAAGCTAACAGTACTTGCCAATTCCACGATAAATATCAAATAGTCTGGCAGCACATTTTGGAAATTGAGCTCCATGATGGAGTGGAAATTGCCATCAGGCTGATGCATTGTTAAAGACAAGCGGGAACAGCTGGTGGCCTTTTCCAAGATAATCCAACTCTTGATGTTTTTTGGACTTCTTGCTCGTAGTAAGAGCCTGTGCCCTCCGCTACTCCTCCCAGCTATAAAGTTCCCCTGTTTGGTTTATAAATGAATATGCATTTTAGTCACACAGACATTTTCTGCTCACACACACACACACACACACATGCTTACCATGCAGGATGCAAAGCCTGAAACAATTTGGACAAGGAGTCTATGAGTCTGCATATATGCAGAATCTTAACTACTGCTCCATTAACTCACAGTAATGATGCATGCCATCCGTCTGTTTGCCTGGTGGTGATTTGGAGATGGCACACTGTTGCATGCCGTATGCCCTCTCTCATTCTGGCCAGAATTCGAAGCCTCGCAATTGGAGGAGAAAGAGCAAAAAATATTAAAGGTGCATCTGAGCTGTAGCGAACAAAATGGTCCACGCTGTTAGGGCTCACAGTTTACGAGTCACAGAAAGGCAGAGAAAATGGGTGTGTGAAAGCCCACTGTAGCTTTTTTTCCCCTATTGTGAAGTATATTTGTCTGCAGCCCCTTTGGAAGGCTCACAAAGCAGCTTGACAACTGAAGACATGTTTTCTTTATATGAGAATCAGCCTCTGTGATATGCAGGGAAAAGTGCTATTTTTTACCCCCAACTGTTGTTTATGGGAAGCAAGTGTCAAAACTACTTCAGTCTCCAAAGTGAAATTGATAAAAGCAACAATATGAAAAGTGCATGCTCTTATTTTCAATCACTCAGTGCTGCATGAGAATTCAAAATTTGCTTGTGTGATTCTGGAAGTCAACCTCCTGCTTTGAAGTGTGAATGTGCAAAATGTATGCAACACTCAACACAAGAAAGCAGATGGATTTCTCAGCTGAATTTGCCTCTTATTAAATTATATCGGCACACTGAGTCGCGAGGTGTTCGGCCTAATTACTATTCTTTTGAAAAATACTGGTGTTATTCTAGACTCATACAAAATGGAGAATGATGTTGAGAATAAATTTGTTTTCTAAACTATGAATGCACTAGAATGCATAATGCATGCCAGCAAAACTTTATAAGATTTCCAGAACTGTGTTAAGTATTTTCCTCCAATTATAGTATTGAACTCATGGCATTGACATCAAAACATGCAGTGCTACTCAAGAGAAAGGAATTCTTTTGAGAGCAATATTCAAGTGATATCCTCTGTTGAAAACGTAATTCTGGTAGTGCCGTGTCACATTTCCAATACTATTATCCTACGAAATGAATGGCCCCAGAGAGACTGATCAGTGTGACTAACCTCCTTGTACTGCCTCAGAACCTCATCAGATACAGTCTGTGCTGTATGGTTTTGTGCTTTAGCGCTGTGGACCCATGCAGCAATTTGTGCTTCCTCTATCTACTGAGCGAGTGCCTCGAATACAGTTTTCCCTGCTAAGATAAGAGCTGGATAATATGTTTGTTGTGTCAGTTCTTGGAATTACTTGACTTTCCTATTTGTCTCTGACTGTGGTTCTGGATCCTTTTCTGGACGGTGCTCAGTATCTCTCCCTCTGTAATTAATCACCAGTGGTAGCGTACTATCAACCTTGCCTACACTTATCTGGATGTTTAGCCTAATGTAGACAAAGGAATTACATTTTGCCCTTATGATGCCAAGTGGTTAATACGTACAAGTGCGATATAGGCGAGGGCTATTTAATCAAGGCAAGGGCTTTCCTTGCCGTCTCAGGATAGTTGGATCCCAGCAATTTCTTTTTTGAAAAAACAAGTGAAGGACTTCTAAAAGGACCAGAATGAATATAACAGAAGTGATTCGTAAGCATGGGCACGGGAAGGTGGGAGCTGATTGTGTTGTTCCACCCCTTGTCAGTAGGGGATACTGCAGCATCATTTGTAAATAGTAATAGTGTAAATATCTATTTTACTGTAACTAATTGGCTATCTGAACATTTGTTTTAAATTTTAAACAGCATATGATAAGATGCCTGTCAGGACTGTGAGAACCACGTTACTGACCAAATACTAAGCTGTCAGTGATGGCTGTCAGAATGTACAGCGATTTGTTACATAATATAACACGTACATCACCTTACCTTCCGAGTTTGTTGTTGACTACTCAAGTGGAGGCATGTCGCTCTCGACAGAAAAGTCTCTCTGATGATGAAAGCAATGCAGTCAACTGCAACTGTGTTTTTTTGTGTGTTTGTGTGTGTACTTGTGTGTTTTTTTTGTGTCAAGTTTCATATCGAACCATTTTCGTATAACCTCTTGGATGGTTCTTACAACAGAGGACACACAGTTAACGGCATCAGTTAGTGCCTCCCAAGCCTTTGATTTACCTGTCCCTGTCACACCACAAATAATAAAATGATCAAATATTTAATATATATAGTAAAATATTTTTTCTCAACCTCACTTCACCTAAAATAACTTCAACATCGGTGCTGGGAAAGTTTTTCTTTCTTTCTCCATCTTTCTTAGTTTGCTCCATGTACGTAGGTCGACAGGATGCACCTATCCGTAGTAACTATCTCCTCCATATATGGCGGTCACTGGCTATTCATGGGCAGGATGTATGCTAATTGCTGACTAAGGGGAGCATGATGTCAGTTTATGATTGTTTGGCATTCATGAACATACAGAGTTTTCCGTGGTGTTCTTGAATCCGGTGTGGGTTTTTACTACCGAGGTTTTTGTGCAAACCTACTCACAGATTTACTGACATTTCATGAATGAGACCAAATGAGCAAACATATTATTTGCCCAGTGTATGTGAGAGGCTTCCGCAAAGAGAAAACTGGATGTCCGACACCATTCAAAGTGTAATATTAGAAATTTTGGCACATGCAGTCCAGAGAGAAATTGTGTCTGAGGCGAGGGAGTGCACAGTCTGTGGATTAATGGCTGATGGAGCCACTGATGCAAGTACATTTTTAGTACGGTTTCTGCTGTAACTTCTATGTAAGCATGCGTACAAACATAATGTCATTTATACTGTGCCACACCTCCCAACTCTTAGTCGATGCAAAGTCTTAATCAACCAAGTTTTCCTTCGTCGGTTAGTCACCCCCTCAGAAAACCCCCTCAGACTCCATTCAGGCCTTGTGGATGCCACATTTCCCATGCTAATTATGAAGAGACACACTTAATGCTGCACAAAGATGAAGGAATGATGACGAAAGCAGTGTAGAGAAAGGTAACCAAAGACAACAGATGGGAACTCACAGCAAGTCTCGAGACCAGCATATAATTCCAAACTGCTGCCGTAGACTCACGTTTTAAGAGCTTGTCATTCCTTGATGCAGAGAAATGGGACGAGGCATACTTGACGGTGTCAGATCTGCCTGAGAGTTTATCTCCAGCGGAAGCTGCTCAGAGAGAGGATCATGACAGCAGTACAGTATTTATCATGTGTTTCATAAGTTACTGTGTTGGTGTTACAAGTTCATCAGTTGTGTGTTGAAATAAATTATCAAAATGTTCAGTATCCTTGCTGGTTGTTCCAGCACATTCAGAATCTGTGCTGCTTTTTACAGTTGCATTTTCATTGCCAGACGGCCTGCTTCATCGAGTGTTTGTAAAATGTATATTTTAAAGGCTCATTAGTATGGTGTTAACAATGTTACCTATAACATTTTTTTCTCAGCCCTGACACTCAAACCATTTTCTGATGCCCTCCCAAATATATATTTAAATATTTAGATTATGATCATAAGCATCAGACAACAACTCAACTAATGGCTTGAACTAACAGCTACTAGTCAATTAGGAAAATCTTTGGTTGGGGGAGCCCCACAACTTGCTTCTGACATCGAGTTAGCTTAAGCCCCAGTTTTTCTCACTATGTGGTGGAAACCAAAACAGAGCTAATAAGAGAGTGAACATTAGCCTCGCCATAAGCAAATTTTGCGTGCAAATAATTGCTAACATGTTAGGCAGAGCAGCTATAAGGTTCTGTTTCTCCAGCACAGAAATGAGGTAGCTTTAAAAATAATAAAATAATACAAATTCATGGGGTTGCTCCCAAATAGTCGACCAAACCTAAGTTGACCAGAAAGGCAGCAAGATTTGATATGTGACAAGGTGATATGTAAACTCTGCAGGCAAACATTTGCCCTTCATTCGTTGACGACAAACATGATGCTTCGTCTGAAACATGGAAGTAGCTACATGCCCATTAGCCACTTAGCACAGCCATTACTGCTTTGCCAACAGCGTAATTAACGACTTGTGGATCAAATTTAGACCTATATAATTAAGGTTCATTATAAAACAAAATATATAACCTAATAATTAAATTAATATCGTAAACATGCAGGCGACTGGTCAACTAATGGCCCGAAATGACAACTATTGGTCGACTAGGAAAATTCAGCCCTACAAATTCCTAGTAACTATCACCTTCTTTATCGTATTTATAGTGCTGTCCTGTGGATTACTTTATATTCTTTGCTGGGATGGTGTTAATTCTCACTGGTATCATTCACGAGGACACCAACACATAAGCTGCTCTTGTAAAATATCCTAATAATAATAAACAATAATACCTCTCACACATTTTCCCCATTAAATAATTCCAAATATGATCAGCATTGATTTATTACAGTTAAGTTATAAAAAAAAATCTCATATGACATTGTGGATGCACCGTGACAGCATCCCATTTGGATAGCCAGGACTTTTACAAAAGGAATACCACAGGAAACAAGACAATGTGAACAATTGCCGAGTTGTAACATTCCATTATCAGGACTCTCTAAAGTGTATTGAATTTACCAACCTATTGGAAAACGCTGTTTCCAATGTTCACTGTGTGCTTCTTTACAAAAGACAAACAGAATGTTTTACCTTCCCTCGAAGGAAACCATTTGGTCTTCAACCAGGATTTCTCCAAGTCAAGGATAGGGCAAACTTTAATCAAGACGGTGTTTTCATCATTCAGATAGAGCTGCACATCCAGATTGCCCTTGGGGTTCTACCTTTCCTCTGTTCGCAGAAAAACAAATGTAGAAAATGTTATGACAAGACATGGCATGAGTCTTAGGTCCTTTATTCCTTTTTTGCAAGCTATTTGCAAGTATTGCGTCATTAAACATCCCATTATCTTCAAATACATTATTCACAAATGAATGTGTAATCAGACAAATGAACCCACCCCCTGACCTAACCAACTAGGAGTCAGCTTCCACTACCACTGTGTGTAAGCTGCGGTAACACCCATCACGGATTGTTGTAACATTATTGGAACATCCTGAGGCCTGTCAGAGCTGCTTTCTAATGACTGCTTTCTCTGCTGCGTTTGATGAGTGACTTGTCACTCTGCAGTCTAAACTAGAAACTCGAGTGTTTTGATACATATATCAAAACATTCAACACTAGAAAAGTACTTGAAAATGCTTTTCATGCATCACCTTAAAATCCCGGTAGCTTTTGGGCGAAAAAGAGTCAGCAACAAACTCCTGCTCCGCGTCAGAGCCGAGAATAACGTGCACCAGGAGGCATGAGAGACACTGCATCGGGGACCAATTTACATCATGACACTGTCAAGATGGAGCCTCAGAGGTGTTACATCTGGAGGTGACTTCCTCTGAGCATTCTAAAATTGTGTGTACATATATTTGAATATTATCATCAAGTTCATTCTGTGCTGATCTCCAAAAGCTTGAAAATCCTGGGCATGGAAATCATGCAAATCACTCCCCAAAAAAAGGGCCATTTACTATCAAGATAACTTCCTTGAAATTACAGTATTTCAAAAGAGCACTGTGGTGGTATTATGTTTAAATATCTTAACATCATTGAGCTCAAAGGGCATAGTAATTGCATCACATTGCAGAATTTGTAATTGATTATTTAATACTTGACTAACAAGCAGTACTTATGTTCATTTTCACATTAACAAATCTGCTTTTGAGTGTCAAGCTCTCCATACTGTATGATGAAACTATCATTAAATGACAAGAATATGCTGTTACCATCATACCTTTTTTTTTGAGAACATCAAGCCTCCTTTTGAGGCTTTCCTGCTCTGTTCTTGATTCAACAGCCGATTTAACATTCGACCCAGTTTCAGCGAGGTTCTCTACTGGGACACAACCCAGAAGTGTCATACAGCAGAACCAGAATAATAAAGCCCTCCACGCTGGATATGAAAGCAAAGATACCCTGTTTATGCTCTATAAATTAACATACAAGCACAACATCTTTCTGTATGGGTGATTTGCCTATTTGAGACGCACATGCAGTCGTCAGCTTGCGTTATTGCAATCAATGTGGATGAAAAAGGAGTCACAGAGAAACAGACAGGATAAGTACAGTGTAATCCAGTACGCATGCATCTCATTTTGAAGGCTAATTATGCACACCCTGCCCCTTGGATGTTAGTTTGGTATGGAAATGACAGCCAACAATTTTATGCGACCCTTAGGAATGTAATTAGTATTATAATATAATGTAATTAGTCTTACTATGCCATGTAATCGCACAAGGCTCGGGATATCAATAGTTAATGTGCAAACTGGATCACAAACAACCTGATTACATTTTCTAACTTACTTTCAAAGAGCAAGTAGCAGTCTGCCAGCCGGTCTCACAGGGACTTTAATGTTTTTACTGAAGTTAGCGAAGTACATATTGTCTCTGAGGTGAACTCCGGCTGGCACAATTACCACTAGTCTAATTATAGTAATGCTGATATTGACAATGTAGTCTTCAGTGTGTGTTTAACCTAAAGAAATCAAGAAATCGAAACATTTAAGGCCGTGCTGTTTTTGCACTATTATGACCTAGTGCCACAGATAGTGTCGTAGCATTTTAATTAATTGGTTTAAACGCTCGGAACTTAGTGTTGTCATAGCTGTCACAGAAAACTGTGTTATCCAACGTTAACCCACGGCCCTTTAGATAAGCGAACCCCTTCATTGATACCACCCGTTATGTTTCAGATGATTTATTTGAATTTATTTAGCCAGATGTTGTTCAAAACCAGGCTACTACTCTCATAAAGCAAAAATGTTTTCATATAATTGATCTATCAATGTGTAGTTTGGTTTGGTCAAGTCAGTGTCGGGCTTGTTACTCTAAAAATGTAATGCTCTCTTTTCAAAAGTATGAATATTACTTTACTTATTACTCCCTGCCAACAGTAATTCGTTACACTACTTGTTATATTACTTTTCCGTTACACCCTACAAAATTGGTAGTTGCGCATTTCCACAAAATTCAGATGTGTGAGTCATTTGTAGAAAAATATTTCATCCACCACATATCCAGCCACAAGCTTCATTACTTTTTGTAGCCCACAATTAAAATCCAGTTTTGGTTGCAGTGCTTTGACTGACGTCTGCCGTAGAGGAGGGCTCGTCTTTGGTGGGGTGTATTTCCTGGAGCTTCACATTGTTGTGCTGTCAGTCATAGTAGCCAAGGTGTTTCAGACCGGAGGTTTGGGGATGTGTTTTTCGCAGTGGAAAGAGTTTTAGTTCCACTACCTATAGCAGCAGTGTTCTTGTCATCTTTCCTCCCAAAAAATGTGAATATTTCCAGCTGCCTAAGATGCCCAACATTGGGTCACGTTTAACTTTGAACTACATGCATGTTTCACACATATATCCATTACTTTTCGTGAAGTATTTCAACCATTTATCGGAATTATTTAACTAATTTAACTATTTGTCAGTTACTTTTTGCTAGCTTTTTCAACTCTTCTAATGTATTTAAAAGTATTTTTACCATTAGTGCAATAGCTATTTGAACTATTTTGTCTTAGCTTTAGCTATTTACCATGGCATATTAGGGCCATTATTGGAAAAACAATGGAGCTAGGGAAAGAATAAAGTGGTAAATTTACTAGAACAAAACTCGGAAAGTCAGGTGATAAAATTAAAGCGCAACATAGTCCATATTGGGAGGAAGTTGTGGTGGATGAATTGGTAAAAAAAAAAAGGACTTTCACCCATTACACAAGGGTTTGTGTCCCATGCTAATCAATGTTAGCTTATTATTATTTATTTACCTAGTTTCAGATTTTAGGATGTATAAAGCTGCTGAGTGCACGCTGTGTACATAAACATTAGCAGGATTGCTAAATAGCCCTGTTGATGTTCATGAAGTTACTAAGACGCCCAGGAAAGAGCAGATGTAATTTCCCAGATGTCTGCACAATTTTCATTTTGGAACTATTTATGAACTATAATGGGATGTCGTGATTGAGCATTTAAAATGCAGTCAAAGTCCTGTACTTGTTTATGTACGGAGTGTACATACCAACTTTATACATCCTAAAAGCTGAAAATAATACATTTAAGAATAATAAGCTAACATTGGCTCACACGGAACATGATACAGTGCTTTCTGGGTGAAAGTCCTGTGCTTGATCCATTCATCTGTCACAGCTTCCTCCTTATTTGTTGCTCTTTATACTTACTAGACTTTCTGGCAGTATTGTTTCCCTAGTAAATTAACCAATTTCATCTCATAAAATTGGGTTTGTTTTTTTGTCAAAGCATTTGCCTGTTAATTTGGTTATCTGTTTTAACAATTTATACTTTCAGTTCTCTCTACCAATGTTTTCTAACTTTTAGCTTATTGTACATGCTTGCCTCCTAAAAAGTTTTCATGCACTCTCGATTGCGATATGTAGTGTTCAGATGTTACAGCTGACTCATTAGCAGGGCTATTTCTTTCTAATCACAGCATGATTTCTACTTTTTCTTCTTTTTCATGTGAGTTGAGCTACTCTACAATCTTTCCACGTAGCCCCTGGCAACTGCAGAGGTACCCACTGGGGTAAAGTACCACTGTTTGGGAATCACTACAGAGTATAATACAAAGTTAGACCGCTGTTTTAGTGTCGTATATGCTGTTTATTGTAACATAAACATATTTTTTGTCTCACCCAAGAAGTTGATGGGAGACCATATCTTATTAGTTCATTGTTATTACTCATCCTGATGCGCACAAAGCGTAATGAAGCACATAATTCCTCTTGATGCTTGTTGTGATGTTTTAATGATGTCTCTAGTGCTCTCATGTCAGTGATGTAATTACTGTGGCTTGAAGAAGAGTCAAAAAAGTTCATTTTGCCACTGTCAAAATTGACTTTCTGTCACTGATGCGAGTGTGAAGTGACACACTCTTTACTTGAAATGCGTTTTAAATGCATTGTAAAGTAACTAGGTGCAAAGTAAACGGTGTATACGAGATCCATACACAAACACAAACAAGCTCCTCTGTTATCTAGGGCAGCTTGCTGTAAATTACATTGCCTCAGTAGTTGTTTTGAGTGTCTTTGAGAGAGCGTTTCTCTCTCCAAGCATGTTTCCGCTATCCAGTCTCCAAAGTGTTACAGCCATAATTAGCCTAGATTAATGAGGAGGCCACTTCAAAATGAAACATATGAATAATAAAGGTGTTGTTATACAAACACTGTTTCATCTTTCATTGTAATCTTACGTGGCACTCACATGGGATAGTAAAAAAGCATGTTATCAAATTTATTAAGGCCACGCTGACAATTTGTGCCCGTGAATATTGATGAAGGGGAAAACCACACTTTTTTCTGCCTCGCCTTGTTATATATATATATATATATATATACAACGGGCTGCGTTTCTAAATGACATTAAAGAAGCCTCATAAATCAATCAAGTCGAGTTTCGCTTTTTATTACTTAGCCTCGGAAAGAAAACTAATACATACACCTACCATGACGCAGTGCTCCTTTATCTCTGTCTGATTGGCACTATGAATTGCATTGACACTGGTCAGTATGCATCAAGACTGCCCCCTTTCTACTCTCCTTAACGCTTACAGATAATTAAACCCATGGGAAAACATTGTGACTATGGAGAGATCAGAGTGGCGTAGGGGAATAAAGCTGTGTGGCTCTAGGAAATGATCATAACGCAAACACTGGCTTCCCTTCACTCAGTCAATGAAGCCTTAAACATCCCTTATATAAACTATGTATATATATGTATTTAAAAGAATTATTTTTAAATTCTACATGACTACAGATCTTTAAATGGAATTTTATAACTAGAATCAATTGCACACATGATACTTCACAGAAATAGTCCAGATAATTGGTCTGTTAAGGTTCCAGGGTATTCTGTTCACACCAATTTTTACATGTTGATCACAAGCTGCACACATGAATAAATGAAATATTCAGTATTCTGCGGTGTAGAGCATTACCCACGAGTTGCTGCTAATGGGGAAACCTACACCAAATGGGATGAACGAGCGGAGGTCGCCTCTGATTTCTGAATGAAAGCACCAACATGCTTCCCTCGTTTCTACGTCTTGAGATAGCTCCCATCATGGACCAGTGTTGCAGTAATCACTTCTGAAAATGGCTGCTGGAAAAGAGAATTTAATATTTCTATTTTTGTTTCCTCTCTGTGAAGGTTTCCTAAAATGAGAAACGGCACCATTCGGCTCCCCCGCCAAAAAAAAAAAGGTTGCTTTGTACTATGTTAAATTTAGCATGACAGGATGAAAGTTAATTTCCACATTAAACAAATGTGCTGATCTCTGATTTTGGAGCAACAAACACAAAACACTGTGAGACCAGTGAAAAGTGGAGAGAAAGTGGAACAAACTTTCTCTCAGAATCCAGGCCAATGCTTTACCCCTCTGCCAAGTGCTGTTTTTTTTCCACAATGCCAGTGATGCTCTATGATTAGGTCTTTGTTTGAACTGAGTGGAAGCCCACACACAAATACTTTTCTCTTAATTGGTGTTTTTAAAAGATGAGAGTGGGTAGGGAGAAGACGGAACGCTTCAAACCGAGGGAGGGAGCCTAAATTTGATCTTCGGCAAAGGCGGAGCGTGACTTCAAGCCACTCATGATCAAGTTTAGCTTTCTTACTAAATTGTAACTTCATGTGATGCTTTTCAATGCGGCACCTCCTGGAGGAGTAAAACCCCTTCAGGAGTTGTTGATAGTTGACCAGCAGGCATTAACAAAGACAGTTCATGTGTTTGGCAGCATGGACCCTCAGGGCCTTGGCAATTCAGGACCAGGCTTGTTTGATCTATAGAGAACACACCGTGGATGTCAGCACCGGGAATGGTTATTTCCCTCGGGAAGCAGCCAGTGGGGACGGCAGAATCCAAGAGGCTAAAAATATATTTGTGAGAGGCGATTACAGGTATGAAGTCGGATGTGAACAGTGGAAAGGCTTTGAAATGCAAAATTAGTGTCCGCTCCCCACCTGTCACAGATACTGCGCTTGGAAAGGGATGATTGTCATCCTTCGCGATTTGCTCCATTTCCCTTGCATATATAGATGTGCACTATTTGATGTGTCCATTACATAACGAGATGTAGTAGGCCTAATTATCTCCAGTACAGCACCAAGAAAATTGAGCCAGGATTGACAATGTAGTTCTTGTACTACAGTATCATAAAAGCTATGAGACTGCTATCAGGAACGATACTATCAATTTCATCAGCAACTGAAATCCAAGCGGAGAGATAATTTCACTGAATAGCTTTGGTATTGTCTGCAGTGCTCAGAATATATCTGCATTAATGTGTTATACCCTTTTTATCTGCCTTTCCTGTGGCCAAATTGCCTTTGGTCTGTAACCCCGCGTGTAAGAAAAAATGTTAAACAGATGCTTTCCTTATCAGCAGCCCCTCTAAATTCTTTCTATGTTCCACCTCCTCTTGATTAAGAGTAGCCCTGGACACAAAAGAGCAAACACACTTATCCGACAGGGATCAGGGAAGAAAAATAACCCTCGCCGTGAAGGCACCTCTCCTCCCCCTTTTTTCTGTGACTTCCCCAGCCAGTGGAGGGAGGGGACAAGCAGTCGAGGAGGACATATAAGTGCGGGGATGAGGAACAACTTGTCAAGATGGTGGATGATAAACAGAAAGCTCCATGTGGGTGGAAGAACTAAGTGATGCAGCTTGCCCCCTGGGTGGCTTTACCCGCGTTTGTAACGAATGCGGCTCATGTCGCATTGGCATTCATCATTCAGACCTTTTTGGCAAGGTTTTACCTTACATAAGTCACAGTTTGTGCAGGATGTGGTCTGCAAGGGCACCGCCATAAGAGCTTCAAAAACCTGTTGTCAGAATGCCAAAGTACATTAAATAATTATGTCAGCTAACTCAATGCAAGCTCCTCCATACTTATTTGCAACTAAATAGGTCTTTGTGAAACTGAGCAGAATTAAGCTGCTAAGGAATCTCACGGGGACTTTAAAAATCCTGGCAAGGAGACAGTGGCTGCCTGTATTATTCGCAGTCTCTCAGTAAACTTTAAAGGGTGAGGTGAGGTAGCATAAATGACACTGGCAAGATGCAATGTGATTTCACAGATCTAAGAATAAACCAAACTGTTGCCTCACCACGCTTGCAAGTACAGTCGCGTTGGAATTTTGCTAATGAAGTGTTGAGGCCAGAAATGTGGTGTATGTCACCACGTATATCGTCTGTCTCCTTCATTTTGTTTCTTGTTCTTTCACTCCTCTACAGTTGTCCATAAGCAAACTCATTTTTGTACTGACAACTTTTGTTACATGATTTTGTCTTGTCTTTTATCTTGTCTTCTTTAAGAGGAAGTCAGTACGCCCATGGGCGGATTATGAGACACCCAGAGCACAGATATGCAAAGGCCCCTCCTTGCGTCTCTTTGTAGTCGTTATGATTGTGTGGTTTTGTGTCTCTTTGAGGTAATTTTGTCTCTCTTTTTTGGTCATTTTCTGTATCTTTTTGTTGTTTTGCATCTTTTTGTGGTCATTTTTGTCTCCTTGTAGTTGTTTTGTTTGTCTTTGTAGTTGTTTTGTGTCCCTTTGAGGTCATTTTGTTCCTTTTTGTAGTTTTGTGTCACTTTGAGGTCATTTTGTGTCTAGTTTTTGGTCGTTTTGTGTATTTTCTTTGTTGTTTTGTGTCTCTTTGTGGTCATTTTGTGTCTCCTTGTAGTTGTATTGTTTCTCTTTGTAGTTGTTTTGTGTCCCTTTGAGGTCATTTTGTTCCTCTTTGTAGTTGTTTGTGTCCCTTTGAGGTCATTTTGTTCCTCTTTGTAGTTGTTTTGTGTCTCTTTGACGTCATTTTGTTTCTATTTTTGGTGGTTTTGTGTATTTTCTTTGTTGTTTTGTGTCTCTTTGTGGTCACTTTGTGTCTCCTTGTAGTTTTATTGTTTAATTTTGTAGTCATTTTGTGTCTCTTGGAGGTCATTTTTATGTTGTTTTGAGATTTTTTGTGTCTTTGATTGCATTTTGGTTCTCTTTGCAGTTATTTTGTGTCTCTTTTACGCAGTTTTGTCTGTCTGAGGTTATTTGTTTCTCCTTGTAGTTGTTTTCATCTCTTTGTGGTCATTTTCAGTCTCGTTGTGGTTACTACATTTTAATTTGAGTGACATTTTGCAGTTGAAGGTCAGATGGGCCCCTGACATGTTGGGCCCCTATGCCTGTGCCCGGTGGACCTGTTCTGTAATCCATCCATGAGAACACCTTGTGGTTTTATAGCATCAAGGTGCAGACATAATTTTTTTTTACCGGTATGCAGTAATTACTTTCATGAGGACTGAACTAAATGGAATGCAGCATTACTTAAACATGTCTCACTTTGGACACCAAAGCACTTAGTGTATTAAATACAGGTTTGGACAATGGCTTACACAACCCAGGCCCACATAATAAAGAATTAATGAACTATTTGCCAGGGTGATGCATATTAAGCTGTGTTTAACAATCTGTCAGGCAAGGTCCCGACAGCCACTTGGTCGGGATGATAGATTTCAAAGCAGGATGAGACATCAATCACTGTCCTGTGGTGATTGGTTGTTTGTGTGTGCGGCGGTGGCCCTCCATCTCGGCGAGGCGAAGGTTGGCTGATTGCTCCCTCTGCCTCTCTACATTCATTGTGGCTACCTGACACCATGTTATACACCCAACGCTGAGCGTGGAAATGCTTATTTACACTTCGGTGGGCCGAGCCTCCACATGCGCAATATCATTTGGGTGTCTTGATGCTGAATTGGCTGGTGTGCCTGTGCGAGTGGAGCAGGTTTAGCAGTCTGGTTATTGCCTCCCTCGCTGCTTTTGTCCATTTATTCCAAGATAGGTTAGATGGAGGAGTGTTGGTTGTTTGTTTTGTTGGCCTGCCTGTCTTCTGGCCCTGCTGCTACGATAGCTGACTGACAAGTGGTTAAGATGTCTCTTTGTGCTTATCAAAAAGTTGGCACATAAGGGTGAAAAGCTTTGCTCTCTATCTGCTTTGAAGCTGCAGGAGAATTCAGGTTTGGGAGCCACGACGGCTGCCGAAAGCACACATGAAATGACAATACAGTGTATAAAAAGACAGACACTTTTATTATTGTTACCTCTAATACCCATCAGCTAGACATAATTACAATATTGCGAATCAACAGATTTAACTTTATGAATTTAGCTTTGCATAATGTTCAGTATTCCTGCACCCTTTTATTGTTACGGCAAAGAACCATAATATTATCACTGGATTGTTTTTCACCATCCTGCTTTTCCCCTTGTGGGCTTTTTCTGTATCTTGTTATTATCATCATCACTTGTGCTGCACATAATTTTGAGTCTCTTTTTTTTTTGTAAAACTGTTTTCTGGTTAATATTTTTCCACTAGCTACCCGACTGTGGAAAAGGGGGCCCTGAATCTTATTATCGCTTGGTATTATTAGAATTTGAGGTACATGCAATATATAAAAGTCTGGTAAGCATGGTTAAATCCAAAATGTTAATGTGTTACAGAGAGAAAGTGGCAAATCTTCAAAGCTGCAGAACAGGAAGGAGAAGCATGTTTACTGACTCGGTTTATTTGCCAAATGAGGAGAAAATGTTGTCATATCACAGCGCTCTATATTTTTTCCTTGACAGAAATGGAGCAAGAATAGACGACAGAGGAGACTACAGATTGAACAGGCTTCTTGAGGCAGCAGACTTATTTTAATATTCACTTTTTTTCAGACTTCCACGTAGGCTTTCTGTCCCAGGGTGCAAATGTCATTAACTGTTAAAAGAATTTCAGTATAGCTGTTTTTTGGGGGTAATATCACGTTAGCTTCTTTCAGTAGCATTCATGCCTTCCTTGTTTCCAGAAGACCAGAGTAAAAACCTTCTTTCGGTCTAAGATGGCTTGAGTAGATTGAGGAAAATTCAACACTATGTTATCGTAGTTTGATTTTGTTAATTGACTGAATTACTTTGACTTTGCACTACAAACAACAGTCACTTCTGGGTAGAAAACTGGCCATTGATTTCAATTGTAGAGATATGTAAAATTAGCAAACTTATTTATTTTGGCTGTCATTTCAGCTGTAACTGTAACATTTAAAGATATCCAGTTAAACACCGTGGTCTGACCTATATACGATGACTCTGCTATGCTAAGCCTATTTTATATTTTGTGTTGTCTTCCTAGCATCTTTGGTAAACCAAATCTACCCGCACAGAAACTAAACAATGTAAAATGTAGTTTAGCCACCTAAATGACCTACGTAAAACAGTCTATATCACCAATATTTTTTCTCTGCTACACTAACCAATCTAGCCAGCAGCAACCCGCACCAGAAACTCCTGTGTTCTGCTAAGTAAAATTACTTTGAGAATACAGCTAAGTTCGCTATTGGAAAAAGGTGAGGTAAACGTTTATGCCGCTAAAACCTAACCAATGGAGGCAGTGTTTACTCAGCGCCATTTCATTTTGTGTACGATGCAGTGGTTTTCTACTCAGAAGTTATTGTAAACAAACATAATTATTCGGCCAATACAACAAATGATGTTCAGTGAGTGAAAATATGTAGTTATTTGTAGGAACAGCCCTGTGGTGGTGAATCGTGTTTTGCCTCCAGCTAACAAATTGACGTCATTGTGACGTCGGCCCTAAACTTCTGTCCTAGGCTGTGAGGCACCTTCTTCAGTCACTCTGTGCAGCTAACGTTAGCTTAAACCGCGGCTTAACAGCAGAGACAAGGCTGTCAGCGGTATCATAAGGTGTCGTCAGTCAGATGTCAAAACTACAACCACGTTGTCTTGTCAGAAAGAAATTAAAAGTATATAACTGTCAATTCATAATGCTGAATTTCTCATTTGTAATGTCCAGGAATGACTTTATTTCACATTGCAATGCTGTGCTTGCTGATCCACAGTCATTTACACACCGTTATAAAAACAGCATTACTGTAACTGAGCATCAAAAGAATGGGGAGCGTCAAACAGAGGGAGGTGAAAGATGAAGTCAGCCGAGGAATTCCAAACGTTCTTGTCCAGCTGTGATCTCTCCTTGTGTATCGACGCACACATCCTCTTTGTCCTTCATGTAGCGAATATCTCTCTGAGCCTTGCATTTGTGCCATATAACTTTACAAGTTTGCATCAAGAGTTGAAGTTTTCTTCAAATTATTTTGAGCTGGAAAAGGAGGTGGTGGGGAAAAAATGTGCAGGGAATAAATATACTCAAAATGTACCAAGTTCAGAGGAAAAGCTTAAAAGCATGTCAGTACACAGTGTTGTGGTGTTTTTGTTTGGAACATAGTTTCCCTGATGATCACATGTGCCAGATCTCATTCTTTTGACACATTTTCCTGGCCTTTTTAGAGCATTTTTAATGCCATTATTTGCATAATCTTATCATTGTAATGAAGATGTCATAGACACCATTAAGCTAAATTGGTATCCAATCATCTTGCCTGACACTGGAGTCATGTACTATCTCTGCCTTTACATAAGATGATGAATGATAGAGGAAAATACCATCCTCAGGTGCCGCCACCTTGAATTACTTTTTTTGTGATGATATCTAAAACATGTTTTATTCAATGGAATAAATATACATTTAGCAATATACTGCATCTTCAGGTGATAACGAAGCAAACGCCTTTCAGAATTATTACCAGACAACCTCTTACATTAGATGAGAGTGGTGTAGTCTATTGTTGTTGGTATGGTCTTAGCTGTAATGCCTCTCCAGATGGCCCTCCTCAATTGAGCTATTTTTTTCCAACACCCTGAAGAAAGCAATGTGGGTGCTCAGACTCTTGACAGTAACGTATATTTTGAGTTTGTTGCTGCGCCCTTCACAGAATTAGTCATAGGCGTGTGAGCGTTATTAGTCAAATTAGAACCCTGCTGTGTTTGAAACCACATGAATAATTGAGGAATTTTTAATCATTCTTCACAAACACTGAGGAGAAGTCAAGATAAGTACTCACTGACCTCTCCTTATGCTGTAAGTATAAAAATGTGAGGGCTGTAGACACCCTTATCAGCGTAGTTTTGTCGTCCTCACTGTATTCATCATTGAATGAGCATTTCACTTGTGCCTTTTCACAACTACACTTCTGTTCATTCTCATCAACTCAGCTCTTTGTCTGTTGTCATACTTGGAATGATCATTGTCAACATTATGGTCCGAGCGTTAACAGCAAAAATGTTAACGGCAGAAAAGACATCTGCCTATGTAATTTTGACTGAAGTATATCGAGTACTCATGCAGCGATCAATGACTAACAAGACAGTTTCCCAATGCTTTCGACATTCCTGACATATGAATGACAGATTGATGGGGCTTGGCAGAACAACTTGCATGTCCGATCACTCCTCAACCACCCAGCCACAGAGGGCTAAGTGAAAATGAAGCGCTAATGCCCCCCTCCCACCCCGGGGCGAGCTGTCTTGCTGCGCTCAGCGTGACTGAAGATATGACCAATAGATTAATTTCAGTTTTTCTATAGTTCACAGTATTGACGATTCACTGGAATTAAATCACTGTGTGGTGCCTGCCTGATTATAATGCCCTTTCATTCTTACAGGGGTCAATGATAATAACTAGATTACTTGATTGCTGTCTGGGTCAGCCTTTCACTACTATACTGTGTGATTCAAATTCAAGAGGCTCTCTGATTATCTTTTAAATTCGTCTCTGTTTTTAATGCTTTCATGTTTAACACCTACTTGACTGTGGAGTCCAAAATGTTCAGCACTGAATAAATGAATAAGAAATTTTAAATAAATTCTTATGTGAATAAACTGTGTAAAATATACAGATTAACTTGTAACTGCTTGAAAAATTATCAAAGACATTGTTAAAAGTGAGCTCATTATTACCAGATGTGCTTTTATTATTCTTAAAATATTTAGAATATTCTTACTTTTTATTAAGAGCGCTGAGTTTTATTAGAGTTCATTTTTTTCCATTATATAAATTAAACCTATTATACCATCTCATGGGTATGTGTCACACCACAACTTACTGTATGTAGTCAGGGGTCATCAGTAACTGTATATAAAGATGAGCACTGTCTCAACTTCCTCCCACTGTTTAAAATTACACCAAATTATCCTGGTGTCATTTCAACTCCGGTGTCATTTGGAGTCAGAGTCTGTACAGTAGCTATTTCTGCGGTGTCGAGTTTCCGCTGTCCGACCTATTACGAACTGTGCCATAAATCGCGAGCACAACAATTTGCACACAAAGCTGTCAATCATGATGTCAAACCCCCTTTTTCAAGCATCAAATTACTAGTTCTAACCAAGCTTATCAGAAAATAAACACTAGAACAGACATTATTGTGCTAAGAACTACCTAAAACAACAGAAACCATCTTTGGGAAAATGAGCTATGGGTAATGACGGAAAGAATTAGGTTGTGGATACAAATGGCTGAAATGAGTTTCCTCAGAATGGTGGCTGGGCTCAGCTGGGACATACGGAGGGAGCTCAGATTAGAGCCGCTGCTCCTTCACATCGAAAGGGGTCAGTTGAGGTGGTTCAGGCATCTGATCAGGATGCCTCATGGGCACCTCATATTAGAGGTTTTCTAGGCACGTCCAACTGGTAGGAGGCCTCGGGGCAGACCCAGAACACACTGGAGGGATTACATATCTCATCTGGCCTGGGAACACCTTAAGGAGAGGGATGTCTGAAATACTTTGCTCAGTCTGCTGCCCCTGTGACCAGGCTTCGGATAAGTGGTTGAAAATGGATGAATGGCGTCATGGTGTCCATCTTTATATATAGTCTATGGGGGTCACCAACAGAGTAGCAAGTCAGCTACACACACACCCACACACACACACACACACACATACATCAACAGCAGACCATCATCACCCGCACAATGCTGTACCAGAACCAGACACTATCAACATGCCAAAGAAATAGGCAGATGTGTTGTTACCATACAGCATCTACACCTGTGCCTTACTAACATTGATAAAGGCAGAGAACAACCAAATAGTTTAAATTTGTCTGTTGTTTTCATACTTTGAAAATAGTCAAAGAGAAAAAACTAAAACAACATTTCACACTGCAGATCCTGTTGTGGTCCCAAAAGATAGGACTCAGTCTGCAGGCTCAAAAGCCTTCGTCAGTGTGACTCCTACCATTTCCATTACTTCAAAAGTGAGTATGGCTCCTGTAGAATATGGATTTATTTTTTTCTGTTTGACTGTTAAGGTGAGAAAAATAGTCAACAAAGTTTGATTTTCAGGGTGGTCTTTGTGTAGTAGTAGCTAAGCTAATGTTTCAGTCTTCAAAGTAACTTGAAAGTAAGGGTGCTTTCAAACCTAGAGTTCTCTTGCTTTGGTCTGAATCAGGGACTAATTTTGTGACAAAGTCGCATAATTGCCTAGAGTTGGTTTGTGTTCTCACGGCAGCATTTACAAGCGGACCAGATCAAATGCCTTGCATGAGAAAGCTGCTCTTGATTGGTCAGAATTTCCATTGAAGAACACACTCGCAAGGTAAATGCGACACTTTCTTATGTCACAATGGAGGGACAACTACACGGATTGATTTTAGCGCTGGTCATCGTGTACTGTATTGCTTGCATTTTTGCCTTAAAAGGCAAACCATACAGTTTGAAAACAAGGTGCAGCTCCAACTAGAAAACAATGTTTTGATGCATTGGATGCGCCTAATGTGCGTATTAAGGCGGTACAGGAGGAGACGCACATTAATATTCCTCCAGGACTGTAACGTGCTCATGTGAAATGGGAGTGCGGTTGGTTCAGATCAAGGTTGGAACACATTCTCACCACGAGCGCACTGCACCAGAGTTCGTTTGTAACTGGACCGAGACCACTTCTTCAAAAAGGTCTCGGTCCGGTTGTTTTGGTGCACACCAGGGTGTGATTGCTTTGTTCACACCTGCCCAAACAAACCGCACTTAGGGGGCAAATGAACTTGAGTTTGAATGAACCAAACCAAACAGGGCAGGTGTGAAAGCACCCTAAAACCCAGAGGGTAAGAAAATAAAGTGTATTAAAACTTAGATTAACCTTTACTATCTCCATTGGCTTGCCCAGTGCAAGTGAGCATGGACTTTGGTGAGGATGTGAGCCACTGCAGTGAAGCAGACATGATGTTCAATGTCAAGGTTCAGAAATGGTATGGTCCACTTTAGGGGTGTCTGAAATTTTTTTCCGAGAAAAATATTATAGTATTTATGATTGCAAGCAAAAAGGACACATGAATGTTTCCACTGCCAATTTCCCCTCCCGATGTGTTGTTTTTATGGAATCTAACATCTAGCTAGCTAGATGACTCGGCAGTTAGTGAGCCTGCTGGACTTGTGGGTTCATGTGATTGGCTGAAATGTGAATGGGCAGTTAGTGGTGACATGTAAAAAGAAAGAAACAAAAAGTAACACTATGAAATAAAATTACATCATAAAATAAAATGTGACATAGAATATGTGTCAGTGAGGAAAATTACATTAGTAAAATTATCGTCATTGTTATTATCATTAATACTAGTAACATGAATTTGAAATTAATTTGAATAAAATGAAAAAAAAAAGTATTTGCTTAATTTCGAGCACCTTTGGACTCCATAAATGAGCAGTCACTTTATTTGGCAGTGTTGTAAATGTAACCATAGTTGGAGCTTTAAACTGATGCCTACAGTAGAGCTCTCAGCAAAAGTTAATTACAGCACTTCAACAAATTGGCTCATCATTTTTATTTTTTCATTTTTTGGACATATCATCAAATAGATGTTGCACATCTTTTCTTAGAAACAGGATTTTCAATATCCAATAACAACCAGTACATAGATATTACTCAATGTAATAGTTGTGAGCAGAGATCAAGTGCAAATTATACAATTAATTATAATTGCCAATATTATCACAGTCGAAGTATGTGATGTTTAAATTTCAAAATAGTACACATCTCTTTGACATACCCAAAGCAGCCAATACTTTCATCTTGTGAACTATCACCTTTCAGGTTGCCTCATTACGTGCCTTGATCTTTTATGCAGTCGTGTAAAAACAGAAGCCTGGCAACGCTTTGATCTCCGGCATAAAAGCTCCCCAAGAACTGACAGTGTTTCAAGGTGGAAATGGCGTTAGATAGACTGCGTTCTACTAAAATATTGTTTGATATTTTGATGCATTATTGACCGTGAAACAAAAAGCAAAATATTGACCCCATAAAATATTGAAGGGGGATGTGACAAAGTGTGTAGAGCAGCGAGGCCGTCCAAAATGCTGTCCCATTTTGTGTGAAGACATTTTATCCGACTCAGGGCCACTGGGAACACGTGCAGGTGGTGTAACACTGCCACTGCACTGCCACGACTTTACAGCACATATTAACTGTTTTCAGGCCAGTTATGTGAGAAATTATAGGGTTTTTCTTAAATTAAGAATTTGTTCAAAGACATCAGTAGCTGTAGGAGGATTCCTTTTTATGTGCGGTTTGCTGATATTTGCTCCCTCTTCATCTCAGTTGCTCAGACTTGTGTTTGAACAGTTAAACATCAACTCAAACAGTCCTCCATTTGGGAATTACCAACTCCTAAGTGACTTCAAAAGCGCTGCCTTCATTTCTACCAACAAAGAACAGAATGTGATGATTCATTCACTTCTTTTTTTTTTTTTTCTTTTTGGACACATTTTGGGTGATAAGCAGAACCTCCTCTCTATACGCCCATATGGCCATCAACACATGCTGTGGAACAGGATACTTAACAGACTGCATATTTATAGAAACTACCCCAACAAATATTTTCATATGATATCAATCTTCATATTCACTGCGAGCTACAAGTTCAACTTGCTCCCTTTCACTGGTGTCACATTTGCACTTGCATTAGCTCGTGCTAGCTGCTGCCTCCTCGCTTGACATAGGTCACACAGGTGTTGATAATTAAGACTGATATTAAATATGCAGAGTTTAATTAACATGTTGATTTTTATTGGCTGTCACCTGGGCTCCTGCTGAGAATAAGAATAACCAGTAATGTCAGGGAAATCAAGGCTCTGGCAAATTGGGGAGTGGGTTCAAATCAATGCAGCTGCATATTTCAGCACTACAGATAATGTTACGGTGGTATTGTATGAATAGAAGCCCGAGACTGCTGCTGAGGGGCATCGGAGGATTTTTGTAGAAAATTATTTAATTTCAATTTGCTCAGCAGATTGCTCTGCGGCGATGACATTATCTAATTAATCCGTTCTCCAAGGCAACAAATTAAGTCATCTATTGAACTTTGAATAACAAAAAAGTTTTACACCCCACATGTGACCTCCTAGACATTGAAGCTAATGACCTGCAGCCAGGAGCGGCAGTTTGTCATGACATAATCAGCTTAGCCGCGCTTTAATTTATAAAAATATTGAAAGTGATGAGAAAGTAATGCAAGATGAAGCACTTGTGCTGACTCCGCCAAGAAATAGAAGGTTCATTAATTCTGACGTAATTACGATTGTACATCCTTTAACTTAATGTTAGCTGTATCCCAAAAGGGTGAAGGACACAGCATTCTTTAAGGATGCTTGGTGCTATGTGGATCCCAGCATGCGCTCATCTGTGCTGTACTACACACAAGTATCATATGGTATTACATTAATTTCCCTCTATCAACAGTGTAGTGCTCCAGATTCAGAAGTACGCACAGTGTCTCTTTAATTGTTTACCCTTTTTCTTCTGCCGTTCTGTTTGAATATGCATGCAGAGGAAGAGCGCTTGTACTCCCAAGGATATATACTGTGAGAGAGTTTGGATCAAAACAGAACTGGCTTAAACTGGATGATGCTCAAAGAGGAGTTAACCTCGTTTTCTGCCTTGATCTGATTCGAAGTGTTTTGAAAGAAGGTGAAGATTTTAAAACTTTAACACATACAGTAAATTGGCTTTAATGATGCGATCAGGGTTTCACCTTTGGATTGTTTAGTTGCTGAAACTTATGAGATTTCCAGCAGGCAAGTTGAGTTCATGCCTTTTTGAATATTGTATAGACCTATATAGGAAATAAGGTAGGAGATCATGAGAGGTAGCAGTGACTGATCTTTACTTTCCGTGCCACAAAGGGGAATGTGTCTGCACTAACTGCAAATTTAAAAAGAGTGAACTCGAGAGCTGCCTCTGTTGTAATGGAAATGTGGTATGACATCAACAGTGCATTAAGGAGATAGACCTGTTTTGGCAAAGCACGGGAACTGTTAAAGTGAATGAGGCTGAGTTGGTTTTAGCATCTCTTTCTCCAAATGACTGACATGATATGCAGACGTAGCTCTTCAAATCCCTCTCTCCTCAATTTGCTTTTCAGTTTAAAAGCAACATTTTAATAGCATAGTTATATAATATGGTGACTCAAATGGAAAATCCATCCCAGAGCAGAATTTGCATATCCTTGTCTTGTTTGAACTTGAACATGAACACGAATACAGATTTCTTCCTTCTGCTAGGAACAACGGCTGAGGTAAATCTTGCAGGTGTTCAGTTGACAATGAATCCAAAAAACATGGCTTTTTAAAAACAAAAACACTACCCAAGCTGATTTTACATCCTTTCATGTGGAGATGTGTTTGTGATAATGACACACGTTATTGAATTTGACCTAAAGACAGTTACATCGATTGATTGAGCAATCTGTGATCACAGTGGATTGTGTTTTAGGGTGGATTTTCTCTGTGTAGCAGAATCCATTGAACTACTCTCTGGGATGAATCTGTTAAATAAACAGCAGGTTTAAAGGGACAGTGCACCCAAAAAATCCAAAATACATATTTGTCCTCTTATCTGTAGTGCTGTACATCAATCTAGATTGTTTTGCTGTGAGTTGTCGAGATATTGGCTGTAAAGACGTCTACCGTCTCTCAAATATAATGGAACTAGATGGCACTCGGCTTATGCTACATTTAAAAAACTCAACAGCAATGTCTCTCTACAGAAATCATGACTGTTATTCAGAAACATCCATAGTTATTTTTTCAAGCAGTTTCTAGTGGGAGCTATCTTCTTGCTGTTCCACTACACCCACCAACTGTGTCACTGCACAGAGGGAAGGGTGCATCTTTCCATGGACAAGAGGTTCATGTTAGTCAGAGTGCACAATGTAATTATTAAAGGCGTCCCCCCCTTAGCAGAGCTGTAGAATTAGCTAGCTCAGAGGTGAGCTAGTAGTAGATGCAAGTTTTCTTCTGCATGGTGATACGGTTGGTGGGTGTAGTTCAGTAGAAAGAAAATAGTTTCTGCTTACAACAAGGTCTGTGGATTGAGTAGCTGGGTCATGTTTTCTGGAAAGAGACATTGCCGTTGAGTTTTTCAAATGTATATTTTAGCTCTTTGAGCACCACAAGCAGAAGGCAGATATCTTTAACACTCGACAACTCACACCTAAACAATCTAGATTGATAAACAGCACGACAGGTCAGAGGAAATATATGTATTTTGAGGTATTTTTCGGGTGAGCTGTCCCTTTAAGATCAGACAATTATTGCCTCTCTGAGGCATCTACCACCCAAAGTATCACACAAAATTTAGCTCAATGAAAGACTGAAGAACCATGACACACAATAGTAGGAGGAAAGGGCAGGAAAGGTGAGCTGAGTCTGGAACAAATTTGCAAAGGAATATACAATGACCAGTTTGCCTCATGGTCGACTAAGACGTCCTTTGATGACTCAAAAAAACAAAGTAAAAATAAAGTATTAAACAGTTCTCATTTTTGTGGTATTTTTATACCTCTGGGCGGAAGAAATCAATGGCCGACACCTCCCTCCCCGAAAAGCTAGCGTAAAAACACCATCGAACGAGGTACTCAACCCCCCAACCGCTCCAGCTGAGCTGCACAGTGTCCAACATTAGAGCGCTGTGGTTGAATCAGGCACCGCCTAAGTGCAAATGTGTGTAGTTGTGTGACCCTGTGATGCTGAAACGAGATTTCATGCTCTCCTCCAGTCTCCTCTGATTGAATGAATCTTAAAAAAAAGAAAAAAAAGTAGCTACATGACTTTGATTTTCTTTGTAGATCAGGGTACTGTCAAAGTATTCCATGTAAGGGAGAGATTTCTTGATTACAGCCGAGGTGTATGGCAGAATCCACCAAGTGATTCCATTTTGGGTGGCATCATTGTACAAAACCTTGATGAATTACATGTTGGAACAGTTATGCTAGAAGCTGCTTGGTAGTTCGGTTTGTCTTTCTTTGGTCTTCTCATTTTGTAGGTGTTTGAACAAGTAAGGCTGTCATATTTCTGGTGAGGACAGTTCCTCTTTCCTTACTTTTTAGTGAGTACATGCTGTTGTAGACTCTTGCCTCCAGTGACCCTGACAAGAATTCACTCGTAAAGGCAATGAATAAATGATCGGGTATGTCATACAGTAGCAGAACTGCTGCATTCTGCTATCAATCAACACTCATTGGTGTGTATTCAAATAATCCAGACAGTCACTGATTGGTTTAAGTAAAGACAGGCATTAAAGGCTCTCTGTCCTTGCTTGACAGAGCCTTAATATTAATGTGACTCTTGCTCACCCCAAATACTACCACTTTCTTTTTAATCCTGTCTGGCTTTTTGAAGATAACTGCACCTTTAAGGGACTGAGCGTATCTATCAATTCACATCAAAGACGGATGTCCGAGACATTCGAATACCTCGTCTGTCAATAACTGGTAGAAATTCAGACATTTCTGATCGTCATTATCTGCTGTGTCTTTGTTCTGTGGGCAAATGTGCCTGGAATGCTTCAAAGGCATGTTAATCAAGCCCTGTGTGAAGATGCCAGGAGACCAATTACACTCGTGAGCTGCACTTCAGCTTTCTCATTTCCCCCGAATCCTGCTGCTCAAACATGGTTATAGCCCAGATTTCTCCTCCACGCCGATGAAATAGTTGACCTTGACAAATAGCGGAATGCAGAGAGGAATTGGTAACATGGAAACAGCATGGGAGTACATCAACTTCTCTGCAGTTTCTGTGGAAAGCAGCAGTATCAGCTGTGTATGAGCTGCATAGGGCTGTAATTTCATGAACAGAAGATAGAACGGCTTTGTTGCTCAAGGCTTGCATGAATGTAACTGTAGATTGAATTGGTGAAACATTCTGAGGGCGACTGGAAGCACTTGGGCATATTTTCAATGATTTAACCTGGACCTGATAATACTCAATAACTGTGCTTCAAGGTCCAAGCACATGATTCTGCCGCCCAACTTTGAACAGGAAGCATTTTTCTTAACTTTCATAACAGCCCAAGGTCACTTTAATCATCAAGCGCCATAACTCTGCCATATAAGATGTTGAAGTAAAAAGCCGGCCTTCCTTCGGACGCACACTTTGCAGAGAACAGATGTGAGTTGAACAATGAGCTCTCCATCCCTCCAGCTGTTTCTTATTGCGCTGTATGGTGGATTGAAGAACAGAGGAATCTGTCACCAGTGGAAGCTGCATCCCAGTTGGCTTTACGAAGCTACAGCCGCGTCCTAATCATCGTCCGTCCATCCATCTGCCATGAGATTGATATGCCTCCGGATGTCGTGAAAAGGCCCCGGCATGCCCTTCGTGCCCGCCAACCAGCAAGGGCCTGTCTTTGCTCGGCTGGCACTGCGTTCTGTTCACACCAGGACAAACTTGATTTGACCAGAGGGAGGCTCTTGTGATTGATGATTCCACCACGTATCTTCAGCCACAGCAATCTGGCCAGGCTCTACTGCTGTGAGAATGTTTGCGCGTGGGTGTGCATGTGTGTACAGCTGTCTGAATGTGACAGGGAATAAAAAAATAAAAAATCTGGTGCGGTTTGCAAGTAAGGATATTTAGGACAGAAAGAGTTTGTGTGCAGGTGTGTGGAGTCGCATGCGCAGCCGTAGCAGCTCCAGTTGTTTGTTGTTGGCGGTGCAACATTTCCCAAGCATGTGACAAGCTGCAAGCCCACTCTATCCAGGCTTTGTTAAAGAAAGCTCAAAATGCCAACGGGCTCCCCTCACACCCACAGGTTTCCTTGGCTGTGGCAGTAATCAGCGCTGAGAACTGCCGTCCACGCCTCGGCGACCAAGCCAGAAGCTTTCTGCACTGCTTCTTCTCCTACTACTTCCTCTTTTTTTTTTCTTTTTCTTAAATGTCATCTCCCATCGTGCTCATGTCCCATGGTGTTCCTCGGGCTAACAAACATCGAAGCACCAGCGCTCTGTCACTATTGCAGCACAGCATGGATCAATTCCTGCTCTTCATGGCGAGGTTTAGGATTACAAGTTGATAAAAGAGGGATGCACTGTGTGTGGACAAAATGATGTAAACAACTCGTAGAGAGCAAATATTGTAGCTCTGAACTCCCTTCCAATTAAACACAGGCAGATGTGATATTATTAGGATGGATGCCAATTAACAACTTTGTGGAGTAACCTGCACAGTGATTCAGTCTGTGGGCTTTCAAAGCAACATGAGTCCAAATTATCTGTGCCCAAATCACTGGTGCGTCAGTGGAAAAAAAAAAAGCAGAATTACATAATATGTCAAGGGAACCAGTCAGGAAAATCATGACAACATATGCCCCAGACGCAGACAATCCGCATCAACAAAGAGAGACAGCGGTCAGAAGTCAAAGCTAACTAACCTAAGGCGATGTGATGGATAAATACAGTATAAACTGGCCTTGACAAATACAACTAATTGACATGCAACCTGGCATGACCCACATTTGTTGCACTGCTTCCAATGATCTTTTGAAAGTAATCTTTCTTTAAGGCAGTCTTGTGTTATTGCGTGTGCTCGCTGTGTAGAAACCTAAAGCAGAAAGCACACACACAGAGGCACACAAACACAACCTTAATGACATAAATGGCATGTAATGGTGATGATACAGAGCTGGAGGGGGAAAAATAAATCACTGATGTAATGTTTCCGGTGAAAGCCAGCAGATGAAGTCAATGCGAGGGGCTCCATCTGCTGTTTGGTGACGTGAACTCCATGCTGCGTGTTCTGTCAGAGCTCTCTAGCTGACTCACTTCAGCTGCCTGCCTGTAAACGAAAAGGGACAGGCGGACTCAGCGATGACGCTGAGGCAGTATAATTTATGCCTGTGAATTATGGATATACCAAGCAAGTGAAGGCCAATATATGTTTTATACCACGCTCCCCTCCATTTATTTTGGCTGGGGTTATGACTTGATAGCTGGCGCTTCTATTGATGATGGACTTCCTGATTTATCCGCTCAAGTCAAGCAGGACCATCAATTAAGGCGCCTTGCCAGGACAGACATGTCGAATGTACTGTCACCTGTTGTTTATGGCAGACTGTGCTCTCGCGAGTTAGCTTCCTGCAGAATGAGGCGTTTCTCCACTCATTCCACTCACCACTGTGATTACTCCCAGACACAGGGCAGTAAAACAATGTGCAATTTGTGCAGCCTCTAAACCGGCTGTGTCTGTTTTCTAGCTTCATTAAAACATCGACTTCTTTTTATCCGATAATCAGAATTACAATGACTGTAAACTGTGAGGCAATCCCACACATAGCATTGTTTTTATAACCTCATTTTATAACCTCATAGAAGTCGGGAACATATAATTTTCTCACAGATAGACTGAGATGTATATACTATCCATTCCCCTGGAAGCCATCGCCAGCAATTTCCTTCCTCTTTCATCATCCTAAATGCGCCTAAATGGTTTGGGTGGGGTGGGGGTGTGTGTGTGTCGGGGGGGGGGGGGGGGTTTGAGCGGCAATAACCGCAACTTTGTGTCAGGAGGGGAATTTGGAATCTTTGATGCTTTCCTTGGCATGAAATGTATTTACAAATACCTTCGTGGGAGCCAATAAAAGGTTTAATATTTAATTAGGCCTAAGGGCATCTCACAATAACGGGCACATTTCTGATCAATGCTATGATAAAGGAGTCTTCCCTCCCTGTCAGTCTGTGTGAGGAGAGAGCCTGGCTTCCTCCTTTGGATGTTACCACAGTTACTTACACTGCACTTTGGGGAGAACAGTTAATCATCAAGCATTTACAATGCACCCCCCGGAATGCTGAGCAGCCAACGAGAGCCGCCGGATTCATGTTTGTATACATTTGTGAATTTTAATGCTCGTGACTTCACATGATTGCCATGAATGATGAATGGCGAGCGATGATGAAAAATGCATTTAGGCTCCCTTTGTGCCAACGCTGATGAAACTTTCATGATCCCTGTGGGGAAACCGGGCATGTCATAGTGCACTGTGAGATTGGATTGTATAATCAAGAGTCTTAACTCGCCGTAGCCGAGGGGTGTTTTTGAAAGGAGACCCCTTTGGTTTGCCATTTGAGTGTGTGATATAATCACACAGGTCAGACATGCGAGCCTGCTGTTGACTTCAAATCTGGAGCCTAAAAAATCTCACTTAGTTTGTTTGCAAACGTTTTGAGTACATTCTTTTGAGTCTGTCAGCCAACAGAAGTGCAGAGAAGGTGCAATTTATGTTGAGAAGTCAGGTTTTTCCAACACAAATTGGTTTTCAGCCAGCTTTGGTATTATGTAGTGGTATCTCTTTGAGTCCCACATGACATTTTGCCCTAGGTATACTGCATGTTGCACATCTTTTCATACCGTCTCATTGTCAGAGCTACAGTACATTTCTTTACTTTTTACAAGGTTATATAAAAGGAAACATTTCAATCAAAATGTTGTGTAGATCAGAGATCTTGTCAGCGATGACCTGTCTTTGTTTGTGCTTTTAATATTATGTAGAAATCACACTTGAGCCATGATATTTAATAAAGCGTTATTTGCTGTAATTATTGTCTGTAGCTATACCTTAAATAAGGATGCAGCAGGTAATGAAGAGCTTTAGTGTTATGATGATGACTCTGCAAATGACCTTGGGCTCTGCGAGTGCTTTTTCCAAAGTCTCCACTTTGTTTTTTCAAGGGAACATCTTGAGACACGTATAGGCTAATTTAGCAGCAAGTAGATGTCAAAGCCCAGCAGCTAGCATCAGGGGAGCATTATTGACTAAGCCTCACTGTTGCGTAAATTAGCACACCTGCTCTGTGGCGCTAAAGCCTTCATTGTAGCGCTATCAAAACACGCAAAGCTTAACAACAGCTGTCAAAGCTTCGTGACAGCTGTCACGGAGTCAACACGCTTAAGTTCTGCTTTCTCTGCTGCAAGATTTTTCCTGTGAAACTTTCTCAGAGCTGGAAAAAAAAAAAAGGCAGCCTGTCACATTTTCAGTCCCTACGACAGGATGGAACCTCTTCTGCTTTAGTTTTAATCGGAGAGATCCAGCCTGTGCTCTTGAGCCACATAGCAATGAGAGGAAATGTGTGCTCTGCTTTGGAGACTTTTTGTTTGGCTGCCACTGAACTCGCGTCAGAGAGCGTTGATACCTCAGAGACAAGGCACAAAACATATAAATGCCCAATTATAGTTGCTTCAAAGAGAGATGCATTTAAAAATTAATAATGGGGGGGGCATTACATAATTCACGACGCTTGGTTATGTAAGCGGCCCAAATATGAAGAACAGACAGGGTATTGTCTCTTACTCAAATGGCAGTGGGTGTGCCTGCACGTCTGCTTTTGTGCCATTGTGACCACTTGCGTACGCTGCCACGTACTTCCTTCCCTCTGTGTGCGATATATATTTATTTATTTTGTATGTGCATGAACATCTCTCTAAAAGGAACATGTAGCATGGGGACAAGACATTGTTCAAGGCAGTGAACATCTTCTTTTAAAGTTGCTCCGGTGTCAAGGTGCGTTCAGTCAGCCGCCCTCCCAAAAGATGTCGACCTGCTCTGCTCTGTCTCCGTGTTGCTTCAGTTCAGCATCAAGGCTGCTCTGCCTGATGTATGAGTGGCTCAGGCATGGTACAGTATTTCCCTCAGAACATAATATATAAAGAGAGGATCCCAAGGCTCGATAAATTATCGCCTTGACATGCCATTTTTGTGTCTCGCACACAGGTGTGGATAGCCCCCACTGAGTTGTCTTTATTCCTCCTTTTCAAGGCCGATATTGTAAACATCAGTCGAAGTTTTAAACATATGTTTCTCTTCAACATCCCAATCAGAAACAAAAAAAAGATAATTTATTCACATCCATCTGCATGGCTTTTCTGCACAGGGGAAATAGAGGAATTGTTTGCTTTTTAGAAATGGGTATAGGATATTATAAAACTGCAGACTGCAGTTGCTGTGAGACAAGAATGGTCTGCTATTGAGATAAATTGTCTTTGCAGAACAAAAAAAAACTGAACTCAAATTGCGATGTATCCTTGGGCAGTGTTCTCCATCTAGACCCTGAGTGCATTCTAGGTCAAGTCTTGGGTTCAGTTCGACACTCTCACAAATAATTGAATTAATCAAGAGCAAGAAAGCTTCAGAATATCCCAAATCACACTCGATGAATTTCATAATAAGACGAGGACAGATGGGGTTAGTTTGGTTTTGGATTTTGATGTGGGTTCATGCACTTACTAGCTTTTCAGAACCTCACATACTAATGCCCCTCATCTTCATATTCATACCCAGAGGACAGGTTCTAAGCAGCTTGTTCTTAAGCAAAGCAGTGAGTCCTGACAATAAGCAAAAGCACTGAGGACCTAAGGGTGTACTGTACACTTCATGGTAGCAATACTTACAGTACATACCCTATTGCTTAAAGATTAAACAGAATGCGTAACTTTCCCGTAACAGCTAAAAAAATGAAATCTTTAATTAATTTTGTTGCTTTTTTAGCACTATTTTGTAGATTAAGACGAGATCTACAAAGGAAACAATGACAAATGTATGTGCAGTGTAGGTCCTTAATTAGCTGTAGGAATCCCAGTTGGTACATGATTTCATTTATTGTCTGAGGACTAAAATTCTTCCCTCTTGCACTGATCACTCTGAGCTCTGAATGCGATTCATCTGGAGTGCTTTTTTGCGACAGTCTGCATTTCTTTGTTTGCATTCCGATCTTTTCTTAGCTCCCTCTTGTTTCATTATTATTTGGCTCAGTTTCTTCTGAGGTGTCTCTCTTTCTCTCTCGGTCTGTGTACACCTGCGTCCTCAGTCATTTTTAAAGAGCCCTTAATTCCCACAGAAACCTGCATTTAACTTATGAGCACTTCTGCTTTGACCAAGTAAACCGAAAAAAAAAATTACCAGACTTTACAGACAGCTCAGGTCTAGCCCAAATCCATCCAGTGACAGTACTTAAGCTCCTGTCTACCTAGAAAGGTAAGAAAGCAGCTTGATCTTTTGACTAAGGATTACAGAATGGATGAAAGGCGAGAAGAAAGACAGATGGATCGTGCTCTACTTATTTGGGTAGTTTCGCCTCGAATTGCTCGAATGCTCTCTGTGGTGTGATACAACTGCTAATCAATGACCACAAAAAGAGCTGATTAGAAGACCATGCTTTTGAGGATTATTCTGGTTTATCACAACTTGAATGTTATTTTCAAAGGTTTGGTCATGATTGCTATCTGTAATACTCACCAAGTTAAATGCTTAGATCTCAGGACATGGCACTGTTGCTTAAAAGGAGTCAGATTTGGAAAAGAAGATGAAAGCAAATGGTAAAATTATTACCCAAACTGCCCAAGGGTGCCTCATCTGAACTCATTTTAGCGATGCTCCCAGCTCTCAGCAATTACTTTGGTGACTAAAATGTTATCACAGCTGAAATAAATGATGGCCAAAACTACAAAAATAAGATCTAAATTGTAATAATCAAGAATTATCCAAACTGAACTGAAATCAGCGGCACCTGCTAGGATGCCACCAGGTTGTCACTTCCAAAATATATAAACATTTAGACATGACATTTTTCTTTTTAGCCAGAGATTTCTTTTCATATGCTTTCTATTTTAAAGCTTTCACTCAGACTCTTTGGACCATATCTGAGTCCCCACTTACTGTATTCAAATAGGCTTAAACCTGCTCTGTGCACAGTAACATCACCAAAGCAGCTACAAAAAAAGAGCAAATCTTCACATTAGAAGACCTGGAACGAGCAAGTGTTTTGGCATTACTACCTGCCAGCACTTAATATTACCCTTCCATTTTGTTAGGGGACTTGTGAGAGACAGATTTGAAAGCAGCATGGTCAAATTTGATGCTGTACAGGCCAATGAATCCTAAAACTTAGTCCTGACAGTGGGCCAAGCTCCAAAAACACTGAAAATCCAGCATTTCAAGCCTGGTCTTACCACCCAACTTGTCAAATACTTGGGCAGTGACCCTTGGCATCAGATACCGACACACCAAGTCACACTTTCGCAAAGGTATGAGAAGCAGCGGGAGGCTTCATTTTTTTAATGCTCTGAGCAACTTCGGTAGTATTAAGAGAAAGAAAGTCCACATAGAACCTGTGAGAGGGAGGTGGACAGGTGTCAAACAAACTCTGGACTTTCACCTGGGAGAGTAATTATCAATCGAGATATTTTAATAACAGCATAGTTGCATAGTTTGCTAGTATATGTTGCATACTAAACCAGTGACGTAACCATGTGCATTTGTTGCCTTGATCTAACCACCTACTTTTGTTGCCTGGACCTTAGCGCATGCTATTATTGCTCAGATCTAACCACATACCTATGTTGCCTGGACCTTACCACATATTTTTGTTGCCTAGACCTTATCACATACTTTTGTTGTCTGGACCTTACCACATATTTTTGTTGCCTAGATCTAACCATGTGTTTTTGTTGCCTAGATTTAACCATGTGTTTGTTTTTTTGTTGCCTAGACCTTACCCCATACTGTTGTTGCCTAGACCTAACCACATACTTTTGTTGCCAAGACCTTATTGCATGCTTTTGTTGCCTAGACCTTACCGGATGCTTTTATTGCCCAGATCTAACCACATACTTCTGTTGCTTACACCTAACCACGTGCTTTTATTGTCTAGATCTTACCACATACTTTTGTTGCCTAGACCTAACCATATGCCTTTGCTGCCGAGATCTTACCACATACCTTTGTGGCCTAGACCTTACTGTGTAATTTTATTGCCCAGATCTAACCACATACTTTTGTTGCCTAGATTTAACCATATACTTTTGTTGCCTAGATCTTACCATGTACTTTTGTTCCCTAGATCTAACCACATACTTTTGTTGCCTAGATCTAACCACATACTTTTGTTGCCTAGATCTAACCATATACTTTTGTTGCCTAGATCTAACCACATACTTTTGTTGCCTACATCTAACCATATACTTTTGTTGCCTAGATCTTACCACATACTTTTGTTGCCTAGATCTAACCATATACTTTTGTTGCCTAGATCTAAACTCATACTTTTGTTGCTTAGTTTTTTTTTTACCTACAGTATTTTTTAAAGCCACTGTAAACATTAAACAAGCAAAAACTGAACATGTCCTGTGAATGAACATTGCATGTAACAAGCATAAACTGACATGTTGTCCCCGAGCGTCTAAAACTGACGTTGGAATGTCATAGTTTGACATGGAGGGCCGCCTGCTAAGCGAAAGTAATTGACAAGTTGCGAGTAAAAATGTTGGCATTTCCCATAATGCAACTCAATAGTGGTTATTATTGGACCCTCTCAGCCTCCTAAATGCCAACTTTTAGTAAATCTTACATCTCGAGTTTGTAACACTGTCTTTCTATTAGGTGTTTTATGTCCAGCTTAGCAGTACATCTCATGGTGAATAAGCTAAACTCTATGTGAAAAATGTGTGGAGTTTAAAATTATTTTATTGTCTCATCGGTCTCACAACTTGTTATGGTTTTTGTTACTGTTTACCACAGCGCTGTTTGCAGTCTGAATCGCCACTCACACACTTTTGTGTTATTAGTGTAATACAATAAGAGGGATGGTGGCTACCAGGTTCGTTATGTTACACTAATGAAAGCTGTTTTCCAAAGCACTTAAAACTGACAGAAAAATAAATGTGGTAAACTGAAGCCCCCTGTGGTGCAACATCTTTTTGTTTTGTAGTGCCGCTGTTTGAATCGATTCACTGTAGAAGAGCACCCAGTCGAATGAAAGAAGCACACCTGTCCTGAATCTCAAAGTGTTATTGTTGCTGTTACTTGTGTTTTGCTCATGCTGTGCCAGCATATTAAGTAATGCAGCATCTATTCATGTTGCCTGCTAGTTATGCATGAGTCGCCACCACAGCTAAACACTGTGTGTTTTTGCTCCCTTGTAGTTGGTCTTAGTCTCGAAATATTGGTTGTGTCCCCACTGCTGGAGTGTAAGCGGACTTGCCTTTCATTGTCCTTCATTCTGCCACAACTATACTGTAAGTCCTTTATGTCACCTGCTTGCAGAAATGAGATATTCTCTTTCTCTTATCATGTTCCAGCATTTCAAAGTGTGTTTTTTTTTCCCAAGCACAATCAGACTGTCCCCAGTGCAAACCTCAGCAAATCCCTGCTGGTTCCTTGAAACATCCCGGAAACTCCTTCCTCCTCTAGAGACTGACTGTGATTCCAATTATGAAGAAATATGTACAGGAGATGGGCGACTGTCGCAGGTCCCATGGAAATTTCATTTTAATTAATCTTGGGCAGAAATTGGCAGCTCGGGCATCACGACACTCATCACAGCTCCCTGAAGTAGATCCAATTTTCTGTCTCAATAGGCATTAAATTAGCAAGAACATTTCCACCTTTGTCACCCCAGCACGCATAACAAATGAAATACATTTGGCTACACGGCATAATGGAGTGCTAATAAATGACTCGCCACCCGAGTGAGGTACAGGGAGACGGTGGCAGGTAAATCGCGTTTTGTGGTGCTTCATCACATCCGGGAGTGTTAAAGAGAAATGTGCAGGAAGGCAGATTTTGGAGTGAGGATGCAGACATTTTTGCTTTCTGTGTGAATTTTGTCAGATGACTCAGGGATCATTTCCTGGATAGTTTTTAGAATCATGAAGAGTAAAACATTTCTGAAGGCTTCCTCAAAGATCCGATAACCTACACTGACCCATTTTGCAAGTATTCTCCATACTATGCCAAGCTTGATTGACAATATTCTGCCCTCTTCTTGCATCTTTTGCCTCATGAAGAATTAGTCTTGGCTGACTAATCTAAATCACTTTTAAGAGTATGTTCAAAAATTTAACAAGTGGATTCACAAAAAATGGTCCACACTACCGGGATATCATTAACACAAGGAAGCTTTGCATTTCTTTTGTGTTTGGAAGTTGGATAGTTATCAAAGTTTCTACCAAACCGGAGACATGTTGCAGCAACAGATCAATGCCAGTCTATATTAAGAAGTTCTGCTGAATTAATCTCCTTCAGGAAAACTCCAGCACAAACCTGTGAGAGGAAGTTGATTCAATAACTTGTGGGCACAGATGAACATGTTGCCAATCCATTCTGGGTAAGTTTGTGAAAAGTTGGTATCAGTCACAAAACTTTTGTCACCCCACATGTGACACGGCACAAAGAGAATGTGACATTTTTTTATAAAAATGTGCCTCATCTATGACGATAATCACCAGGAGTGAGGAGCTCGTTTCAGACTTATTATGTTGTTCATGAATGCCTCACTCTGACAGGCAATGTACTTCCATCTCTCTAAGACTCTTGCCACATCAGTGGTTGACTCTCATCCGCCCACAGAGTGAGGTGAATTGCTCTATACTCTGAATAACTCGGCATATACAGCACCTAGTGTACAATATATGAAATATTTCTCTTTTGCCAAACCTAGAAAATCTGAAATTTTCTTTCAAAGAACGTTGTCTTTGTGTTGTGCACACAGTGACTGTCATCTGTCGCAGTAGAATCCAGATCTGGGAATTTACAAAGCCTTGTCCAAGGCCCTTGATCTTCTGTCTCTTTCTTTCAATCCCTTTATTCCTGGTGACTGGGGGCTTTAGGTGGCTGCCTTGGGAAGCAACATGTAAGGGGAGACCTAATGAGGGTATCAGCAAGACCAGTATGTGAAGGAAAGATGGAGCAAGGTGATGGCAGTATGTTGTGCAACTCAAGACAGTAGTTGAGAAAAATATGGTTGGTCAAATAATACCAAGTTTCTGTCACAATATCTCTGGTTTAGACATTACTGAGAATTAATTAGCTGGTCTTCTTTATTGTAAAATTGTAATTTTTGTAATGATGTACCTTGATTTATCAAGTATTGCATCCACTGGATTGGCCAAAAAGAAACTGAAATTTGATCTGTAACACAACAGCACTAATTGCAGATGTTCAGTCCATTAAATGACTGTTATCTGTAGTTTTTAGCCTCATAGATATGATTTCGAAGGGGGCTTGCTACTTACTATTAGCATCAGAAGGCCGTTGTCAGCCCATTAAATGTCTGTTTGCATATCCAGCATTATGAAGAGTTAGGGATAGGGTTGTAGTTTCACTAGGTTTCACTTTCATTGGGTTCAGGTGCAAAAACTGTTAGATAATGGAATACATGGTATGTTACTTCAAATGACCCACTCTGATGAAAATAAATCGACACTGCCTTTTGGTTTCACACGGGACACAATCCTCACTCTCCTGTCTGAAAGTCCTGTGTTTGTTTGACCCATCCAGCAGCTGAACTGGCTGAAATCAGAGTTAGTGTGTGACCAAATGGAGACCACTCCTTCTAAGGGCATTTAAACGCCCTAGTTGTTAAGACCAATTGCATTGTACTTTTTTTTTATTATTTATTTATCTGTTTGTTTGTTTATTCGTAAGGGACAAGTACAGAGAGACATTGACAGTAGCAGAAGCAGTGTCCGATGTACTGTACATGTGTATTTAGCTGAAGCTAGCTGAAGCTAGTCTCAATACTCAATACTAGTCTCTTGATGGGCATTAATAAAGTTACATATTACAATTTAAAATCTTAAAATCAGTGCACATAATCATTAAGAACAAAAACAACCATCTGTGACAACCCACAAACAAACATCAAAACAGACAAATGACAAACAAAATTGAAATGCAAAACATTTATAGCATTAATTCAAGCACACAAATAATGAGTAGTTAGTGTCATAAATACATTTCTAGACACAAACCAGGACTTTACTGGTAAAATTCAGTTGGGCAAATCTAAAGACAGCAGTTACACCAGGGTGTGGACAAAAACAACCACACAGAGACCTAATAAAGCATTGTCTGTCAACGAGAACGCCCCATGGGCCAATGGCAGCCCTCACACATTTTTGCAGTTCCCGAAAATGACATGCATTATATTTTAATCACTTTCACTTTCCTTAGCTTACATTTAATACACTACTACTAATATCTGTCAGGTTAGGGATGACAGCTTGTAGAAAGCTACCAGATGCATGGCAACTAATGGCACCTAACAAGTGTCAGGGGAATTACATTTTGTCGTCAGCTAAAGTTAGCGATTTAGGTGGACAGCTTGCAACTGCACTTTTCCTTTGCAGCCCTCAATCATATGTCGGCTTCCTAAATTGGCACTCAGTCATCAGAGCTGTGATTACTGCTGATTAAGAGGAAGTGGTCTGGTCACAAGCAAATTCTGGATGGATATGTGAGCCAATGTGACCCATCGAAAAAAAATTCGTATTGTGCAGGTTTAAGAGAAAGAGGATGAGGATGAGGATGAGGATGAGCGAAATCAGCATTTGCCAGCAGCTAGCTAGAAAATGACTCAAAGTCTGACCTGGAATAGCATCAAAGTATATTGCCATCTTGATATGTGGACAGATAGGACCTTCTCCCTGCCCCCAGATATATCAAACCTATAAGCTAAGTGGGTGTTTTCACGTAGCTTTTGCATTTTGGTTAGCCCGAACTTTTCTGTATGAAAAGAAACCAAACTAAGAGGAGATCGCAGCAAGTCACCCACTAATTCGGACCAGAGCAAAGAAACTCCAGGTTAGAAAACTCCATGTTTCTGCAACTCTAGCAGAGGGACGAACACCATTCAAAAGAAAGTCCCTCATTTTCTGTTCTAACGATGGTAGTATAGGATGCCATCTCTCATGAGTCTGCAAGTTGGATGTGGTGTGGTAACTACAAAGTTCATAGCTTATGATTCATTCAGTGATTGGTCGTGTCTAGTGTGGAAGTGTCTGCATTCATTATGTTTTTGTTTTCTCTTCATTTTTGTCATCTGTATCTTGTATATCACAATAATGAATTGCATTTAAAGTGACCTTAATAAGTTTGTAATTTCAGCAATATAACAAAGATCTCAGCAAGATATTTTGGGAGGAGAAAAATTGGAAATTACATCGCTGTTTATTCATTAAATTGGATTCCAGACCTCCACTGATGGCATCTCATTTGACTACCGATAGACACAAAATCCCAAATTTTTTGCAACCTTTTCCTTCCCTAGCTTAGGTCCACTGAAATGTGTTTGTGTTCCTCCAGTAATAATGAGCGGGCTCCATCTTAACCCCCATCCCTGTCATCATCTACTTCTGTGCAGCATTTTAATTGGCCGAGGCTGGCACAACCTTCCAACCCAGCTGTTTCCCTGCTACATCCCGGAGCAAGACTAGTGTTCCTCACTAATTACCGCTGCTGTCTGCGATGATCTGTGACACAGCCGGCTCCCGCTGAATTACCCTCACCTCTCCCATTTACAGTACCTGTCAATATCCTCCCTCATTTTCATACATCAGTGAAAAAATCTGTGAAGTAGAGCGAAGGATTGACCGAAAAATGATGCCCTTTCAAGAGGCTCCCGCAAGACTAATGACTGTTAAAAAGCAATCAAGTGGTAGCAGCAGTCTGGGCGGTAGATCTCCGTATTTTATTGCTAACGCCCGGTCACGGCACCTCTGCTGTTTAAATTATTGCTATGTAAATCACCTGAAGTGCTTTGGTATTGGAAAGCAGCAGATTTAAGATGCTGGTGCATGTGCTAAGTAGACAGCATCCCGATATTCGCGGAGGCCTTCATTTGAGGGACTAACTCCTGCTATTCATCAGCGTGTCAGTCTACCTCGAGCTGGCACTACATTCTGAGAAGTTCGCTGGTGGAACAAATGAAGTTCTCTCTGACTCACATATAAAATGCTTATTCTGTATTTCTGCAAAACCGATGTGAAGTTCAGCACCCAAAAGTTCTGAACCAGCTTGTAGTGGAAGCACTTTCACCTTACCTTTCTGCCTGTTCTTCCTGTCACATATTTATCTGCAACCAAAACCTTTGCTTCCAATGTAAAGTTTAGCTGCTTGTTATGTGAATACGGGAGCCATAAAACTACAATTGTAATGACTCATGAGTTAAAGTTCTTAAAAGCCTCTTGAAGTTTTTCGGGGGTCAAATTCTCCAAGATAAAGGTTGTTAAGAGCTGAAATGTTCTCTGAAAAAATCTGTCTGTAGTGTACAGTGTATGTACAGTGGATGGATCCCCACCCAGAACTGCTATCAACACAGGTTGCTTGTCTTATCTTTCTATAAGATGTCACTGTCCTCTGCTGGTTTTAAGATAGTATTACACCTCCAGTGTCGAGATCCATTGCAAGCAAAGTTAAATACTTGCTTGTTTAGAAATAACATTGCTTTTTCAGGGTTTTACTCATGAGGCTTCATGCAGCAAAATTCTTTTAAATTTCTCTTGTTTTTTTCTCCTACTTCTCTGTTAAGACAGAATATAAGAGATGTCAGCTCCAGATGCATCAAACATTCTTAAGCATCTAAATCTGCTCTTAACCAAGTGTGCTGAATGATGAATCTCACTTGATCATAGGTAACCTATTATCATAGATAACACCTCCTAAACACTATTTAATGGCAGGTGTTGTGTCCTCTGCATAGATAAAGATTAAAAAGATGCCACTAGAAAAGGCTGTAAGAAGAACTGTAGTTCTGTATTTAAAGCAAACATGATTTTCCAGACAGTCACTACTGTTGTCAACCCTGTAACCCTAACCCATTTTAGCAGCAGTGACGGAGGAAGTATTCAGATCCTTTACTTAAATAAAAGTACTAATACCACACTGAAAATAGTGTTAGTAGTAAAAGTCATGCAGTGTAAATCATACTCAAGTTAAGGTATGTAAGTACCAGCAAGAAAATGTATTAGGTATCAAAAGTAAAAGTACTCAGTGCAGAAAAAAATTCATCAACCTCATATTTGAGAAGCTCATTCATTCATTCATTTTCCATAACCGCTTATCCTGTTAGAGGTCACGGAGGGGGCTGGAGCCTATCCCAGCTGACATTGGGTGAGAGGCAGGGTACACCCTGGACAGGTCGCCAGACTATCACAGGGCTGACACATAGAGACAGACAACCATTCACACTCACATTTATACCTGCAGACAATTTAGAGTCTCCGATGAACCTGCATGTCTTTGGACTGTCGGAGGAAACCGGAGCACCCGGAGAAAACCCACACTGACATGGGAAGACATGCAAACTTAGCACAGAAGTGCTCCCCCAACCAGGAACCCTTTTGCTGTGAGGCGACAATGCTAAAGACGGCATGGTGATGCAGCGGTCAGCATCGTCGCCTCACGGCAAGAGGGTATTTGAGAAGCAGTTTTCAAATCAGTTACCAATTAATTTTCTAATGAGCCGACTTATAATTTCAGCTGCATTTGAATATTTTCATGTGGTTTTTGTGCAAAAACAAAAAAACATTTTGTAAAGTAACTAAAGTTGTCACGTAAATGTAATGGAGTATAAAGTAGGCTACAATATTTCCCTGTTAGGTGTAGTGAAATTCCAGTCATTGGAATCAATGGACAAAGTGTAGTATAGTTGTATTTCATTAACCCAGGAATTTAACTGCCATTATTGCCAGTATTTTTTATGCTCCTCACATTTGAAACTTGAGTTTCCTCACGTTGGAAGACAATTTGTGGACTGTGAAAACAAGATGTTTTTCTCTTATCTTGGTAAGCTCGCTCTCAACCACTCATAAAATGTTCTCTTACTGAGGAGAAGAGCAAAAATAAGAAGACATTGGTGAATCCTAGACATCAATTGGCACTGACACAAAAAAAGCAATGACTTGTGAATACAAAAATAAGGGAATGTTTTTTGTATATCACTTCCTGCATGAGGTCTATTGTTTATTCACTAGCTACTGAGAATTTGTATAAACTGTAGTCAAATTAGTTGTATTCTGTCACATCTAACACTACTGTTACCCCACCACTGAGGACGACGACTTTGTGGTGGAATTCAAGCTTGTGACTGTTAATATGCTTATCACAGAAAAAGAAAAACTCCATTGTGGGAATTAATTGTTTTATTGTTGAAAACTCTCTGTTGTCTTTCCCAGCACATAGGCTTGTACCTTTTGCAATAGAAATGCATTCCCTTATTCCCCGGCTTATTTTGATTCCTGCGGCAGATATGGTGTGAAACTTAATGGAGTTTTTTATTTCCATTCAAGGACCCAAATTGATTTCTCCACAGCACAAATATATCGGTCATGACCACGGCAAAATGTATGTAAGAAATGTTGTCACTATGAGCGAACAGACCTGTAGTGCCTTTTTACACATTGTTGGTCTTTGCATCAGTTTTGGTATTTCATTTGAGACGCCAAGCTGAGAAAACAAAATACATATTCTTCATTGTTTTGGGCTCATAGTTTAATTTTGCACTCACAGCTGCTGGCATATGCAAATTTTTATGTGCATCCAGTTTAAGAAATGAAACACAAAATATTCAGTGTGCGCGACGCGAGGAGAAAATAACCCCCCACATTCTCTCTCACACGCTCCTCCACCCCCCGCACCCCCCCAGAGCTTTGGTCATGAGCCTGCTTCATTCCGTCAGCAGACAGTCCCGCAGGACAGACCTCCATTCACTCCCAGCTCAATTAGGAGGTGAACTTTCTCTAAAAGTCATACTGTATTTTTAAGCATGATAAGGTTTTCACACACAGTGTGTAATGAAGTAATTACATTTAGATGATTCGGAACATGCTGTCAAATAGTAGTCTCAACTAAGATAGCCACCCTGAAATTAATATAGACTCATTTTTACCCCTATCTTCTTTATTCGCTACACAGTAACTGGATAAGAAGAGGAGGATTTGTCTCTTAGATTAAATCATCTGTTGGTAGAATTAATGAAATGAATATATTTTATTTTATTTTATTTTAGGTCATTTTATTTTGTTTTATTTATTTTGCCACTTTCTCCTGTTGTGTTTATTGTGCTGTGATTGGTCTTAAATCCAAATTAAATGACAAAATATGTCGATATAGCTCAATGATAGGTGTGCTTCCTTTTGCTTGTTTTAATATGCATTTTTAACTTGCACATAAAAAAACTCAAAGTATGAAAATAAAAAAGTAAGACCTGCAAAACAAAAAGTTTTTACATTTGCCTGAGGTGGACAAGTAGTTTTTATTTTCAATAACAGCAAAATGCAACATAGTAAAATGGAAAAAGACTTGGCAACCTAACCCAACTCCTAATATTTACATAACCGTACTGGATGGCAATGCGCATTAACTCATTTAATTTTCTTCTTAAAGTTCAGTCATTTGCACAGAATTTGGATGGAAAAACTGTCTGATCAATCCTATCTAACTTTCACAAATCACATCTGTTTTATCAATTATTTTGATCCTAAAGTAATCTGATCAGATTTCAGCTATTAGATTGAATCAAATCTTTAAAATGGGTTGTTCAAAACATAATTATTTCACTTTTGAGTGTTCAAAACTTTTTACTAGGATTGGGATACCTTTGATCCCTCTGATCCTTCAGGGTGGACTTCAGGTCAAACAAACTCCAGACTTTCACTATGAAGCCCGCTGTTCATGGCCCATGTAAAACCAAAAGTCAATAGAGTTATTTTAATAACAGTGTAGTGTGCTAGTAGGTGTAGCATACTATGCTAGTAACAAACTTACATATTTTAAGCCAAAGCATGGTGTTTTCTTTCCTAAACCTAACCATGTGCTGTTGTTGCCTTAACCTAAAGAACCTACAAACAAGGTCTTTTTACCTACCTTTTAAGTTTATTTTGAAAAGACTGTGTGCATTTTACGAGCAGAAACTCTACATATCCTGTGAAAACGCAGGAGACAACACATGTAACAAGCATAAATTGACCTAGCATGTCATATTTTGTCATGTAGGGCCACTGACCAAGTGCTGGTATTTGGCGAGCTGGGATAGACAACAATGTGTTGTACAAACAGTTTAAGTGTCCCCATGCTGGTTATCCTACCTGTTGTTCTTTACATAGCCAGTATCCTCAACTGTAGTATGTAGTCGCATTTAGAGCATGGGCTATCTGGATATAGTAATCTTGAGAAGTCTGTATCTCGATCTGGGTGATTGAGTCCAATGTTCAGTCCAACCGGCAAAAAAGTAAGAGCTGATCCTGGATAGCAAAACATGGGGTTCCCAAATCCAGACCATTCTGACCCAGATTTAAGTTAACTAAAATGTGCATCATATCTCTTCGGCCTGGCACCTTTTCCTCTAAGTTTTGCCAAACCTTATCAGCGGTGGCTCGTCTTAAGCCTCCTTAGCTAGGCTAGCAATGGATTCCAGACCCATAAAAGTTAGAGTCTCATAGGAAAATACAGAATTTACTAGTGGGTGCACAGATTTCAGAATCATTAGTGGCCTACTGCAGAGGAGCCATCTTGTGGTAAAGAATATATTTAAATGTTCATTTAGCCCTTTTTTAAATGTTTTTAAAAGGCTAACTTAGACTGAATACGCAGTCTTACCATAGAGCTCAAATATGTGTTGCAGCTCCAGGCAGATTTTTTTATTTATCTTTGGTTATAAATGGCTCTTTTGATAGTTAAGGTTGTTAACCCCTGGTTTAAGGAAAGGGCATGGTTTGGGTTGAAATTAGTTCTTGGTTAGGGTTAGAAAACGATCTTGGTTTATGTTAAAATTACGAAGGTGAGATGGTTATAGTACTATCCCATCAGGTAAGGTTTAGAAAAAGATCACAGCCATGGTTTAAAGAAACCGAGCACTGCTGTGCCTAAGTACAGCCTCATAGAGCTGCGAGCATGGCTGCTGTTATACCAAAGATGCCTCGAGCTGTAACAGTGTTATCACACGGGACTCATTCTTCCTGATAGTCAAGAATATTTTTATTTTTCCCTCATTTCCAGAAAAGCAAATGAACATGAGGAAGCGCAGGGGCTGAGGTGAATTGAATGGCACGAAGACAGCTTGTGATGAGAAAGTGAAAGAGAATGACAAGCAGTTGCAGGCATTGTCTTAGAGGAGAGGAGACGGGAGGGGAGGGGAGAGGAGAGATAGAGGCAGACAGTCATATGAACCGCTCGTATAGCTCCCTCCTAATGACTCCCACTGTGCCATTTTTACCAAAGGCAAGGATTACCATTAAGCCCGAGTCACATCTTCTCACATGATCCTCTATCCTGCCCAAGGTTTATTCACACACATGCACCGACGTGAGCACACACAGGATGGTAGAGAGGGGGTGAGTGGGGATGAAAGGGAGGTCGGCTGAGGGGTGGTCACGGGATGAACAGGGGAGATGTGTACACGTGTAGCGCCCACGGCAAAGTAATGCAGTAGGTTTCTAACAAATTGGCTCAAAAGTTGTAGTCACAGCTTGATGTGTTAATTTCCATTTCAACCACCGCGTTACTGCAAGACGTGACCCCTGACCTTTTAATGACTGTTGTGTTTACATTGTTACGCTAATCTAATTTGTATATATTTAAAGATAATTGACAAAAGTAGCTTTAACAGAATTAATCACGAATTCTCATATGGCAATAAAGGAAATTAATTTGGTTACAGCTACCTCTTATTCTGTCTCCATATTTGTTAATGTAACTATAATATTAGCTCTACATCATATTCATATACACTCATTTGACACATTTATGGCTAAAACTGAGCTATGCGGAAGTTTGGCAGCGCGATGGTAAACTTCTCACAGACTTAATCAGTAAATAGCTGGCTCCTCCTCGACTCCAACATGACTGTAAAAACTCTGCAGTGCATTTTCAGGTCAATAGCACTTTGAATTATTAAATACCCACACGTCTATGATGATGATAAATCATAGAAAATTCATTTAGGGCCAACATAAGACTCTAAGGTCAAACTAATTGATCATTAGAACTATTACAGTATTCATCTTGACGTTTTTAAAAGAATTGTAGAAAACCAGACGGAGACTCCAGACAAATTGTGTTTAAATGGCCGTAACAACCTTGACATGCTAATGGGTCTCCCACTACTTCTCAAGGGGAACATGGGAACAGCACATACATAAAGAATGCGGCTGTATTTTCAGACGCACTTCATGAGAATGAGCTTAGCGCTAGCTTTGTGTAATCCTCGCCGTCCCGCCCCAATTATGAAACGATACATGCAGGCTGGAATAATGATAACCAACGTGAAGCGCATGTGACTGGGTTAAGAATCTTTGCCTTTCAGTGTGTAAGATCACATTGGGAAAAGACTCCCCTCCTCTTAGAAAACTGCTGTATTGTTATGATGTTTTTTATATGCCTGAGGGGCACATTTAAATGATGAATGATTTGGTTTAAAAGTTTGCATGCAAATTATTAATACTGGCAGCGCTGGGATCCTCACATCTTTCAAAGAGAAAAGCTGGTATGAATATTCTTTTTATCTGCTTGAAAGGGTGCCTATATCCTTCACTTAACTAAAAGTATAATAATAATGTAAAGATGCTCTACAAGGAGAAGTCCTGCAGTCAAATTAAAGCACAAACACGTCATCAGAAAAAGTAAAAGAATGTGACCTTTGTCATTATGTATTGTATTATTAAATAGTTCTGGAGCTAGTTTTACTTCATATACAGTTAGGTAGTTTCATCCAGTGTTTTGCCATCCTACGGTTCGGGATCCCTCCACAGGGTCACAAGATGAATTTGAGGGATTGTGAGGTGATCAGTCTTTTCTCTTGGGCCTTGAAACCAACTGAAAATGAAAAACGAATCACCTGGAAATGAAGATCAGTCTGGCGAAACTTCTAACATCTCACAGACAAAGGGGCCTGAATGAAAACAACCAATCAGAGCCAGGAGGACTCTCTAAAGCCCCGTTTCCACCAAGCACTTTCGGTATTGCACCTTTGGAACTAAAAGTGACCCTTCAGACATAGCACCTGGACCTGAGGTCTGCTTAGCAGGGGGGGCTGGAGCCTATCCCAGCTGACATTGGGTGAGAGGCAGGGTACACCCTGGACAGGTCGCCAGACTATCACAGGGCTGACACATAGAGACAGACAACCATTCACACTCACATTCACACCTACGGACAATTTAGAGTCACCTGTTAACCTGCATGTCTTTGGACTGTGGGAGGAAACTGGAGCACCCGGAGAAAACAGTGTGTGCTAGTGGCAGCACCTGACACATAATGGCTAAGAATCAAACCACCAGCAATGAAAAACTGCCCATCCCTCCTTTACCAACAACAGCGTACAAGGCAAAGACGGGTAAACTGAAGAATATCAACGACCAAAAGCTTCTGAAGAATAGCAGAAGCCAGGAGAACAGGATCTTTTCGCAGATTATCTGTCTCATGTACTGCTGTCAGGATGGAACAGTTTCAGCAAATATTAGTCTTTTAAAACCACCTACTGTACGTGTAAAGCACTGAACGTGAATGTAAATTTTCCATCACTGTTTAGATTCAACCTTTTCCGCCATCTGTCAAGGCTGTTTCACTGTTAATAACACTGCCTTATTGGCTATTTTTATAGTTTTTAAGAAGCACTTGTTATCTGTTGTTCCACTCATTAAAGCTACACTATGCAGGAATTGTGGGCTGCTGTTTGTAGACAGTATCATTAGCGAAGTGAAGCCAACCCCAGCTTTGTCCGTTTGGCCTTTCACCTCGCTATGTTTGTGTTTTTTTTGGCGCTGTGTCTGCCGATTCTTGTAGCTCCCTCTTGAATGCATGCTTGCTGTCTGGCACCCGGTTGCTACCTCTTTACTGTATAAAGCCCTGACCTCACCTGCGCGCTGTGCGGAGGAACATCCTGAACATGGCAAAGAAAAATAAGAAAATAGAAGCAGGGGGCAAGGTCGCTGCAGATAAAAACACCGCCTCACACGTCTAGTGATGATTGGGAGGGATTGCTGTTGTGTAAATCTATACATTGTCTTGTCGGGAAATCATGCACAGTATACCTTAAATGAAATGTAAGGTCTTTGAAGTGAAAACATCCAACATTGTTTTTCCTCCTTGTTAAAAGAACTCCAGCATCATCTGATGAGTGAATTTGTGAAGCATCGGATTGCTAATTAGTGGGTGTTGAGCCCCTCGAGGATAGCTGATATAGATGTCAATGAATGCAACCAAACAAGTTTTGTTCACACTACCCAGTGTCCTCTCTGTAACCCAGTATAAAGCTTGCAGTGGATTATGGGTAGAATTTAAGATTTGGGAGGTTTTAGACTGAACCTGCCTTGCCGATCTTGCCCTAGATTCGTACTCCTTGGGGTTATCGCTGTAGGTTTTGTCAACAATAACAACCAGTCATTTTCCCTGTCAGGAAAAAAAATGTCCTGCGGTTATAGTGGCAGCACACCAGAAACAATCAAGATTTTGCCACCGGTATCATCTGCTCATTTAAACGAATCAAATGTTTTTGTTTTCAGCCCGACTCCGTCACCTGCAGAACACTGAAGCAAATAAACAAACAGTGCACACGCTGGAGGGGCGATCGGAGGGAGAATTCAAATGAATGCTGCACAGGCGGTTCATTGAAAAGGTAAGCAGGAAAGAAGTACACAAGGAGAGTGATTTTTTTTTTTATGTTTCTCTAACTCAGATAATTAAACACATTTTTATACATGCTGATTCCACTTGCATCACACTGGAGTCTCATTCTGACTCATATCTCTATAGGGGCTCACCATCAATTTTACACACAGTTTACTAGTCAAGAGAATTTCTCAACATGGACACTTTGTTAAATCAATTCTTCTGTGAGTTTGGAGGATCTTTGTCAAGTCTGCCAAAATAATCCTGATGATGTCATCATCTTGCATTGGTTTGGAGTGAAAAATGTGCAATTTCAAATTGGACTCATGGGGCTAGGGCATTTCCCAGGCATGGAGGGTCTAATGTTGCATTCAAGTCACCTTAGAGGTATCAGCATTGCCAGTTTCCACCTTGTTAAGAGTGTTTACATTAACATCCAGGTTGTAATGATGACTGGGAAACTCTGACATGTCCGACTTGGAGGTTGAAAACATTGTGTCAGCCAAAGTAAAGCCTAATTTCATATATGAGAACCTTCCCCCTCTTACAGCCCATCCTATATGTGAATGCAGCACAAGGTGAGATGGTTTTGAGATGCATCATGGGAAGTGTATGAGCCGTACCACAGCTCCCATTGCCACAATAAATGTGCACTTCATATGTCGCAGATATGTTGAACCTTTACATTTCAATTTTATGCCGTGACAACCCTGTGGTTAATGTGTGGTTAAGTTTGGCACAAAACACTTGGTTAGAGTTTGGAAGACATCATTTTTGGGCTCAAAACACGTGATCGCTATAAGCACGACTGGAAATGTTGCGAGCTCTTTACCTGCTGCTGTCTGCTGCTTAGTCGTCAACTGCCCATACAATGGGCTGTCATGCTGTCTCTCATCCCTTCCTCCTCCTAATGACAAACTTAGCTCATATACATCCAACGTGATCTATGTTGTATGTTTGAAATGTGCAGATGTAACATATCTGGTTTGCAGAACTGACAATGCCGACATTTTAATCTGGCGACTGGCCTGCAAATGTCGACCTTCCTGTATCAATAATGATCAGTCATGTTTTTATTGTTTGAAAGGCTCGGTACATGGCATACATTTATATTTTTTTCTGGGCATACAAGAATACAAGGCACGTACGTTTTATAAAATGGAGGTGGACTCCAGTACAGTAAGAAAAATGACCAAATAAGTCTAGAAGGAAAGAGAAGAAAACAAACTAATAAACAAAAACACGTCACGCATATGTCCTGCATTAACCCATTCTTTCAATTCCGGGGCCGTTGTTGTCTTCCAGTGTCTTAGAATAACTCGACACACCCACAATAATAACAGAAAATGTGCACTTGGATACGTTTGGTATTTGCGACCGATCCCTCAGTGAACACAACTTTGGACTCAAAGGGATTTCTGAATCAAAACAACGACTTAAAATTTCTAATACTCTAATCCAGGGTGGTCTGACCAAACTGCATTCCCATATTCTGTAGAGTTGTAACTGTGTATGATAATATCTATGCAGCACCTTATGTTGTGTTTGCTTCCCCCTGGCTTCTTTCACATATTTACCACCTGTCACCTTCCCCAAGGTCCCTTTGCCAAATCAATTTCACATTAAGAGACATATCACACAGGAGGGACTTTATAGTTACTTTATAAACTGTGAAGCCTTGTGGTTTTCTGGTGGTAATTTGAGATGGTTTATAATTGTGTTATCAGCTATATTTTAGGATTTTGACATAATACAGCTTCTTATCTGTGAGTACTTCCAAAAATGTCCTTTTCCTACCAAATTAAATCGCCCCCACCATCCTTGTTTGATAATCCAGTTTCTTGGAGTCTTCTATCTTAATGGAAGTGTCAAATCTGGAGCATCCCTTTAAAGTTTGAGAATGTTTGTTAATGCAAACCTTATCAAACATGCCTGCTTTTACAAATATTTCCACTGCAAATCATGTTACAACCTGAAGTGCTTTTGACTGATGAAGTGGATGTTTGAAACGTCTTTTCATTAATTTGCATCTGGTTCACTTTGAATTGAAACATACAAATCACGGAAAGAATCCTGCGTTCCTAGAAGTCGTATGTTTGTAGAATAAATGCCCCTCATGCTTCTGTGTCTCACATGCTTGTGGCAGCGCAAGCAGCCTTAAGGCTGGGGAGAGAAGAGGGAGGTGGAGAAAGAGAAGTCAAGTGACCTGAAATATGATCACTCTCACAAACACATGAACCTCTGACGCTTTTCAAGAGTAGACCCAGGCATTTTATACAGCGGGAGGAAATTATTTAACACAATTAGGATGCTCAGGATTTGAGTATTTGGTGTTTCTGTTTGATTTTCAATAGACTAAAGTGAGAGTTTACAAGTACAGTAGCATATGAAATAAACAAGATCTATACTGTGTTTCTGGTCTTGGTTTCAGCACCCAGTTGGTTATGTTAATTCAGCAAACACTCATGTGCCAGGGGCTCCATTTGCAAAAGGCGACCACTTCACAACAAATTAATTTTCATATAGCGCTCGTAAAGGCGTGCTGAAACCTTGCAGTCCATGTACACACATTAAAGTTTATGGGTGCGCCTGCTCATTCATCATAATTTGCGTTTTAATCTGAAAGTATTTTGTATTTAATTAGACTTCCTCGCATTCAGTGTTGGACTCATTTAGGCGACTGCTGAAGTCCAGTGAGGTTTGAGAAGAATAACACTATGCATGAGGGATCACACTACCCTCTCTCTCTCCATCCCCAGTAGGAAATATGATGTTATGTGATGGCATCACGCGGGAGTCAAATCCGGGTAGTCATGCGCTAATCCGGTATTTAAGGTCAACGGTTCACTGATTTGGGGGGAAATAGAAGCAGGGGCCTGGGCGCATGGAAGGGGAAGTTTTATACACACTTTGTTGACAGAGAAAATCATTTCTGCTGTGTTGAAGTGATGCACTTTCATTTTGGATAGAGTTAGTACAAGTGTATATTTACAGGTGTCATCAATTGGAAAAACTGACTCCGAATCAGCCGTGCGTAAAATCTGGCAACCGTCTTTTTGGATAATGTGGCAGGGCTGTTTTTTGGTGCTCGTGGGCGCGGTGATGGTGAGCGCCCAGTTCCCCAGGGAGTGTGTGACACCCGAAGGACTCAGGAGTGGACAGTGCTGCCCGTCGCCATCTGGACTCAACAACGACCCGTGCGGCGCCAGCACGGGGCGCGGACAGTGTGTGTCCATCACGGCGGACGCGCGCCCGCACGGCCCTCAGTACCCGCACGACGGACGGGATGATCGGGAACGATGGCCCGTGCGTTTCTTCAATCGTACTTGTCAGTGTAACGGGAACTTCAGCGGTTATAACTGCGGCCGGTGCAGACACGGATGGACGGGGCCCAACTGTGACCAGCGGGTTTCTGTCGGTAAGTGCGCGTCCTTTGGAGATCCTGGGGACGTATTCAAATTATATTTAATCTTAATTTATCTGGAGCTAGGAGAGGTCATAGCTAGTGATTCTGGAGTTTGTAGGGATACTGCTTAGTGGCACATCAGCAGTCATTTAGGACATCATGGAGCAAATGAACAGATTTTGGCACATTTAATGCCGATTTTACTGTTTTTTTTACAGGCAAAACCAGTTTATATTTCCAAAATTAATTCAAATTAGGATCCCATGAGACAAGCTGATGTGCATTTTTAAGTTTCAGCCCTGACTCTTAATAATAGAGGCATTTTATTTCATAATTAATTGATCAAAACTGTCATTAAAGCTGCCTGTTAGGCACATTTCTGTACTTCTTTTCTCAGTCATTAAAAACTGATCCCCAATTAACGCATGACTGATTGAATTAATCCACTTTTCCCTCCGCTATAATCCCCCAGTAAGAAGAAACGTGATGCAGCTCAGCGCGGAGGAGAAGCGTGCGTTCGTGAACGCGCTGGACCGGGCCAAGCGCACGGTGCACCCGGACCTGGTGATCGCCACGCGGCGCTACCCGGAGATTTTCGGGCCTGACGGGAACACCGTGCAGTTCGAGAACATCACCATCTACAATTACTTCGTGTGGACTCACTACTACTCTGTCAGCAAGACGTTTCTGGGCGCGGGGCAGGCCAGCTTCGGGGGAGTGGACTTCTCGCACGAGGGGCCCGGGTTTGTCACGTGGCACAGGTACCACCTGTTGCAGCTGGAGAGAGACATGCAGGTAGGATGCTGTGTCAAGAGGGGAGACTGTTTGAGATGTGGTGATGTGCAAAGGGGCATTTTAAGATAAAACCTGACTGTTTGTGCACATTTTTAATTCACAAATACACCACCCAGTGCTGGGATGAGCACATTTGGCCCCTAGACAAGCTCCCCCTGGTGCCTGGTTATTATCTATATCTAACAAAAAGAAAAAGTCAGCACAATAAACAGCATAGCTAACAAATAATACTAATAACAAATAATAAGAGTATGGAATCCCTTTTGTTTTGTGGCCCCTATTGGAAGATCCGCCTCTGATAACACTGTCCAAAATTCAACTTGTTTTTCTTACCTAATGCGTTTCTCCACAACTGTACTGGTGAGGAAACCATAAATGCCATTGCAATTTCACGCTTTCATGGGCGAGCAGCGTGCAAAATTTTTTAAGCGTTTAAAATTCAATTTGATCAGTGTAGGGATGGTGTGGAGAAAACACCAACAGTTTGAATGGAGCTTTTGTGAGAGGAGTTATTAAACTGCACCAAGTTTGTATAATTATTTTACACATCCAGTGTGTAACAATTACCCACAATTTTACTACACACAGCATGGAAATTAAAGCTGCTGTATGGAGAGAAACTATTTCTTTATCTTGTGTAGGTTTATGGTTAAGCTGTGCTCCCTAATTAGTCACTCATTGTTTCTACCCTGTTGCATATGCTCACGCTCAATTTTCAGGATGCATTAATACAACTAAAAACACTCCAGCTCCTCGCCCCACTCCAATTAAATCATATATAATAGAACGTATGTGTTGTGTTTATCTCAAGCGATGAGCATCCTGCAAAGTGTTTGTCTTTCCAGGAAGTCACACCGTTTCCAAATCTATCATCACTTTATTCTAATCTCATTCCTGCTCCCCGGCTGCATGTGCATTCTCAATTTGTCTCTTCATGTAGAAATATTATATATTTCATATTAAGTGATTAGCGACCCTAAAATTGTTTCCACAAAGGCTTTTAGAGAACCAATTTTCAGATTTATTCATGCATGGCAAAGAGATATTGTCGTAGACTGTCTTTAAAGCAAATCACAGTGTGTGAAAATGATAACCAATTTATTCTGAGCTTATGACTCCATTACCAAATGAGACTTAAAGGATAGTTTGACATTACCTCAGAGGATGGGGGGGGGCATTATCATTAGCATAATAAAACAAAGCTTTGAGCAAACTCCCAGCTCTGCCTTTCTTTCATTTATTTATGTCAAACAACCAGGACATGCTGCAAGACCCCTCCTTCGCTCTGCCCTACTGGAACTTTGCCATCGGTGGAAACACATGTGACATCTGCACAGATGACCTGATGGGAGCCAGGAGCAGCTTTGACATGAATTCCCTGAGCACCAACTCCATCTTCTCCCAGTGGAGGGTCGTATGTGAGAGCGTGGAGGACTACGACACGCTGGGAACCATCTGTAACAGTAAGGCTGTTGTTCATTCACCACGTCATATATAATGATGTTAGAGTGATACTCTTTTAGTGCAGAGAAATTATAGTGCATCTTCCTGTCGCCTTCCAGACACTGAGACGTCTCCCATCAGACGGAACCCAGCAGGAAATGTTAACAGGCCGATGGTCCAGCGTCTCCCAGAGCCCCAGGATGTGGCGGACTGTCTGCAGGTTAACACTTTTGATACGCCGCCCTTCTACTCCACCTCCTCTGAAAGCTTCAGAAATACTATTGAAGGTTAGTAAAGATGGTGTGGTGGGTAGCACTGTCGCCTCACAGCAAGAGGGTCCTGGATCGATCCCGGGTGCGGGAGCCCTTCTGTGCGGAGTTTGCATGTTCTGTGGGTTGCTCCGGCTTTCTCCAACAGTCCAAAAACATTAATTGGTGACTCTAAATTGGCAGTGAATGGTTGTCTGTCTCTATGTGTCAGCGCTGTGATAGTCTGGCGACGTGTCCAGGGTGTACCCCGCCTCTCGCCCAATGTCAGCTGGGATAGGCTCCAGCCCCCCTGCGACCCTCAAGAGGATAAGCAGTTAGAAAATAGATGGATGGATTGTCTCTGTCACACTGTTGCTACATGTTTCCATGTTGTTTTGGCAGGCTACAGCGCCCCCAAGGGAAACTATGACCCTGTGGTGAGGAGCCTCCACAACCTGGCCCATCTGTTCCTGAATGGGACAGGAGGACAGACTCACCTGTCACCCAATGACCCCATCTTCGTCCTGCTCCACACCTACACCGACGCTATATTTGATGAATGGTTGAGGAGACACAGTCCAGGTTTAAAAAAAAAACATGTCTACAGTTTGAATGTTAGCATGATTAGCTTGTAGGCTAACTTCTAGTATTTCCGTACAGATTCGACTCTGTATCCTGAAGAAAACGCCCCCATTGGTCACAACAGGGGCTACAACATGGTGCCTTTCTGGCCTCCAGTGACTAACGCCGAGATGTTTGTGACCGCGCCTGAAAATCTCGGTTACTCTTACGAAGCTGAATGGCCAGGTATTCAGTCTATCCTCTCGCATTTTTGTTTGTCTTTAAATAAATCCAGGCCACAAAGCTAGTAATCATCCTCTCCCATCTTTCTAGGTCAACCTTTCACCATGACTGAAATCATCACCATGGCAATAGTCGCTGCCCTCATCGTTGTCGCGGTGATTTTTGCCGCCACCACATGTGCCGTGCGCGCCAAGTCCTACAAGGTGGAGGGCCACCAGCCTCTGCTCGGTGACCAGTACCAGCGCTACGACGCAGACAAAAGCCAATCTGTAGTATAAGATCCGGTGTTCGAACAAGAGCCTCTGTCTTCTCTTTACTTTTACAGTGACACAGCTATGCAGTTTGTTAAAGCCTGAATCTGTTCTCAGTGGAGAGCATGTGTAGAAGCTGAATGCTACAGCGTGATAGGAAGTAATCTTTTGCCCCTATAACAAAGCTGGTGTAGTTCATTTATCTTCACTAATAGTACAATTGTGAAGATGCATTTTTGTAATGGAAAATTACTTTCCAATCTTTGAAATTTTCAGATATGGGGGAAGTTTGTGCTTAAATAAAGTGAACATGGACAACTGGAGTGTTGGTGTGATAGTGATGCCACCAGGTGGTGCTGAACTGTGATGGTGGTCAGGGCTTTTAAATGTCAGCATCAGCAATGATGCCATCTGTAGTTTAGTGTTTGTTTCACTCATAAGGAGATCAGGTGTAAAGAATATAGAGTCTGATCATAGATTAACATGCTCTGTAACTTTCTGAACACATTAAAAGTAATGGAGTAGTACAAAGCTAATACATGCAAAATAATTAGAACTTCTGCCATGTTTATAGGCTATAAGAATGTATGTGTTTATCTGACTTCACAGTTTAGTTTCTCAATGGCATCATAGAGGTAAAATAATTGTTGTTAAATACACTGCCCACTAACAGAGCCATAACGACCACAAGGGGGTGCAATAGTTCAATTTCTAGAACTCTGCATGTCCTTGGCAAAACACAGACTTAAAGGGGGGGTTGTTTTGCTTTTGTTTTTAATAATGTATTAAGATACACTGAAATAAATGAGCTGATGTGTAATTAATGAAAGAAGACATAAAAAAGAGCAAAAAAAAGTAGCAAAATGCATTGTTAACAGGTTGTAAATCAGATACAGCTTTTTGTTTTTGTTGTAATGGACAAAATGTGTGTAAAATGGTTATTAATGCTATCTTGTTTTTACATTTATACTTTTGCCAGAATGTTGTTGGATCTGGGTGCATGCCAAATTATTTAAATGATTAAATGTTTGACTTTACACTGACCCTGGAGCTCATCTGTGCACTTTTAATGTCAATAAAACATCAACAAACTCCCCAAAATATATTTATACACAACACATAACATATCACACGTGTATGTTTTAATTTATGATTGTGCTTTTGTTTGTTTACCTGCTTTCATATTGCACATATGGAGTACTAGTTTGCAGTGCCAAGTGTGTCCTAATGCTGCTAATTTGTAGCCTACCCCCTTAAAATGGATCCCTTTGTGCACAGTAATCATGTTTCCTAACACCGGTGTCGCTTCACCTGTCTGGTGTCAGGTTTCAGAGGAAGTTCCCCGTGGGAGGGTCCACGGAGAGCACGCTGTCTCTAAAACTGTCCCACGACTGGTCAGGAGCTTGAATGGGAGGTCTGCTGGTGTAACAGCGGTGTGAAGTGTTTTTGGATCATCACTTCATTTTGAGAGCGCGGGGGACAAAGTTGGGAGAAGCACGCGCTCGTCGCAACTTAGAGCTCGCGCGCGTCGGCTGTGTCATTTACTGCCTGCTCGTGTTTCACCCACAGAAAGCGTGTCATCTCTCCGAGAGTCCACAATGGAGGAAGATAACAACGTCCTACCTGACTTGAAGGATATAGAGACGAAATTAGGGCTGAAAGTCCCGGACAGTCTGTTTCGGTCCCTCGCGGGAGGAAAGCATCACGACAAGCTCGAGAAGTCCGCAGCGCCGCATTCAGTCAACCGCAAAGTGCATACTAATAATGCGGACTTGAAAAGACTGGAGGGCAAAATGCTATTCCTGAAAGAAGAAATGGTAAGCATCTTTTTTTTTCTGTATCAAATTCAACTTAATAAGCTGCCAATGAACTGTTACAGTAACTAGGAAAATATACCAACTGTTGTAACCATATGGCTAATGCGACACAGCCAAGAAATAGAATTTAAAGTTTACATACTTGTAATTACAAGCTAGTACACTAGCTGCAAAGTCGCCCAAGCTGTTTATTTATCTACACACAAATTTGTGATAGAAAAGACAAGCCAGTTTATACCTATTAAGCTTAGTTAAATGTTCTACTTATGCCCTCCCTGCTGTATCTCACCACTCTCAAGCTCGCAGGAAATGCCTTATAGATGCAAAACAGCTCTACATATCAATATGTTGTAAATGCAAAGCTCCACAGATGGGTGTTGGGCCCTCATTGAGTTATAAAGCACTGTGAAAACGGTCAGTAGGTGAGAGCCATTCACACCTGCACACTGTCAGCACAGACCTTTGTTGATAAAGCCTCCTCACCTCAGGGAGCACCCCCCCTCTCTTTTATTATTCAAACTACTCTATGAAAATCAACTGTGCCTGAGTAATTACCTTCTCATGAATTCAGTTCCAACCACCAGCACTTATAATTGAATTATTTTCTAATGTTATACCAGTTAGACTGAGGCTTTGTTAGATCCAGAGTCAAAGCAAACCCCCCTTTTAAGTAAGGTCACGAAAGGTATTAGGATTCCTGAGCAGATGGCCCTGTTGACCGACTTTTACAGACTGTAGTAGAGCTGTGTCATGGCCAGCAGACTGACTGATCACTTGGAGTTTCTGTTGATAGGCTTATGTGAGCAATTGAGACCTATAAATGGCACATTTTTTTTATATTCAAATGTAACAAGCTGTAGGTTAATTCACTTGCGTTGCAACCTGACAGCAGTGCCATCGTTTAATTGTGCCGGTATGAAAAAGAACTAATTGACTTTAAAAAATGTAGTGTAATGCCTTTAGTGGCCTCTTATTGTTAGACAGCTCATTTTGAATTTGGGCCACCTTGGGCTTCCCTGTTTTTGTGTCTCCCTTCACAGCTTAATCACTAATCCAATCAGACTGCTCTGTTTTGGCGTGCACAAGTCTGGGAGACGCACACACACACACTTTTGGCAACATGGTGTTTAACTAGATGTTTACATTATTCAGAGGCTGAAATAATCTACTGCCTGTCGAAAGAGCAAATGAACTCTGAAAAGGTTAGTGACCAGCTCTTATCGGTTTCATTTGACAAATTAAACACGGTGTTGTAGGTTGAGTGTTAGTGTCTAGTACAGGCAAAATTATGCAGAACTAATTGTGTTTTCCAAACTCATTTTGTGATACCAACCCACTGGTGCCATCTTATGAGCACGAGATAGCTGCTTGGACTTAAATCGCAATATGACTCCATCTGCTCAGCCTCCATGTGTGTATACAGCGGGTGGCTTCGCTCACAAAGCAAACACACCAGCAGCAGTATGGCTGGTTGCAAATCCACTCCAAAGAAAGGCTGTTGTATCAAGCCAGCTGTCTGGAACACTGTACCAGCCCTGTTTGCCTTCATCTGTCTCAGTGCATTTTGAATGTAGCAGGCGGTTACAGCTGTTGGTCACCCAGTAGACACAGGGGGAATCCGTTCCAGTGACCCCATAGGCTGTCCACTTCCTTCCCCAATCAATGGCATGGTTTGTCATGACAGGGAGTTAAATCAATGGCCATACTGTGCGGCGTTCAGAATCCTGGATACACACTGTTTCCTGGCTGTGCTGTTACATGAGTAGTGCGAGTCCTTTTTCGGGTGCCACATAGTTAAGTCTCTTTGTTCACAACAAAGCCTGGTAGTCTAAACAAAACAGCACATAGTGTTCTGGCCATGAGAGGACATAAGAATGCTAACAATTGTTTAGGGAAAAAATCTCAGGACAAGGTTCAGTTAGTGGCTGATCTGGAGCTTTGCGTCATATCACATGATCTTCATCAGCACTGACACTGCACAGTTGTTATAGAAATGTTCAATTTCAGATTTTTGTTGTTTTCTGAGCAATTTCAGCTCTTGCGTCCTTGTTAGCTTAAAAGCCAAGGTCCAATCTTCCAATTGTCTACTGTTGTACTGACATGTAGCAGCTATGTTAGAGGAGTAGATTTACAATAGAGTACAGAGTTCTTCTGAGTAGACTGCTGCCATTTTCGTATCTGTTTGTTTAATATAAGGCTACAGCCAGCATTGGGGCAGTTTAGCCTAGTATAGCAATTAAGCGGAAAGGCACAGTGACTTCCCAGAGTCTCCTGGCAATAGAGTGCTGCAGGGATGATGTTTATTTGTTGGCCGGCACAGAAGTTAAAATCGTCCTGGTTCCCTTGACAAGAAGCCAGTGGTATTTCCTCATTGGATCTTGGATCGTTGCAGAAAAAAAGATCTCTATAATACTCTATAAACATTTTGTTCAGCAAGATAATCTTAACAAATAAACACAACTTTTATAATCTTTGAAGCATAAAGGCAGTCACCAAAAGTAAAAATCTGACGTTATGCTTTAAACAAACTACTCCACGGTCGGTTGACTTCATCAGCACAATGAGGCTGTAAAGTCATCATCAGCCACTAAGCCAATAAGCCACTTGTTAGCAACCGTCTTTTTTAAGACATAAAGGCTTTAAAATTTTCAAGTAGCGTGAAGTATTTTAGGTCACAGAGCAAAGTTTCTTAGGCTTGTGTTTGCCATCGACCTTATTTTTGGCGTCTAACCCAAAACCCATTGAAGAGACCCACTGACTTCGGTGTAAGGGACCTGTTAGCACTAAAGTGTTAGCTAATTTCCATGTTTTAGGACTCATTTCTGCAGCACTATCTTACAGTAACATTAAAACTCCAGGAAGTAAATGCTCTAGTCTCTGCAAAACAAATTTTTGTTGATTAGTGAGTTATTGGGGAGTCATTTAGTGCATTTTATTTCCTTCAGATGAAGCTAGGCTAACCTTGTCTGTTTGCTGTGGGTTCATATTTAATGTACAGATGTGAGAGTGGTATCGGTCAAGAAAGCGAATAACCACATTTTAAAAAATACTGAACTGTGCCTTTAAATGCTGCATCATTCTTATGTTCCATGAAATGACTGTGATGTTTTTCCCCAACTCACAGGCACATCTGCGAGCCATCGATGTGAAGCTAATGCAGCAGCTTATGTCAATCAACGAAGGCATCGAGTCCATCCGTTGGATGATAGAAGACAAAGGCGGCGTGGCCAGCCAAGACGGCAGCCTGACGGGCAGCTTGTACAGCCTGTCAGACAGCCAGGACGGTACCTCACTGCGAGGCAGCTTCAACAGCTTGAACGATGCTAACAGTGACGGGTTAGATAGTCTGTCTGTCGGTAGTTACCTGGACACTCTGGCAGAGGACCTCTCAGACAACCCCTCGCCTACGGATCTTGACTGTTTCGTGGACAAAACGGTTATTGATGGCGACACTTTCAGCAAATCGCCACTGAAACTCAGGGTGGAATCAGATGAATACTACTGCTTTGGATAATGATAAGCTAAACACGGTGGTTACAGAGACTACTGAGATATTATGTGAAGAAATTTAAAATGTGTTCTTCACTTTGACACAGCGGTCAGAATTTTTTTCCACATGCTTCACATTTTTCTCGTTATAGCAGACTTACCAAATGTTACTTCTCACCTTGAAACCAGCTTCCTTATGTCGTGGATTGAACACACCTCAGCAATCCATTGCCACTTAATGTCACATAAAATGCAAGCGACAACATCTTAACACTGCTTCATGTCTTAATATTTTATCATACAGGTCAATTGAATTAAAAAGGTGCTCTGATTTCATTTAAAACATGTATTTATTGTGGAGTTGTTCAATACCTCAGCAGTTCTTATTCACAGTAAGAGTATTCTTAGCATAAAACTACTGAAGAAGGGGTTAATAAAAGTAGTAACTTAAAATTCCCTTCTTTATCTGTGGAAAATTCAACTTTGTGTTAGGTCAGCCACAATCGGCTGATCTAAATGAAGGAGTAGATTAGGATTTAGCAGCCATTTGGAAAATTGGACGTTTAATGCTGAGTGATTCAAGTGGGTAAACTGTTCAAAGTGGCAAGTTTAAGTGTTAAAACAAGTGCAATTTGCTTCCATGCCAAATTCCGAGCACCACCTACCATAAATGTTAAGCTTTTAATGATTTTTACTTCAATGTTTTGACTGAGGGAAGTTCCTGAGCTAATAAACCTGCAATAGTAGAACTTCCACGTCCACTCAAGAGATTAGCAGCACATTCAAAGCACAGATGCTTGACTGAAAACCAAAGCTATTTGATTGTCTTATAGATAATTTAGGACCTGAGGCAAAACCCTGTTAACACCAGATGGGAGATTTGTTGAGGGTGAACATATGGGAAACACATTTGCTATGTGGGCACATTATAATTCTGCTGTTTGAAAAAAAAAAAAGGTTTAACGAGAGCTGTACATAACTTTGTTGTTTTAGCTTTGTGTTGATTTGTTTGACATTTGTATTTGATGCTGCCTGCTTTTGAAAGAAAACATGTTTTTATTGATTTTTGTTAATTTTGTTGTGGAATTGAAATAATATATTGTGATTTTCCTCCTGCTCACATCGTGTAACAGTATCTGATTTATTTTTAGAAACAAAAGCAGTTTACCGACCTCTTTATGGAGTCGTAATGAGATGGAAAGTGAACATTATGTTGGTTTCCTTTTTTGGTAAATTTAAGTTAAAAATAATGCCCTAGTAATGAAGTCGGACTTTGTGGTGCCCTGCGTAATGTGGCATGGAAAATTACCCTCATTAATTTGCTTTGTCACTCCCTGTCACTTTCTTTTGATAAAACACAAAACCAGGAAGATGACTCTAAATGCGGCAAATTGAGCCCTTTAAAATTCCCCAAGCTATTAGCAGAGGAATGCCATTCTGTGTAATATTTAGAATGGCATACCAAGTATTATCATATATGAGGAGTCATGTTACCAAAAGCTCATTAGTGTCTAATATGAGCACAATGTTTGGACTGAAGTCATTTGAAATAACACCAATCAGAAGTGAGACAGAATTGAAATGCCAGCCATGCAGAATATTTGATGGTCCGCTATGTTATTTTCATTTTTACGCATCTCACTAGCGTCTTATCTTTCATGTGATAATTGAAGTTCCAGACAGGGTATACAGGGAAAGTCATTATAGGAAAGATGAGAAGCTTGGTCTCTTTGGCTCGCGAGTGAATGAGTGGCCACGGGGCACAGTGCTTCAGTAGTTCTCAGACTGAGAGCTGACATCAGGACTTGGTTTTGGAAATGCTGCCTTGTTGGATTAGTCTTCAATTATTCGCTTTGTCCACAGAGCTGTCTCATGGTAGCATCTCATTTTGTTTGAAGCTAGCATCCATGGAGTCAGGGATGATTGTTTATGTTTTCTGAATGCGTGACAGTCGTCTTGCATAATATAAAATGCACAAAATAACAAGTCTGGACACAAAGGACGCTTCTAGTGTTAAATTAGTTCCAGACAGATATAATCACTTTATCCAGGCACATTAAGCACACTTGTAACTTTGTCTCACTCCAAGTGCAAAGCAGCTTTATTTGGTTTTATGCTGCCTTTCCTTATCTCTACCACCCAGAGGCTTTGGCAAGCTTAAGCTTCCTGTCAAGCTGAACCAGGCTGAGGCTAGTAAACCAAAGAGCCTTGTGAATGGCAGCATGACCTCCTTGTCAGCAATTCAATTAAAAACACATAAAGTTCTCTCCACTTCCCGAAATTTCACGTCTTAACAAATGTAACCACGTCATGACTGACTGATAGCTAATATCCCTGAGGGGGAAATGTTGAGACTAGAGCTGGTGGCCTTGAAATAATTGGATGCACAGAACAGGTTCTGCAGGTTTATGTTGTAATAGGTCTCTGAGTCAAAATTCCTCTGAGCTACATGGTACACTACACATAAACAGAGTTGCCTTTTGGGCCTTCCTCTGTCCATATAAGTGTACATTTCCTACATGAAAGGGAGAACCAATTGACCCAGGCTTTGTGGAGAAGACAAGTGCTGTCTTTCATCAACTGTAATGTACTTTTTTTTGTTCCAGCTGTAAGCTTAAACCTAAATGTTTCCTCCTTCCAAGCAAACACAAAGCACATGTTACCATGTAATTGTCCCATTTAGAAAATGTGAGAGAAAATCATAGACTTGAGAAAATAATGAACATAACCACCGTGGTGCCACCCATGTGGACTCCGTTTTAAAGCCCTGAGTCTAGCGTTTTGGCTGGTGCCATCTTGGTTTTTTGGAGGCTAAAATAACCATATTTGTATAAGAGGGTGTAGATAAGCCTAAAGCTGCTAGCTTAGTTAGCATATTGCATTTACAGCTAGGTTCACTGCGATAATATTGATGCTATTGACAATTTTTGCTAGCAAATAATGCCTAAAACCATCAGAACAAAATATCCTTATCCAACTCCAGAAGCGTAGTTACCATGTAGCTCTGTATATGTATACAAGTCAACCAGAAGTTTTTGTGACAGCCTCCGTCATCTCTGATGTGTTTGCAAAACTTCTCATTCCAAGTGTTTTTGAATTTGCTCCGAGTTCAATGAAAAAAATTAAACTTTAGTCAAATAAAATTTTATTTATATTCAGCAGTATGGCTCTAATCTGGGGCCTCTCCGCCTTTTCTAGGGCCTACGTAGAAAGCCGAAGACAGAGAGCACACCTCTCTGCCCTTCCACGTGTATATGAGGAAAGCCTCAAGGCAGAGAAAGCAAACCTCCCTGCCCTTCCATGCGCCTACATGGAAAGCCTAAGGCACATCATGTGCTACCTCAGCCAATGCTAGGCTCAATTTTTGCATCAGATTTTGAGCGGGCCATATGCACCATGCCACAGGAAGTTAGCATAAAAACAAATTAGCTAACATTGATTAATGCTCTATTTACATATATTTTTGTGAGTGAAAAGTTTGATGGCATGTTTAGCTAGCTAACATTGGTACCATGCTAGCTGTGTAACATATAGAGTGCATGCATATTGCATCAAACATCCTGTTACAAAATATTTCAGAAAACTGGCCACACAACTGACACTTAGATGTCACTATGCACTATAGATCCTGTTTTTGTTTCTGTTGTGCTCCACGTGCATATTCCACAAAATTGGACAGGCAAAAACTTACTTTTCTGCAATTTTTGGGGTGGCAATTTTATCCATACATACAGATATGCATTTCCTTGCGTTAAACTGTAGGGGCATGCACCATAAACTATTCAGAAATGCAGACACATAACACTGGAAACAAGGCGTTAGAGGGCCTTTTAATGCAACGAAATGCTGAACAAGACTTTTTCAGGCAAACAAAATGTTCCAATGAACTTAAATGATAAGGCAACAGGAGAAAATGACATCACAGTCAAGTTTGTCAAATTCTTGTGTCCACAGTAACACTCACCCAGCTCTGTGGGTGAATGACACCCAGGCTTTGTGAAGAGCAAACAAAGATAAAATCAGCTGTAGTCCCTTGAGTTTGGGAACAGAGTGCAAAACAATGATTTATTCATTCTCTTAGTTAGTCCTCCGTTACTTCACTTGAGCACAAATAATTACACTGGTGTACAGTGGAGACAGCAGCTTCCAGCAGGGATCCATTAACAAATTAGACACCAGGGTTGGGTCTGTGCCACAAGATGAAGGGAAACCAATCCCGTCTGGTATCTGGGAAACTGTCACCATGCTACCAAGTGAGGATACAGGATATGGGTTACTGGAGCAGGTTTTAGGGGGGGATCAAAAGAGCCAGAGACACAGTGGACCCCTCAGACAGGAAGCCACAGATACCAAGCAAACATACACAATTGTCAAGTTACTTTATTCCAGTTTAATTAGGTTTTCTCTCTTTGGGCCTCTGGTTTGTTTCACAGTTCAACTTTAAATATCCTGGAGAACTCTATAAACATCTTTGATGTATTAAAGAGAGTGCCAGTCTTAACACGGTGGACTTAAGAATGAATGTTTGTGATGGCTCTGCATGCTATGCAGTCATGCTAATGCTTGTGATGGATGTAGCACATTAGATTGACTATGTCAGCCTTATTACATTCCCAGACACAAGTAGCTCCATGTTGGGAGATTTATGAAGCCGCGGAAAACTTAATAAGGCCTGTCCCATAGCATGAATATCTTGTTTCGTCTAGGAAAAATACTTAATGAATGTCAAGGCTAGCCACAGCCCTAATGCTGTGCTTCACATGAGATTTTCCGCACTGCCGACGCGATGATGGCGTTCAACTTCAGATTGAGTGAATACCTCATGCTGATTAGATTATTGCATAAGGAGAAGTCATATATGTTGACCTTATGTGTTAGGAAAGCATCCGTTTTAGGGAATTAGAGCTCTTGATCGGCTTTCTGCCAAGCTGTAGATCTGTGAGTCGCTTGCCAGCACTCCTGGGAATCACTGTTACCAAGCGCAGAAGAGGAGACGTGACACTGTTTAAGTCAGTGCACATATTAAACATTAACAATGGCTGCCACTGCTCTCATAAATTAGCTCAGCTGAGATTTAGAAAGAGCACCCTTTGGAAGCTTCTGTAAACATTACACAGAAAACATCTGACAAACCCAAATACAGAGAGTGGCCAGCTTTGAGAACATATTTCTCCTCCAGACTGGTCAGGCTGCATTCCATTCATAGTTCATGGGGTTATTTTTAATGACCATATATTCACAAAGGAGCGCTGATTATTTATCAGATATTGTAACAGCTGTAAAGATTACAAATCACCCCATGAGACCTGTGTTCTGGGCCATTATTCTTCTTGTATACAGGAATCTCACGGGATGTAGCAAATTACATTTGAATTGCCACAGTCTTTAGTTTTGCACTTGCTTAGTCAACCGTAGGTTTGTTTACACTTCAGCTCCACACTTTACCTTTTAGCCCTCATGAAAATTTATCAGATATTGGCTAGCTCACAGTATTTGCAACTTCAAAGTTCTAGTTATATTTTAAGTGTTTACTAAGTGGAGATCCATGCGTCACTAAATTTAAAGGGACAGTTCACCCCCACATTAAAAAAATACATATTTTTCCTCTTACCCATAGTGCTATTTATCAGTCTAGATTGTTTTAGGCCATGTTTACACGACAACGATCCGCTGAATCCGCTCATTTTTGTTTTAAAAAAAAAAGTTCTGCATTGAGACAACAGTGTTTTGATAACCCCTGTGCACACGGATCCGCAAGAATGACTTGAAACACTGTAGTATACATGCCAGGCCCTGCACACAGAGCAGTGATGTATAAACAAACAAAATGGCAACTGCATGAATGTTTGTCTGGACGGATGACAAGGTGGAGTTGCTACAGTTATTCTACACTTTGCTGGAAAAGCGTTGATAAATTCAACAGGGTGAGCAGCACAAACAGAGTTCAGGAGACTGCCATTGATGTCGTGATGGTCGACTTTCTTGCTCTTGCCTAGTGACTGGAACCGTAATTCGCATATGCGAAAAGTCTCAGTTTTCAGAGGAACTGCATATTGCAAGTTTACATGACAATGGAGACAGTGTCGGTTCCAAAAAATTTCATTCTGGAACCCGTTTTCAAGATGTTGCGTTTTCAGGCATCCAAAACGCCGTTGTCGTGTAAACGATCAGCCAAAACGCAACTTAAGTTTACTGTTTTCGGTTGAAATCGTTGTCGTATAAACAGGACCTTAGTGTGAGTTGCCGAGTGTTGGAGATATTGGCTGTAGAGATGTCTGCCTTCTCTTGAATACAATAGAACTAAATGGCATTCGGCTTGTGGTGCTCAAAGCGCCAAAAAAAAAAAGAACGCATATTTGGAAAAACCCAACATCAACGTCTGTTTCCAGAAATTATGACCCGGTTACTCAAGATAATCCACAGACCTTGTTGACGCAGTTTCTTGTAGGTACTATTTTCTTTCTACCAAACAACACCTGCCAACTTTTGCATCAACTACTAGCTTACCACCACTGTGCTAGCTAAAAATACAGCTCTGCTGTGGAAGATGCCATCAATGTTTACATCTCACGCTGTCACACACATGAACCCTCTGTCCATGAGTAGATGCATTCTTCCTTCTGCACTGTAAATCAGTTGGCAGGTGTAGTTCGGTGAAAGAAAATAGTTCCTACATAAAACTGCGCACAAGGTCTGTAGATTATCTTGAGTAACCGGGTCATGATTTCTGGAAAGAGATGTTGGTGTTAAGTTTTTCAAATGTACTTTTTGGGGGGGCTTTGAGTACCACAAGTTGAGTGCCATTTAGTTCCATCAATTTGAGAGAGGGTAGGCATTATCTCCAGCACTTAGCAACTCACACCAAAACTATCTCAACTGATAAATAGCACTTCAGGTAATAGGAAAAATATGCGTTCTTGATCTTGGGATGAACTGTCCCTTTGAAACTGGTTGCACAACACAAACTAGTTCCAAAATAGAGATTTCTTTTTTGTCCAAAAACATCTCTACCTAGTGACTTACAAGTGCTGACTGCTGTCTAGCTAACGGAATTAAGAGAATCACATTTTACATGAATAACACAACAAAGCTCAAATTACAAAACGTTACAAAAAATGCTAATAAAGTTAGCCCTAAATGACCCAATAGTGTTGGGGAGTTTAGCATACTCACATATTTCACATATATAACTGTTATGTTTGGCAGCACTGACTTCCTGTTTACATACAGTAGTTGATGGCTAACTTCTGCAGCACCATCCAATCAAAAGCAATCAGTTTACACATGACAAACCTTTTGATGAAGGCATAACCTATTTTTTTAATAATCTATTCAATGCCAATGTGGAAACAATGTGACAAACTTGAAAAGCTTTTATTTATTTTTATTATTTAGTTTATCACAAGTTTGAAACCAGCTAATACTAAGAAGAAATGATGCACATAAAGTAACTGATTTATGAATATCTTAAGCAACCCATTCCTGATAATACAGAGATGGATAAGACAAGAGACTCTTGGCCTTGAAGACTGAAAAAGGTGTTTCAACATTTAAAAGCTCCACCACACAGAGCTATTCATTTAATTATGTGGTGATGCAGACACAATAAACAGCTGGTTGTGAAATCACTCTCTATTGAAAGCACAGACTGGTGAAACCAGTTATGCACTGTGACCACCGCTGATGTCAGCATATTTCCCAACTAGTTTGATGTGTTGCCATTAATGCTAGGGATTGGCCAATTAGTCATTATTAGTCACTAAACAAGTGAAACCTATCAGGGAATATTACCTTTGACTAGCCTGCCTAGACCTTTTCTATAACCTGAATAGTGCAGGTAAAGGCATCATGATGAACACATATACTGATTATAGCTGACAGGTTTAGTCACAGAAGTGGGTTCATTAAGATAGATAAGTCATCTTCATTCACAAAATAGATGTAGCTCAGACTCAGTTCAGTACCTCCAGTGTTCTCTCAACCCATCATCCATTCACTGCTCTTTTTACTTTGGTATCTGTTGAGTCACCCTCTTGACACCCTGCCTGTGTTTGATGGTTCCCTGTATTGGGTGCCTTTTTCCTGACCACACTACCGAGCTGTTGAGCCAGCTGAGATTAAACAGCAGGCTGCATCAGCCAGGAACCTTCAACAGATAGAGCAGAGAGAACAAAACAATCCTCTATCCCATTTGATCCCCCCTTTTTTCACTCCCCTTTTCTCTCTCTATCCGGGCCAGGAAGCCTTTCCGTGACTATATTAGGAATCAAAGGGACTTCTACAGAAGGCACTGACCCCGCCAGAGCTTTTGAACTTTTTGCTTTGCTCTTTGACAGCCAAGTTGTGAGTCATGAAAGAGAAATACATGTTATCGTGGTTGCTTTGAAGCTTACAGAGGTTACAGTCTGTGTGAATTTTTGCAGCTATATCGTCAATTTCTTTTTGGGATAGCCATGTATTTTATTAGTCTAGTCGCCAGGAGAGATATTGGCATTGTATGTCTCTGCAAACTACGGATACATTACATTTGTACATTTCATGGGTATCATATCAAGGTTTCCAAAGTAAAGTAGTTCTGTTTACATGTATATGAGCTGACTTTTTAAGCAGGAGGTAAAGGGGATGGTGTAAGTTGTAAGACCTAGATGAAATGGCTGCAAAGCTGCAGACCACTGTTTGAGACCAACATTTCCAATAGAGACTGTGCCACCAACACTGGGTGTTTTTAAGCAAGACATTGGCAGCATTTCCAGCTGTAATAGTGCAACAAAAAAGTGGGTGGTTTTCAGTGAGAAATCAGCAACATTTCCAGCAGCGATTGTGCCACCGAAACCAGGTATTCTTTAGCAAGACATCAGCAGCATTGCTGTCAGTGATTGTGATACCAATACCATGTGTTTTTCAGCAAGAAATCAGCAGCATTTCTAGCTGTAGTTGTGCCACCAAAACCAGGTGTTTCTTAGCGAGACATAAGCAGAATTTGTGTGACACTGTAGCAACAAAGACATCACGGACATTTCTGGGAGAAATTGTGCCACCAAAACTGGGGGTTTTTAGCAAGACATTGGCAGCATTTCCAGCTGCAATTGTAGCACTAAAACCATGTTTTCCAATGAGACATCAGTAACATTTCTGGCAGCAATTGTGCCCACAAACACTGGGTGTTTTTTAGTGAGACATTAGCAGCATTTCCAGCAGTGATTGTGCCACTAAAACTGTGTTTTTTGGCAAGACTTCGGCAGCATTTCCAGCTGCAGTCGTGGCACAAAACTGGGTGTTTTTCTGCAAGAGATCAGCTGCAAGACCAGGTGTTTTTAGCAAGACACTGGCAGCATTTCCAGCTGCAATTGTGGCACCAAAACTGTGTTTTTTAATGAGACATTAGTAACATTTCCTTCAGCAATTGTGTCCACAAACACAGGGTGTTTTTAGTGAGACATTGGCAGCATTTCCAGCGGTGTTTGTGCCACCAAAACTGGGTGTTTTTTGGCAACACGTCAGCAGCATTTCCAGCTGCAGTCGTGGCACAAAACTGGGTGTTTTTCTGTGAGAGATCAGCTGCAAAACCAGGTGTTTTTTAGCAAGACATTGGCAGCATTTCCAGCTGCAATTGTGGCACCAAAACCAAGCAGTTTAAACCAAAACATGATCTTTTCCTGATAATATCGAAGTGTTTTTTTGTACCTAAACAGAACCACATGATAACCACAGCAGTGTTGAAATGTAAAGAAAAAGTCAAGTTTCAACATATCCACTGCATAATAACATACAAATATTACACATCAATGGTTTACAAAAACATACAATCCCAACATTTATACCAGCAGTTGGGCTGATTTGATTAGTCATGTGAAACAAGACAAACATGCCATTGAAAACTGACAAAAACAGCCTATTAAGATGCTCTCATGTTGATTATTTCTTCTCTGGTTTTAACCAATGTGGATGAGAAACTCTGTCAGCAACAGACCACATGTAGCCAAAAGGTCAACAGTCTTTTCAAGTGTTTCCTGGCAACAAGATGACCCCGTGTCGTTAAAAGAGCGGGGCTGGGAATACTCCTTGGTTGGCAAACATGGTTGAAAAAATGCCTTCTTGCGGATGACTGCTTTGTAATTCCCTTGACACTCATTCAGGTCAGATGAGGGCAGTTTGGGGTCAACAGGAAAGAATTACAATTGATTGACCTGTAGAGGTCAAGAAACGATCTGATGACTTTGTAGTGAAGTAGTCCAGAGATTCTACCTATCTGCTACATATTAGCTTCTGTTTTTGTTCCTCTGCCAGGTGTTATTGTATCATCTTAACTGGTGCACATTTACATCTTTCCCATGTGAGCCAGCGTAATTTAATTGAAAGGACAAGTAAGATTTTAAGTGAAAGACTGCCAGTAAGAGAAAATAGCTGTCATAGATCATGTTTGTTGTGTTTACTTGGACTATTTTTCATCTTTTTTCTCAAGGCTCATAAAGAATTCTTTTGAGGAATTTCATAATTCAGTTACTGTTGCCTCAAGCTCTTCAAGTCCTTCCTGCAATCTGTTATTTTCTGCTTGTTTGAGCTGTGGATGTTTCTTTGAATTTGCTCTTCTATCTTCATTACTGTACACAAGAGAATCGCAGCTTTCTCGTCACTATGGGATTCCATTTTTCCAATCGTTCTGTCTGCACTCTCTCATAAACTGTCATCCTCCCTGGGAAAGAGATGTGATCCTCTTGGGAAAGAACAAATAGTGCACTCCCCCATAAATGTCTTCCCATGGTCCTCTCATGGCACTGCTGTAGGCACTGTTGTTGTCTGATGTCCTGTTGTGGGATTAGTTTAGTAATGTCTTTGCGAAAATAAAAACTTGCAGCTTATCAAATATTATAATTTTTGTACCAAATATTAGAAACCATAATCTCTGTGTCATCCTTTCGTGGCTTATCATGACACATTCTTAGCTGTCGCCTGTTTCTTGTTGTATCACTGAGTAATTTCCGCTTGTTCTCAGACCTATAAATAATCAGATCAGCATGATATGTGTTCCCGCAATCCCAGTTTAATTCCTCACTGACAAACAGACAAAGCAGTTCTTGTCAGTCCCTTTGGCCGAGCTTTGCCAAAATATGACACAAATTGGGATTCACTGTTCACTTCTGGTCTTGACCCAATATACAATCCTCTTTTTCTGCCTGGATGCACCGATGGGTGATAAAAAAGCTCCCAGGGTAATCCAAGTTCAAACCTCAAACCCTGCCACTAAAATCCTCCTCTGACTCTGAAATCTGGTGTAACAGGACCTGGAAGATTTCACTGAAGTGCTTTGGTTTAAGAGGTAAAGGACCTCTAATATCTGAGCAGATTAGGATGCAAAACTGGCACGGTTTCCTTGGCAGCCTCTTAAAGCCCCCTCATTCAAACCCAGAGCTTCAGTGAAAACACAAGATCATTTCTTCTGGAGCAGGATTTGGATGGTCTCCACCACGGAAGTGTAATTTTGGAAAGTTTAATTACTGTCAGGCTCCATCTATCTGAAAGTTTGCATGCAAAAGAAAATCCAATTCAGTGTCAGGGTCTAAATGTGGAGGAAAGTTGGAGAGTGTTTCCTAATGTTGGTCTTTGATATGATAGCTGATTTACAATCTGTTTAACAAGTTAGGCACTGTACTAAAATTATTGGGGTGGGGAGGGGGGTGGACCTTACGCCTGATTTTTTTTATTTTATTTATTTATTTTTTCAAAGCAAGGCTTTCCAAGAGCTAGTGATATTTTCTTTGGACCCTCCCCTTGACCAGAGTCCTGCTTGGGGACAGTTTTGCAAAACTGCCTGCACCGTCATAGCTCAGTACAGAAACTACCTTTTTAGCATATGTAAGAGCGGGTAGGGTATACCAAGTAGATTTTTTAAATTCAGCTTCAATTTTTAATTGAAGACCAACACTAAAAAAAAAAAAAACATTCTTACAAAAATTAAATAGTTACAGTAAAAAATGGTGTTGATGTCGGAAGTCCACGCATCCACAGGCAACCTGTTGGACTAGACAGCCGGCAGTCACTCATGCACAGCACCACTTCCTGCTACCCCCAAATTGAGGTTGGGGATACTTATTTAATCGGTCAGAGCTCTCAATTCCGTTGCCTGGTGCTGCTTCCTTTGCGCTTCCTATGCCCTGGTTTCGGTGCTCCCCTCGGACCGTGCTCTCAGGCTATTCCCCTCTGGCTGTTCCCCCTGATCCGACACACCTGGGCTCTTTATTTCTGCACTTTCCTTGCTTACGCCTTCCTCTCCACCACCTCATTGGTTGTTGTCCAACACAGTCTTGTCTGGTTGGGTGGCTGCATTGTCCATCTGTAAAACACTTTTCTGCCAGGTGCAGGTATTTGGCGCAAATGGCGTGGGACCACAGCAGCAAGTAAAACTTACTAAAATCACAACAACCATAGGATTGTAACATAAAAGCATGCAAATAAAAACTGTAAATATAAAGAATAAAAACATACAGACGAGATAAAACTAGCACTTCCGCCTTATGACACGTAATTATCTCCATGGCAAATCTAGACCTGCTAATTTAAGTCCCACAACAAAAAGATAAACTTTGTAGTTATCATCTGTCCACATATCCAAAGCAAGTGCCCCGTTAAACATCTTCTTTATATTTAGTAAGCGTCCACAAGGACGGGCACTGGCTAGGGCACCTACAATTAGCTCATTTTTACATACCTGTAGCCATGTATTTATATGTATATATTTTTACCCCTCGCACAACAGGACAAAAATACAATGCCTTGATTCCTGTCACTGAATTAGTGGGACTTGTGTGTCACGCTGAACTTGAACTATATAGTATATTGACTCTGATTATATGGTACTTTTTTTGAGATGGTGGGAACAACTGTATGTAGAGATGATGTTTAATTGCTTATATCCATAAAGACCATGTTTCTCAAAACATACACATTGGTACAGCAAGCGACAATTCATTGCACTATTTTTTTCTTGCATAGAATATAGAATATAAACAGTCAACCCCACCCCACAAATAATTTTTGTACAGTCCCTAATTAGCATGCGTTAAGAAATGGGAATGTTTCTGTTTTTACGTGTCCAGGCTGCAGGTATAAACATTCGAGATGAAAAATAAAAAGCTTTTGTTATTTTTCTTCCTTCGCAGTGGTGTTCCTTGTCGCCAAACATTTAACCCAGACATTCAACAGTTGGAAACCCACACCGCTGAAATAACACCATGCTTTTTGTCTTGACTTGTCTCCGATTACTCCAGCATTCAGCCTCCCAGCCCCCACATACATACCCTGTGGGGATAGCCACCTGTCTCGGCTGACTCCTGGGATGCCTCCCTGGCCTAACAGACAGCTCTTTGTGCTGCGGGGAGTAAAGCCTCTTAGCAGGCTGTTACTGATAGGACTCAGGAGACTGCTGCTGTCGGGGAGGGGTTACAGCAGTGTATTACAGCGACGTCCACCTACTGTCTTTTTTTAAACACCAGTGGTACAGATATTTTCTATGATACCGCTTTGGTGGGTTTTCAGAGTTCGTAAATGCAGGGTCAGTAGTACAGTAAAGGCCAGCCAAGGTGACGTCAGCTGTAGAACTGACCTGAAAGAGTTCAGACCCCTGGCAGCTTGCGTTAATGATTACCTCTGCACAGATCATCACTTGAATCACTGGTGCGGTTCTCACTGACAGCTTGTCTGCTCATGTAGTCAGATGACTAGATGTTCTGCCTTCACCTTCCCTGAGTGCTGTGGCCTTATGGGTGAAGAAGGTGTACTTGCTAAGAGGCTAATGAAGACAGATGATCGTGCAGATTGAGGATAGGGTAAAAGCACTGGAGGAGCGAGTTAGATTTCTTGGCCTTAAAAACTGTGAATCCGTTCAGCTGTGAATTACTCTGCTAATGGCTTTCAGGAACATTTCATCATCCATTTGTACTTGCATAAAGAAGTTCAAAACCTTTCGCACTACTAAAACCTTACAAACATCTAGCAATAGAAATTTTGGAAAAAAATGGACTCTCATTTGCTTGTTTCCTTTGATTAAAAATAAATACATTTGAGGTTAACTTACTAGCATTTTCTGGAACGTTTGACCATATGTGTCGTACTAACAAGTGGACATAGACAGTAGAAGATACTGGAAATGTGGGAGGGAAGAGCAAAATGAAAATAAAGTTCCCCAAGGCAGAATCAAAGTAGAGATCACTGTGAGGTACAGTCAAAATCCCTGGAAAAGCTAGTAAGTGAATTTTGTTCCCAAGGAATGTGATCCTGCATACTCAAGCTCCAATTTTGCACTGACATTGAACATTTTGTCCACATTAGGGCCCGTCCACACGAAGCCTTGTCAGGGAGAATTCGCCAAAGTTTTTAACCGGTTTGGCCTTTCATTCATACAAAACCGGCATTTTCGGAGGTTGAAACCGCATCTTTTTTGAAGCCGGGTTCCAGAGTGCACAAATCTGAAGATGCCGCCTTTGCGTCTTCGTGTGTACAGCCAGCCAATGCGCGACTTTTGGCCAGCAATGATGTCATAGCCCCACCTCTCTAACCTCTGACTTAACCCCGGCAGGAAGCGTCCCGTCACAACATGACTCGAAGCAGCAGCTTGACTTCATCGTCAGTCCAAACCAAAGTCTCTGTTTTCCTGTGTGTTGGAATTAATTTTCGCCACCTTCTTGTTATGCTTGTTCTGGATCTTCCTCTTCTTCCATTTGTATACACCGCACAATCTTTTGCGCATGCTCCGTGTCTCCGGTTCAGAGCTGTATGCTCCGGTTTTTAGTGGCGCCCCATCTCCTGGCTGGCATATATACTGCAGCCTTTTTATGCGGTTTCAGTGGCTTGAACTGGCTTCATTTGGACGCCTGCATTCTTGAAGCTGGCGCCATGTTTACAGAACACTATTGCAATCTGACCATTTTATTTGGCGGTTTCAAAAAGACAAGTCTTAGTGTGGTTATAGCCTTGGTTAAGGGTGCTTTCACAGCTGCCCTGTTTGGCTCGGTTCAGTTGACTCAAGTTCGTTTGCCCCCAAAGTGCAGTTCATTTAGGCAGGTGTGAGCACAGCAATCGCACTCAGGTGCGCACTAAAACAACCGGACCGAGACCTTCTAGAAGAGGTGGAATCTGGTACGGTTTGTTTGTGGTGAGAACGTGTTCCGACCTCGATCCGAACCAACTGCAGTTGCATTACGCGTTGTTTGGGTTGAACAACCATGAGCGTGTTACAGTCCTGGAGGATTATTAATGTGCTCCTCCTCTTGCACTGCCTTAATATGCACATTCGGCCCATCCAACAATGACAGCAATATAGTACACGATGAGCAGCGCTAAAATCAACCTGCGTAGTTGGCCCTCCATTGTGCCATTAGAAAGTATCCATTTATCTTTCAAGTGTTCTCTTCTTCAACCTTGATGGATTTTTCCCGCATGGCAATTCTGACCAACAAGAGCAGCTTTCTTGCACAAGGCATTTTGTCTGGTCCGCTTGTAATGCTACTGTGAGAACATCTAGGCAGTTATACAACTTTGTAACAAAATTAGTCCTGATTTGGACCAAAGCAAGACAACTCTAGGTCTGAAAGCAGCCTTATTCTTGTGGGGTTCAACCTCAGAGAAATAAAGCAAAGACAGTTCTACAAAATAAAAGTTGTGTTAATTTATTTATTGATTTATTTTTTAATTCTAATCAAATTTTCCATGATGTCTGAAAGGAAAATTTGCTTTTGACATCAATATGTAACATGAAAATGAGTTGAATTGCCAATACTAGCTCTTTCCCCATTAAGTGTTGTAAAATGAAATTCATGGGAAATCTCTGGAGCTTGGCAAGCAATGCGACATAGCAGGGATTCCACTACAGCCCACACTGGGTGGATGGACGCATTACTGCAAGGCTTTACAAAAAGCTTTCTCTTTTGTTGTAGGGATGCTGACATTCCTTCTTGAGATGATAACATTTTGTAGCACTGTAATTGTTTGGTGAGAGTTATTTGTTATAATGTGGAGGTTATTTTCTCACCGTACTGAAGTTTTTCTCTGCTTAATGAGATCATTTTTTAGTTAACTATTGAGAAGCAAGCGCTTTTAGTTTACTCTCTGCGTTTGTTAAATCGATGGAAAGTTTCTACCTCGACATTCAAAGGAGTCGAATAAAAGGCTTTGAATGCTTCAATTCAACTCAAAGGTCATGTTTGCATTTACATGAAATAAGATGAGCGCTACAGATTCTGTTCACACAACGCTAAGCCAAGCCATTATGTAAATTGCTTTCTCGCAATCATTACTGAGACTAATGCTCATTCCTTGACAACAGGTTGGTTGCTCCTCTGGCATGATCTGATTCATCTTGTTCATTTTTTTTGTCTTTAAAACCTGATGCATTCTGGAGAAACTGGTGCCTTGTTCTTCAAAGGACAGAAAATAACAGGATGTTCCCACAATGCGTTATTTCTTTAAACACAACAGGATGCAAACTTTCAAGAAATACGTGTCGATTTTCTCGCCACGGGTAAATGAAACCTGTCAGGTCGTGTGAAAGTGTCCGCTAATGATGTCAAGTGTTCCCAAGGCCCTGCAGCCATGTCTGTTGGCTGCTCCCTCTCTGTACCTATCAACAAACAGATATGTGCTGACTTCACTACTTTCACAACAACAGCATTGTCTGGGCCGGTGTCTGCATTTGTCTTAGAAGTCATTAAATAAATCCTCAGAGCGAGGTAGCAATTTAGCCGAATTAATTCGATTTCATTGTGGCAAACGATGACGGACGGCGACGCCTCCGTCGTTTGCCAGTCGGAATCTGGATGAACATAGCAACATATCAGGAACGCATAAATCAGTTTGTCTGCTTGTGAATAACAGGTTCATGCAAGCCTGACGGAAAGTTTTTCCTTAAATACCCTACAGCTTTGGTGTGATGGACGCCTTGTTGGCTGCTGACACTTGTGTGCTCTCTGTTGCTTTTGACATCCTCTCAGGCATACGCTGAGTGAATCTGCTCTTAATCAGGCAACGCTGCATCATAAGTGGCTGAAGGGCATTTATTGTTCAGACAGGATTATCTGTAAGTCCTGAGAGAAACTGTTCATATGCAGCTAGTTTGTGTTTGCATTTTGCAGCATTGCGAAATAGGGTTAGGATGTTTTTCCTACAGAATACAGACCTGTATACACACACTGCATTGTGATTTACATTGTCTTTGACTTTGTGTAGATGTGACAGGTGTTCATTTTAAAATTCCAGCCGTTGCCGTTCTCGCCATGCATAAACTGATTCCTGTTGGAGCTCTTTGAAATGTTTCCCCTTGGCTGCACTTGCAGAATAAGCCAGACACAAGCATGTATTTTTATCTTTTGACGACATGCAGCATTGTCACCCAGTCGCATTTCTTTTCTTATTACTAATGTGACAGATAGTCATCAATGGAATCCAGTCTGAGAGTCACCCGTGGGTGCCTGTTTGGCTTTTCATTTGCAATGTGAAGTAGCTGAAGGCATGTGCTGAGGAAACAAGTTTCTTTTCCTTCTTTGCCTGATTTTACAATGACTAGAGGACATGATTACACCTGTTTGAAGCTCGGAATTCACTCAGGAAGTAAAAAAAGAAAAGAAGAGCAAACAGAGCTATGTGGCATCTGTGATTTTGAGGAAAGGCAACAATGCACAGTGGAGGCATTCACTTTAACGGCACAAACAGACACGAACCGCAGGGATACATTCACCTGGTCAGGGACATGTAAACATGTTTTAAAGCACTGCTGAGGTCTGCGTTAAGCATGTTGTGGTTTAGAGGCAACTGGAAGCCCTCATAAATCAAGCAGAGGAGCAGGAGAGCTGCAGCACCATAAGTAGAGTCATGGCAGTGTCATGTTTTTGCAATGGCAGCAAAGGACTTATCTTAAAGCTGCTGTTGGATAAAAAGAAAACATTGTTGAAAATTGCTGTTACCTTTGGAATTAAATCATTTTTGACCCCCAACTTTGTAAAATGTGCATGTTGTTTACAACCTAACTTGCTAGTATACCAATAAAAATAGTAATGTTGGCGAAATGAAATGTTAGAACTTGCTGAAATAAGGACATTTAGAGCTTTCTTCAGGGGCACCCGTAAAGGGGGAGTTGAGGGGGGGCATGGCCCTCTTTTTTTTTTTTTGTTTGTTTGTTTATTTATTTACTTATTGGAAAGGGGCGATGCAATTTGACATAGTTCCAATACAGAGTATGGGACTGATGAGTTGCACAGAGAGTTTATAGCTATTGCTAATTTTCAACTTGTCATTAGTTGGGCTTTTACACGTAGACCTGATACAATCACTGCCTCCCCTCTTCTAATTGGAGGCTGATATTAATGTCTTCAAGAAGGCTGCGGTGCGCTGATGTTTTAAGTTAGCATGAAGGCAGTGGTTTCTTGTGACACTAGGCAACCATTGGTACCAACCATATTAGCATAGCTTGTCAGGATGGGGGCTAGACAACACTCCAGAGTTAGGCTACATTTTTGTAATGGGAACAACTGGCATGGCCATTTTCAAAGGATTCCTGGAGCTTTCACATCAAGATATCTGAATATAAAAATAGTTTCTATAGGTACCCACAAGCCTCCCTAACCTTGAAAAAGCTTGTTCCCAGTAAATGTTTTGTTGCTTACAATCAATGTACTTCTTCTAATTACATCTGTATATCTGTAAGGAAAAGGACAAACAGCTTATTTGAAGAACAATTTCCCAAAACATGCAGATACATAACACATTGAAACGTGACTGTTGTACTCTAGCATTGGTATAGTTTTCAACTAGCCTATACTTAAACAGCATTATAAAATTCCAAAAATTCAGTTATTGATTTTAGTTTGGGTGTGCCACCCCAAGATTTTCAGTTGCTCCTAGGGCTGGGTGATGTGAACAGAAATTCATATTGCGGTATTTACAGGCTGACTGGCGATACATGATATTTATCAGTATTTTTTACGAAATGGGCTACATGTTTTCAGTTGCAAGTCAAAGCCACATTTGAAATGTCACAAGCACTTTTATAAAAACAGACTGTGATAAAAATGAAATGCAAAGACAGGGATATTATTCCCCTGTTTGAAAATATGCAGCTGCACCACAGTTACACCTCCAAAACACCAGTAGGTGGTAGGGTTTCTATGAAGTGCTGTAATGCTTAGTTGATTCAAAACACACATTAAACATGGCTTACTAGTGAAAGTTTCAAACACAAGTACACAAATCAGCTTCAATATAACTCACAGCATTCACAGACAAACATTTTCCCCACAAATACAACATGCTAATGCTTTTAGCACAAGCCTATGGCATTTTACATTGTATAAATTAGCCTAGCGAAGCCAGGGATAACAGCAACATTTAACAAAGGTAATGTTACAAAACTAGTTTCTATTACATCTCACAGCTGTCTTATACTAAACACGTTTTCCAAACAAATACAACATGCTAACATTGTTTAGCACAAGACTATGGCATTTTACATTGTATAAATTAGCCTAGCGAATAGCGGAGATTTTCTCTACTCATATGAAGCCAGGATAAACACACACAAGATTTAAAATGCTATTTTGTGGAGGCTTTATTGTCTTCACAATTTATTGGTTTTTATCTGTGAAATTAAAGTAAATAAAAGCTTCGTTTCCACTGAGAGAAATGGTTTCAGCTTACAAAAATAGACAGGAAGACTGCTGCAGTTTGCCATGATGTGTAGTTACATTTCAGGGGAGGTGCACGTCAGGCTACGACTTTAAAAAGTTGCTGGAGAACTTGTAAGTGGAGTGTGACAGAGGAGAGAAAAGCGTAACGTAACTTGACCCTATATCAATATAAATGGTGTTGTCCTAATTTATGTCTTGCTTGAAAATATATCGATATATTGCACATAGTCGTTATATCGCCCAGCCCTAGTTGCCCCATCTGGCGAACGCTTTGAAAAAATTCTTTTGGTGCCAATGCTTAATTTATCTGTGGAAACTTGACTGGTCCAGACCAGTTTGTTTGTTAGTTTTTGAAACTATTTTCGTGCTTGCCTGAAAATGCAACCTTGCAAAAATATTTGCACAGCTTCACTCCTCACGAGTACTGTTTGGCATCTCAAGCTATCACCGCAGCGCTACTCAACAGATAAGAGAATAATTACAGAGCAGCACAAAAGCTGCAAATATACCTTTCAGGCCTTGAAGGGAAAATTGCGAAATCACTCCACACAGGTGGAATTTTATGACTTTATCAAACCGTTGGTACAGTGTGACGTCAATTACAGCTTAAGGTGGAATAATGGTTGCGTGATGCAAGGAATGACTTGGTAACATGCCAGATCAAAGACTGCAGAAAGCTCTCTGGGAAAACGTGTTTGAATATAACAGCTATTTTCTATACGTCCCAACCCTCCCCCCCTCAGGCACTTTAAAATTCACAACAATTGTAACCCAGTCTTAAATAGGGGTTAGAGCCTGGGTTGTAAATGTGGGATAGATAACAGGGGCTTTAAAAATGTCATCCTGGTAATACTAAAGGGAGCTTGGCATGAATCAAAAGTAGGACATTCAAGTCGAAGCCCGAGCAAGTACTTCCTTCAGAAAAAGGTTATTTATAGAGCATCATTTAATTTGACACTCGTTCCAGTGTAATGGCACGGGCAGGTTTGCTGAGTGAAGATGGAAAATGGGCTCAAATAGCAGCGAGGGCCCGAGGCGTAAATGGGCTTTCATCACTAGCTCATTTTTCCATCCTGCTTTAAAATCAATAGGATGCCTTTGTTTTTACACTAGCAGCGCAGAGAGATGGCAGTCAATAACACAGACCATTAACACATGTGGAACAAGCACATTGCAGTGTGTTTCTAGACCTCTGGCATGTTAGCTGTTTGGCACAGTTCTAGTTAGCTTGTCGGTTTTCCCATTATTTGGGTTCACACTGATATATCTCGACAGCTATTCGACTTTCATGGTCCCTAAAGGATGACGCCTACAGAATTTGGTAATCCCTGGACTTTTTCCTCTAGCCTGTCCATGAAGTTGACACTTTTGTTTTTTAGTGAAATGTTTCAACAACTACTGGATGGATTTGGTGCAGATATCCATGTTATCCAGAGCATCAGTCCTTATAACTTTTGTAATTCCTTGACATTTCGTTTAGCACCTCAAGAGTCAAGATATTCACTCATCCAGTGAAATATCCCAACATCTCTTGACTTTCCTTGGCGCTACCATGACATTGATGTTTGTGATTTTGTGTGTGTTGTCAAATACTCGATGGATTGCCCAAAATGTTGTACATACATTTCTGCTCCTTACAGAAAGAGTTGTTATAACTTTCATGATCCCCTGACTTTCTCTCTAGCACCACCAAATTTTAATTTGTTTGTTGTTTTACTTGCAAAATTGACATTCCTATCAGCCTCAGCTGTACTTTGTGTTTCATGCTAATAGCAAACATTAGCATGCTAATACACTAAGGCTATGTTCAACTTAAGCCCAATGTGAAATGTAGAGTCATCCGCAAACAGTCGGACCTGGCTTAACTTTTATTCAATCGCAATTCATCATTATCTGGGAACGTGCTGAGATCAAATAAGTCAAAGTGCACATTCTAGATCACCTGCGTCAGTGTGTTAGCGTCAATATGGGAGTATTTATTTGGTAACTGTCATGGTGAAAGATAAAATAATTGCTGAGGTGGTAACTTTTTAGAATTGAAAATTCCAGTTTCAGAGTATTTTAAGCTAAAGTGTAGAGTTTTGGTGTCCGATATTAAGATTAAAACTCATGAAACTGTTACTCAAACTTGACTTCCTGGATCGTTTTTCATGTCTTACCATTACCTCGCCCAAATCTCATAGCTGCTAGCCTGGCTGTAGGCTGTTGTTCAGTTAAAAGAGCTCAATACAATATTTGGATCATTAATATAGCAGCAAACAACTGTTTACAATGTAAAGACGTAGTGGAGTAACGGTGTCCTGAGCAGTGTGTGTGAGTTCCATGTGTGTATCCCACTGGCTTGCCAGTTGCTCTGCACTGCTCTTATACTCCTGATATCCGGATGGCAGTGGTGTGGGAGCATAGCACCCACCATCAACACCGTTACCATGCTGGGTTAGCACCGTTAGCTGTTAGCCACCAGCTCAGCCACCTCCATGTTGAGAGCCACGTGCAGACAACCTCTGAATATTGTATCGAGCAAGTTAAGTTAAACGAATAATCTGTTTGTATTAAGATAAGAGAACAACATGTGGCATGCATCATTTCATTACATGCTGTCCTTGGTCTATGTCTATATCTTATGTCAGTGAATGCTGGTTCAACAGCCCTACAGCCGCGTCCTTCTACAAGGTCAGACATGTGCACCTCTTATGGGCAAACAGGTGATTCTTCCACCCTCAGCTCTGCAAACATTTCCCAGCGGCTGTGTCACCGCATTACTTTGCACACAGCTCATAAAACGATGATTACACACTCTGTCTTATCAGGCCTCAGCCGCGGTGATGTAATTTGAAGCTGCAACTGAAATGCAAACATACCAAGAGAAACACGCAAGGTGTGTTTGAGACAAGCGGTGGCCTTATGGAGAGGCAGCTTCCTGTTATAAGAGATAGAGTGTAGTTTACTGCATGAGATGGGCCATTAAAAACCAGCCCATCTGCTGTGCTGTTAGAGTCTGAGCTGACTCGACTGTTTGTATTGCTAACATGTAATAACTGCACTTCAGGGCTAAACACCAAACATTTAATGTCAGTGTTTGGTGTTCCCTCGTCGAACATGTGCTCTGTTGTCTGTGTAAACACCAGCCTCAGCCCTCACACTCCACTTTGTGCAAACACGCCAAAGGTGAGGAGGAAATCCGATCTCGCATGATGTCATCGCAGCTTTGGTTAACTCCCAGCTTTATTTTAACAAGAACGCATGAGTGTGTGCCGAGCTGAGCTCCTTGAAATGAGCACACTGTAAATCATGATAACATCCAGCTTCCTGCTCGCAAAGTATGACTCCGGCATAATTTGGGGTTATGGAGGAGAAGGAAAGTATGTGTTTGTTTGTGTCTCGACTGTTTACTCAGAAAAATATAATTGTTAGCATCTAAATAAGGGTGCGTAGTTATATATCTTTTTGTTTGTTCTGGAAACAGGACACCAGAGTGAGGTATGTAAAACTAGAGTAAACAAATGAAAACGTGGTGTACGCAGGGCTGGATGAAAATTTTGTCATGCAAAAGGTTTTTGTTGCTCATTGCTTTTTCATTCTACAAGCAATAATCCCACATTCCCAGTTGTTCTTAATCAGTATTAGGTCATTTTTCCCTTAAGGTTTGGACTCATTTCCCATCGTCTGTGGTTATCATTAATCCTTCAATAAAGTTAAATCTAATCTAAAAGTTAATCACACATACTAATCATATAAACAAGAACCTGGCGTAATCATCTGCTTCCTCACATTCCAATGTTTATTAGTCATTTAATGATACTAATTCACAATACATTAATTCAATAGAGACATGTTCATCTGACATGTTTGTCACCAACAGTCTCCACCCAATTTATCTGCAGTTACACCATCGCTGTGTCAAGAGGAAGAACTGTTAAAGAGCAACTAGTGTCTGCTGACTCAAACAATGCCGAGGATTGTGTGCGCCTGTGATGTGCTAATCTTTTTGACAGCTAAGTAAAGACTTAAGGCGACAGAGTCAACGTGCAGAAAGGTCAAAGGATTGCCTCAGAAACATTTTTTTTCAAAGCTCCTTCCTTCAAAGCTGGTGAGTGGGGAGTATTGTCTCCTCATCAAACAGCAATTTTACACCACCGCCACAGTGGAAATTTAATTATGTTTGCCAGTTCTGTGTACGCGAGGGCCCGTCGTTGTGAGGGCAGGCTCTGAAAGGTGACCTTTTTGAGACCCTCTGTTCTCCGAGACAAAAAGTCACTCACCGTGTAAAGGAGATGTCTGATTATGTCTGACTCTTTTCCATGACGGCGAAGAGTCCAAAAGGCGGATCAGGTAGTCAGGAGATGAATGATGTTGTTAAACCAAGCGTATCTGCTGAGAGCTGCGTGTGTTCTCTGTGACAGTTCGATATGTCAGGGCAGGTTTGAGGGTGGCAAAATGATTTTTAACACTTGTAAGAAAACAAATAAGAACTAGATGTTGTAGAAACATTCACTTTCCTTGTACTGTCATGTAAGGACGTGCCTCTGTGAGACTTATGAGCTGCCAGTTTTTAAAAAGAATGATAGTCTACAGCCAGGCTGGTTGTTCAGTAGGCCTGGCACAGCGAAATGCTGATGCTAACATGGCAGCAAACTCATAGTGACAATGCTAACGTAGATGTTGATTAGGTATTAAGTACAGCTGTGGTGAATGTCATTAGTTTTGCAGGTATTTAAGAGGAAGGAGAAGCTATACTTTCAGCCTCACAGCATGGGCACCAATCAGTTTAGGGTTCTACGCCTTGCCTAAGGGTACCTCGGTAGTGCCCAGGAGGCAAAGTGCCACCCCTCCAGCTGCCAGTCCATACTCCATCCTTGGTCCATGCGAGGTCTTGAAGCAGCAACCCTCTGTTTCTCAAGCTAAGTCCCCAAGGACTCAGTTACTACTTGGGTCATAAGCTAAAGTCTTGGACGAATTGGAAAATTGACCTGATTATGGTGCTAGATGAAAAGTTATGGCATCAGCAAAGTGATTACTATCCATCCAGAGGGGGACATGAATCGCTTGAATTGAGTTTTCACAAAAAAGTGTAACCGCCATGGTGCTAGAGAAGACACTAGGGTGTCACAACAGTCATTAAGCTTCACCCTCTGGGGACCATGACTGTCTCAACAACAACTGATGCCAGTCTGGCCAGTCGATCTGGAGACAATCTCGAAACCCATCGGCCGTCAGTCTGACAATGATAAGCCTCTGAGGGGAATGGCCAATATTTTGGGAAACCGGTGTAGCCAGCGGATATAGCGACCAAGACTTCGGCTTCCATGTGCCTGTCATTTCGGTCAATCTTTAAAAACAGATGTTTGCATATGAATACAGATTTTTTTAAGGCTACAATAAAGCTAGATTATCTCTAGACGATAGCCAGTGGGTTCTGAGATTACATTACGGCCAATGTGCACTATCCTCAGCTACTCACGCTCATTCGCCTCTGTGAACAAGCAATGCGCGTTCGTGTTCTTCGGAGGCGTGACTCCTTGGGAAAGAGGGTAGGACCTTTTTGATTGTGGATTTTGTAAATCTAGCTTGCGCGACTGTTATTTTCAATGATTCCAGACCCCCCCTTTAAACATAGTTGGTCAGACGTGTACCGCAGATACCAAAATCTTGTCCTGTTGCCTACAGATTGTGCATACATATGCAGATATCTTGTTTTAAAGGTAAATGTAGAGGTTTTTTCACAGGATAAGTCAAAACTTTGATCTACTCGTGGGTGGCGTTAAGTAGGAAAAATCAGGGAATTAACAAAGTTATAGTATTCTAGGCATCATGGACATATGTATCCTTTCATGGCAACCCATCCAATAGTTGTTGACACATTTCACTGAAAACCAAAATTGTCAACCTGCTGGTGGCACTAGACAGAAAGTCAGGGGATCATAAAAGTCATTGAGCTTCATGCTCAGTTAACCATGAATGTTTGTACAAAATTACATGGCGGTTCATCCAATAGTGGTTGAGATATTTTAGTCTGAACCGAAATGATGGAGTGACTGACCGACTGACTGACATTGACCCGTGCCACTAGCATGGCTACAAATTATAGTTGAATTACTGTCAGTTGTGGAGGGACAGGATCAGAATATAGGGATTTTTTTCTGTCAGGTCCATTCATGTCAGTTTAAGACTGAAGCACTCTTCCATCAGAAAATTTTGGGTCAAGAAAATGACATTTGCAGCGATGGGTATAGCCTACAGTAAGATTTGGTAGACTGCTGTTTGAGGGAGTTCTCAAAGAATCTGAGTAGTGACAAGAGTTCTTCAGTGAGCACTAATGAAAATAAATGAACATTAATCTCAGTCAAACAATAAAACAAAATATAACATGAGGAGAATGTTGGAGTAGTGGAAGAAAAATGAACGAGCCAGTAATTGTGAAGCATATTAGAAACATCTGATGCCAATCAGCCAATAGTAGGGTGACTAAGTGCTCTGCCTCATTTCTGTTGATGATACATTTAAACCTTTACTAAAGCATTAGTTACACCATGTTTGTTGACACAGCTGCGTGTAATGGATAATAGAAACCAAAATGAAGTATCTCCGTGTTGCTGTTGTGTGTTTAGCGCCAGTTCTTGGCAACATTTCTCAAAGAAATTCACTGTTTCAAGCCAGAACAAAACATATGTTGACATTGTCATGATTCAGAAATTTTCCCCTCCTTCATTTGCCCTCTGATAATCAAAGCAATTGAGCAAAACCCTTTTTAGCTGTTAAACCAGGATGGTGGTATCCGGTTTGGCATGTTTGCTGAGTCATAAATGGCCCACTCATCAACTATAGGTTTCTGTTTGCTTAACCTCTTGATAGCCAGTGTGGAGCTAGCATGAGTCATGATGATACAGAGCTCTGAAATGTTTGAACGGGTGGTACAAAGTCGTCTCACAGGCTGAATCTAAAGCTGTGGGGTCAGACGCTTTAGATACGGAGTTGACATTTTGCATGGCACAGGGCATGAAAAGTGTCTTTGTTACAACTCCTGTTTATGAGGTCAAGATAAAAGTCTTGTTCATGGTGTTCATGGTAAAATTCCATTAAGATGTACATAGAGGCCTGATTGACATCTTGATAACACAATCTTTCAAAGTGATTTAGCTTTGGCGCCATTGAAATTGTATACCATCTACCCACATTCAAGCCAAGCGTGACGCGGTGGCAACATCTGATCTCACATCTAAAAGGCTTGTGCAGACAAGTCTTGTGTAAACCAACCAGCGTCTCCTGAACCTGGAGGGAGACTGGGTAACCTTTAAACCCACTGGGACCATTAAAACAACAGGTGCTCGAGGAAAGCTCAGCTGTCGAGTGCTGGCGGTGGCTAGCGTGCAGTTTAGCTAGAAGCAGCTGCGGCTAACCGCGTTGACCTCAGGGTGAGCAAGTCACCCAACAGTTGGGCATGTACTTCTACTATAAAGCAGTGTCACTCTAACAGCCCACTGAATCTGAACCGACCCCAGACCTCATTAGAGAATGGGCTTCAGAGGTCCTGCGTGACTCGTGTGATTAATTGGCAGCCCCCGTGTTTGCTGTAAACCGACTTAAGAAATGAACTTCGAGTATAGGACTCTGTGACAGGCTGTGAAGCAGCTGTGCTTGCCGGTGTACAGACAGATGGGATGCCATATTTTAATGGAGAGCTCTGGCTCTCTCTATCCAGGCTTTATTAAGTCTCAAGTGACAACAGAGAGTCTATTCAAGCAAGTCCACACGTGCTGTTCCACATCATCCCATATCTATAAATCTTTTTGCATTTAATTTCAACACGTTTGAGCTGCTGACTTCCAACCGTTCGCCTTTCATTTAAATTTGACCTCCTGCAACAGTGAATTGCTTTTATCACCTGAATAGAAAATGTACTTATGTGATGTATGGCAGATGTGATGTATATACTGTGGCGTTCAGTGAGGAGCAGTTAGATTGACTTAACAGCTAGTGCACTTGGAAAGTTGCCCTGCATTATGTAATGCTCTACTATTATTCATTTAATAACATTATACTCTTATATTAAGTTTATCGTCACTCTGCAGAGGTTTAACAAGCTAGTTTTCTGGGTGGATTTATTTGTGTTTTTCAGATACTGTGAGACAGATGAAATGCTGTCTGCCTTTAACAAGGCACGAGAAAATGCAAAAGCGGGACACGCTGATTGAATCCAAAGGTCACTTTTATTTAATTCAGTGTGAATAGATTCAATACTGTCACATCGACAGTGCTAGAGACACATATTTAAGGTGATAAGACAGAGAACAGACAACTCTCATAAACTAGACCACACAACACATGCCTAATGACTTCAGAAACGACACACTCCATGACTTTGTTTGGGGTAAACAATAAGGTCGAAATGAGCTCAGGTCCTTTATATAATCATTTGACAAGTTAAACACTTCAGAAGAACCACTCATCCACTCCAACATAGATAGCAGGTCGTTTGCTTTTCTGTGCACATTAATTAATACTTAAAAAAAAAAAAAAAATACTGACATAATACCTTACATATCGGCTTTAGCAGCACTATATTTCAGTGAGTTGGTCACACACACGCTCACGCACACTCAGTTCCTCATCTAGTCAAATGTGCACTCAATCCACGCTTCTTCGTTTAAGGATTTCACATCTTTCTGTGTATTTACAATATCAGACTTCTGGCCGTCAGCATTTAAAAACGCTCTAGCGGCCGCTTCTGCTAAAACAACAGTGACTTCATGATAAGTTGATTAACACCAGTTACAGCAGCATCAACCTTTTAGGAAAATCAGCATGATGTATTGCCAACAGCAGTGCAGTATAAAAGACGAATAATGCTGTTATCAGCTAATATAGCCATTAGCTAAATTCTGCTAATCTGTTAATTGCCTCATGGGTGTTTTCATGCCGTTTCATGCTGTGAATTTATTGGGGGGTCGCCCCTATAAGTAGACCCCAGACTGTAAAGAACCTTGAAAAATAGGCCTCTCTTCTGTAGAAATATTCTGATATTGCTCTAGGGTGCTTTCTGTTGTAAAATACTCCTGAAAATAATCATCTTATAATCCATTCATTTCAATACAGGAAACTGCAAAATACTTGAACCCCCATGTTCAGTGAATACTTTAATCCAGAGCAATGGAATGTACGTCAGCTGAGATATCTAATGGTGTGTTCACACAAAATGCAAAGTTAATTTTTGCCTCACACTACTCATCTGAATACAGCTGCTGGAGTGTTTGTGCTATTAACTGGATAAGGCTAACAGCTAACATTGTTCGTAGATAAGTACAACCGATGGTTGAAATCGAGTGACGTGAACTTGTTAACACAGACTGTCAGTGCTCCTAACTAGCACAGGCGGACACGCTCTTAATAATTTCTCATTTTGCCCACGGCAGCACATTACCACTTCACTCTTTCCGTTGTTTACCTTTCACAATAAAAGACCAACTTTATTTGGGCTATTTAGAGCATTTTGCTATGAACCGATTCAACAAAACAGCTAACGTAACTCACAGAGAAATATTTTCAGAGCCTACCATGTAGTCTCATGGCTTCACTCGCTTAAGCAGGATTTATACTTCTGCTGTACCTACACCGTAGCGTGACGTGCACCTCCCCAGAAATGTAACTACACATCGCAGCGACACAGTCCTCCTGTCTATTTTTGTAAGCTGAAACCATTTCCCTCAGTGGAAACGAAGCTTTTATTTACTTTAATTTCACAGAGAAGAAACAATAAATTGTGAAAAGGAAAAGGCTGCTAGCCGCTAGGCTAATTTATGCAGTGTAAAATGCCATAGGCTTGTGCTAAAAACATTAGCATGTTGTATTTGTGGGGAAAATATGTCCAGCAAAAGACAAGTGCTTTGTCTGTGAATGCTGCGAGTTACAGTGACGTCAATTTGTGTACTTGCGTTTGAAATTGTTGCTATTAAGCCATTTAATGTGTGTTTTGGTTGTGTTTTAAATCAACTAAACTTTACAGCATGTAACTGCAGAGTGATACAGGCACACCACCATGCAAGTGTAAACACTCACAATGGCGTAGGCTACAGCGTAGGCTCTGCATAGAGCTGACACAGAGGTATAAATCCTGCTTTATCTTCAAGCCCTTCCTTTTGTGTCCTCTCTCTGTAAGGTACTGACGTTGAGTGGTAGAGCTCTGGGTGCCAACAGTCACATGGTGAAAGTAAGTTTGTCCGTCATTTCCAATTCTCATGCAAATATGCAACTAGCACAAATTTTGCTTTCGCATCAGTTGACCAGCATTAACTCATGCCTATTCACGTTTCTGCACAAAAACTTGCTTCACATTTGGTGTGAACACATCATAATAACCTACTATTTACAACCTCTTGGAGATTCATGTAACAACAAATTAAAACTGTATGGCAAACTATTTATAAGTTCATACTTCATATGTACTCTACATATTATTTTGAGAGCGATTCAGGTGACAGTGATAACAGCTCCTTTATCAGACACACATAAGTCTACTTGCTGCAGACTTCCGTGGATCACAGTGTTCAAAGCTACATTGAGCAATAAGCTTCTTCATGATTATCAGTGAATGTTTGTTCCTATTTCAGTGTGCATATTTTCACAGATGAACATCTGCTGACTTTCACACAATCTTCAAGTTGTGAAATATTGCGGGTTTGACTTCTATCGCTAGACGTGACATCACACCTGCGAGGTGTGTCGCTATTTTAAAGTATAAAGTCTTTATTGAAGTGGATTAACTTTGGGTGTGATGAGAAGCTTTTGGGAAAGTGGTGAAGATAGTGTGTGTGATTGTGAGTCTATGAAAGCACAGTGAGCGTTACAGTTCCTTTGGTCCTCTTCAGGATGCCGACAGCTTCTTCATGAGTGACGCCCTCCAGGGTCTGCCCGTTAACGGCCATTATCTGGTCCCCTCGCTTCAGGCGTCCGTCCTCTGCTGCTGCTCCCTAAGCACGAGCAAATAGTTTAATTAATAACAGGCAACTTGTTAACTCTGCAAATGTAAAATGGAGAAATTTGCCAATTACCTTCCCAAAAACAGTTTTAACATAGATGGGCAAGTCTCCATGGGGGCTGCCGTACCCTCCCACTATACTGAAACCCAGTCCGTCTGGTCCTCTTTCAAGATTTATGGTCTTATACTGAGGTGGGCTGGTGGAAAGATGGAGACAGTTAAGAATAAAAACACATAACCCCTTCAGACTGACATTATAGAGGTAATATAGATGTTACAACACAGCACAATGTGCTGTCTGTGTAATGACTAGTTCATACCCGAGGTCGTCCTGGAAGATGCAGCTGGGTGTGAGACTTCCAGCTGCCTGCTCTTGAGAGGGACCCGTCACAGTGGTGTCACCACCCGCTACCACCTACAGACGCATGAACACACATACACTCTTTTATTTTTTTATTGATAGTCTTGCAAGATAAAGCGTGATAGCATGGTTGCAGTGCTGCATGAGGGAGTTTTACAGTACTTCAAAGTCTGCCGCTGGTAGCCTTCAACTGTTCTTTTCAGGTGAAAACTTTGTACGCAGATAAAGAATAAAGAACGTATTTAACTGGAGATTATCTAACTGTGTCTGTAGGTTTATCTAATTAGGACAGAGAGGGTGAGAGAGCAAGTTTATGTGTGTGTGTATGTGTGCGTGGTTTGGGACCTGCAGCTGTATTGTGCCTGTGGCGTTCTTGAGCAGAGTGACAGCCTGAGAGTGGGTCATGCCTTCAGCAGAGGTCCCACAGATACTGACAATGCGGTCCCCGATCTGGAAAAGTGAGAGTTTAGCACAATTTAAAAGGATGCGCGAGAGGAAAAAAAACAAGTTCAGCAGTGAAGCTGTTTTTTCCATGTTTATGACACATCAGTGTTTGGGCTGGAAACAATGTTAACAACAATGGAAATATGACAGAACTTTGCTCTGTGACCTATTTTGCAGAATGAATGCTCAAATGTTTTCTTACTCCTTAAAACTGGTGTGAATATTCATCAATACAAAGGTGCCGCTTTTAAAAGCCGTTATGATTTCAATGTTCACAAGAGTCTCTGCATGATAACAGGAAGTGGCTGATAGTATTTAAAACTTTAATTCACCACGCCACACAAAACTATTCAGTTGAGTAATTTCATTATGTAGCATTCTCATCTCTCACTCTGGCTGAAAAAAGATAAAGCAGCATGAATATACTATTCAAGATCTGCCCCTATTCATTTCAATGAGCTCTTCTGTAGGCTCACTGATCTGAATGCAGGAGTGGGAGATTTATTATCCCGTGTTTGCAATGGCTATTGTCCTCCTCCGGTCTGTGTCACACAGAGCTACAATTGTCAGATTCTCTGTCATTAAACTGCGAAGGTCACTGCTTAAGGCTGTCGGCTCTTGACCTTTGGGAGTCACTAACTGAGTAAAGTGAGTGGGAATACGATCGCCCTACATAATTAAGATTCACATTAAATCCCACACAAGAATTACTGGCATGCAAATTCTCGGTTTAGTATTCTGCTGGACGCTGAGTAAAGGTTACTGAGAGGGAGGTGTAAATCTGGTACCTTGAGCTTCTGGGTCTGAGCGGCCAGGCCGACAGGATTCATCATGGCGATAAAGATCGGAATATCACCCAAAGGGCTGCCCACACCCCCTGCTATACTGATCCCCAAAGAGTCACTGGGACCTTTGGTGAACTCAACTGTTCTGGTGTCCTGCTGCTCCGGAGCTGTAAAGACGCAAACATGCAAATTAAATAATGCTTTGGCCACCAAATTATTTTGTCTGTGGTTTCATGAATTAATATCACTTACAATCAGGACTCCTACTTAGTTTTTCGGGATCACTGGGGAGGTTCCCAGAGTCTGAGCATGACTGAGAGGCCACCTTGGTGCTGCCTGATTCACTCATCTGAAACAAAGACATTCAGCACCGTTACTTCCTCTGTTCTGTTGATTTGTCAGTGTATTTTCAATCGGATAGTTTGGATATTTGAAGTGGAGTTGTATGAGGTACTTAAACCATATTCAGAGTATTACATACAGTAGATGTTGGTTGGCATGTCTGTGGAGGGGGGCAGCATCAAAACATATTTAAGCCACCTAAAACAAGTCCCACCTAACAGCTTTAGTTCCCCATTACTGCTCTCGTCAAAGCCACCAGACTCCATTGAGAAAATCAGTAATTTTAGCTTGCTGAACACAGCAGCTGCTGGTCTACAGCAACCTTCATCAGTTGGTTTGTTTCTGTTATTGTGTGACTTTGGTGTATCCGATCTAACAACTTTAAATGCCAAAGTCACACAATAACACAAACAAACTCACTGATCGAGGCAGCAGTAGACCAGCAGCTCATGTGTTCAGTGATGTTAAATCACTCTTTTTTTCAATGGAGTCTGGCTTTGAGGAGAGCGATAAAACGGCTTCTGTTCCCCATTGGAAATTGTTGTCTGACAGCAAGGCAAAGAGCTGAAAATATCCTACATATAGCACTTAAAGTGATACTCACTTTTTAAGGTGGGACTTTTTAAGATGGCAACTACACTTTGTTGCCGACCCTCCGCAGCAGTAGCTTAGCTTATGCGGTGGTATTTCTCCGAACTGGGGGCATGCCGACTGACATTTACTGTAGGTAATACACTGACTATGGGTAAGCACCAAATACAACCCCACTTCAAAAAAGATCTGAACTATCCCTTTAAATGTTATCTTTCAAAGATGTGGAACTACAGTACCTGACTACTTTGAGACAGCCTTCTTTCTGAGTGGAAGGGCCCTGCCTTAAACCTCCCTACTTCCATATTTATGGGCCCCACGCAGCACTAAAACACAAAGTACGTTATTTTTAATATAGTCATCCAACACAGTTAAAAGCAGATGTGCCACTCACTAGCTATGTGTCCTTCTGAGGGCCAGTGCAATAGATGTACCTTAAGTAGTGCAGCCACGGCCTCCTGTGTAGTCGACCTGACATCCTCACCATTGACTGACAGGATCTGGTCGCCCTGCATGAGTCGGCCATCGGTGTCCACCAAACCTCCTTTTACAATGTCGGACACAAACACTCCCGTGTCATTCCTGGTAGGAAAGGTGAAATAGATAACTGTGAAATAACATTTATTACTGTATTCTTCTCTACAAGTTCACCTGAACCTTTGATTCAGCACTTTCACCTTTTTCCAACAGACCTCTGCACAAATGTGGCTTACACTTCTTGGGAAGCAGCAGAAAACCAGCTGCTAAGATGGAATATTTAATGGCAAAGAGTGTGTTTACCCCCTAATGGTGACCTCAAAAGATGTGTTTTCCATCTTGAATCCAGCACATGCTCACTGTGAACATGTTGCAGTCAGACACAAAGGTGAGAAGCTTGGAAAACACTTGTTTTAATGACTTCACCTGACTTACACTTACTTCATTTCCCCTAATAAGTGTGTTGGCAAGAGTTCTAAGAATCATCCTTCACCTAAAAGATGCAAGGAGATATTAAGTCTTTATCAGAAGCATGTCTTGGGGCTTGATTGCTTGACTGACGGGTGTCTACACCTACCACAGTCAGCTATAGAAGCTGCCACCTGCTCTCAGCCTCTCCCAGGCTTTTCCCCCTTTTGACCCAGTTTAGGTTTCGAGGCTCTATTATCTGCCAAAAAAGCAGTAAGTGGTAAACCCGAGCTTCAAAACATCCTTTCACGGACCATTTGGTATTGTCACAGGAAACTACAGCATGCCCTTGTTTGTCTAAAGCTAAAGCCAACAGTCCCCAAATCTGTGCTAGCTCTGAGCGCTGACCTCTGGGAAATTAAGTTAACTGCAGAGACCTGTGTCTGTTTCCAAAAAGCACATCTCCACTGTTGGCTTTGCATATCTGAAGTGCAAATCTCCACGTGGATAAACCTACCACGAGCAGGAGCTGTGAAGCAAGGCAACTTGATCATACAATCCCCAGTGCCAGAGACACTTGGCTGTCACAGCTCCTCACCACTAACTGCTAGCTTGCACTTTCCGTTTTAGCCCGGGATTTTAGGTTGTCTGTTATGTTGCTGCCTTTTCCATCCTACTGAACTTTTCAGTTGTTTTTTCCACTTGTGTAGCAAAACCGCTCTGACAGAGGCAAAGATTTACAACTGCATTTAAAGTTGATCTACATACTGCTGTCCAAGCTGTTCAGCCCATGACCCCATCTTTTACCCTGCAGCTGGCTTGGACAGTAATGAATTTTGTTTTTCTTTTTTATAACATTTACACACTTGGACAAATCCAAACACTTATACACACACATATAATCAGCAGTGCATATGCATGTGTGGTCTGGAGCCGTTATGAGGGTTATCCCAGAGGTGAGATCAATCACCACGCTCCACACACCTGACTGTAAAACACTGTCAGCATGTGGACCAGCAGATCTTTTCCCACATGAGCCTTAACCCGTAAACGCTCCATCGAGAATAGAAGCCTGAGTTCAGTTTATGTAAGACGGTCTACAATTTGTCAGCTCACGTTCCTTGTGAGACTTGTGTAAATCTTCAGTCACGGGTCTGATGGGAACAGAAGGAGCAACATTCCCAGATACAGCCAATAGTCTCTGGCAATACACCGGAGTCATGGTCACCACTAGTGGGGCTAAACATCAGCAGTCCAGTCAGGCATATTCAACAGTTATTCAACCATAGAAGACAATTGTTTTATCATGATGTTTCACAGCTAGGTGTGACAGTATGGAGTGTTTTTTTCTATTACGCTTATTTTATTTCAATGATGCTAAAAAAAATTGTATGCCTGGCGTTAACCTGTCAAGTTGCAGTTACAGTTTGCATTCATGTCCGTGAAAACATAGATGCTTCACACTCATCTTCCCCCCATTACCACATCAGATCTATACAATCAGCATAGTTTAAGGTGGACACCCATGACTAGTATCACCAATTCAATCTGACCAAATGTCTCCCTTTCTGTTCCTGAGATATGACACTGAATAATGGCTAGAAAATGTTTTTCCAGAACATTTTGATGTCACATTGAAGCTGACCTTTGACCTTTTGGACATAGAATGTCATTACTTCATTGTTTTATCCTGTCCCTCTGAGACCCGGACTTAAAAAAACTAAACATTGTCAATGATAATTAAGTCCCAATGTCCTCAAATGAGACAATAATAAAGTCCAAATGTCTTCAAATGAGTACTTACAGATTAACAGTGTCTAAGCTTGTAACTGTTGCTAAAACTGGCCAGATTTGTTGCCATATCAAACTACAAACATTATTAATCATAAATAAACAAGTTTCAACCATAACATGTGATCAGGTTTTGGACCTTGTCCATTTTTGTGTCGTGTCAGCTGCAGACTGACTTGGCAGAAATGGCTGCCATCTTGTTTTTACATGGATTAGTGTATTGTGCTCTAACTACCACTGGACGTCACAAAAAAGTGTCCACAAAGGAGAACAACAGGTCTAACTTAAGAAGAATAAAGTATAAGATCAAGTAAACCCAAAATGTGAGCTCCTCATATGTGCAAACATGGTCTTAGGAGGATATTAGATGTTTTTGTGAAATTTTGTCATAATTAGCACATTCAAAATGTGTCTTGTGAGGTCACAGTGACCTTGACCTTAAACCGTCCACCACCAAATTCTAATCAGCTCATCCTTAAGTCCATGTGGACGTTTGTGCCAAATATGACAAAATTCCCTGCAGGTGTTCTTGAGATATCGTGTTTACGAGGATGAGACAGACAAGGTCACACTGACCTTAATGTTTGACCTATTGCCACCAAATTCGAATCAGCTGATCGTTAAGTCCAGGTGGACATTTGTGCCAAATTTGGAGAAATTCCCTGGAGACGTTCTTGAGAAATCGCCTTCACAAGAATGGAATGAGCAGGCAGATGTCGGGACGGACAGGGAGATGGGTGTGTCATGCATAAAAACATGTAATACAAATGTCACATGAGAGTATTTTTTTATATCTACTAGGGATGGGGGAAAAAATCAATACTGCATATTACTGTGACATTTTTGTGTGGCAGTATCATATTTTCACACATTGCCAAGTATCGATTTTTATATTATATAAATTCTTAATATTACAAATACATGTTGAACTTTAGCTAGCCTACTGGAATAATTTAATCAATTGCCTTTTTAGTCCAACAGATACAGTTTTTTGTCGTAAAAAATGGCTGAAGTGAGATTAACAGACTGAAAACTTTATTTTAAGAGATGTTGACCAAGCTTTCCTTTGAGGACGTAATTCACAGTTTAAAAAAGATAATAAATCACAATATATCGCACGATATTTTATCGCAATACTCAGCATATCGCAACGTATTTAAAATCACAATAATATTTTAGCATCATGATACTATTGTATCATGACTTTGGCATTGTGATAATATTGTAGCTGGGATAGGCTCCAGTCCCCCCGCGACCCTCAAGAGGATAAGCGGTTAGAAAATGGATGGCTGGATGGATGGACTTAAGTATCGTGATAATATTGTATCATGACATACACCAAATGTAATACTTAATTATTTTAATTAACCCAGCTGTGCTGAGGGTTACATAAGCACAAGGCCCAAAGATGGTAAAAACAAGTACAGAGTAGCAAGTCAAGACTATGCAGTCTGTGGTTTATTATCTGTTGGCAGATCTAAAAACTATGTCTTTTGATTTAGCCTGCTGTGCTTTAAGTGTGTATAAGATCTCTATCGTCTATTTTTCTATATCCTACACCCTGTCAAATATACAAGTCTTTCAAAATGATTACCTTTGGTCCCGTGATCTGCATTAAAAAAGAAAAAAAATCATACAGTTACTGTCGGAACTATGTTGACTCAGACTGTTAGCTAGTTATGCTCATTATATAAGCAGTACCATTCTATATCTACTTATTTGCATTTGTAGTCCCACTTTTGGGGTTTATTTGCTCTAATGCCTGCGCCATTAATTGTATATGACGGTTTGCCCAGCTACCTATTAACTCTTTTTGTGACTCCAAAAGCAGCTTAATCATAAAATGCATGCTTGACCGTATGCAGTATTACTACTAATAAATGTCTGTCACCTCCTCCCTACGATGCTCAGGCCCAGGCCCTGGCCAGGCTTCTTGTGAAGCTCCACAGTGAACGAGTCCCACAGATCTTCCTCCTTGTACTGCGTCTCGTCCCTGAAGACCGTCAGGCGGACTCTCTGCGGTGTCTGCCGCAGCACGTTGATGGCTTCGTCATGACTGGCTGCGCGCAGGTCGATGCCGTTCACCTGTGACGAGAGAAAAGGAGGTTAGTATACACTTTATCCGAGGTTCATTTAAATGTATAAAAACAGAAATGTTTGGGCCAATTTCCATTTTAGGGCATTCTGCAAAACAGTGAAGCCCTTTCCTTCCATCTCTGATATAAAATGAATGCAGCAGAGGGCTATAAAAAGTGCTAACAGCCTAATTTAACGCTAAAGCAGAATTTTCCCCTACCCACTGAGGTCACATTTCTTCTTTAGAAACCCAAACTGCTGAGCTATCTGAACACTGGATCATGATATAAAAAATATTACAACACTAAGATTTAACTAGAGGGAAGCAGCCTTCCCACAAAAGTCTGTGAGACCCTTGAGTGGTCAGCTGATGTCGAAACTTCTTTTACCACATTAAAGCGGGGGAAATAGCCCATTAGCTTCTGCCATGGACGTGCAAAGGATTTTTTCCCATCGCAGCTAATGGCACTGCTGTGGACTGGGAAACTGCTCTTTTCACTTTTCCTCTCTGACCCTATTTTCTAAACACAACGGCTTGGCTCGGGGACAGAAATGAATAGCAGAGGGCAATTAAGTCATAAGGGTGTGTATGTGTGCGTGCGTGCATGTGTGCCTCGCGATTCAGGTCTACTGATTTGAGCTACCATAACAAAACTCCTGAGCTCCACCCCTGCCCTCCCTCTGTGACAAAGCATGAGGTCAAATGGAGGGCAAATCCAAGTTGAGCTGGGATACTTAGCTTGTAATACGTACAGGGTTCATACTAGTTGGTGCTTTCCCCTGACTTCACTTCATCCTTCAGCACTTGTCTTTTGGTTTGAGTGTTTTGTTGCCAGATAATGATATAACTGTTATATATGTGAGACATATATCAACATATTTATCACACTATTTGATCCACGACTGAACCTGGGAGCCAAAGCTTTGATGTTACATCTCAGGCAGCCACGTCTCAGTTATTGCAATGCGCTCAGCCTCTTTTTAATCTAGGTCATACGAGATGCTCATTATACGGCACCGCACCTCTAGGATTTGGTCTCCTGCCCAAAGCCTGCCATCTTTCGAGGCTGCCCCTTCTTCATAAACTTCATGGATAATGATGGCCCCCTGGAGAGAGAGAGAGAAAAAAGACAGTAAATAAGTACATAACAGAAAGAGAAGGTGAAGGCGAACTGTCAGAGATGAAATGAGAGAAGTGGTGATTTATTTGGAGGAAATGAGAGGGATACAGGACGGTAAATACTGGAGGAAAAATATAGACCACATTGGAGAGGAGAGAACGATTTAAAAAATTTAGCATTTGACAGCAGACTGATGTTATTTTGGATTCTCACTCTGTGAGTGTATGTTCCTGACTTCCACTGTGCTTTCTCTGCGCTCCAGTGTGAGTGTCATTTGGGGTTCAGAGGTTACATTCCTGGGCTGGATATTGTCTGCTGTGGCCGAGGCCAGACAAAGAGCTGCTCCCCCAAGCCTGACTGAGCAGACAGAATAGATGGGCCGAGGAGAGGTCGGGAGGAGGAGGAGGAAGGCTGTGACAACATCATTTCCTACATTCCTGAGCCGCCATGGCTATTTCGAACCTGGGTCACACCACCACCAAAGATTCAAAGTGGGTGGCACATTGGTTGGTAAATTTAAAGTACAGTCATGTAACTTTTTAAAGGTACTACAAAATTAAAGTACGATTCAAAAGCAGATTGTAAGAAGAGCAAATACTTAGAAAAGTACATAGAAAAGTCACATACAGCCTCATTAACAGACTGTAGTCCTTCTTTTTCTCTTCCTACCAGCAGGGTGTCACAGCCTCCCACGATGCTGAGACCCAAGCCCGTGCGGCCCTTGGAGATGTCGATGGTGGTCTCACAGCCGGGGATGATGGGACAGGTCGCGGGGTCACAAGGCCAGGGTGGAAGGGGTGGATGAGCGGCTCAGACCTAAAACAGAGGAAGCATAGAGTAAGCTGATTGATCCTTTGTTTATCTTCCTGAATAAGAAGTAAAACGTCTTCAAGCAGACTCACTAGTGACTGCGTCCGACTCTGGTTGACTCAGGGTGGCCGTGGCGGCAACAGGCACGCTGGGTAGGATGTCAAGGACGTCATCTGAGCAGTCACCTTCTTGGCTGGAGGACTGGGGAAAGGAGAAGGAGGAGGGGGTCTCATTTGTAGAGAAGGTTAGCTTCACTGGACCTTTGGCTTTTCTCAGTAGAGAATTGACCTAAAACACAGGATTACTAATCAGACTCCATCTTTACATCGTGACTCTTGTTGCTTTCTACGTAATTCGCATACGTGTCCTAACATCACATATAATATGACGGTTACAGTGACTGTACCTTTTTCACAGTGTAGCCGAGCACTGATTCACCATTCACAGCTAACAGTTTGTCCCCTGGTTTCATGCAGCCCTCCTGCGCACAGCGGATCACAATTCTGTTTATGAATCAACTTTATAATGAGCACTAACCACTAGCTGCAGTACATAATACAAGACATACTTTGCCTGTGTGTCCTTTGACTTCAGATATACTCTGAATCTCAACTCCACTCTCGGTGCTCCCCTCCACAAAGGTGATGCCAAGTCCTCCGTCCTCCTATTGGAGCAAGCGCATAAATGGGATTTAAATTGGTACCTTTTAGTACACTGCATCCGAACATAGCGTGCAGGCTGACAGATATAGCTTTAACATGTGCTACTGTGTAATAAAAGAGCTGCACGAGCTACCAAAAATTACTGATGAGAGTTGTTTCCAGAAGGATAATAAGCCCCAGCTTCACCTTTCATTTTAAAGGGTCAGTTCACTGGAATCCAAATGACCTCTTGTTGTATGTAGTCATGATGTTTTCAGTTTAATGGGTAAGGCTTTGAGATACAGAGGGAGCTGAGTCGGAAGGAGAGGCTTTTGATTCACTTTACGTCCCAACCTTCACCAATGGTCATGAGTTCTGGGTAGTGACCGAAAGGATGAGGTCGTGGATACAGGCTGCCGAAATGAGTTTCCTCTGTGGGGTGGCTGGGCTCAGCTAGGGTAGGGAGCTCGGACATCCCGAGGGAGCTCATAGTAGAGCCGCTGCTCCTTCATATCGAAAGGGGTCAGCTGAAGTGGTTCGGGCATCTCATCAGGATGTCTCCTGGGCACCTCCCGCTAGAGGTGTTACGCTAACCCTAACCCTAACCCTTTGCTCAGCCTGCTTCCCCCGCGACCCGGACTCGGATAAGTGGATGAAAATGTATGGATGGATGGTTTTGAGATATCCTTACAGTGAGACCTTTGCAATATGGAGCTGAATGACTGCTGTTATTGGTGGTCCACACACTTAGTGGGAACTCTTTTCTGGTACGGATATTTTGCAATGCTCGACACGTTAAAAACTTGGCAAATAAAACTGAAAACATCTCCAGGCTAGAAAGCAGACACCACAAGGGGTAAAAATCTGTTCCTCTTTTTATTATGTTGGTGAACTGAGCCTTTATGTCCCATTGGAACTGCTCTGCTCCCATTCACGTGTTGCATTGTTTAAGCACTTTTTTATTTGACAATTTTCCGTCTCTTTTCTCTTCCCTGGCAGCTTGTCAGACTCGACTGCTCCTATGTGCTCCCTTTCTCTTCCTCTTGTCATACTCCATTAACTTTTTGTGTCTACCTTCCTCATTATGGCGTTGCTTCCGAGACTTCCTCTCTATTATTGTCTTTATTTTGGTATTTGAAAAGAACAGGGTTGTCCTATGCGTGTGGGAGGGGTCCAGCGTATCTCACCTTCAGCTTTATGCTGTGATGCACATGTTGTGATGTATCGGCGTCGCCGTTAGCAGCAGTTGTTTCTATCTGTGAGGAAACAGTAGTAGTAGTTGGTACAGTATGAAGTAAACAGATTAAACTTGTGTTCGTGTCTGTTGGTTAGTGGGAGTACAGTGCTGAGTGTGATTGTGGTTTTTGGTTGTCTTGGGAGTTGCACACAGGCATGGGAGGTTGGGAACTCCCGGACCACACAAAAAGACTTTTAGGAGCAAACATACATGTAAACAATTCAGTAGCATGACACAGCGTAAAGTAATTACACAAGTATAGAGTCAAAGTACTAATAATGGTTTGGGTGTGAGATTTAATAGCTTGTTATTGAGCTGGAACGTCACTCCCTAACATCTGCATAATGTTTTTCTGCTGTAGCGTTTTTGCATGTGTGCAATTCGTGTTACGTGTGTGGCCACGAGCGCAGACGTACCTCAGCGTGGGGCTCCGCTGTGTCTCCCTCGGGTTCTCTCACAGGTCCCACAGCCATCTGGTTCAGCGCCTCCGTGTTCCTGTTCCAAAGAGTCATAACTCACGTAAATCGTCGCTCCTCTGCTGCGTGACAGCGGAGCCATGATTTACGTGGGCTGATCACAGTGTCTCTTTCGGGGGGGGAGGGGTCAGGAAAGGGATGTGAGTTAAGTAGAAGGTTAAGTAGTGTGATCTTGGCAAGGGCTGTTTGAGGGAGGGTCAAAGGTCAGACGTGTCTGACTTTGTCTACTGTGCTGATATTCCAGCTGCTATGTCACAATTCCACACTGCATACTGAACTCAATACCATTTATACGCCATATTAATCTTTGTATGATAGGGGAGAACGGGTTGGTTGTAACCTGTATCTGGTCTCCTTACCTAGAGGGTGCTATTAAAAATGCTGGTGCTAAATTAATCAGAATTGGGGTCAGAGGTCACCTACAAAGTCATTTCTGGGGTAAGACCCTTGACATTGAGGTGAAAGGACTTTTGGTGTTTTTTGTCAAAATGTAAATATCCATCTCTTCTGTGTTTGTCTTCTTAGCGAGGCTACAACATGTGGTTGTTAGATTAGTCGTTAGCAAAGAATTGCAGTTGGGGATACTTTTCCTGTTTGTGTTCTCTTGAAAAAATGAATTAAATTAAACTTTTTAATTTCATTGTTAAGATAATTTCCATTTTTAAACATTTTCCCCATTAAAATAACGAAGAGACAACGGGGACAGTTGTCATTGTGCACAAGATGTATTTGTCAGTATAATCTTTTGAACAAAATATGTTAAAGGAGAGTAAGGTCACTACATTCCTGCCTTACGCTTCTGTTACACATCAAAAAGGGAATCTATTCAGGATACACTCTTTGAGGGATTGAGGGGGTCAAACGTATGTCAACAAAGCCCGTTCTCCCCTCCTGTTTTTGTGTGAAGTGTACACAAAGTGAACATTTGCTGTTTCTCCTAACAGATGATACAATACTTGAATCAGCCGTAGCCATAAAATGCCACCTCTACTTATCCCTAACAGAGAGCAAAATATTTTTTCTAAAAATAAATGCAACTATTAGGAGCTTTTCCACTTCCTTTGTGCATTGCATTATGGGAGAATAGTTTACATTCTCAAAGTTTTGATGAGTGATTGCCAATTTAGGGAACCAGCATGTGACTGAGGGCCACACTGGTAAAATGCACACACCTCAGTTCCACATTTAAATGCAAAGTTGTTCACCAAAAAAAAAGAAAAAACCTTCAACAAGCAGAACTAGGACTGATGACAGTTTGCCATACAACCAGTGGCTTACTCCAAGTTGTCATTCCCAGTTAGACAGATGCTTGTGCTGGAGACGTATGCTGTGTCTCAAATCGTGTACTTCTGTACTTACACTTAATATTTTGAGTGCATAAGTGCGTTCACACTGAGAAGTATGGGAAAATGCGGTATGCACTATGAGGACCCAGATGGTGCACTCAAAACAGTCAAGAAGTTGAGTGTGGAACTATGGACACTTCTCACCCTCAATGGTCGCCATCTTGGCTACGTAGCGGAAGGGGAGGGACCACTTTTCAAACTGTGCGACCGTGAACGTTGCTACATTGCACAAATGTAAGTTATACATGTGTTTTTTGCACTAAGCACCACTATACTGTTGTCGGATATAAACCAGCAGTATGTTTATTGGGTTCATTTAGCAGTCTGTAATGATTTGGTACCGCGAACGATAACGCTAATGCTAATGCTAGTTTGCTAACTAGCTAACAGCTGGTAGTCATTTCCGGTAAGTGCACAACGGCCATGTTTGGTTTGAGACAATACTACCCTGTCGAAATTCGCGCACTACACCAATAAGTACATAGTGCACATAGTATACTACATGGAAGTGTACTAACAGAAGTATGTGATCTGAGACACAGCAGTAGTTTAACGCAGTAGCCAATTAGTGTTTTGAGTATAAGCTATTGGAAGTTTTGAAACGGACAGTGTGTGATTATAATTAAATGCATGCTTTTGGTGTGACATTTGGGGGCTGCGGAAAATGTCTACACCCTCGAAAAGCTGTTTTTTTTTAGTGTGCATACTGGCATACTTATTGTCCACATTACATACACAAAACCTGTTTAGAACTAGTATTAGTGTAGATTTGACATACTCCTGTAGTCAGATGTCACCTTGATTTTGTGGTTTTAAAACCCTTTTTACACACATTTTGACAAATGTATACAAAATTAATAAGTGACTAAAAAAACTGAGGTTTCAGCTGTTAAGTATGCTTCATTTTGTTTGATGTGTGCATGAGGAGGAGTCTGTTAGTAACCACTGAATATGGATGGCAGTAGTTCACCTTCAAGTGCCTCCTTCTGTTGAATTACAATGGCTCCCTCTATTGAATTTTGAATAACATTACACTAGACTTGAACTTTTTCAGGTCAGTTTTCATTATAAGCACTCTGGCAATGAAATGCAGTTGCTGTTGCCATGGAAATTTATTCATAGAGGCTTCAAAAGGGATGAAGAAGTGTTTTCATACCTGACAAAGATGATTTTGACTTTAGATGGAGAGCTCTTGATTATGGAGGATGCATTCTGGTGACTGTGGCCATAAAGGACTTGCCCATTGATCTGCCAGGATACAAAAATATTTAATTAAACATACTTTTTCCTAAAAGAAATCTGTCATAAAACACTGCCAAAAACATGTGACAGAAAAGCACTGATATAATAGGTTTAAATTCTATAACTTTAGGGAGTCACATATCCTGCTAACTTTGTTTACAAACCCACGAGAGTTTAGAGCCAAAATCGATACACGTCTTACCTCCAGCAGCTCATCCCCCACTACCATACGTCCGTCCCTGCCGGCCGCCCCGTTGGGGTCTATTCCCACCACGAACACACTCATGCGAGAGCGGTCCCTGTTCCCTGCCAGGCTGAGGCCCAGTCCTGTCTTGCCTTTCTCCAGCTCAATCATGTGTAGGACACCCGGCAGGCTGCCATATCGCTGGATTATGTTCTCTGAAAGAGGCAGGAGAAGTCGTGGCAGACAGATGTAAGCTGACAATACTGCGGAATAGTGCCAGATACATCTTGAGCCTGGGCCTCCGAATCAGTTAATGTCATGCTGCTCAAATAAAGAGGGCAGGTGTTGGGACTGGGTAAGACACAGTGGCACAAAAAGTAAAAGTTTTAAATGTCAGACAGCTGAGTTTCTATCTCTTTGTCTCAATCTTGTGCCCATTGTTATCCCTCCCCTTCTCACTCCAGCCCCATCTCTCTCTCTCCACCTCTCCTGTCTCTGGTGTGTTAGATAGCCCCTGTTCAGACCAATGGGCTCCTGTTGTTCTGGGCTCCCTGCCACTGTTGGACCATCAGTCCTGTACTAATCTCCACAACTCACCTCCCCGGGCCTACCCTCATCAATCTTATCCCCGCAGGATGGGAGCACTCTCTCACACACACACACATTCACCACAGTCCCAGGTGTTTGGAGGCTGGAAGTCTGTCCTTTATGCTTGTTGTCTGAGTTGAATGCAACTGGCTGTGACCTGTTCTCCTTGAAGCTTTGAGTTCATCCTACAGTTGACATTAAAGCATCTGCAGGATGTTAATAGCTTAATTGGGACATTGAGTCCTTCAAGTTTTGCTGAGGTACAACCACCTCAAGCATGTGAATCAGTACTTTTTTATTGCATTCTAGATTAATTTATGAGTGGTCGAGAAACAAAATGTACCTTGGAGGACCTCTAGTGGCAGTTAGGTGACAAAGCATGCCACAGAAAGCCACAGAATATGCTTCCTCTATTAAGTGTTTCTGTTAATGTGAAACTTCCAGGAGTGTATGTCTATGCCCACACCTTTCACCCAAGTCACATTCACACCAAGGATTCACACAAACCAGGATACACTCATATAGGCCAGTGTTAAATGAAATAAAACGGAAACAAAACAGGCTTTTCATTGTTGTTCCTAGCAGAATATATAATTGTACCCCGAGAAAAATGAGCAACTGAACTCACTCCAATTGTATCCAAACTCATCCTCCACCTCCTCCTCCTCGTTCTCCTCCTCTGCCTCAGCAGGTCTGCCAGGAATCTCTGTCAGCGTGTCTGTATCAGTCTCTCCCACATGGGGCACCACTGGCAGGGGGAGGACAGTACTGGTGGGAGATGCCTTCGCCGCTTCACGCTTCGCCGGCTGTCACGCCGCAGATGGAGTTGGAAAATAGTTTATTAGTGGAAGGTAAAGAGAAAGGAGAAGGGTTTATCTTAGTATTTCAGTTTGAATCAACTTGTATGAGGTTTACGGAGGGAAGAAGGCACGAGAGCGCTGCTGATGTCATATGCTTGGTTTGCATAACAGCTTCATCCATTTTTGCAGGAAATGTTAGTTTTAGGCTGAGTAATAATGATGTGATGTGGCTTCATTGATGCCAGAGGCTCAAATCAGAATTAGGTTAAGCCTACCAAAGCTACAGCCTTAATAAGATATAATAAAATGATGCTTTCTGAGTCAAAAATGCTACTTTTAATTGCTTAGTTATTACTGCTGTAATTCAGTGACTATATATAAAGATGGATGACACATCACCTCCTACCACTGTACAAAAATGAAGCCAAAATATCCTGAATACAGCTACTGCCATCTTGTGCTTGTGGCGTCACTTGGAGCTGGAGTCTGTACCGTAGCGATGTCAGTGATACTGAGTTCCTGCCCTGACCAATTGCGAACAGCGCCACTGATCAAAAGCGCACCATTTGGCGCACAATCATGTCGGAAAACCCCCTTTTTATAGCATCAAAAAACAAATCAAATAACACTTGAACATATATTAGCATGACAACTACCTAAAGTGACAGTAACCAAAACTTTGGAGAAAATTAATTTGATGTGGACTGTTTAGTTTGGCCCATGTCATAACTGCTAACATGGAAGTGGTGGGGCTTATGACCTATACCACAGCCAGCCACCAGGAGGCGATCAAGATATGTGGCTCCACTCTTGGATCTGTCATGTTGTCCATCTTTATATACAGTCTATGCTGTGATTACTTATTAAATTAGTACTTCAAATCAAATATTCACCCATTACATGTACACTTACCTGAAAACTAGATCAACAAATCATACTTTTGATGATTATAATTCTTGTTTCAATACAAAATCTGCGTACAAACAAGATATCGAGCGAAAAAAATCTATTGTTTTTTCAAAGAAAATAACAAAAATCAAAACACAGAAAGGACAAAACATTCTGATTTCACAAAAAAAAGCACGAGGAATTCAAATGGGGGAGATGTTAGGGCGTGTTTGAGTGTATGCATGTACAGCATGTTGGAATATATTCAATACATTAGCTGTATTGTGGTATATCAACATATCTGCACAAGCATAGGCAGAGAGGGAAAGTAGACAGCACAACACAGAGACCCACAAACCTTAAACGGGGTAGGAGTGAAAGGGTTAGTTGGGGAGAGGCGGAGGAAAAGTCTACTGTGACTGTAACCCTCCTACAGAGAAGAGACAAAGGGCAACAACTTTAGAAGACAGCACATATCTGACAGACACCCACATCTATTGACAGGCATACGCCAGTGCCGCGTTTGACAACATATTGAGTTCACGATGAAAAGTTGAACACATCTACTTTTTGTATTTCAAACCTGGTCCCTAGTGCAGTGAGCACTACTTTCCTAAAGTTGAATGTGGAACAACGACATATATAAAATAAAAGATACAAGTTGTCAGTAGAGGGTAATTGCAAACACCAACCTTGTCCTTGTTGTCCCTTGTCATAGCCGCAGCTCTCTCCTCACTGGAGTCTGTTACTGATGACTGCGGCGTGTGAGACAGACATGAAGGTAAATCACTCCACTCTACATCACACACTCACAATAAGGAATTTCAAATTAATTTGTGTCACGTATAGAGAGCAAATTTATAAGATTCACTTCAATGTCACCACACAGTGAAAGATACTACATCACACTGTAATCCTATTACTATTAATAAGCTCATACAAAACTAAAACCAGCTAAAATCAGCACCATATGCTGTATCATGGAAAACAATCTGTTTATAAATGCTACTACTGAAAAAAAGCTCACATTTCTTAAATAAAGAAAAACTTCTGCTTGTTTTCTTAAGCAAACTTCAAGCTTGGCAAAACCAGACTCGCACATAAATACACACACATACTCAACCACGCCAAAACATTGATGTGAAAAAGCCTATCCAGCTCCACATGTCTATCCAAGCTTGACCATTTCTTCCCAATGATGGAGCCTAAAAGGTTTTGCCAGAACGTCTGGCATTTAAAAAAAAAAAAAAAAAAAAAAAAAAAAAGATATTGCAGTTTACAGTTCTTCACATAATAGTATTTGTGTTGAGTGCCGACTGTCTTATCAAGTTGTCTTCTTTATGTTGGCAGTGAGACACTTGGGACAATGTTTGAGGGATAATTGGGAGAAATTGGGCCCCTCAAAGCCGGGGACAGGAGGAAAATAAAATGCACTTATAGTAAAAGCCTCGACTGTGATTTAACTTCTTGTTTGGTGCGACAGACGGACGCAGCAAAGCACAGAAGGAGAGATATAAATAAGGCAGCATATGTTAACAGATGAGGAAAAAGTATAGATTCAAAATAGTCACACACATACTTATATAGAAGCACAAGTAGGACAGAAAGTTAAGGATAATAATTTTCGTGTCTGACAGCAGAGGTTTACCACAAAGGGAAATAAAGGTCACATATATAACTTATACATATTTTAACCAGGGCTGCACAATATGAGGAAGATATGCAATACATGGAAATGGTGTTGAATATTGCCATATCGGTAATGCATGCAATTAAAGTGTGCTAATTTTTCTGCTACTTTCAGTATACTGCTGAAATACAGCACATTACTTCTTGAATTAAAATACAACAATTACCACCTAGCAGTTGTATGCATTCACAAACCAGTCAAGTTGCAGTTTTAATTTAAGTCTGTCCAGACTCATAAGTAGCCATGACAGTTGACAAAAGTTTAAATATGGATGTTGCTACAAAGAAGATACATGGATGCCTCGCACACATCTTCAACCTAGCACCACAGAATCTATCAGATCTATCAGCACAGTTTCAAGGTGGGCACCCAAGATTAGTGTTTTTACAGAATATTTGATGTCACAGTGAAGTTGACCTTTGACCTTTTGGATAGAACATGTCATAACTCCATCATTTTATTTACTAGACATTTGTATCAAATTTTGTTAAAATTAGCGTATGATTTCTTGAGTTACAAAACAAAAATGTGTGAGGTCACAGTGGCCTTGACCTTTGACGACCAAATTCCAACCACTTCATCGCTAAGTCCAAGTGGATGTTTGTGCCAAGTTTGAAGAAATCCTCTCAAGGCCTTCTTAAGATATCCTGTTCATGTGAATTAGACAGATGCAAGGCCACAGTAACTTTGACCATTGAAATCTAATCAGTTCATGATTGAGTCCAAATGGACATTTGTGCCAAACTTGAGGAATTCCCTCATGGCCTTCTTGAGATGTTGCGTTCATGAAAATGAGGCAGTTGAGGTCACAGTGACCTTGACCTTTGACTTTTGACCATCAAATTCTAATCAGTTCATCTTTGAGTTCAAGTGGACGTCTGTGCCAAATCTGAGGTATTCCCTCAAGGTCATCTTGAGATATTGCGTTCATGAAAATGAGGCAGTTGAGGTCACAGTGACCTTGACCTTATACCCTGAAATTCTAATAGTTTACCTTTGAGTTCAAGTGGACTTTGTGCCGAATTTGAAGACAACCAGAAAACATATTGCCTCCAGCCATGGCTGACCAAAAAAGGCATCAATAAAAAAAAATGGCCGCTACATTTAAAAGTGCGGCTTTTTACTAATAATTTGTTTCAATTAACCAAAAAATACAAGTGCAATGTTGCAGTCTTTTGCAGTGTGTTTATGCAAGTTGACATCACGATGACAATAAACAAAATAATTTATTATGCAGCCCTAGTTTTAATTAAACACATGGCACTGTCATGACACTGAAGTGCCCTCATGTAGTAAACCTGCATGAAGACTGACACCAAATGATATTTAATGATTAAACAGAGACTCCACACAAACACATGAAGGCTTTCTTTCATTTCCTTCTTCACACATGCAGCTCACTGTTAACACAATTTCAAAAAGTCAAAGGGTCAAGTGAAAGACACACCCATACACAAGCAGGCAGACACAGACACAGCGTAGCTTTCTAACCTGAGGGAGGGCAGGTGCTAAGTAGGTTTGATTAGTGCAGCGAAGGCTCGACTCACGCTGGCTATTTAGCTGCGGAAAGGGCAGGGGCGGCCTCTAAAAGCAACACACAGGACCGACAAGCTGACAACATGACAAATATTTAATGTGATGGCTGAGCCCTTCTGACAGAACTGAATCGGAGGCCATCCGGGAGAAAAAAAAAGAGGAGTGTGTGGAGGACAGAGGCACCTCAGGTTTTATTTAAATGAGTAACCATTAAAGCAAGCGGCTTCCTTGAGGACAGCCATTCCTCTACATCAAAAAAAAAAATCAGAGCAAAGTCTCTTTCTCTGAAATACTTGAACAAAATGTTTCAAAGATTCCTCCAGGCTACCTTGAGATTATTCACTGCTTACAAGAGAAGGATTTGAAACTTAAAGGGAGACAGCATGGATACGCTATTATACTCTCTAGGTGGACCCCAGTGGCTGCATTTAAAAGCGGCATTACTGACCTGCCTACAGCACTTAGCGGGATCATCCAATCAAAATAATATTTTTCAAACAGCTCAGTCCATTTTTATGAGTTTCAGGGAAGCCGCAACTCAATACCAGTGACTTTTGAAAAGATGTCTTCTTACTACATGTCATGTGTAGAAGCAGTCGTGAGCATGTTTTGACAGCCGCCTAGTCACACAGGTACGAATGATTTCCCTATTTGCTTTCCTATTGTTTACTTGATGATTTACTTTATAAAATATAACTCTGAAATTTCAATAACCCCCATGGTGAAATTGCATTATAATCTATTCTGGATGTGCATTGAGTGTCAGCAATACACACCTTCAGCACAGTGACAAAATTGATTTTACCATTTGCTCACCTTTTTGATTAAAAACATCATTGTGGGTCATGTCATTGTTACACTTAGATTACTCTATGATAGAAAATAGGACAAGATATCTGGATATTAAAATAAACCCCCGCTTCTTTTTCTCCCAGAAGGAACCTCCAACTCTAGTTCGTCTTTATTTCCGTCAGTACACACATTACGTGTATATCAAAGTCAAAGATGCAGTGAAAAAGAAAGACTCAGCTAACAGTGTGAGGGGCAGAAAGAAAGAGGAGGCAGGGAGAGATAATGCAACAAAGATTAACTGTGATGGATAGCTGATGCAACAGAAATGAGAGAGACAAAAAGCAAGAGACAGATTACCTGACATGTGCGATGTGGCATGCATGTGAAAGAGGTGGTGGGTTTCTCTACAGCAGGCGGTGGAGCTGGGTTATATATTGACTCAGGCTGAGAAAGCAGTGCGGAGGAACATAGATGCAGGTTTGAGGCAACTCATAATGAAGTAATGGTAGAAAAAACCCCCATTAAAAATAAGGCCTTGACCCCTCTGAAGGAATTTTCAACATTTTGGGAAATATACCTACTTTCTTTGTGCTAACCGTCTGCAAGCTGTAATGTTAGCTTCATATTTAGCTAGCACACTGATTTGATTGGTTATCAATCATCTCATTAAACTTTCAACAAAAATGTGACTTCGCATAGGCCTATTTCAAAAAATGTTGAGCTTTGGCGTTGTGTTCAACTGGTGTAGCTAATGTTCTTTAAACCTGCATTAACTGATTATTTGGCCGCTTGGGACGGCGAAAAAGGCTGTAAACACAACACTGACAAAAAGTGACTTCGCATCTTTCCCAAAATGATGAACATTTGCTAAAAGGGTAAAAAATGCTATCCACTTGTACCATTTTTACTCTACTGTTGTAGCTAACATTTTTAAAACCTAACAGATTATTTGGCCAAATGGGACAGCGAAACAGGCTGTAAACACAACACTGACATATTATTATCTTTTTAGTTTCTTTTTTTTATAATTTTTCAAATTTCCAGAAGACACGCAGCAACATTAGCATTAATTTATTAATCTCGGTGTCACTCTCATTTTAGCTCTGTTGATGGCCTTAAACAACACCTGAGGGAAATATCGGGGTGCTAAGTTAAGCTACTAGCTGCTCCATACTCTACTGTTGTTATCAGCTAGTTGCTAACTTTGTATGTCTTCTGTTTCTTTGCTATGCATTTAGCATAAAGTGTGTGTTTTTTTTTTTTTCCTAATCAAAAACAGCTGCACGCTATGGCTGAAAACAATGTTGTGAGAGTAACACCCTCTGTTGTTGTTCAACAATACAATATATTTTGCTAATATATCCATATTGTCATGGTGCGTTTCTTACCTTACAAGACATTACTGATGATAATGTATCAAAAATCTTATTGTTAAACATTATTAAAAGCACCAATATTTAATCTTACAACATAGTTGCAATATTGATATTGAGGTATTAGTTCTAAATTATTGTTAAATTTGAATTCCTCAATATTGCACAGCCCTCGAGGAAAGTATTGATACCCTTGAGTATCACGATACAGTGTTTTATGATACTACATCGATTCTCAAAAATACTATTTACATGCAAAGATTTGTGTCAGCTAGCTCCTAAACATATTGCCATGCTAACAGTATCGCAGTATATCGCAATATATTGAATTGTAACCCCTTTGCTCACCCCATGATATAGGGGTGAGCAATATGGCCCTAAAATAATATCATAATAATAACAATATTTTCAATGACATTACAAATTAGTAAAAACTGCAATAAAAAATAGCAACAAAATAAGTGATATAGTTCTACAAGTCAACCTAAAAGTTTGCAATATATCACCTTGCCTAAGTATCACAATATATCCCGTTACATTGAATTGTAACCCAGTATCGTGATATGTTTTGTATTGTCGGATTATCACCAAAAACACAGCTTAAAGATGTTTTTTTTTTAGAGTTCCCGCAGTTGAGTATGACTCTCCATTAACATCTTGCCCCTCTTGGTGTCCTTCCTCTGCACATGCTACAATACATTATGAGTTGCTACAAGGCTTAATGAGTAACCAGAATGTTAAGGAAAGCATGTGGGAATATCTCGTGGATGACAATGCAGGTGATTGACTATGAGAGATCTGACACTGGAGTCAAACCAGTTGCAGCCCCAGCAGGAAACTCCTTAGTCATGCTTTAAAAGCCTGAGGGCACTTTCAAACAACAAACGCTGTTGTTGATAAGGTGATTTTCAATGAGTGAAGCAGTTAGAGGTTAAAACTTGCTAATATATTTAATATGCCACACAGGCTTTGTTGTTGCTCTCATAAAAGATTTCAAAATTGCTTTCTTTCCACAATCAAAAGAAAACTGAGGTTGTAACAGAGGTTATATATTGTGCATTTTAGTTTTTGAAAGTGCCCTAAATGGCCTGTGCAGATGAACTTTTACGTGAGGTGAAAATGGAAAAAGAAATTGTGACCTTTAGATTATGAGGTAGTTACTAGCAATTGTTCAGACTCTATTATATAGACTTACCCTGGGCCTGTGGATAATACTCTGGACCAAGAAGGAGACAGGGTTGCCTGCCCTGCGTATGGCCTCCACTGCCTCCTCGTGACTAGCATCTCTTAGATCCACTCCATCCACCTGACAAACAAAAATATATCAGGGAAGACTCTGTCAGGCTGTCAGGTACCCACAGTCTCCACTCCACATGTTTTTTTAAGGATTTCAAACTCTCCTCAGGCTTTTTTAGTATTCTCAAATGAATGCACCTTAATAAAATAATACAGGTTTAAGTAAATAGTTAAAAAAAGAAGTCTTCTGATTTATTTAAATCTTCTTCTACATCCAAAAACAACCTCAACTTTATTGGGTCTGTGACCTGAAATGTTCTTTCACCTCTACAATTCTGTCTCCAGGCTTCAGGGTCCCGTTCTGTCCAGCTGGGCTATCCTCCAGGATATGCTTGATAAAAATACCTCTCATCACCTCTCCATTGCTCAGCCGGCTGCCCATCCCTCGGCCTCCGACGATACTGATACCCAGGGACTTGCCTGGCGCTCGGAAGAGCTCCACTCTGAGGAAGGTACCAATATCAGCATTTTTCACTTCAAAGCTGTGACTCTGGCACTGAGTTGATGCTGTAACTTTTATTGTACGCTGGACAGAAAATAAGATTTTTTATCTCTGAAATGTACTTTTCCTAAGTTTCATTGTGTCAGGGCTTCAAGCTTGTGCCATCATTCTGCTATACAAGTTCTCCAAACCGTATCTGTCATGGACATGTTCACAGAATTAAATTAGAAGCGTAGATGCAGTGTGTACTCACTTCCGAGGTTGGTTCCAGTTGCTGTAAGAGGCACTTTCCTCTCCCTCTCCATCTTCCCGTTCAGGGAGGTTAGGAATGTCTCTAAATAGACAAAAGCGGGTTTGATAAAGTTCGAAAAACTTAGACTCTCAATCAGTTGGGCCTGATTAAAGCTCTAGGGACAAAAAACAAAGGAAAGACTTTGTTATATAACATGACTTAAAGGTACCCTGTGGAGTTTCTGACCACTGGTAGTGCTATTTAGCATTGTCTTTACGAGTGTGTCCCTGCTGTGTTTGTGTCATGCTATGCCACTGATTGGCAGTTGATGGCAGTAAGACACAAAGAAGAGTAGCATGATCAAAAACCTGGCTTTGCAGTGTATTTTGAGGAGGAAAATACATTCAATATGATTTTTAGACCTCATGGATTCTCACAATTCCAATGAGAAATGCCTAATGTAAACATAAGTGGTTTGTTTATGAGGAATTTCTACAAGGCCACCTGTTCATAAATGTACTTGCATGACAAAGGTTACTTGGGTCAAGGATGAGGACATACTTTGGATCTGGAACTGTGACTGGAGCTGTTTCAGAGAAGACATCATCTTTAGCCTGCTCTAGGCTGGCCTTGTACTCCTCCAGATACTCTGCTGGAACATATGTAATGCTGAACACACACGAACACACAAGCACAAACACGCACACAAGTGAGTCAAACATTTCTTAAAGCAAACAGCTTGGCACCCCCCCATTTTTAGACACTCCATTTCCCTCCTTAGTGGCAATTATGCCCCCGTTCACTGTGAACTCACAGGGCAATTTAACCAAAAATAGAGAACTGGCATTCAAGTGCAAACAGGTACGAAAGCACTAAAGCCCCCATTCACTGCACAAAAGAGCTTCTTTTAAATCTGCCTATTTACATTCAGAAACTTGTTTTTCTCAACTCCAGCAAATTTACCCGTAAGCAACACTCAACTGTCTATTTCTCAAATGCATTCTCCCTATCACTCGCCCAAGGTGAGATGCAATGAATTCTGTATAAGCCTTGACATCTGACTGTTCAAAACAGATGTTTACCTTCATAAATGTCTGAGCAAATCAGGTCTTCTATCACCTACTGTGTGATAAACGTGACAAATTTGAAGGGCGTAACCATCATTAATTCATGAGCAGGTTACTAATTCATGCTAAGAAATGAACCAAAAGCTAGCTGACAAAATCTGACACCCACTTAAAGTCCCATTTCCAAACAATTCAAAGTTGAAGCTGATTCTGAAGGGCACATTAACACATTTAAGTGAAGCTGACAGATCTCCAACAGATGGGTTGATTTGGTTTTTAAACACGACGGCATGCAGACAGAGAGGAAAATGAATCCGACTGAAATAATGAAATGGATGAGTCAATTCATGGACACAGCATGCAGTGTGAGACGTGGCAGAGCTTCAATACCAGTGGTTAATATAAAAACAGTGAGTTAAAAAGTGAGTTATAAATGGTACAAGAGAAAACATCCAGGTAATAACTGTTAGTCACAGAGGTAAAAGAAAAGAAGTTAGGCAGCAAGTTAAGTAAGTGATGCAGTCAATCGAGATTTATCCAGATATTACTTTGACTATATGTGTTACTTAAAGTTGTGTTGCCACAGGAAAAATTGGAAACAAATGTTGGTTAATAAACAGTGCACTGTCACAACATAATTAAAATGTTAATCACCGAATCCGAATGATATTTACAACAGCATTTTCACCAATTATACTTTCTGCTGTCAATGTTTTGACACTTCGCTAAATGGAACTGACTATCTAATTCTGTGTCTGGATAAAGCTCTTTAACAGACTGCAGTGAAGCCCGACAGCAGATGGAGAGAACGAGAGGAAGGGAAACCAAAGATGGCAGCTTCTTGCCGAAACGCCACCGGCGTGGAAGTTAGTCATACTCACACATAAAATGGGCACAGATCGTCCTCAGGTGCACAAGCAGATCTAGAATGTGAAGAGTTTGGCTTTTTATGCACCGGAGCTAACAAACTGCCAAGTTTAGTTCAGCAAGCAGAACTTGTGCAACACCACCCCCAATTTTCTTGTGGAATGGTTAACTCCTCTAACAACATATGAGTTTTACAGGAACAATAACGTCCAACTATGTAAGAGAAATTCACTTATTTTGCTTTTAGAATAACATTGCAACTTAAACGAACCTCAGTTACACATTAGATGCTTAAAAATAAATAGTTGTTGCAAGCATTAAATAAATCCACATGTATTATTTGTAAGGCTTGTATTTAAGCAGTCTTGATGTGATTGAGGTTGGACCTTGAGGTACACCCCTGTGTAGGAGAAACACAAAGCAGCTCTGCTAGCTTCTAGAGTTATACTAAAGAAACACTGAATATCTCACCAGCATTAATTTTTCAATAGCTCAAGAACAATTTCACAAGACCTTGATACAAGACTTCATACACCCCCGTGCTTTTTCACTACCAACAGGATTTAGTTTGCAGTACAGAGAATTGAAAACTCAGGCACTACAAGTTGGCAGAGAATGCTTAATAAGACTCTTGCCTAATTTGTAATCGCTAATGAAAACTGGTATGTAGTGTAATCAACAACACTGTATCCTTGCAAGGGTGTTAAACAACAGTATGTAAAGAGGAATGCATACTATGATCAGCAGAGTTGACAGATCAGTCACAATGAGACTAACAAGGTTCATCTTGGATATGTCCTCATTTGATCACAATCTATCTATGTTGCATTGTACAGCTATTCATTGAAGCAAAAATGGTTTTGTTATCGACGTTCTTTACTAAGCAAAGTATTAGAAAGAAATGATTTTGGTATTGTTTTGAACTATTTTACCATACCTGTCCAATTACATATCTGGCAAAGCATTGACTTCCTGTGCAGATTTTCAACACTATGTGTAAACATGTGCGCACTTTGGCCACCGCTGTCTGATCATACTGTCTTACCCCAGGTCTGGTCCAATGAGTGAGTGTCGTCTAAGCATGGCGCGAGCCTGAGCATTGGTCAGATTGGCTGTGGGCTCTCCGTTGATAGCCAGGATGAGATCGCCAACACCCAGACGTCCATCCCGGCTAATGGACCCACCGTGGATTATACTGCGGATCAGCATTCCCAAACCATCTTTCTTGGCACTCACGGTCATCCCTTTGAGGTACATTATAAGAAACTGTTAGACACTAATTTTGAATCTGAAATAATAACAAAGTTTAAAGCTTTAACATTTAAGAGCAATCACGGATAAATGAACTCCTCAAAGATCAAAACTTCAATGCCCCAAAGAAAAATTTTCAAGACTAACTCCACTATAAATGCAGAGGTACTCTTAATATTGTAAAACTATAAAGTTTCATTGATAATATCCACTTAACCTCTTCTACTCTGCAGAAATGCTTCCTCGGTTGACATTACTATCTTCCACAGGCTGCAACAGGCTAGAGTACAGCTAGGGTAAAGATACTGGTAACATAAGGAATCCACTGGTGCTAATCATGTCATGCTAGCTTGTTGGGAAGCGGGCTAAATAATACTCTAAAGTTAGGCGAAATTTTGATTAGGGAAAAACTGCTATGGCCATTTTCACAGGGGTTCCTTGACCTCTCACCTTAAGATATTTGAAAGACGATAGGTTCTTTGGGTACCCACGAGTCTTCCCTTTACAGACATGCCCACTTTATGCTAATCTCATGCAAATTTGGGCAAAACAGTGCAGTTTTTTGCATGCAGTACAAGTGTGTTGTTTTCTCCCATTGTATTTGAAGATTTCTGCAAACTGGGGTCTTGGAATTGCATAAATTGGGAATGACTGGAAAGCTGGGACTCTTTTGGATACAATAAGCCCAATTTTATTCATGTTTGATGATGTCAGCCCGAATGGTAGCCCTTTCTATGTGGTGAGAGCATTTTTTAGAGACGAACATCACGGTATAAAATGATGTATAGTGAGCTCTCAGTTAATCAGAGCCTCATGAAACTTTACAACCACAAACTAGAGACCTTGGATTCAGCGGATGTATTGCTTTCATAAGTATATTGAAACTGAGAGGGTTTCTTAGCAGTTTCCAGAACAGAGAAACTTGCCATGTAGCCGCCGAAAACTGCAGTTCTTACAGATATCTCCAAATGTCATGAGTTTTTTATACCAAATCAGAGCACAGATTTTTTTAACGGTGCTTCTCAAGGTCTTGGTGTCTTCATGTGGTATTTGGAGGTATTGTTGACAGTTTTTATCAGTTCTCAAGTGCTAATTTAATGCTTCAACTCAGCACAAAATCAGTTCTATCAACCTAAAAATTGCTGACACAATTTAGAGGACATAACTGAGCATATTAATGGTCATCATATTTTTCCATCATAATCTTCTACGCCCTCATACACTCGTGTTTTTGAAAGTTTGAACAGATGCCTGACCAAAACACAATGTATATTACATTATTAGAACACATACAGTCCTGAGCTGCTTCTCAAATGAAAGCTTTAAGATAAGGTATACCACTTCTATGTGGCATGTACTGTTGACCTGCTATCTCCCCCCTAAAGATCCCCTGTCCTGCCAAAAAAAGATAAAAATGGGTCTATGGTATAGAGGTGGAGTGTAAGAGGTTGAAATAAATCTGATTCACAGTTGAGGTTTCAGTTCTGAAACAAGAAAACTTTCCCATATCCCAGTAAATTACCCTAGAAACTGTCACAGTATTCACAAATTTGGGTTTCAATACACTCTCGATGGAGTAACTTCAGAGCGGCATAATATATTTGGAGACCAGTCTATCTAAAACTTTCAAACTCCTTTATAGCACAGTGTGCAGTGGTTCTTTTGCAACGATCATAAAAATAACATCACTATGTTCTATGTAGGAGTGGATTTTGGTTTTGAAGACTGTGTGGTAAAAAGATTACAAATACAAAACCCCAATGTATTATGTAGAAATTTGGAATTGAACATGAAATAGAAACCTTCTAAGCGTACTAAAAAGCAAAATAAGGTACTGTTTTCAGAGGGGCAATGAGGATTATAAACAGTGGCTTCATAACACCTATTTGTTTTAGAAGCTAAAACTTAGTATTCTCTGAGCCAGTAGCAGCCCCATGGGTAGGTTTTGAAATGCAAATACCCTGTATAGCAATGAATTTACCCTTTCAGACTGGAAAGCAGCCAGAAATTGTCTCTATCATTTTGCCTTGAATCTGGCATTCATAAAAAAATGCCACAAAAGTAAAAGGCCAATACCCCTCTCAGTCCCGCAACCTCATTTACACTTCTGTGAATGACGAGAAAATAAATAAAAGAACAAATAAAAGAATGTGAAGAAATTAACACAAACCAAGGCTGGAGTTGCCCTTGACAACTGTGATAGTCCTTTCAAAATTGCTCCCCGAGGTCAGTCCTTCCTTGTCACCGTCTTCTGCTGATTCATTCACACCAGCCTCCTCATCCTTGAGGGTGAGAATTCAACACAGTTATTCATGAGAGTTAATGAAAATATTAGCCCAGATTCCAAACAAAGCCAGGGTCTCTAGAGAAAAGGTAGGTGCAGCCAATTGGCCATGGCAATGAAATGAAAACAAATAGGCTTAAAACTTTGTGTATCTAATGATTAAAAAGAGTTTCACGTCCAAGTGAGGAAAGGTTATATGTTACCTTAAGAAGCTGTTTTCAACAGAAGATCAAGGGTGATTATTCATTTTTATAATGCACCTTGGCCTATCTGTGATATCGAAGGCACCCATACTAATTCATCAGTTGAACGAAATTACTCATTGCTCATCTTTTTTCCTTAACGTACTATCTACAGTCTTCCAATCAGGTTAAGATCATTTTACCTTCATCAAAATCTTAATGTCTCCAATATCTCCAAAAGTCAGGGCTGGCTCCTTCTGATAGTGAAGAGACTCCACAGGTTCCTCTGGGACAGACGATCTGGTCCCTATTTCAGCAAACGGGCTGTACGAGTTCAAGCCCTCCACTGCTTCTTCTTTGCCCGAGTGCTGTGCCAGGAACTGATCAGAGCTGCTCAGTATGGCATTAAAAGTCGGGACGTGACCTCTTAAACTCAGAGGAGTGAACGAGGCAGACTCCTCCGGGGGGAACGCCCGAGTGTTGTCTGCAAGGCCGGACGGTGTTGCAAAACAGGGATGCTCATCCAACAAGTCCAGGCGAGCTGTCAGCTAGGGTAAAACAAAGCATAGCAGCTGAATGAACGTTCCACTCTGATAGGTAGACAATTGCCCAACAGGGGGAATTCATCTTGCTCAGTCGCCATCCTGCCCTCCTTGTAATGAGCCATAGAAAAGCCATCAGTGGCCAATAGAGAGCAGCAGAAATTACTGGTGATCTTGAGCTTGCCGTGCACAAAATGTAGTTTTATTGTAACAGCATTTAAGACTTTATTAGAACCAGACTGAGTGGTGATGAATCTCAGCAAGCTTTCCCCTTTGGGAGCCAGAAAAGAAGTATAAAAAAAAGTTAAAATATGCAAATACATAATACAAGTGGGGCTCAAAAAGCAGACATGAGAAGCAGAGTAGAACAAGAAATAGGAGGTTTCATTTTAATAAGGTAGTGCTATAAATTTGGAGTGAACTGGGCTGTGACAACTACAGGTTTAAGTATTCCTATACTGCAATTATGGAAGTAAAAAGACACAAGGAAGAGTGGATTTTTGTGTGTTTTAAGCCAAAAGGTGAGGAATTGCTGTACTATAGTGGCATAGTATTGGGTAGTATATAAGTATATAACATTATTATATGTAATAAATCATTTGCAGACAGTATCAGAGAGAGGCTGATACAAGAAGGAGACATTTATGCAAATATCTAAGAGCAGGATCTTTAAACACTCCATTAGCATCTCTAAAAATTAATTACAAATGATATTAAGTTATTATCATAAAAACAATTCAAACATCAAACTTTGGCTGTCATGCTCCAGGCGTACCCAAATAAAGCTTAAGAAGCCATGAAATCTGTGATTCTTTAAACCACTTTGAAATTTAATCTATTCATAACAAGAAATGATATTATTATTAGTCTGGTTCGGTCTGTTAAATTCATCTTTAAAAGGGCACTGTCTTCCTTTAGTGTGGGGAGAGGTGACACCATAGTGCTTTAAAAAAAGGCCTTAAATATATTTTTCTCTGATCTTGAACAGAACAACCAATGCATGATCACATGAATGACTCTCTTCAAAGCTAGACACCAGAAAAGCAACTGGCACGACTGTAATCTATCAGTGCGCTCATGAGAAAAAGAGCTGTCACTGCTTTATTGACAGTGGCTCGGAGGCTGACTTTGTGGACTCGCTCATTTGATCTTTAACACCCAGTTGACTTTTATAGGTATGGGCCAGAAAGAAGAAAAACATTCATATTCCTCAAAAAAAAAAATATCACCCCAGTGTCAGCGAGTCTGAAAAAAAGCAGGCCCACCATTTACTGTCACTGAAGTCGATTTGAGATTTATCAACAGACTCGTTGTCTCTCTCTGGAGCTTTAGGGAAAAAAACAGTTCATGATCACAAGAAGACAGAGCTGTCTGACCTCATACAAACATTTGAAATCAGTTTTGTGAAATCCCCCAGTACTATAAAATGCCTCACGTTGTCCTGGCACATGTCTGTCCCCCTCGGCTGCTTTATTATAGTATAAATGTCTTAGGACGGCCCTGCAAATAAGGTCAGCTGTGACCTTTGGGAAAACAGTTTGGAGGGCCCCTTGCTCTTCTTTGTTTATTTTCCTTATAATTTAATTTCCATTTGGGGAGTTACTGCTCTTGGGCACCCAGTGCAAACAACAAACACCAACAAAGTTAGTAATGTTGTTACTGCCTTAACAAAGAAAAGACATTTCTCATGACATTTTGGCTCTCGATAGCAAAAGACAAAGAATAATGACTACAAGCTGTATAGCTCATTGTGACAAAGGGCAGTTGCTGTTGCAGTAAAATTTAATGAAATAAGGGAATAATTTCAAGTTGTGTTTCTGATTTCAGTTGTGGATTTCCTCTGCTATCTTCACAAAAAAAGAAACTGTCTTACCTTAGGCGTAGATGAGTGCAGGTAATCCAGGTCTGCGCTACAGCTGCTACCATGAAGAGCAATCATGGATGCCTGGAAAGTGTCGTCCTCTATCCCCGAGTAAGTGTGATCTAACACCTTTTCATCAGACAGGTCTGCTTCGCTGGTGTCGATCTGTGATAGTGAATGAAAGTGGTGTTACCAGCTGAGACATCAAACTGGACTTTAATACTGATCATGTACAAATCATCTAACTACACGTATGTATCTTTTAAGTAATGGGTTCTATTAGTCAGAATAATGCCCATATAACGTAACTGTATGCATAATTACAAAAAAACAAAATTAGGCACAAGCAAACATCACGTTAGTACAATTTGTTTTCCATTTTTCAGGATGTTCCGATTGATTTTATTTCCCCCAAAAGCTAACTAACCAATGCAGGCTCTGCTCGGTAAACGACGCCCTCAGCCAGTCCTTCTTCCTCTCCTTCTTCAACCAAAATATTGTTGAAGTCAAATGAATGGATGATGGATGATGAAGTAATCTCCTGCTCACCATATGGGTGTGGAGAGTGGGAATATCCACATATTCCCTAGGAAAGTGGAGAAATTCTTTCAGTGTCTCCAGCTTCATGTAGTTTGATTTTTTTTTTATTGTGACCAAATCAAGTACAAAAAAAATGTAATGAATAAAAAACATGTTAGAAGTTACTGATATTTTTATACACTGATTATAGAGTTAAATACTGATTCGGCTCACAAGCGTTCAAGCAGTGAAATTGCTCAAAATGGCACATTCATGACTCTTTGAATTCATTGTTAACAGAAAAACTCTCAAACATTTCATATGTATTCTTAAGTATAGCTCTTGATATTGATTTTGTGTAGCAAGCAGACTAGACAGGTATCAGAAAGCCAAGAAGGCAAACTGGAGGCTTACACTTGTCAGACTCAATTTTGAGAGACAATACAACAGAATACCCCTCAGAAGTATATTCCACGTCCTGCAGGAGAGTTGGATAACTCCACAGAGGCTTCCTACAGCTCTGTAATCCAGCTAACCTTGGCAGCCCACAGGTCTCACCGTGTAATCCAACGGCAGATTCAATACAAGAAAAATGTAGCTCTAAAGCTGATGGAATGCAGGCAGTTTTGCAGAAAGAAACATCCCATACAAAGAGTACAGGTGCCTGGAGCGATGAGCAGGCCGTCGGACGGACCCAATATTTTGACAGGTGCCCCAATGTGTTTAAATGTACAAGAGGGTCTATGATCTTGGAAAATTCAATAACATAATATATGAAACAAAGGGCGCAGAGCGTTTTAGGCCGGTCGCCTCCTCTGAATGAACAGTGGGTGGAATGCTAAACCGTGCAGCCAACCTCCACTCTTTTTCCTGCATGAAAAATTCAAGCCCTCGTAAGCTGAACCCCCATGACTGGATATTAAGTCACACGATATAAAGACGACCTGACTCACAACCTGCAGTGATAAATCCCCAACATGCTGAACACATTTTACATTAAAAAAAAACACATAAATATGTACAGACCTCTTTTCTCTCCTCAATTTGCAGACAGGTTTCAAACAAAGACAAGAGAAAGAATACTTATTTTAATCCTTACAGGCAGTGGCTTGGCAACTCCTATCTGGACCTTTCCGAGGTTGGCTCCCTTGAGGGCCTGGACGGCATCCTCCAGGCTGGCGTTCTCCAGGTTGGTGGCGTTAACGTACATGAGCCGGTCTCCTGGCAGCAGTCTGCCATCCTGCTCGGCCACTCCGTTGGGAACCAGAGAGCGAATCACGATCACTGTCTTGGCAGGGTCCAGTGGGTCCTGTGGCGGAGTCGGTCCAGGAAAGTTCATTGAGAAGAGGTCAACAGGTGAGCTATGACAACCTTAAACTTAACCTAATGTATTAAGTTAGCATTATACTTCTAGAATGTCTGTTTTTCTGTGGAAAAACTCTGACTGTCAGTAATTAAATATGGATAAAAACAATACTCCAAGGTATCAAAAACTATTGTTTTACTGGGGAAGCAACTTACTGCTCCATAAGGTTCTTATATAAACAATACAGCATCTATAGAAATACAAATATGTGGGTGTAAAATAATGAAAATCACAATAACACAATAACCTAGCCCCAGGAAGATTTCCCACCTGATAGTCCAGTATGCTGAATCCCAATCCCCCGTCTCCCTTTTCAAGCTCGATATTCTGGATCTCCAGCTCCCACATGGCCAAAGGAGATCCTATCGCCTCCTCTGTCACATTATCCTGTGTCGCTGCCGCTGTGTTCACCTCTGAGTCTTCAGCAACCAGTACGCCGCTCAGGTCTATTTGTTTCTGCAGAGGAAAAGCCCAAAATCTCTATGAGGCAGCATGCCTTCCTCACTTTTACTCCCAACCCAAAGGCTGCTACCCTCTGGTTGTGTTCCTGGCTCAGGTTTCTGGCAGTAGATAAAAGGGGAATATCTTTGGGATGCTCGGGCCTTAGTACATTATCACAGATAAAGCTGGTGAGATGAAAACCCCTTCCCCAAAGGGAAGCCGCTTTTGATGTCTCATATCTCTAGCAAATGTTGTTGGCTGCTGCTGCTGCTGAGGTATTACTAGAATTGGTCTTAATAAACTTTCAGCCTCCCCTGCTTACTGCTAAGTCTTAATCCATCATGGCTGACAATGTGGGAAGCCAATGGAGCGATTGACAGCTCAGGCTAAGCTAATAACGCTTGATGGGTTATAGAGGAGGGGGAGGACTTTAGGAGTAATGCTCTCCAATCATACTCCCTTGTTTATATGCAGAGGTGGGGGAAACATTTTTCATGATACATTACTACATGTCGAGGTGATGTAGGGAGTGTCCCACTCTACTTATATGCATCATCTGCTGCAATAGCCTGCGTGGTTTTAGCCTTGAGAAGGCAAAGCTTCAGTCACTTTCTAAAGCTTTTTACTCCTTAACATAACAATTGACAAAACCTCTGTAATGATGAGTTATCAAAGTTGACACACACATGAGTAAATTTGCCAAAGCTCAGCAGTGCAAATGCAATACCTTTAATTTAACCATTGTAGGCAAAGTCTCAGATTCTGGTTGCTCAGCATCCATGTCAGTCTGCAGGTGAGGGGCGGGCCTACAGCATGTCATGTATACACAAAGTGGAAGCTCCTTCAAGATTCTGACTACTTCCTTGTGGGTTTCACCAATCAGGGATATACCATTGACCTAAGAAAGGAGAGGTTAGTATTACAATAGCTTAAGTTTAAAGCAGCTTTTATTCATTTTTATTTTTATTTGAGACACTCAAGGTCAGCGGACAAAGTTTAAACTTGTTGTTATAAATGTGTTGCCCAACACATCCAGCAGACACAGAGCAACATTAGCATTCATATGGAGTCACGTCTCTGGCCACCTGATATGTTTAAAGTGACAGTTCAGAGTTTTTGAAGTGGGGTTCTCCACACTCAGTCTATTACTCACAGTAGATGACTTATCAATGCTAAGGACGCACCGATCCGATATCTGGATCGAATATCTGCCCCGATATCATCAAAATAGATGGATCAGGTATCGGAAAATGCAACCGATACCTGAGCTGATCCTTTCCCTTTCCCTTGCGACGTGAGCTACGTCATACGTCAGCAGCAGCACGTGTGCCGCATGCCGTGATAATTGATTAGCCTACCTAGACAAGCGCAAACAACATGGAGCGAGGGAGAGAATCTGCTGTGTGGAGGTATTTCACACTGAACACTCCAAGGTATATAGCTTTTTAGGTCAACCACGGTATCGGATTGGTATCGGGTATCGGCCGCAGCAACGGGATCGGTATCGAAACTGAAATAGAGAAATTGACAAAACCGTCATTTTTCCTCGCAGAAAACCGGAGTTGCTGGTCTACCGCTGCTTCTATCAGTTAGTTAGTTTGTGTCATTGTGTGACTTTGTTGTTTCAAAAGGTTAGTTTGATTCACCAAAGTCACACAATAACACAAACAAACTACCGATCAAGGCAGCGGTACACCAGCAGCTCCCGTGTTCAACCAGATAAAATTACTGTGTTTGTCAATGGAGTCTGGTGGCTTTAGGGAGAGTGACAAACAGCTTTAGTTCCCTGTCAAGTTAAAGCAGTGAAAATATTGTTAACATAGCGTACATCTAGACTAATATTCATTTTTTAGGTAGCTAAAATACATTTTGCTGCTGCCCCGAATCCAGAGCAGTACATTGCTTAGCTTCTGTGGCAGTACTCCTGTCTGCTTCTCCAAATGCTGACCCTCATCTGCTGTAGGTAATACACTGACTATGGAGCACCTCATGCATCCCCACTTAAAAAAATATGAACCATCTCTTTAAGGCATTTTAGCTCTGGTATGTGTAAATGTAGTTTACAAAGTATTAACAGCAAAAACAGCAAATGCCATATGAAGAGGTTTATAGTGTTGTTGATAAAAGGCTCTCTTTCATTTAAGGAGCCACACACCTCAAGCAGTTCATCTCCACTGAACAGCTTTCCACAGCGACCGACAGGTCCCTCAGGTAGAACAGAGCGGATGTAATGATGCCCACTGTTGGCTTCCAGACTGATACCCAGGCCACTGCTCTCACTGAACTTCTCCATCTGAGCCACCTGTGATAAAAACACAAACACTACATCTTAGCATGTGAAACATTTTGTTGTTATAAGGGATTATTATTTCACTAGAAATGTGTTAATGGCTCAATCATTTTCTGGTCAAGATACCAGTTTTGAGCTGTTAACCATTAGGAAGTAAGTGCCCTGGAACCAAGTACTGATAAGTATAATTCAATGCACAACAGAAAGGAATTCACTTTGAAAAAGAAACTTACAACAACTTCATTAGTTGGACCCAGAATCTCTTGCCACTTCTTCATTAGTTCCTCCTCTTCAAAGGGTGTTAGCTTCATCCCTTGGAGAACACAATACAAAATTCTTGTATTAATATACAAAACAACATAAAAGGCAAATTTGTGATAAACTATTCACAGCCAGCAAAGCAGCATACACTTCTAACTATTTGCAAAGTATTTATCATGTCTTTGAGATCAGACCCACAAAAAAAAAATAAAATTTTTATCTTATTAAAATATTTAAAACTTCAGCACTGTCTGCGAAACTACCGACAACACCCGTCTCAGTATTTCCTCTCTGTGTGTTTTGCTCGTCAGTGTCTTCCTGACAACAATGACCCTTATCTGTCAGATGTGTGCCCAGTATCTCTGCTGGTGTACTTAAAGAAGAATCCCAGCCTCCTACCATGTTTGTCTTCTGTTAGCTGATCCGTGGCTGGGCTGACATCAGATCCTTCACTCTTTGTCTGGAGCGCCTTTTCATCTGCGGTGACTGTAAACACACAATGAGGAGTGAGACAGACAGAGGCAGGCAGCGGCACAGACGCATGACAGTGCAGGTACACAGCCACTGGAAAAAGTCATCTACTTTATACTAAGAGCACACACACACTGAAAGCACAAATATGCATGCAGAAATTACTTGAAATAGTGTTTTTTTTAGTTGATACTGAAATAGTTTGAGCATTTCCTATCTCATGTTCTCATTGGTCGAAAAGGATATAAAGACAGTGCCCTTGCTGATGTTATCTATAATGACAGACTCTAAACATTCCAGGACTTCAAATATCTGTTTAATGACCCTGGTGCTTTTTTTTTACAACTTAATGCTACTGTTTATGTCTTTGGAGTTCCACAGGGCACCTGACGTGGTCGCCCATGAAATTACTACCCATGCGCCCGAGCAAGCCATAGTCTACACTGTACATCAGCACCTTTTAAGTGCTAACATAAAACTAATACTAGCCAGCCTGGTATGCAAAAAGGAGCTCAAGAACCTTAACAGTGTTTTGACAACAATTTAAGTGAGTAGTTAGATTTCTTTCGTTAATCCCAAACATTAAAACTTTGTGCATCAAGCCTATGATCTCATGCCCAGTAAATTAGCTTAAAAATGTTCTTACTTACCAAACTATTTTGTTTTTTAACCAAGGCGTTCTAGGGATACAAAGTCATACAATACAGAGATGCATTCATGTAGTCCTCTTTATTATCTGTAATACTTAAAAGCTCAAACTGCTGTAATTGTTCTACTAACAGGTTTCACATCAGCCAAGAAAATCCTGGCCTCCTCTGTCTGTCGACTGATAGCTGCTAGTTTTTCTGCAGGTTTTTGGGCTAGAAGTTTGTGTTGCCAGATCGAATCACTTTCAAGCTCCATCTATCACTATTGACAACTTATGCAAGTTGCTTTTCTTGCTTCCGTGCTAGCCTGGAGGTCCTGTCAGCACAGCGGGGGACGAGGATCTTTCTGTTTACTCTCAGCCTATCTTGTATGATGTTAACATTTCCAAATGCAATAAGTTGTTAAAAAAACACGGGTACCAGCACACATATTCAGACCTCAGTTGTAACTCAGCTGTCGATGTCTTAGTTGTGCGGATGCCCTGTCAAATGTTGAGCATCATATGTTGATTTATTACTGGATATATTTCAGGGTCTTAACGTGATGGAAAGCTTTGGGTTCTTTATTCTGAAATGTGGATGTTGAGTCAGTCCAGCAAATGCGATACAATAATGAATGAGGGTGGCAGGACTTGACAGAAATTGTTTCACAAAGTGTCTTTTCCCTTTTTTTAATGTTCGAGAAAATAGTTTAGTCCTCTTGGCCTCTGTCAGTTATTATTAATAATGAGTGCGTTTCCCTCTCTTATTAGGAAAAGATGGCCAGTAACGTGGGCGTACTGAACTCATTCTATTGCTATTATTAGGAGGAGCCCTCTAACAGACAAAAAGTGATTCATTTTTTCGTATTAAGAACGGTGAAAAATGTTTCTCAAAATATTAACAAATAAATCCTTCTCTGGTGTGATAACGACACCTGCTACATATTCAGTAGAGGGCCATCTTTCTCATTAATAAATCACAATGTTGACATCAATTTGGACTGCATTTGAGTAAAAGTGAAATCAGTGTTTCTCAGAGAGACAGTTCTGTTTCTGGATTTTAACTATATTGATAAAAATGACTTAAATTTCCATTTGGAGTCACTCGTTACTGCATCATCCTGTCTGAGCCACATTTACACATCAAATGACACCTTTTCTTGACAGGGCGATGAGTAACAAGGAATGTGTTTTTCGTCTGTCCTCATTAAATTTCTCGCACTTCATCCCTCCTACCTTGAGCAGCCTCCTCAGCCTTCTTCCTCTCCAGCTCCAGCTCCATCATGACGATGGTTGTGGTGGGAATGGTGGTGGAGGGGGGCAGGACGGTGACACTGGGGGCCACGGCAGGGGGGATCTCGTCAGGCCTGAAGCCCCGCCGGATCAGCTTAAGGTGGACTGTCTGGCCCGTGTGTCTGAGCACCTCCACTGCCTGCTGATTGGTGTATCCCTGGATGTTTACGCCATCGACCTGCAGAGGGCGATCATTTGTGAGCCCGTGGATTAAACAAGGGCCAGAACAGCTTGTGCTGACAGTGTGAGTGTGCTGAGTTGCCATCTATATTCTTGTTGATAGAGGTGAAATTGAAACAGCATTAATCAAAGTAATTATAAACACCAGCAGGCACAGAAACAGAATGCTGCACATGGGTATTCCCATCTATTTCAGCTATTCCCTTTAATTATTTCCATCATTTAAGACAGGTAAATACTGCATAAGTTTAAAGAATTCACAGTCAATTAAGTGTTTAATAAGTTCCTAAGTAGGGTCCCAAAGCACATTATCATTTACGCTTAGGAACAAAACTTAATCAGGCACACACACACCAGAACAAAACATGAGTTTGTGAGAACTTTGGAAAACACAGGGCAACATTAACTCATGTTTGAAATGATCCAAGAAATTACACACAGTTTAACTCCATTGTTAATGTCCTACAGTAATGCAAAAAAAAAAAAATCTTAATTGCTCAGTGTGCCAATTCAGGGCTCTTCACAGTCACAAGAAAAAAACACTTCATGAACTATCAGTTAATTGTGAATTATTCATTATGCATCTCATAATTACCCTCCATTGACTAAATGTGATCACTGTAATAGATTATATTAAACATTCACTGCATATTTTACCTCATGCCACTGAAGACAGAGGAAATAGTAATAGCTACAAAGAGCATAATTGGGGTACTTACAGCTATTATCTGGTCTCCAACATGAATACGGCCATCTTGATCTACGGCGCTGTCTTTTGTTATGCTCTTAACAAAAATGCCAGAGGGCTCTGAGGAGTCAGAACAGGTAGAAAAAAAATTAAAGAGATGAGGAACATAGCCATGAATCATGACATTAAATGAGACCCAAGGAGAAGAGCAAACAGATGTTTCACTTTGATGTTAAAAGTCAGGGTTAGTGAGCCTGTTTCAATATTACATAAGTCATAAACAATGATGTGATGAACCCCGTGCACTTATGCTAACCTTGAAAAATAAAGACTTTCAAGCCAAGGCCATTTAATATTCAGTGAATACAGCAGCTTAGAATGAAAGGCTGTCCCAGTATATTGTGGCTAACAGCTACATTTTAAAGGGAAATAAAAGTTAAAATGTATTTTGGACAGTTTGGGAGCAGTGAAAAAAGCTAAAAACACTGACACTACCTTATAAATTTATTGGAGCTTATCTATTAGTAAACAGTTATCACATCCAGCAGACATGGAGCAGTTGTGTTTCTGTCCACCTGGTTAATGCAATTCACCCTTGTGCTGTGTTCACATGCAGTCAGGCAGACAACACCTTCTGGTCAGGACAGGAAAACGTACAGACAACGGAATAAAATAGATTAAATATATTTATTTTATGTAACTATTATAGTCATGTTCACGAATTGTCCAAATTGCCTGTGTTTTCCTCTTTGTGAGGGAGCTACGTAACACCCAGTGGTAAATCTGTCTTCCTATAATAATATCCTGTCTGCCTGATTAATTGTGAACGCAGCATTAGCTGTGTTTGCACTCTGTCTCTTTAGCTACTAAATGCTCCAAGCTATCTTTGTCTGTCCACCATTTGGTGTTGAACAGACGAAATGTGTAGCATAATGTGGTTTTATCAGACCTTTTTCTGGCCTAAATGTGCTGCCACAGCTTGATAAGCGCAGAGTTTGCTTGCCTAAAATCAAAACAATTAGCTAAAAGATGCTAAAACAGTACCTGAGTTATCACAGTGACCAGCTCCTTTCATATTATACATTTAATCGACTGTTTACAGGCTAGAAAAATATGAATCATCCCAGCTTAATTGTGAATGTAGTGAAGCAGAGACGTACTTAAACATCAGTATGATAATTACATCCGAATGCTCATCTATTTTTAAAAGCCAGTGTGCCATTTCTCACCTGAATTTTTATCTCCAACATAGCCTGCAATAGTGATCCCCAGTCCCTGTGCGTTTTTGGTAAGGCTCACATCAAATGCCTCATCCTCCTCTTCCTCATAGCCCTGTGAAAGATTAATAGGAATGACAAATAAGCAAATAAAAGTAAACGATGATTCAGTTGACAACAGAACAAAAGAAAGTCATGGCACGCTGTCATCCAGCTGCAACATGCGGGCACCAAAATCCCTTTTTTTTTAACTTAACAATGAGTGCTTTGAACGTGGTAGCCATAAAAACACTAATGTGCGCTATCAAAGGGATATGATGTCATTCGTATAGTGAGTCACCGAATTTCATTCATGTTTAAATAGGGCTGAGTGTTGAGAATAGCCATGAAATTGCTGTTTTTAATTGCGGTTTTTGGGTACGTAAGGCAATGTTTGCTCTCCAACGTGTGAGTCACAGGTGATGTAACATGTTATTTTCCTAAAATCCATTTATTCAGAGCTGTCAAGAATAAGAAAGGATAAAACTGGAGATGAAAGACCTGAACTTTAGGTCCTAAGTGTTTTTGATTTTAGCGTATAACTGTGTGTGTGTTGCATATGGTGATCAATCATCTGTTTGATCGTTTGTATGGAGAACACGTTGTACTACTGTGATACTGTGTGTCATATTTCCATATTGTTAGAATTTGTATCAAATGCGTGCCATATTTTTGGTTCAGAGTCAAACAACCCCTCTGACCTGCTCGTTGACAGTGGGGAGCACCACAGGCATTACGGCAGAGAGGGAGGGATTCTCGTCCACAGGACCCCGGGTGACCACCAGCTTCACCCTGTTGCCACACTGCCTGAGGACCTGCGCCACCTGTTCGCTGCCCATACCGTGCAGATCAGTGTCTCCTATCCTAAGGATGTGGTCACCACTGCGCAGGCGGCCATCCTGAGTTAAAAAAGAGTGTTTTTTGTCTGACTTAGATCATGTAGCTTCACTGGAAATCAAACCCATAATGACACTCAGTTCCAAACAAAAGACGAGAGTGACAGCTAATTATGTGCTTGCTTACACTTCTTATTATACCTAACTGACAACAGTCATCTCTCTGGAACATTAAAAAAAATGCCTTTAACACTGTATAAACAACTATCAACAGTGCTAAATTCTCTGAAAGCAACTTCCAAAAGAAAGTGGAGATGCATTAATGCAATCACCTGATCGGCTATGCCTCCAGGAAGGATGGTTTTTACAATAACCCCGGTGGTCTTTCCCCCCACAATACCGAAGCCGAGACCAGTGCCGTCGTTAACCAGCTCAATCGTCTCCACATGCTGCCACTAGACATGGTAAAAGAGAAGAAACAGTAAAGCTAATGAATGTAGGAAGAGATTTATTTATCCGGCCAAAAACGTCAGATATTTCAAGCTTTGGCTGGAAGATGCAGATGGTGTTGATACTGAGAATACAGTGTTGTCTCATCCAGTGTAAAAATAGAATAACTTTTAATCAGTGGTTGTAGCAAAGCTGTATTTTTTCTGGTACGAAGCAAGGATGCTTCTCAGCTCAATTATGTCTTTGTGTATCTGTGGGATTATGTCGCATGTGTGCTACACTCAAAGCAAGCAAGTGTGTAGTCCTTTATATGTCTCCACGTCCAGATCTGGTCAGTTTGTGCACCTATTCCACATTTCTTGCAAAGATCTGTTTGCAACAAACAAGTGGGCGTGAAAGTGCACGTTTTCTTTGGTGACATTAGTGTGTGAATGTCTCTGTACCGCGCTGGAGTTGGCTGACAGCGTGCTGGCAGCAGAGGGCGTGCGGGACACTGCAGGACTGGCCAGCTGAGGTATTGGTCCTCTTGCCACAGTGAGCTGCACCCTCTCAGAAGCACTCTGCAGGATGCCTATAGCCTGCTGGTGGGTCACTGTGTGGTCCAGGGGCTGGCCATTGATTGCTAAGATCTGGTCAGCTTCTCTGAGCTTCCCATCGCTGTAGGGGGAAGAAGCATGCAGTGTCATGGTGAGAGGGACGAGCGGGAGATAATTCGATAAATGGTGTCAGAGCCTCGGAGATGTTAACTGAATCTGCCTCTGATCAGGTAATTATTCTCATCTGCTTCCTCATTTTCACATAGAATAGAATATTCACCGTCTTCTCGCTGACGGTGAAACTTTGTCATTTGTTCTTACAATTTTTACAGTTTTTGTCAAATGTATTTTTGTAAGTAAGCTCTGAGATGTTTCGAAGGCTTGAAAAGTACAGCCACAGTCTATGCAAAAATATGAACTGACAGACAAGTTGGAAAAACTTTATTTTCTGGTAATATGGCCAATTTTGATTCCCAAATTTTCTCTAATGTCCCCAGAAAATCCGTAAAAGTCCCTGACTGTTTGAAATGGACTTCTCTAATCCCTCATTCTATTTCAGTTCTACTTCATCAGCCAAATGTTGAAAAACTTCCTGGAATGTTGGCTGTATTGTGATAAGATTTAAGTCAGTCTTTGAATGATGGCATGTTAATTCTCACATACCAGTCAGCCACGCTTCCTGGTTGAATTTCCTGTATGAAGATGCCGAGCTCGCCGCGGTTCTCGCTCTTCAGGCCCACCACGCTGAAGCCGAGGCCTCCCGACGCTGGCTTCAGCAGGTCCACGTGCGTCACGAAGCGCCCCTGGGTCATACACACACACACACACACACATATGCAGTGTATACAATGTGGCCTCATGCTGATTCAACATAGCATCAAAGCTGCAGGCAGCCTTAAGAAGTCTATTTGAAGTGTCTCGAGAGTAAAGAACACAGTGTGCAGACTGTAGATCTCTTCTTTGACTATCTTTGAATATTTGGTTTGAGTTAAGAAAGGCTTATTCAAGGTAATCTACCTATTTAAAGATGAGCTGCTGCTTTGTGTGTGCATTAAAATGACCAAATCTTTAAAATGCTTTAAAACATATTGGCCTGTCACATTCACATTAAACTCAACAGCAGTGTACAAACAGCACAACGACTGCTTTGGCTCTTCAGTTGTCTATACCTGCGCCATGGACTGAATAACATGTTCAAATTCTTCAGATGACGTCTTGCCATTGATGAGTGTAGAAGCTGATATTTCTGCGTAGGAAACATGACCGCCATTGGGCTTGACTGCTTCTGCGTGATCGCCAAGGTCACTCGCACGTGATGCTGGGACACTCCCCTGGAAAAATAAAGACACAAACATGTAGTGAGTAATGTTGAAAACAACAGATGTTGCGCTGACAGAATATTCGGATATGCAGTTAAACACAAATGTGATGTTGTGTGTTAGGTCTCCAGTTTGCAGCTACATAACAGCTTTGTATTTCTGCAAAATGTTCCTGCAGAGAGCAGCAATTACTGGCGATAATCCAATCAAAGATAATTAAAAGTTCAAAGAAAAAAAACAAAACATCATGACTCATTCCTACTGTGGAGGTACACAGTTAGCAAGTTTAATTTTAGACACCAAAACCCTGAAGTCTGGGTGTCTGAAACCTCTGGGATGCCAGATAGTCTGTTATCCTACCATGATTAGCTGGATCTATGGCAGCCTAATCCTTCAGGGTATAATGGCTCTTAGCTGATGTTCCAGCAATGACTAGGCTCCAAATACAATATTTCTATCATGGTGGGGGAAAAGCATCACTGGCCATCTGGATGCCTTAATATGCTTGGGTTTTAATTACAGCAATGACTTTACTTGTGTGACAGATGAATTACATGAACGAGACAACTACATAAAACAGTGTTTTTCCAATTTCATTAGCCAAAGGGCATAATGTTTATGACCATCTGAAATGGATTCAAAAGGACGGACATAATACACAGCAATAATTTCATAAACACTCCATTTGGCATATGGCATTGCCAAGCTAAAGCTGTCCTTGTGAACTTGTGCATTTGCATTTTGAGAAGTTAACTGCACAACTTTCAGCTTTGGAAACACGTACTGTAAATTATGGCTCCTTTAAATACAGTCCCAGATTAGTCCTGAGAAACAAAACTCTATTGGACAGGACACATTAGTGCTGCACACTGCAAACAAAAACCCTATGGGCCGGGCTAACTTAGCGTAGCATGCTGCTAAGTTGCTGTCCTCATGCATGAGCTTTGTTAGCTGGGGCCTGGCTAAGAGGATTAAAGTTCCAGTTTGGTTCTTGCACATTTAAGAAATTGTTTCTGCCCCACTTCACACAGCGGCCTCTTTCCCATTGGAGAGTAGGGCCTTGTCGCCATAGCGACATGGGCTGTGCATGGCCTAACTAGCAGAGCCAGAAGACGGACAGTGTGTGTTTATGTGTCTGGCTCTTGTCTCAAAACAAAACACAAAACGCGCCCTCTCTCCAAATTGGTTCTGCTTAAAGGGGGCCAAACAAGTGCAGTTGGGTTCGGGAGCTCTATAAAAACATAACACTGACTTGTTGCAGTTTCAAACACATCTCTTTACCATTTTTACAACGTGGAATGGGTCCATTTTAAGATCTGAGGGGAATTTATGATGAATGGCTGCTTGATAAATTTTGCTTAGTAAAACAAACACACACATCAGCACACATCAGCACACACACACACACACAGTAGGAATGTACCTCTTTTGAAATAAGCTAAATCGCCAGCACACAAAAATGCCAGCAGGGCTTTTATAATCTAAATTCCACAAGGGGTAAAAAGCTCTAGCATCCCTGCCTCCCACCGCATAGCTCACATATTTTCGTCTCTATTTCTCAAACGCTTACCCTGGCCCCTTTCCACTGTGACTTAAGAGCTCTTTCCTTCCACTCAAATGTTCTATTCTCAATGGAGAGAATCAGCTTGAAAAAGAGTTCCTGACTTAGACCAACTATCTCTGCTCGTGTACCCATATTATATCTGGCTCATGTGAACCCTGACAGCAATTTGGCCATAGCAGCAATACTATTGGGGATGGGGGATTTAAAAGGGGTGGGGGTGTGAGTGAGCCAAAAACAGAATCAGTGAGGTCACCCAGGAAACAGGAAAGATAAAGGCAGTAGCTATATTGTGGAAAATATGGGTATGGAAAATATTGTAGCCTTGCTGTGATACAGGTAATGCAGCACTTTCAATTTTATCTTCCTCTGGTCAATGGTATGGTTATTATGTAACCACTGACTTATGACTTCAGATCAGTCTTAAAACAATACTTACAAGCCAGCATGTACATCTAACGCATTATAACATGCTGCAGTTGTTTTGCTTGTCCAAAGAGCTCGCTTCTTGATGTGATGCCACAGTCGTCTTTATGTGCAAAAATGCATTGTAAAGATCAGCCAAGGCTAATATGAGGCTTTAACAGTCTGTGTTAGTTTGATTAAGTCACCAAAGGTCACAAAATTCCCTCTTTGTGTTGCTATTCCTTCACAGTTCAGCAAGGAAACAAACATTGTGAAACAACTGACGTGGGAATACCAACACTAAATTTGGCTAATTCAGACTGCTGAAGCCGCGTATTTCCTATATTGTTATTTGTCCACCAAGTATTTCACTGCAGAGAGGACTGTCTTGTTATTAAGGCTGTCAAAGTTAACATGTTAATAACGAGTTAACGCAAATTCCTTTTAATGCCACAAATTTTTCTGACGTGCAATTAACGCATGTGCTCTCTATAATTATGACCCTCGGCCCACCCAGTAGTTTGGGAAATCAGTAAGCTATGCAGTAGTTGTGTTGTTGTTGTGGATGGCAAGCAAAGGCGTCTTTTGATAGCAAGTTCAGCTTCAAAGCCCTGCCTAATGGTTCTCTTGACAAGACCAAAGTTATTTGCATTTCCTGTTGATGTGAATTGAGTTACCACCGAAGTATGTCGAGCCATGTAAAAACCGGGAGATGCTTAGTTAACAAGTGTTTAGTATTACAAAGAAATGTTAAATCCAGGTTAATACGTCCATCTGTTGTTGCTTGTTGGGCTCGAATTTGCCATGGTATGCTTTCAGCATATTTTTTGAGCATGCAGAACCTTTGACGTTATTCTGGAGAATGTTCTGGACAGTAGTTGTCATTGTTTTGAATTGTTTCATTAATCATAATCATACATTTGCATAAATCAAGCATATTTGTCCACTCCTGTGTTGATAATGGTATTAAAAATGTGAAAAATATCCCTTCAAGGTACATTTTGAACAGATAACATGCAATTAATTGTGAGATAACTATGGACAATTGTGATTAATCGCGATTAAATATTTTAATCGATTGACACCCCTAATTTTTTCTAAAACTGGGCCGTCTATGCCGTAGTAAGACGCATTTGAAACTAGTGCTAAATGACCAAAGAAAACAGAGAAAAAGGGCTGTGGCATTTGTTTTTGCCCAAGAGGTAGAAAACCTACAACTACCAGAATGCACTGCGCCATACCAGACCAATAAACACTCCTGCTGTCAGGTGATTCAATGCAAACTCATCTGTTAAACACAATGGCGACCCACTGGTCACAAATGATCTTGCATTGCACTTAAACAGTAAGCTTAAACATGTTTCTGAAAACATTTGAAGCAAGAAATAGGCAACTTTTAACATCTGATCTCAAGTTTTGCAGGAAACAATATGGCGCCCACTTCCTGTTCACAAACTCTTGGTATTACAGCTAAACAGGGCACTAAAATATGTTTGTAAAGAACATTTTAGGTGAGAAATAGGCAATGCAGTAACAGAATTTTGGTTTGTATTTCATCAGCACTGCCTAGTTTCGAAGTTTGTTCAGAGTTTCGTCTAAGTTTAGGGGGGTGAGGTCTCAAACCACTTCCATACTCTTGTATCTGTGGTTGCGGCATGTGTGCCAGGCAATACCAAAATGGGGAAGTATAGTCTATAGGTCCATTTCAATGGCACGTTTTGCATGAGCTGATGGAGGTTCGATGGAGGGGGATTTACCACAGTTCATTTACACATACTACCCACACTGTTATGATACAAAGCTGGTTGAAAATCTGTAGGGTACCCTCTTAAGGATGGGAACTCTTTGAGGCCACTATGAACTTAACTCTTTCGGTGTACATAATAGCAAGATAAAGGTAAACCTGAAAATTGTGAACCTATCCTTTAATATTAGAATCCATTGTAACCTATGCAGATACGTTGTGATTTGATATTGCTTCCTTGGTCTGGGCAAGTTAATGTCTAAACATCAAAATGTCACCATAGCTAAGCCATGGGTGTTGGTGTTTGGTGTCTACATAGTCTGCAGGGTGCGAGCACATCTCTACACAAACACAAGAACTATGACTGTCACTTTATATTACCTCTGCCTCAGCCCCACCTCATCCAACACGATGATAATAAAATAGACAAACTAGCTCTTATTTCTCATCAAAGATGACTACTTCTCTTTGTATTAGTTCTGTGCTAACGAAGAGTGATGCTGCCATCTGGTATTTTGGCAGTTTATACTCATATACTATTAATGCAGGCAGAACTCTTAATGACCATAACCTTGTAACCTCTTAATGACCTTTCATGGGGCCGCAGCACCCTGGGAACCCAGCACAACCTATTTGAATGCAGCACTGGCTATTCTACTTTAACATGTTCACTGTCTCACAGGCTCAGTTAGCCTTACAATAATGAGTACTGCATTGTTTACGTGTCAATTAAAACTGAAATAATTATGTTTACTGCATTGATATGGATGCCTGGGCAAGGTACAATGAAGTTAGATCGTTTTGCGTTTACCTGGTCTCTGAGATGCTGGACGGACTTCTGCAAGGCCAGGATCTGGTGGAAGAGGGGGCTCTGGAGCACTGATTTGAGCAGGCTGAGCTTCTCCTCAGTGGGCACCTCCCCCCGCTCCTTCAGTTTGGCCTGGAGACGCTCCACCGCCTGCAAGGCACGCTGTGTATCTGCAATCCGTCGCATATTTCAGTGACAGCGCCGGCCGGAGTGAAGGAGTGGATGCAGGGAGAAGCAGGCGTGGGAGAGATAGAGGTAGAGAGAGGTGATGAGGACAGAGGCTTTATCAGTGCATGGGCAGAGATAGTGAGACAGGGAAGGGTGTTCGGACATGGCCTTATTTTTTCATTTAAACATCCCTATTTAGTTTTGCTTCATATAACATACTTAAGAAAAAATAGTATTCTATACCTTTTTTTAACTAATTTCTTTGTTTACAATGATATTTAAATAAGCATAGAGGAAGGATGGAGAGAGCCACACATCTCAACCTTTAGCCTTAGCTGAGGCTGGTGCTCTACAGACCTTACTATATTGAAATCACGTAGCATTGGGTTTTGCACCACAGGGAGAAAAAAAAAACCTGCACTGTTTGTTTTCAGAATAGCAATGTTTCCTCTTTTTGCCTTTAGGGTCAATGGTGGGTTGCACAGGAGCATTGAATGGGTATCAGGAGGAATAGATAAAAGAACCAGGCCCTCCACAGTTTGCTTGCTGGACCCTGCATAAGCCCCACAATCGAGCAACTCCAGAGTGGCTTGTTAGTGAGGATGGGCCAGCCCAACGTCATCTGGACAAAAATGAAGCAATTTCCAAAGCTCACCAACTGTGACTAACACCTAATAGGGCGTGCACGAGGTCCAAAGCACTTTTTGCACTTAGAAGCTTTGTTGTTTGAGCAAAGGTTGTAAACAAGCAAATAACACTAAGGTCTCAGCGGGTTTTTTTTTTTGGTTTGCCACCGGTCCTGTGCAGGTAGCTATCATTTTCATTGCCCCCGCCTCAGTGAGCATAATGAGGAGTCCTACCAAAATGTGGCATGTATGTGTGTGGTGCTCTTTTTGCATTAGTGTATTCCAGACAGGCTGGTCCTGGAGCAAAGCATAAGGATGACACTATTAAAATTGTCAAAATGGCAGTCCCAGTTTCATTCGCTAAAAATATATCACATTTTAAATTGAATTCTGTACTTCCACATACAGTTTTTTTAATGTATGAGATAAAATTGAAATTATTTAAGCCTCAGTTCTCATGCTACCAAAAACTGGCGTGTAATGCACCATATCCCCAACCTGCACATTACAGTTGGTAGCTCATAAGTACATGGTCAACATGCCAGTCTTGAGAGTGACCACAGATTGTGGCTTTAAAGAAAGAAGCTGGCAGCACCAATTTGGCTCTGCGCGTGACAGTTGGACAAATAAATCTCTATGGGGACAAACAAACAATCAAGTATATGGCAACATTATCAGATATGGCAACATTGGCAGTCCACAAGCCTTGAATTGAATCCAGTGCCTCTTACACTGGTTGAGAGAAACTCCCAGCAGGAGCCAAATACGGATGCAGAGCCAGCAAAGACGGACACCCAACTGACTAGACCGAACCCCTCTGCAAAAAATGCTCATTTTAGATATGAAGATTAAAAATAACACAGTGAGTGTGCGAAGGCAATATTTCATGTTTTGTCTTGTTTATTATGATGGTATTGAATCTTAATTAAACTGAGTATTGGAGACACTAAAGCACAGCCTGTTTAATTAGAGATTGAGGAAGGAGAGAAAAACATTTGATAAATACAGGATACACAGTTATAAACTGCTTTCTTCACAACCATCATTTACTTATCACGTATTTTCAATCATAATATATAACACACTGACTCCATCATTTGTATCCAGCTGCCATAAAACAATAAAAAACATCACTTACCCATTGTTTCTATCATTTTTAGTACTCCAGGTAAATGTGATTTCTCCCCATTAACAGCAATTTCAAACACTTCCCTTGTTCAAGGCCTGCAAAGAACAACATAATGTGTTATGTCTCTTTCTTAACAGTCAGAGAACTGAATATCAGGGCACAAATTCACTCATCTTTCTTGAACTTTCACAACACACTTGATACAAACAGGAAGTAAGAGCTGGAACGGCTCATTCTCCCCTGCACCCAACTTCTTAAAACCTCTCTATTCGAAAGGTCAACATGAAAGGGAAAATGGATTTATTTCCATTCCGTCAGGGCCATATTTATCTCTTAAGAATGCTTCACCATAACATCACAGAGTAACCATTGTGCTGAAGAACTGTGGGCTATTTACTGAGTCCCCAGTGCGATGGTGCAGTGTGTCTGTTTGAGCACACATCTACTGTAGGTTGTTAGCTCCCTTATATTTAACTAATGCTCTTATTGATGGATTAACATTTTATAATTTACCTTCCTGGGACTTCATTCAGTGCACTTTTGTAGAAGTTTTGTGATATGCACCACACGTCTGCAGCCAGCTTTAAATATGATTATCCATTTTATTCCTATCAGATAAATATAGCCGTATTTCTCCCCGAAACAACATTGTGGTGATTAATAATCATATTCGGGCGAACAGTCTTATCAGTTTTTCTAAAACGAGTGTAACACCTTGCCTGCATCTTAATAGGGCTGCAACAATTATTTTTTTATCATATAATTACCTGCCGATTATTTTTCTCAATTAATCGACTAATTGTTGTGTCTACAAAATGTCGGAAAATAGCAAAAATGCCCATTAGAACTTCCCACGGCCCCAAGTGATCTATTGCAATAGCTTGCTTTATTCAACCAGCAGTCCAAAACCCAAATATACTCAGTTTGCTATCATGTATGACACTGAAAAACAGCAAATCCTCACATTTGAGAAGCTGAAACCAGCAGACTGTTTGGCATTTTTGCTAGAAAAAGAACTAAAACCACTGATTCATTATCAAAGTAGTTCCTGATTTCTTTCTGACGACTGACTTATCAGTAAGTTGTTGCAGCTCCATGTCAACATTTCTGTCACCAGTTGTAATATGAGCTCCTTGGCTCAAAATATATATTAAGATATTTACACATTCTTTAATGACCCACCAAAACTCGACAAACATGCTGTCAGAAAATGACATGTGTTGCATGTATTTATCACAGACTTGAATCACAGAAGAATCAGACTGTGTAAATATAGCCTGTGAAAAGCCTCTACACATCACGTAATAGTAACAGGTAGTTATGTGTTTTATATTTGACTAATGCTGTTATCAGTGTTGTCATGGCTGTCAGCTCCCATCTTAGGAACATCACACTTGACTTTAGAAGTGGCTTTGTTACAAGCATGACTCAGTGAGAGAGACATTACACGATTAAAGGAGATTGGTAAGACAATTAAAAGCCCTGTATAGGCTCTTAGAATAGCCACAGTACATGTGAAAACAGGATCACCACAGCGCCGGTTTGTTTATGTTCATTTCATTTGCTTCATCCTCCAGTTTATAGCTTTCAAACTGACTAATGGGCTTTCTAAATACAGTATGTGGCCCACTGTGTTTTACTTATCTCAAATCTGTAAAAAATTTGGTTTGTTTTGTTGTACTGGTGTAAAATTTAACTTACAGGTTACAGATATAACCACTTTGAATTTAAGACCTTTTTAAGACCTTTTTAATACCACCTTATAAGAAATTTAAGGCCAAACCTGCAATGGAAATACACATTATTGTGTCTGTGTGAGTGCTTTTTCCAAGTAAACACACTGATGTGAACGGTAAGGAAAAATAGCAACAGTTGGGCGAATTTAAGTTTAATGTGTTTAATGTAAAAAGAAAACAAAGTCTCATTGCTGTCAAAAAAAAGATATTTATTATTGCATTCTTTAATCTGTCAAATGCTTGTAAACTGTCATTGGGTCTGTCAGGTTGGAGAAATTTTTGCGGTAATGTGACCAAAAATATTTAAGACCCATCGAATCTGAATTTAAGACAATTGTGTATCAAGAAAACTAATTTAAGCCTTTTTAAGGACCTGTAGACACCCTGACTAAACTTTTAATAGGGGCTGAATTTTGTGTAATAATATAGATGCAATAAATTGCTGCGGGAAACAATATTAGTGCTGCATATATTTACTCTTACTGCTACTGAAACCCTTTTAAATGTACGACCACATAAATGATGATTAAATGACAACTGGTGTCCAGTTAAAAGACAAATATATACATTTCAGGTTCACTACACATTAATATAGTATTCCAATATGGTCCTGAGGCTTTAGCAGTGATTTTGTCTCAGTAGGCTCTCCTGTAGTGGATTTACACCATTTTTTGTGCTATTCCAATAATTTAGCCATAGCAATGTAAATATTAGCTATAGGTGTTGCCTTCAGGGACATATGTGTGCGTTCAAATGTACTGGAGGTACATAGTTAGGATTCTTAAGCATGAGCAGCAGTGATTCAGTCTTAAGGTTGCAGTGGCTTGTAATGATTCACAGAAGGCCGAAGGACCTTATTAGCTACTGTTACACAGTGAACTTCAACCCAAAACACAGGACAGCTCTAGGAGGACATTTGCCTGCGACAATAATCGCTAGTGAAGTCATGTGTGAGCTTTGCGGTGTCCACAAATAGCTAATAATAACGGGCTGTCATTTTGTCGTGCGGTGCTTCTCCAAAACAATAGGTAACGTCGGTCGGGTACGTCCCAGTTTAGCAGTTGCTCGTCGTAATAAAGCGTTAACAACAATAAAAGTAAAGGTATTGTTGTTAAATCCTGTCAGTATTTTGAATAAAGTCGCCCAGGCACTTGGGACAATCCGCTTTTCTCAACTCCTCCTCCTCCTCCTTGTTTCCCATCTCATCCATGGAGCCAGAGAGCAACAGGCACGGTGAAGAAGTTCCCTAATATCGCAGGTTTACGTCACTAAATACCCACAGTGGCTACTTTTAGTACACAGGAAATACTTAATAATTGAAAGGGGACACTAGCAGCGATTTTAACACCGTCTTGTGTTGCTTAGTGACCCATAGCGACAACAGGCGTCTCAGAGTATTTCCCTCTCATTAGCGACAAGCTAACAAAGGCGACTCTTGTAAAAGCTGAAGTTATTATATCCTAAAAGTAACATTTCCTCGATGGAAACTGCTCGGAAAATGATGACTTACATGAGAGTGGAGGCTACAGTCCCCCGGCGGCCAGTATCCTATCCTATCCTCTGTTGTCCTGCGGCTAACGGCGCTCTGACTGGGGCTTAAAGATGGGGCGTAGTGTAACTCGATCCTCTCTGGACATGTTCAGCGGTACACACACACACACACACACACACACACACACACACACAGAGTTGAACTGGGACTGAAGCGCCGCTTGCTGGTTGCCCTGACACTTAGGCCTAGCTCCCAGCTCCAGGGTCAGGACTGTGGTCAGATAATAATAATCATATTATAATATTATATTATATTATAATAATAATATGGCCCTAAAATAATATCACGGTATTCAGGGTATTTTTGCGATAACGATCTTCTCAACGATATGACAAATTAGTAATATATAAATATGTATATATATGTATGTTTTATTATCAAGAATACAGTTTTGCGACAAAATAAGTGGTATAGTTTTACATGCTAACCAGTTTACCATCAAATATTCAGTAAAAAAATCATCAAAAATGATCTCTCGATTCTTTACTTTGTGAATAACAACGGTAACTCAGAGTGGGATTCGGATTCTGTATACAAAATTAGTAGTTCAGCAAAATAAAATGTACCACAAATGACATTTAAACAGCTCCCAAATACAAAAAGTACCCTGGGATCTATATATATATATATATATATAAATCAACAGGTGATTTCCTTGTCTTTTAGCAAAATCCTAAATGATTTAGTTGGACCTTTATGCTCTGATATTTCTCCTCTAATCATCACGCTGTAACCTGTGACAGGCTGTTATGATACCATAACTATTGCACATTCACATATATGTAGTTTTATGTCGAGCCCAGCAGCATCACATAGGTTTACATTATCAAAGGTTTATGACAAAATCAGGAGATGAAACCGACTCCCGCTGTGCTGCTGCCAGAGGAGCCGCTGATTGAGTTCCCTCTGCAGGGAGGGTAACTAGCTGTAACTCACTAATAGAGTCAAAGAAGTATAAAAACATTCAGGACACCATGGTTTATTCCACACTACTGAGGCTGCTTCTCTTTTGGAACCACGGCAGAGTCGCTAATTATTTTGCTTTCAGCCATGTTTGTTGTTGCTGTATGTAACAGTATGACATCATATGTCAACAAGTCCAAATATCGAACATCACAATAGGAACTTTTCACATGACATTAAAAGACACAGTGATATTATCCTAAACAAGATGATATGGCACAACCTTAGTCCTGCCTCAGAGAAAAAAAATTGCTATTTGAATATCATCTCTTGCATTTATTCACACGTTTAGGGAATACGGCAGCAAAACCAAAAAATAATTGGGTTGGTCATCATGCTAAATTCTGCCAGTGTAGAGTAGTGCAGGATGAGCTTCCCACACAGTCCCGTTCAAACAGGCCCCTCAGGTCTGCTAGTCTGGTTCTTCCAACTGTTCCAGAGTCCAGATTAAAGACAAAGGGTGATGGAGCCTTTTCAGTTCTCGCTCCTCCGCTTTGGAAAAGCCTCCCACTGAGTATCAGATCGGCTGACACTGTTCACATCTTTAAATCATCTGAAAACTTGCTTTTACAGAGTGGCCTTTCCTGACAGTTGATAGACTTATTGTGTGTATGAAAGTGTATGTTATTGCAGTCATGTGTATATGTATGCATGCATGTGTTAAAGTGTATATGTTGGTGTTGGCGTATGTATATGCTTATGTTTTATTAGTATCACTTTTGTATTTTCTTCACCTTGGAAAAGTGCTCTACAAATAACGTTATTATGAAAGTCATCATTACTGAATCTTAAAACCGAGACATGAAGTCTTATCTTGAAGTCAATGGGTTTATTGAATCAGTTTTTGGTAAGATGCCTTAAATAAGGTCTGCGGTTTGTGATTAACACAAGCTTGAGAAACCTTCACATTTTGCTTTACTGCTAAAATACACCAGTAAATACTTCACTCATGAATTTTGAAGCCTTTAGGTGTCTTAAAAAAGGTGGCTGCTAACAAATGGCTAAATGAGACTACAGAATGTCATCACACCAAACACTATATATGACCTCATGTTGTGTCAGTCACATTCGTGCACCGAATTCGAGCCCTTTGTCCGTCTTAAAGTTTTCTAAACAGGTTTGATTTTCTACGTTTTTCGCATTTGTCAGAAGCTTTTAGAGAAGAAAATGTGGCAGCAGGACACATCTGCGACAAGACAGAGGAAAGGGGGCGCACAGAATTATTTCATAACTCAGATAGCTCACTTTCAACAGGTCAGATAGTAATATTCAGGTGGGTGATGACGAGGAGCACAAATCCGCCCCTTCATGCGGCTGCAGTACAAAATGCAAGACAGAAAGGAAGTGATAAAAGCCAGACAGGTAATTCCAGTGGAGAGAGGCAAAGGAGGAAATGTGTCTTTTCATTTTGTCATGTATTGCGAATTTTCGCACTGTAAAATAAAACGCATCGGAATCAGTGTGCTAGGGTTAGGGTTACTTTAATGCGCAACGATTTTTATCAGATGACAAATTAAAAGATCGCATTGGAAAAAATCAGACTCAGTGCGCAAAGGCCTTAAGTATCATAAACTTTTGTTTGCCACAGACTGTATCTTCTGCGATAATCCAAAAGCCAATGGGATTTTTCCAAGGGAACTAGGGTGAAGGTAACTTCCACATCGGCCTACAAAAACATCAACCCTGCGGCACTCTGTAGTGCTAAATATGATACTCCATTGTTGCATTTTTGGAGTATATCGAGCAAAATCAGCAGCTCAATTCGCAGTGTCCCCACTGGGTATTTTCACTTTTACAGTCCAGTTAAAACACAAGCACATGCTTTGAAAAAATACAATAAATAAGCACCAGGGACACCCATGCACTAAAGTAAGACATACGGGCCTATATCTAACTTTTATACCTATCACTAAGACTAATGGTTTACCAAGTGAGTACCTGCCCTATGGCCCCAGCCACCCAGAGGCCCTAGTTTAATGGGTCTCTCGATGAAATATTGTAGTCAGCACTGTGCGCTTAAGAGGTATTTAGAGACAACATGTACATACACAGAGCACAGATAGCAGGGTCAACAGGGGCCTAAGAGCTTATATTTGCTCCAGACCCCCGTATTGTTGTAATTCAGCCCTGCCTATTAAACAATATTTTAGCCGAGACAGTGCCAAACCACTCACATAGTTTTTATAGGCCAATCAGTGAATTTGAAGGATAACGACTTAACATGCATGTTTGCAAGAAAAAAAACTGCCAGAATCATGCTGTTTTGTCAAAGGCAGCTGAACGAAGTCCTTGAAGTGATAACATTGGAGGACACCTGGCCTCAGTGACCCATAAGTGTCACAGATGTAATAGTGTTTGTAGTTTATACGCCCTTGAGCAAAATGCTGCGCTCCGTATCTAACACGTATTATAAAGTAAGAATACTACTGCTGTCAATCTTTTAAGACATATTGGAGTCATCGTAGGGCAAATAAGTAAGGGAGCAGACCTGAATTCTTAATGTAGGCCTATTACTAACATTGCTGCAGGGCATCCATTCTTGGCAGGATTAATGAGAACTTTTGTTTTGATTTAGATTTCATCAGTGTCTGATTATGACCCTTTTTGGTGAATCAGGCATATTGGTCAGGCAAAAATTGTGTGGTTCATTCGGCTAATAAAACATGAGTAAGCTAGTCCAATACACATTTAGTGTGTCTGTCAAACACATGTAGACTAACTGTGATACCGTACAAGTAAGATATCATTACTACACCCACATGCTTGTACACAATGATGCTGACACCTACACAAGTTTGTGTAAGCTAAACATATTAGACTGATAAGTATTAAGGTGTAATAAGCAATCTATGGTGTGATTTTGATTACAAGTGGAAAGTAAAGTATTTTTAGGCCCAGGAAGCACCTTGGAAAAGGACACGGCATGCTGATAAAACCAGGATTCTCTGTCTGTGTCCTGTTTACAGGATTATGCACTCCATTTCAGGCGGCAATGCGCCATGCTTATCAAATTTGATATGAGCTGTTACTCGAAATGAAATGTATCAAATGCCCACTGGGATAGAAGCTGTTGCCTGTTAACTCATGACTCAGATCTAACAGCACCAAAATAGCAACGCTCTGATTATATTTGCATTGTTTTCTCCTTCATTGCAAGGGAAAGAGAGGAACTGTGTTTTGGGCGTTTGGCTGGTCAGGTAGATGCCAACGGGCTGTTGATCAGCCCTTTGACCCCAACCTCAGAACTTTTAGTTTTAATAGATCAAGACCCCAGAGGGGAGCAGGAAGGAGCAAGGTCACTGCCTAAGAAGTTATTTCAGCAAGGGGGAAACGGATACAAGCTGCTTTCAGAGCGCTGATACTGACTAAATCCCTTCACCATTTATATCTTTACTTCTACCTCCCTCTTATCCACCCTATAACTCCCCCCCTTACTTTGACAATAAGCCACTTTTATGTGGGAGGTCTGACTCAGCCAAACGCTGAAAAAGACAAGAGATTGAAACAAGAAAGAGAGGAAGAAAAAACATCTCAGCTCGGCGCTAGGCAGCTTCAGCATTTTGTATTTTTATACCTGCCTATCACAGGCCCTCCACAGTAGTCATTGTGTGAGACCGCTTAGTGACACCAAATCTGCGGTAACTGGATTCAAATCTTCAGTATTTTTTCCCCAGTAGTTTTCTTTTTCCTCATCTTTTCTCATACTTGGGCAAGGGTTTCACTTCAGTTGTTCATTTCTTTAACCTTTTTCAATAGACCAATTCAGGGTAGTTTAGGGAGCTCTGTACAACAGAGTGTATCTAAAAGCTATGTCTCAATTCAAGGACTGCTGTAGCCTTTGCAGTTGATGTCGGCTACATCATTTGAAGACGGTATCAGCCAAACCGAACAGTCTCCGAAATGGGATGTTCTGGTCTATGGAGGATTTTTTGGTTGCATCGCCAGTTGTTCTTGCCCCGACCTGTTGGCGTTGCTGTTTCCTAGCAACCAGCTGTGCTTGACAAAATAAGGAGTTAGCTAGTAAATTAGTTAGCCCTAAATCATGGACCCAGGGATTGTTTATATACACTGAGAGACCTTTGGTCATGGCATTCATGTGGATGCCACTTGACACCCTCCACCCACCCAAACACCGCTGTGGACTAAGTGACCCCCCCCTCATAGCAACAGTACTCCCTGATAGCAGTGCCCCCCCAGAAAATGAACCATGCCACACCACAAAAACTGCTCAGGAATGGCCCAAGGAACGAAGCTTAACGCATCAACCCAATTCCCTAGATCCAAATCTGATCGAGCATCCATGAGACGTGCTGGTACCTCAGAGGTATCCCCAATCCACAGTGGGGCCTCCCTAGATCGGACTTGTCTCTGACATGTCAAGGCATGGACACATGACCTCTGGTGTCCTTTGGTGTCTTGCACTGGGGTGCTGACTTCGGATCATTTAAGACCTGAGGTGAGGTACCAGCACTTCCTAAGATGTACAATCAGATTGGGGTGTGGGAGATTTGGAGGCCAGGTCAACTCCTTGAGCTTATTGTGAAGTTCCTCAAGCGATTCCTGAGCAGTTTTTGTGATGTGGCACAAAAGCACAAAGCGTAATGCATCTTGGGAAAGGCTGGGCCACTAAGGATTCATCCGTTGCATCCTCCAAATTCTGGGAAAGAAGGCTGTGTTTCTTGGCTGCATTTGAAGGTGCCTTTGAAATGGGACAGCTTTGGTCACACCGTAGTGTTGCAGTGGGTCTTCAAATGCAGCCTTCACAGGCTGTGGCCCCCGAATTGAGACACAGCTTATGACTCAGAGGTTGTCTGCAGACGGCTCTCAACATGAGCCAGTGACTAACAACTAACTGTACTAACAGCACAAACAGTGCCAACAACAGCAACAATGCAAACAATATGACAGAGCTAAAGTAAAATGGGGGGGGGATAACCACCATATGAGCACAGTGCAGAGCAGCAAAGATTAGCTAGTCAGTGTGGGGACTTACATGAATAAGTGTGCACGGAGAGAAGCTGGGACTGCAACACACAGAGGTAGCTCAGGTCACTATTACTCCACTATATCTTTACAAAGCAAATTGCTGCTATATTGCTGCTACTTTAAAACTGAAGCCGCGTAGGTTAATTGGTGTATTTTGTGCCAAAAAAATACACCAATTAACCTGTAATGTGGGGACCAGTGGTAGATGTTGTTCACGACCACAGGTGTAATTATTAACTTCAACGAAAGCAAAAGTATGGCACTGCTAAATGGCATGCTGTCATGATTAATGCTATTAGAAACACCTGTGTTTGACAGGTCAAAATGAATAGTCTATAGATAGCTGATATACAGGACTTTGTGCCAGGCACGTTGACATGGCTTAGCTGACACTGCTTGATTGCAATTTAGTGTGGCGATTAATCGTGGAAGTGATTATTCAAGGTCACAATGATTTAGCAGTAAAGTGACAACCATCTCTGCCATAAAAATGACACCGCTGCTTGAAAACCACACATTTTCTTTAAAGGAACTCACTTTGCAGATATCATACTTTATTGGATACCAGCTAGGTATATAAAGTCATATGGTGTAATAAAAAAAAAAGCCCTGAAGGAATCACAAATTCAATGATTGACTGCCATATTGGCTGAGTGAAAGCTGGCATTGTCAGCCTGTCTTAATTTATTGCCAATAAATCCATCAACATTCAAATAGCTTTTGAAACTAGAACATCCCAAAAGATGTGAAAGTGCTCACTCAGACATCATGATAGTAGTTTTCATACAATAGGGTTAACCAGAGAATAATGAAACAATGCGTCACCGCGGCTGCAGATGGGGGACTGCATGTGAGGTCAATGCTACTAGATAGCATACAACAAGAAAAAACAACTAAAGGTAAACAGGATTTAAAAGCTTGGAAACTAGAGGATAATCCTGATGCTGGACCTACAGGGAATTCTAGCTTTGTGTCAGTGGGTTCTTGGGGGGGTCATGGGAGTGAAAATTGAAAGTTTGGCCTGATAGTGTGTCATATGGGACATAGTTAATCAATAGGTCTGTTCCTTTAGGGAATGCGAATGTGCAGATGAAGTTAAATGGGAATCTAGCATCTACTTTAAGAGATTTTGGAGACTTTGAGAAGCTATGCTGGCCAAGTGAACTTTGATGTGGAGGGTTGAGTCGGAAGAGAGGTCATGGGGTCATCAAAATCAATCAGCTCTGGCCTCTTGGGAGCATAAATGTGCACACCAAATGTCATGCCAAATCAGACATGAAATAAAATCAACTGTACACATTTGATGGTGACTACTGAAGTTTAACGTTCAGTTTTCTCTGGTAGTCAGTCCTGATGCAGGAGTTTGCTTAACAAAGGTCCTATAGCAATCAAATTGGCAAAAAAGGTGGCATTGTAATGTATGGTTAGGTTTAGGCACATAAAGCCATTGGTTATGGTAGAAAAGATCATGTTTTGGCTTAAAATACTCACTTGTTGGGGTACAATCCCAACTGGAAACACAATGTTTTCTCAGATCAAAAAACAAGCGCTTTTTGGGGCACTTTTCCAGCAGGAAATGCAGCAATGTCTTACCAAAAAACAATCGCTTTTCATGGCGTATCCTGGCAGGAAATGCAGCTATATCTTACTAAAAAGCAACTGCTTTTTGTGGTGTATCCTGGCAGAAAATGTTGTGATGTCTTAGTGAAAAAACAATTGCTTTTCATGGCATATCCTCGCAGGAAATGCACTGATGCCTTACCAAAAAAACAACCGCTTTTCGTGGCGTATCTTGGCAGGAAATGCAGCGATTTCTTACTAAAAAACAACTGCTTTTCGTGGCAGTTTCTGGTAGAAAACGTAGCGATGTCTCAGTGAAAAACAACCGCTTTTCATGGCATACCCTGGCAGAAAAATCAGTGATGTCTCAGTGAAAAACAACTGTTTTCCCTGGCATATTATGGCAGAAAATGAAGTGATGTCTTGGTGAAAAACAACTGCTTTTCATGGTATATCCTGGCAGGAAATGCAGCAATGTCTTACCAAAAAATAACTGCTTATTGTGGCATATCCTGGCAGAAAACTCGGTGATGTCTTAAAAAAAAACAACCACTTTTCCTGGCATATTCTGGCAGGAAATGCAGTGATGTCAACTGCTTTTCGTTGCAGTTCCTGGCAGAAAACATAGTGATTTCTCAGTTAAAAAACAATTGCTTTTCATAGCATATCCTGGCAGGAAATGCAATGATTTTTTTTTTTTACAAAGAAAAAACAATGGCTTTTCATGGCATTTCCTGGCACAAAAAAAGGATCGATGTCTTCCTAAAAAGAAACCGCGTTTCGTGGCGTATCCTGACAGGAAATGCAGCGATGTCTTACCAAAAAGAAACTGCTTTTCGTGGCATATCCTGGCAAGAAATGCAGTGATTTCTTACTGAAAAAGAACTGCTTTTCATGGCATACCCTGGCAGAAAACATACTGATGTTTCGGTGAAAAACGATTGCTTTTCATGGCATATCCTAGCAGAAAATGCATTGATGAAAAAAATACCCACTTTACGTGCTAAAGAGCTGCAGGAAACACAGTGACAGATCCCTAAAAATGTCACTTCAGAATGAAACATAGTGGTTTGCCAGCATTTTCTTTCTGTGACTGGGCTGTGTAAAGTAAAGGTACAGTCTTCTAGTATGTATTTTTCTTACTTTTTCCATCAGTTACTTAGTCAAGAAAGGCAATAATTAGAGCCCTACATAAAATGAAAGACATTATTCCCTTATGACGAAGACTGGTTCCCTCTTCTGACTCATGCTTGGATTCATTAAGATGATAACAAATGGAAAAAACATTGACCAGTGAAAGAACAGGAGAAAACAACTTTGGGTCATAAATGCATATTTTCAGACTTTCACAGTGTGATAAATAGGAGGTGTGATGTGAGTAAAAGTGATTGGGGTCAATTGCCGTCAATGTGCGAAAGTTGGCAGCTGTGCGATTGCTTGCTATAGCTCCTTGATTGCTAACCTGGCATGGTAGCTTATTACGAACAATTTATTGCCTCCATCTTCTTTTCAAGTTTCTGTAACATCACGCTCAAAAGGAAATTACAACCTGCATCACTTGAAAAGGCTTTTAGAGAAGTTAACTGACCCATAGCCCCTCAATATCTGACCTCAGTATATCTGACAGCTGAAATTAGGGTCCTCAAGCTAATGTTCAACACTGTGGCACTCTGAATGTCCCATGAAGCCTAAAGTTTTTAAATGCTCCTGAGTAACAGCAGGTGACAGAGAGGATAACAGCAACACTGGGGGACAAAAAATCTGATGAATGAATGATGAATGAAATGTCCAGTCATTCTTTAAATGCAAGGGTCGGTCACTGCTGAGGAAGAAAAAAAGTTACATTTGGTTAATTTCCATAAACTAGCAGTTTGTGCCTCTCAACTAATCCTTGTCTATACATCTGAGACTGCATTGATGATTACATTCCAGTCACAGAGCTATAGCATCTGTTTTTGTCAAAGATAAATTGCAAGCCAGACTTTGAAAAACGCTGCAGGTCATTTAACTACACTGCTATTGTGAAAACATATCCTGTTTCCTCAAAGACTCTTCTATCCAGCTGCAACAAAATTATTCACTGAGCTGCAAATTAAAACAAAAAAGAGTTGTAACCTGTTTCCAAATTACTTTTTCTGAGCTGAACAAAGATAGTAACTGGAAGTAGCACCAGCCTGTGCTCAACTTGTATCAGCAAATTTGAAAATCTTTTCATTTATCTATATTAATTATTTAACATTGTTTCATATCTTCAGATTGTAATTAATTATTTCTGTTTCATATTGTTCTTTCTTTGAACAACACAAGAAGGGTGATATCATTTACTGCTGCCATGTTTTTTTGGTTTAAAGGTCCAGTGTATAGCATTTAGGGGCATCTATAGGCAGCAATGGCACACTATAACTATGCATTCATTAGTTTCTAATCACCTGAAAATTAGAACTGTTGTGTTTTCCTTGCCTTAAAATGACCCATTTATATCCACACATGGAGCATTCTTCTTCCACAGCTGCCCAGATCACATAAACATGACACTGGCTCTAAAAAGGGCTATACAGAGTTTCATGTCGGCACCTGTAGTTCTGTTACACACTTGGCACATGGGAAACATTTTAGTTTACTAATAAGCATAAACACAAAGTGCAGCCAAAGCTAATGTCACTTTTAGTATTTATTAAAGTTGTGACATTGATGGCATTAGGTGAACATGAAAGTCTGTACACAATTTCATGGCAATCCATCCAGTATTTGTTGAGACCACAGTGCTACAACAGCAGTCCATGTTAAGTGGCTAAAGTTTTCATATAACTAGTTTTGTGTTTCACATGGCTAATAGGCTGCATGTAAGTGCATTTGCGCTTTGACATATTTCTCCTGAGAGAAGATGATAAATGGGAGCTCAGCTGCTGATTTTTTGTTTTAATGCTCTTTATAATGTTAGGTTAGCTCTTAATACAGTTTGCCTTCTGTATCCAGCTAGTAATTACAATTTTTTAGGATGTCTTTTTTCATTACACTTTCACACAGTGGTAGAAATAAATGTTGAGTGTTCTGCGTTTAATTATATGTTTCTGTAACTGGATGACAACACTTTGGAGCCACTTTTGTATCCATGAAATAACAAGTTATTTTACTAGTAATTATGTAGAAAGCTTGTGACTACAGGCCAAAGTTATAATAATGAAATGTGACTTGTGTATGGTCTGCGTCTGTTTTATTTAAACTTTTTTTGTGGACATTTTCACACCAAACTTTAAAGATAGAGCATCACAAGAGAGTTGTGGGTGCCTGTCATGGTGATAAATAATGTAGTGTTGTTTGTGGAAATGCTTTTAATTGCTTGGGAAGTGGCTGCCATGCTGTATGTGTGACAGGGTGGAAAAAAAGTGTATCTTGTCAAGAAACTCTGCAAAAACTGTCTGCTTGCTGACTGATGTAGCGATACACATGACCACCTGCATACTGTTAAGCGACCAGAATTTTAGACAGCCAGCTGAATTTGGGGTTGATAAGGACACGATAAATTAATGCGATGATGTACCATAGCACAGGAGTGTGTCAGAGAGTTGTCAAAACAGAAAGATGAATATTTCACGATAGTATAAACTATTTGATCAGCTCACCATCACTGTTTTTGTCATTTTTTGTTGTTTATTCACATCATCATCATCATATAATACATTTATGAAGGAGCAGACACATCAGCATTCTAGACCTAATTATGTTGTTGATATATGTGTCAGCTTTATCACTTATATTTAATTTATGTGCAACTTCTTTGTATTAGCACATAACGTTTTGAGGTATTTGTAAAGTCTAGGTACTAGAGCAGTGGCTCCCAACTGGTGGGTCGTGGTCCAAAAGTGAATTCTGAATGGCCTGCAAGTGACTCACGAATGTGATCACTTTTTATTTTGAAGTACATTGAATATCTGTCACAGCGCTTTTATTTTTTAATGCTGTTTCCTGCTGTAGAGTGAGTGACTAACAGACAGCTACTTTACAGAGACAGAAAACTAGCTTGATGACATGGCCAAACGCAAGTATGACACTGAATATTTTAAACGTGAACAAATGACGAAGGACAAATCTGGACCCCATGGCTGGACCAATTGGGAACCACTGTACTAGAGTGTACCCATCGAAAGCCTAGTCCCACCCTACTGTGGTGTGATTAGCTAGCACTGACCCCAACCATGACCTCTTTGCCCAAACCCTAACAGCCTCAGACCTTGACACATTGCTGTGACAACAAGGCCAAACACTCATGGTTCGGTGGTTGCTATCTAGCAGCTACTGAACTGGCTCAGTGAACTACATTGCTCCTCTCACACAATGTAGGACTCCTGGTCTTTCGATCAGATGGTAAGGGAAAGCTGCTGCTCATGTGAGTACATCCTGCTGTGAAACACACAGGCATTGTGGCTCCAGTGAGCAACTAGGTATAGCTGTGGATGGATCAGCTACATGAGCCACCCACTATACCTACACGTCACTCCTCCATCAGCCCCCTCAACCTCCTGGTCTGGAAGAAAACACCTTAAAGAAAATGTAGGAAAAAAGGAAATTAGCATTTAGCTACCTATGAAATGTTAGGTTAAAAGAAAGGGGGTCAAGGTTAGGGTTAGTTAAAAGCCCTGTTTCTGCCAAAAACGTTTGGTATTTGGAACCAAAAGCAACCCTTTTGACACGGTACCTAGACCCTAGGTCCGCTTAGCATTTCCACTGTAAACAGTACTCTTTCATGTGGGTGGGGTTGTTGTCATCCATTGCTCTGTCCAGCATTTACTGTATTTCCTCATTTATCAGTCTGCACCTCGTTTATCGTCCACAAAAAGAAGGTTGTACGCCGACATTTTCAGAACAAAATAAAACAGGCTGCAGTGAGAGTCTCTCTTGATGGGATATTTGGAAATAGCAGGTTTATACATTTAGTCCTTCTCAGGCAAGCTCAGGGGCTTGGTGTTGCTGGTGCCCACAGGAACAACACTTTGCGACACTTTTTTTTTCCTTGAGTGAGGATTTGGATATACACAGTTCACATAACCTGGTCAAAATTAACATACACTCTTAGACACTTGAAGATTCATTCATTACTAAAAGTGTATGTCATCCAAGAGAGCCAATGAAAACTAATGGTATGATCAAAGTTGTCACATTGAAATTTAAGGTGTGTTGAAGGATTCACATTGTCAACTGGTGCATTGAGTAACATTACAAGTTAAAATTCCACCTTAAAAGTTGCCGGCAGTCAGCCCAGTGAATTAAGTTATTTTTTCTCAGACTACAGCTGCTGCAATAGGCAGCAAAACATCCTTTAGTTTTATAGTTATATTTTACTAATACATGTAAAACCCTCCATGGCATGAACAGTGGTTACATAAGCCTCAAAACCAGCCAATCAATGGACTGCAGTGTTCACAGCTCCATGTTTTAGTACCAGATCTGTGTGCTAGGTACCCTTATCACTTTACATCTTATCACTTATAATGACGTCTTCATGTATAATTAACTATAAAATGGATTATTGCCACATCTGACCTCATATTTATACACGACAATGTCACATTGTAGCAGGGTTCAAATTACTGTTGCGTTGGTGTGTTTGTCTTGTACTGGTCATGAGCGCGGTTTGTTTGGATGTGTTGCGTAGGCGCCAAACAGGATGTGGCTGCAGCTGTACATGTCCTCCAGTGAGAGAGAAAGGTATGACATCACTTATGTGACTTTTGGGTGTGTAGTTCTGTCTCTTTTGTGTGAGCAGCATTTATGCTGATATCTGACAGATGACAAAGTAGATTGAAAACAAGGAGAGAGAGGGTTATGACATGCAACAAAGTTCCTAGGGCTGGAATCAAACCTAGGTCATTGCCCTGTAAGCACTCACTTACCAAGATGTACTCTTCCTAATTAGGTATTTTCACAGTCTTAAACTTCAACAGTTTTCCAGCAAACTGCAACTTGACTTGCAGAATAATACTTCAAATTGACATCACAAACATCATATGTGTAATTCATGGCACATTTCAAATGGGATCAAAAATTATTTGTCTCTCGCCGTTAACCACCGTACATACTTTTATTGAGTCCCATGGTTCCACCAGAGGGTGGGGGACTCTGCCTCTGTGTACTCCTGTGCAGCATCTCGCTGTTCCAACAAGGCTTCCAAGTGACGTTTTTATGTTTTTGTTTTTTCTAAAGCAAATGAGATACACTGTGTTAATTAGTGAACTTTAGAGGAGCTGCTAGGCATATTTTTGAATTTCGGAGAGAACTAGGCCCTGCCTGGAGTCTTTATGCTGAACTAAGCTAATTGCCTCCCACTTTCACCTCCTTAAGTAACATTAAAGCACAGACCTGAGAGTAATATTGATCTTTTAATTTAACTCGCAGCAAGAAAGTGATTAAGCATATTTCCCAAAATGATGATTTATTCCTTTCATAATTACAGTCAAAGCAATTAGCCAAAACATAAGTCTAGTTTACTTAATTGACTCATATCAGGCGACAATTCATGAAGGGAATGATTGTTTTTCCTTTCTTTTCTGTTCGACTGTCCCTGATTGCATCTCATATTTGATGGCGGATGGTTTCTCTAGCCTCGATAAGGTACTGAATGTGTCTCCATATAGTTTAATGACAATTGAAAATGTGTAATGTACCAGTCTTCTTATCAGCTTAAAACCATGTGGATTGCATATCAGTATCACAGACGCAGTAGTAGCACCATTTCATTTGCTTTCCAGTGATCTCATTTCAAAGTGAAATGTGTCGAAATCCATCCAACCTATGAGAACTCTAAAACAGGAGAAGTAGGACGTGTATCATTCTGTGTCTGTTTGAATGTCTGTAGATTTGATCTTTCCTCTCCCAAACTTATCTTAAAATAACATGAATGGCAGTTGTTGCACGGTTAAGATAAATTTAACTTTTCAAAATAAACTTTTTAACAAGTGTGCAAATTTTGCATGTTGTGCAAAAAAAAAAAAAAAAACGAGTGCAACTAGCAGAAACTGTTCTGAAACACTACAATGTGGGTTGCGGGGGTCTCTTTTTAGCACAAAGCTCCAGTCTTTCCCTTTGTGGTGTCTCTGTGTGCCGATGTGTTTTTTCGCTGCAGTGATTTTTTAGGCATGTGGGGGTTTAAACACAGCAAAGGTCAAACCCAAATCTCAAGTAACACACAGCTGCGCTGTAGGTGTATTCTTATTCTCATGGTATTTCGATATATTCGACACATTGCAAACACCAACAACTTTTACACTTTCGAGGCATCGGCTGAATCAATGTTGTGACATCTGTGTTATTTTCTAACAGTGTGATGAGGCATTATTTATAATTTATATGCAACTAAACATGACACAAAGCTTCAGAAACTATGTAAGCCCAAGTCTAGAAACTTTTAAACACACCCAGGAACACAGAGTGCAGAGCTCTTACAATATCTTTTCTTCCCTGTTTTCCACTCACGCACACATACACACACACACACACACACAACCTCTGCCTACATGACAGTAGGTGTGTGTATCTAGCTTCGCTCCCACACACTTTTACTGCAGACACACAGAGGTGCTCCCGCTAGAGCAGAGAAAGAGAGTCATCAATCCAGCTTTTAATTTCAGGACATTGAATTATACACTCATTTTTAGTTTGTGTCGAAATCATTATACCACTATTCATTAGGACACAAATTAATCTGAAGTGGATAGCAGCCGATATTCTGATAGGGGAATTGTGGTCGTCGATTAAATTATTCAAAAAAATTCTATTAGGGCTGAGTCCAATATGTCTTAGTCATCTTATGAATGAGATTTAAAAGAGAGACCTTTACCTTGATCCAAAAAGAGGCTAATACGTACATGGTCACCCACACACCCACACACAGGGATACAGTCACTCACGACCAGCCTGTTGGACAGCACTGTGTTGACTGACTCGTGACAGTGTGCAGTTTATTTGTACAGGGACAAATATGTAGCATAGACCAATGCCACACAGCACAGCATATATAGCCTGTAAGCTAGTATGAAATAACTGTCCCTGGATGGGCCTTTAAAATACATAATACTCAACAATAAATACGTAAAACTCAGAGCTTAAGAAAAATATAGAGAGAACAATTCAAGCCACAGACTATAACACAACAAAGCACCATGAAACAAAAGGCACCACATCATCAAAAACTAAGTGCTATACCAGCTTTAACCATTTATGTTTTGATCCATTTTAGTAAATGGTAAGTCAACTGATTCTATTAGTCAATAGCAGCTTTTGCTGTGTTGCTTTTTCTAAATGTGGGGGATTGACCTTGTTGCTAAAGCTTTTTGCTAAAAATTGTAATATTCCCTTGTTGCAGAATTAAGGCTGCAGTGGGTGAAAGAAACGTAGGTGTTGCTTGGTGAAGTTTATTGCAGCTGATGTAATGTTGGATGTAGGCAGGCATGTTATGCCCACTGACCGTGGGTAGTCATGTGCGTGGCACGCATTGAAGTTAAATACCACCAACTATTCAACACATTAAGAAACATCTACAAAATAGGTTCAGCATTGCAGCATCAGTGGTGTTGAGAGATGCCTAATTTTACTCTGTAGAGCTCAAATCAAAGTAGGCTGTGTTTTCATTTTGTTTGTAGTAATTATATGTCTTAACCATGACACAGTAGAAGGACAGGTTCAGTTTTTCAAGTGCAAAACAACTCTCAAATGTGTATGCTGAGAGAATTGCGGGTTGCTGTAATCCTTCTTCCTCCTCACACTGGCCATGAACTAGCAATTCCTTTGTTGATCAACTACTCTATAGGAAATGGGAACAAAAGGCACAGTTTCATTTCTGTGCAAATGAGTTCTTTGTTTAGCCAAAGCCAACATGATGTTTCAGTTTGGCAGTCTGAATTAGCTAAATCAATATCAAACTGGTATCTGTGTCCTGGAAGTCCCATATAGATTATTCCAAGTGATCTGTCCTGGCAATGCTGCTATCTTGATGTATCCCTCTAGGGTGGCTCAACAAGGAAACAGCACCCAGGAAACACAAAAAGGGAACATGTGCTAAAAGGACACCCACTTAGTTTGACTAACCAAGACTAATGAAACCTAATATTAGCTTTGGCTGGACTGGAATGATTTTGTTCTACATTTCTTACAGTGTAGTCCTGGCACTAGGGGATCTCGTCACAGCCAGGATGTTAAAGGGACCAGTAACTCTCTCGATAAACATATGGGGAGGACTGGTTTAAGATAGGCTTTAACCCTATGCTTTCACTGTGCACTCTGCTTTGATGGGAAGGGACTTGACTTAAAGGTCTATGCTGTGTCTCAAATCACATACTTCCGTTAGTACACTTCCATATAGTATATTATGTGCACTATGTGCTTAATGGTGTAGTGCGCGAATTTCGACAGGGTAGTGTTGTCTCAAACCAAACACGGCCATTGTGCACTTACCAGAAATGACGACCGCAAATGTGCAGCTGTTAGCTAGTTAGCAAACTAGCATTAGCATTCGCGTTATCGTTCGCAGTACCAAATCATTACAGACTGCTAAATTAACCCAATAAACATACTGCTGGCTTATATCCAACAACAGTATAGTGGTGCTTATTGCAAAAAAAAAACATGTATAACTTACATTTGTACAATGCAGAGACGTTAACGGTCGCACAGTTTGAAAAGTGGTCCCTCCCCTTCCGCTACATAGTCAAGATGGCGACCATTGAGGGTGAGGAGTGTCCATAGTTTCACACTCAACTTCTTGACTGTTTTGAGTGCACCATCTGGGTACTCATAGTGCACTGCATTTTCCATACTTCTCAGTGTGAACGCACTTATGCACTCAAAATATTAAGTGTAAGTACAGAAGTATGTGATTTGAGACACAGCACTAGTGCATTGGATTTAGGGGCATCTATTGGCAGAAATGGTGTATAATATTCATAACTGTATGGGTTAGTTTTTTATCACCTTACCCTAGAATGATCCGTTTATATCTACATACGTAGCAGATCTTCTGCGATGGAGTCCACAATGTTGTCTACGGCAGCTCAGAATGGCCAAACCAAACACTGGCTCCAGATAGGGCCATTTGTGTGTTGGTGTATTCGTTGGCCACCGTAGTTCTTCTGCATGCTTAGCACATGGAAGAAGTTTCAGTTCGGCAGCTTCACCACTAGATGCCACTTTCTGAGAATACTTTAAGAGAGCTCCTAACTAACCTAACCTATGTTTGATGCATTCTTTTAACCGATGTGATTGGTTGTCACAGACAGGCCATTTTGTAAGCCTGCAAGGTGTGGACACCCAGTGGAAATGGAATGAACTGCTGACTGTGAAAGTGTTGTCATTGCTAGTGTGATCACTCTGCTGATGGAGGGCTGAGACAGACCCAAGTCTTCATAGCTGCACTGTTGCATTTTTCCAGTTTTCGAAATATCCTAGTTTTGTGATCATTTTTATTTCTGGCATTATAGCCTTATTGCGTTGGGAAATGTGAAATATGTGCATACCCCGAGTGAGACTGACCACAAATATTATCCCTGCTTGATCTATTTACTCAATGTCATCCAGTGTTTAGAGAATATTTCGCCTACCTTTTTGTCTTTCTGCCATTTACTTCTCTCCTTACAAAACTCTTAACCTTCTTAAATTCCTAAAAGTCCTCCTCAATACTAAATGCTTTTCACCTTTGCCACCTTTTAATGGCTACGACACTTGGTGAATAACTTGTACCTTTACAAGGACATAGTCTTAACTTTAATTGGACATTTTAAGAAAATGTCACAATTCTAAGAATTTTGGTAAAATTTATCACTAGGAGCAACTCTTACTGCTAGGAAGCTTTGTGAATACGGCCCCAGACCTTTTAATGTGTCAGTGTCTCAGCAGTTGCAGGTTGGTTGTACTTAAATTTACTTATTCATAAAATAAAGGCATGACATTTCAGGCTCAGAACTTCATCAGAGTTTTATTGATATCTGACAAAGGTTGCAAGACCAAATTGTAAAGCCTTGTTTTTGTTGTCAGGTCTTTCCTTTTTCATATTAGTCATTTATTTTTTGCGCTGTTTTGAGCAGGGACTGTCCTCATGTAAAAAACACAGCATTTGTCATTTGCTCAAATACCTAATACATCATGGCCCATACTCACAAAGGTTCCCAGTGCTAAGAGTTGCTCCTAGTGACGAAATAGTGAGAATTGTGATGTTTTTTTGAAATTTCCCCTTAAAGTTAAGACTAGGTCATTGTCAAGATAAAAGTTATTCATGGAGCATCTTAGACCTTAAAAGAACTCCTAAGGTGGAAAACTGTTAGTTTCTTAAGTAGTGGAGAAAATGGCAGAGAGACAAAGAGGAAAGAGAAATATTCTCCAAACGCTGGATGACAGTGAGTAAATGAAGTACTACAGATCAGGTATAATGTTTGTGGTTGATCTCATTAGGGATACACACATTTCTCACCCAACAATATAATGCTATGATGCCAGAAATAAAAATGACCACAACACAAAGATACTTGAAAAGCTGGAAAAAGTGTAGCTGTGTTGACTTGGGTCTGTCTCAACCTTCAATCAGCAGAGTAATCACACTAACGATAAGAACACTTTCACTGTCAGCAGTTCATCTCATTTCCACTGGGTGTCCACACCTTGCAGGCTCACAGAAGGGCCTGTTTGTGACAACCAATCACATCGGTTAAAAGAAGGCATCACACCTAACAACACGGTCAACCACACCTCCCCACTAAGGCAAAAGTTTCTGTCCCTTCCTTGTTTAGAATTGCTCTGAGAACTTTCCTAAATCACTCCTAAGCTTGGAGTATTCTCAGAATGTTTGTGAATATGGCCCCATTTGTTTAGTGTAATAGGTCCTCCAGCCCATATGACCACATAAGTCGTATGTTCTCGCCCTCTAATACAAGTGTGAATTATGACCCTTGTCTGTCAGGAACAAAGGCATACACAAGTAGTGTGACATGGTTGTTAGTGCAGGGGATCAAAGTGGATGGGCAGGTCAAGAACAGCTGTGACTTAGGCGAGGAGATTGTTCAGCTGCATGTGGCAGGTGATCCTGATTTAATTTTACCATAGCCTGCATTTGTCTTTTCCTAGCCTTCACCAAGTAGTTCTAACTTTAAATACAGAACTGTATTATATGATAAACTTATATCTTGCACTTTTTAAAATTTTTTCTCATTTTCATACTTTAAGTGCTAATATCACTAACACTTTTTTCTGTAGCCCACTTTCCTAAGCCAAGTGCACATCCACACAGTTCCCCCACAAACAGCTGAAGGAGAGTGTCTAGTTGTCTAAGCACTTTAAGCACTGCTGCATATGTAAGTGTCAGCACTGTGGAGATGATAATTCCTAGGCTTGCTAGCATGGATAAACAGGGAAAATGGCTTCGACATTATTGGATTCACTTTGCACAACAACTGTCCCCATAAGCCTTAATTTTCCTGAACAGCTTTATATTTGGCAGGAGTTTCTTACAACAGCATGGTGAGTAGCCGTACAGAGGTTTTATGGTGCCATGCATCACTTTATGGTGTTCAATTATGACTGTGTCTCAGGTGCTTAACTCTCTGTATTTAGTAAATCCATTGTTGGCAGCTGGAAATTTAGTATTAGCATGTTACGCACACAATTATACATATTGCCATGAACTGAAATGTTGGTGTTTACAAGGAAATAGACATTGAAATGAGTTTGTCGTGGTACAAATTGCTTGGCTCAGAAAGTGTTTGTTACATTTTTCACCCTTTTCTTATGCACATTTTATAGTGATTACCTTGTGGCATACTTAAGTACAATTACAAAAATAAACAAAAAAGAACAGACTATCTTTAGCATGAAGATTTTAAATTCTTTTTTCATACTTTGCTTTAAAGAAAAACTAAGTTTGTGACACTAAATACAATCTACTTTCTCTCATCATCATCTTAGCTTTGTGAATACAATAAACCAGCTCAGTCACCAGAGGAAAATGTTAGCATTTTAGTTCTGCAAACTGCTGAAACAAATCTAAATCTAAATCTAAATCTCAACAATGCTAAAGTGATGTAGCTCTGATTATGTATATGATCTGACCTTGTCATCAGGAGGTGGAGGGTGATGGATGGTATAACACTTAGGCCAGATGGCTTCCAAGCTGCAGACCACTTTCTGAAACTAACAAACAACAAAAGCAGTTGTATTTCAGCCGGACATTGGTGGCATTTCCAGTGGCCATTGTGCCAACAGAAGCAGTTGTTTATTTAGTGATACACTGGCAGCATTTCCAGCAGCAACTATGCCACCAGAACCATTTTGTTTTTAGTGATGCATTGCCAGCATTTCCAGCGGCAATTGTGCCAGACATTGGTGGTATTTCCAGCATGAATTGTGCCACCAGAACCAGTTGCTTTTTAGCGATACATTGATGACATTTCCAGTGGTGATTGTGCCAATAGAAGTGGTTGTTTTTTAGTGATACATTGGTGGCATTTCCAGCACAAATTATGCCACCAAAACCGGTTGTTTTTTAGCAAGACATTGGTGGCATTTCCAGCATGAACTGTGCCACCAAAACCAATTGTTTTTAGCCAGACATTGGTGGCATTTACAGTAGTGATTGTGAAGACAGAGGCAATTGTTTATTTAGTGATACATTGGCTGCATTTCCAGCACAAATTGTGCCACCAAAACCGGCTGTTTTTTAGCAAGACATTGGTGGCATTTCCAGTGGTATATACATATATATATATTTCTTTTTTGTGAGACATAAGCAGCATTTCCAACTGGGCTTGTGGCACCTGTACCAGGTTTTTTAAGCTAAAACATGATCTTTTCCTGAACATTACCAAGTGGTTTTGTGCCTAAACATAACTCCACCAGCACCACACCACAGCATTACTGAAATATAGGAAACATGAAGTTTCAACATATCAATGACATAATAACGTACAAATATTACATATCTGTGGTTTGAAGAAACAAGCAACTCCAACATTTGTCCTGGTGATTAGGTTGAACATACGGTATTTAATAGCATCTTTGGGATTGATAAATGCATATCTGGTCTTCCATAGCACCCAATAAGACACAAGCACTCACCAGTTCACCCATTTGGTATAAGTGCCCTAGCTTTGATCCTGAATATTTACTAGAGAATTGTAATTGCTCCAACATCCTGATGCAGCATGCTGCTATACAGTCTGCTTTTTCTGAGATGTAAATGTTTTGTGGTATGTTCACCAGCTAGTTGCTAACTTTGACCCTGGACCGACTGGTACTGGGCAGACAGAATACAGCCTTTTTTACACTAAAAAGAGCTGCCTGCTGCTGCTGAGATATATGCTGATGAGAGCTGTAAGAGTGAACCAAAACCATAAAGTCCTGGACCTGCTAATGAACTGAGAGACACTGCAATGCTCTGTAGAGTTGAGGGTAACAGAAGTCAGATGATAATTATCTGTAGGTTGACCTCTATAAGCAACCCCTGTCCCATACAAGTAGTCATGTGGTCAAATCTTAATGTAATAATATTGATTATAGCAGATTTAAAGATGTAAATCAGACCAGGCTCCAACATAAGGGTTACTGTAATGAAAAAGGTTTCAAACCATCTGTTTTTCTGTTTATAATATGAATTTTAATCATGATGTTTGTGTCATGATGAGCGTGAGTATGTGGGTGTTGAATTTGATTTAGTTAAAACACTTCACCTCCAAAATTGAACCTATTCTAATTTTGCTGTTTAAAAGAGGCATATGAAAATTGTATTTTTTTTAATTCCTGGAAGGATACTTTATTTGAATTGAAAGAGGTTTTTTTTAATCTGACAGCAGTAATGTTATCTCTGTCTTGAGGACAGTTAGTTTAGAATTAGCACCAAGAAATCTCCTCCAGAATGAAGTAGAGGAACAAAACCTTATGCTGTTCCACTTACTGTAAATGGTAGACTGGCAATAATAGAATAAAAGGTATTTTTCATGCTGCTGATAGGAATATTTTATAAGCATAAAATCTGACATGTTTGATGTCTCACAGTAAGCTGCTCATTGCCATTAAGCTGTTGTCTGATCAGAGCTTTTTCTTTGTTTTACAACCTTAATACTGACATGTATTGAATAGAAATACCATTTATTCTTGATTCCTGATTTTTGATTCGGAGCTCACATTCCTTTTTGGTTTTCAAAAACCAAACTGCTATATTCATGCAGTTTAGGGATGTTTCCTATCACTTTCATGATTTTCTGTCTTTTCCTGCAATAAAACTAGAAATAGTAAGGTCTAACTTGCCCTCATTTCCATGTTTTTGAAATGCCTTTCCATTTTAATGGAGGACGTGCAAAGCTTTTTATACTGTAATCATGAGGAGTGTGTTATTCAAAAGATAAAAAGGAACTGATCCGAATCTGACTAGAATCCTATTAGTCTGGAGGCATCTGCATCTCCAATACTGGTGTAGCATTCATGTTACTGCTAATGTGGAGACTGTTATTTTGTAGTTCTTGTATATTTTATGTAGCCGAGATGGCAGCAGTGTATTAAGGTGTCGCTTTGAAGCTACCTGGTTTATGCAAGTGTAATGGCAGGCAGCTTTGGTCAGTGCTCTACCTGGAGAAATCCATTTGCATCGGGGCTGCATGGAAAGCAGTGCCAGGGAGAGATAACGCTGCATCTTTTCAAACGCAGGCAGCCAGTTATTTTTCATCGGGGCGTTCAGGAGTTCAAGGTGTTTCTCAGACAGGAAACAAGTGCAGAATTGTGCTTTACCAGGTCTGTGTTCGCATGGGCTCATTAGTGGAGCACTGGGTGAGTGATTGGATGATTACTTGTTATTGTTTGATTGTAATTAGGATTATTAAAATGATTAATTGGCTATAGGATGATTGAGGTGTTGAATACTGGCTGGCTCCAGCTGGAGATTTGCAGCTGGTCTAGTGTTCAAAGGTCATCCGAAACATTTCTTTGTGTTTTTTTAGCCCATTTTTAAACTCATGTTTTACATATACAGTGGTAGATGGAGCTTTAACAGCCTCCAGCTAATTGATCAGTGTGAATAACAGGTTTCCTGCAAAACAAAGGACCTTGAACCCTTCTCTGAGGACTGACTGTAAACATAAAAAGGCTTGCACATATTACACACAAATATTACCAAAGAAATGTAGTTTACAAGCTGATTTACTTTTTACATTTGCAGACTTTTTTGATTAAGCTTTGATGTTCTACCATCATGATTGGATTACTGGACGGGCCCACTGGGCACAGGCTCAGGGCGCTTCCCCTGGCATTCACTTGCAAAATGTCACTTAAATTAACACATATCGGCCAGGAGGAGACTCAAAATGACCACGAAGAGACACAAGAAGACCACAAAGAGGTGCAAGGCAACCGCAAAGAGACACAAAATAAATACACAAATTTGCAAAACAACCATGAAGAGACAAAAACTGACAACAGAGAGACACAAAACAAATATGAAGAGACACAAAATGACAACAAAGCACCAAAACCACCAAAATAGTTGACACATTACCTCAATAAGACAGAAAATTACCTCAAAGAGACCCAAGCAACTACAAAAAGGCAGAAAACAACCACAAGAAGACACATAATGTCCACAAAAAGACATAAAACAACCATAAGGAGACACAAAATGGTCACAAAGAGACACATAACAGCCACAAGGAGAAACAAAATGACCACAAATAGACACAAAATAACTATAAATAGCAACTAAACAAACACAAAATGACCACAAAGAAACATAAAACAACCACAAGAAGACATTAAATGACCACAAAGAGACACAAAACAACCTCAAGGAGTCACAAAATTACCACAATGAGACACAAAATGACCACAAAGAAACATAAAACAACTGCAAGGAGACACAAAATTACCACAAGGAGACACTAAATGACCACAAAGAGACACAAAACAACCACAATGAGATACAAAGTGATCACAAAGAGACACAAAACATCCATAGGGAGACACAAAATTACCATAAAGAGACACAAAACAATCACAAGAAGAAACAAAATGACTACAAAAAGACACAAAACAATAACAAGGAGACACAAAATTACCAAAAAGAGACACAAAATAACTATAAAAAGTAACAAAACAATCACAAGGAGATACAAAATGACTACAAAAAAACACAAAACAATAACAAGGAGACACAAAATTACCAAAAAGAGACACAAAATAACTATAAAAAGTAACAAAACAATCACAAGGAGATACAAAATGATAACGGGACACAAAGCAACAAAAAGAAGAAACAATGACTACAAGAAGACACAAAACAACTATAGGGAGACACTGAATTACCTCAAAGAGACACAAAATTACGTTCATTAAGACACAAAATTACCTCAGAGAGACCCAGGCAACTACAAAAGAACACAAAACAAGCACAAGGAGATGCGAAATGACTATAGATAGACACAAAACAACCACAAAAAGATACAAAATGACCACAAAGACACAAGAAACAACCACAGGGAGACACAAAATGATGACAAAAGGACAAAAACAATCACAAGCAGACACAAAATGACCACAAAGAAGGCACAACATGACTACAGATAGACACAAAAAAACCACAAGGAGATGCAAAATGACCACAGAGAAACACAAAACAACCAGCGGAAGACACAAGGAGATGCAAAATGGCCACAGATAGACACAAAACAACCACAAGGAGACGCAAAATGGCCACAGATAGACACAAAACAGCCACAAGGAGACGCAAAATGGCCACAGGAAGACACAAAACAGCCACAAGAAGACACAAAACAACCACAGGAAGATAACAAGGAGATGCACAATGACTACAGATAGACACAAAACAACCACAAGGAGACACAAAATAACCAAAAAGACACAAGAAACAATAACAAGGAGACACAAAATGATGACAAAGAGACAAAAACAATCACAAGGAGACACAAAATGACCACAAAGACGGCACAACATGACTACAGATAGACACAAAAAAAAAACACACAAGGAGACACAAAATGACCAAAAAGAGACAAGAAATAACCACAAGGAGACACAAAATGATGACAGAGACAAAAACAATCAAAAGCCGACACAAAATGACCACACAAAATGGTAACAAAGAGAAAAGAAACAACCACAAGGAGACACAAAATGACCACAAAGACGGCACATGACTACAGATAGACACAAAAAAAACCACAAGGAGACACAAAATGACCAAAAAGAGACAAGAAACAACCACACGGAGACACAAAATGATGACAAAAAGACAAACACAATCACAAGGAGACACAAAATGACCATACAAAAACACAAAACAAACACAAGAAGACACTAAATGACTACAGATAGACACAAAACAACCACAAGGAGACACAAAATGACCACAAAGAAACACAAAACAACCACAGGAAGATAACAAGGAGATGCAAAATGACTACAGATAGACACAAAACAACCACATGGTGACACAAAATGACTACAGATAGATAAAAAAAAACAGTCACAAGGAGACACAAAATGACCAAAAGGACACAAGAAATAATAACAAGGAGACACAAAATGATTACAGTGAGACAAAAACAGTTACAAAGAGACACAAAATGACCACAGAGACGGCACAACATGACTACAGATAGACAAAAAAACCTACAAGGAGACACAAAATGACTACAGATAGATACAAAACAACCAAAGGAGACACAAAATGATGACAAAGAGATAAGAAACAACCACGAGGAGACACAAAACGACAGAGACACAAAACAACAATAAGAAGAAACAAAATGACAAAAAGACACAAAACAAACACAAGGAGACAAAAAATGACCTCAAACAGTTACAAAACCACAACAAGATGCATATTGACCGCAAAGATTCCTAAAACTGCCACAAAATCTACACGTCTTACTCCAGTGTAGGAGAGATGGAGGGACCAGGGGCCAATTGTCACATAATCCGCCCATACAAGGAGACATAAAATGACTACAGAGCAACAAAACAAACAAAAAGAAGACACAAAAGGACCTCAAAGAGACATGAAATTACATCAAATACCCCAATGAGTACAAAAAGGCACGAAACAACCATAAGCAGACGCAAAATGACTACAGATAGACACAAAACAACCACAAGGAGATGCAAAACGACCTCAGAGAGTTACAAAACCACAACAAGATGCATATTGACCGCAAAGATACCTAAAACTGCCACAAAGTCTACATGTCTTGCTCCAGCGTAGGAGAGATGGTGGGACCTTCTGCTTATCAGTGCCCAGGGGCCCAGTGTCTCATAACCAGCCACACCTAAAATCAATGTTTTGTCACCAAGTAAAACCTGGTCAACATTTCTATTATTGAACTGTTGATGGGCAGTTCCTATACAAGCTGCATTTTGGACAAGCATGGACTCTTTTTAGAGAGAGATGCGGTGGATTTGGCATAAATATTGCAGCCACGGGCGCACAGACAGAATGTAATATAACATAGGTGTCCTTGCCAGCCTCGGGCGAGATATACAGTACTGTAGGTAGAGAGGCTTTGGTTTGTAGCATGTTATCTAGTGTTTGCTGCTAGGTGGAGCCCGAGTATACGGCGAGAGCGGCAATCCACATCCGAGTTTTTCCTCTCACCTTTCACTGGCTCTCCAAACCCTCGGTCTCCATACAGAATTACTCCCAGCCAGTGCGCACAATTGGTTTGTCATAGTCGCAGAGAGAGCTCAGTTTTTGGGACCCAAACAACTTAGATTATTCCCCCCCTCACTGCGGAGCTTTTTCCCCTCACAAGATTTCCCCCCTTCCTTTTGAAATTCTTGTGGATACTCTTTTTGTGTGTGTTTGCGTGCGTGAGTGGTGAGGGCTGCTGGCGTTTCGCCTTTCAGCTTTATGGGACGTGATGTAGCCCCCGCACAGAAGGACGCCTTGTGCCATAAAGGGATGTAAGGGGGGACAGAACCGTGGATACAACACGAGGAAGCTGCTGTTTCTCCCGGCGACATCACCAGGACTCGGATTCTGGACGCACAGCAGATTGAAGCGAGGCGGGTTTTACGGGGATATTGAACGGAGCGACTGGAGGCAACTATTTGGATTCGTTGTTGTCTCTCCTTCGACCCCTTTCATCAAGTCCATTCCTCACACACAGTGCGTAAGGACGGTGCCCAGCGCCTGTAAGACACTTGAGAGAGAAATAATCGCTAATACTTTGAATGGAAGGACGCGAGCTATCCCTCCTTTTCACCACTCATTTCTAAAAATCCGAGGTAAGTGTGACTTTCCGCTGCGAAATGCGTGTCCCTCTGTGTGTGCGCACATCCACAATTATCTGCAGATTCAGCTCAGGGCGATGATAATGCCCATGAATGAATCCCCGCAGCAGTGTTCATGCGCTCTGTCATGTCAGTCTTGGCATGCACTCCACTCTTAATTACTTTAACTGGGCTATTGATGCGTTCAGGTGCAATCAGCGCCCATCACGTCGCAACATATTGATAGCCAATATGAAAATTTCAATTTCCTGTCGGACTAATTAATCCGGTCTGAAAGAGGGTTTGGATTATGATCTGATGTTGAGTAGTAATAGCTTTCACATGGTGCTTGAAACAATGTGCTCAGGTCTAAAAATGGCTTTGCAAAGAAGTTGCATTTTGCATGCATACCCATGATGAAGTTTTTGCATTGTAAGGTCATGCAGTTAATTGTGTTGGGGTTTTTTCTGTGTAAATTGGACACATAGCAATTGTGGCAACTGTGTCTCTCAAAGGTGCTTGAATCAAGAAACAATGCAGGCCTGTGTTGTCTGTTGCAGTTTGTTCTAAATGGAGTGTGAGGGTAGATGCAGTGGTGTGAGCATCTGCATTTTTCATGATAGGTTGTGTTAAGAATAAAATATGCAACTTGCTGAATACTGCACAACAAATATCCCTATTTAATGCACACGTATGAAAAGAAGAGGGTAAGGGAATGGATGCCCCCGCTGAGGAAGACATGCTGTCCTGTGTCTGAGAGAAGTGCAGGGTTGAGGGGCCACTGCACCGCATGCTTTGATGTGAGGACAGCTCTTTCAACATCAGAATCAAAGTGGGGAAAGGTAACTATGCCTATCACTTCGAGACGGATCTGAAGTTTTCTCATCGCTGCGAAAACGACGCCCTTCGTTTCCAAATCAGTGTTTGAAATGTAGTTCAACCTTCATTGAATTTCATCCTGAATAATATAACAGCTGTGAACTTGGAAGGGGATCTGTCATGAGTAGTTTTTTCGACCAGGGTTTTGGCTCCTTTTCTTGTGATTCAGATGTGTGACTAACATCCATAATGTATTTCACCCCCCCCCACCACCACCTATTTCTGAATATCATTAACATTATTGCTGGTTGTATCCTTATTTGACAATTACATTCATTATGTCCTGGACTGCAGCACCATCTGTCATATAATCTGCATCGGTAGAAGTGCCCTCAAGCAGCTGACACACACACCACCACTCACACACACACTCAGTTTCCTCTACCAACAGTAAAAACCTTGACTTCCTCCGCCAGGGGAAACTCAAGGGGACATTTGATGCGTTCTGCCTAAACGGTTATGTCAACCTGCACTTTGTTTTCAGTGTGTCTCATCCATTCTGATTCAGCTAAATGCTGCTCCTTGTGGAATATAATCTAGGTTATATTTAATATAACAGCGGTTGAACTCAGCATCTGGTGTGATACCTGATGGGACGGCACTGTATGAAAATAGAATAATTGTTCCCTTGCCTTACTTGAAGCTGTTGTTATGCTGCAGTCCATTGTAGGGAGGTAGTGTGCTGAATATGAGACACTGTGCTACATATTGATTGAATTGAGAATCTTGGGTAAAGAGACACGTTGAGATAGTGATAGGTGGTAGAAATAAAAATGGAAGCTGGCAGGGTGCACATTGATCCACTGTATTTTGGTGTTTTCACCAATCTTATTTTGTTAAATGTTTCCGAAATGTCTTTTTTTTCTCCCTGAACACTCGTAAGTGGAAATATTTTTTGATTCACAGAACTAGTTTGAACCCTTAACCTTAGAAACACTTAACAGGACTCATCATTCAGTCCTTCTTTTGTCTGTATAGTGACTCATTCTATCGTATGTTTTTTAGAGTCCAGCACTTTGTGCCTGTGCGTATTTCTTCCTCTTGTCCTGTATTACACCAATATGGGTTAATTTGTTGCCCTCATTGGGAAGCATGCCCTTTCCTCATTTCTCCATTTGTATTGTGGCTCTGAAGTGAGCCCACTCTCTGTGATCAGCCCCGTTGATGTAGTGTAGTTTTTCAGCTAGTGATTTTTTTTCCATCTGCAATTCCATTTATTTGATTTGATTTTTTGCCTTTTTGGACACGATTGCGAGCCAGAAGGAATCCAATTTGTCGTTGCAGTATGAATGGAGACATGGGCTCTTCAGTTCCTTCATTAGGTTAGCTTGATGTGGGGTACAGCTTCATGGCTCATATTATGTACAGTGAGGGCTTTTACTGGTGTATCAATTTGGATAACCATTCTTCAAAGAGGAGCGCTTGAAAAAAATCTTCCTTCAGTCCCGCACACAAGTTTCCAGTCTACTGTCAACATCTTTTGTGCTACAAATGTAAGGTAGATGCGATCAATTGGATTTTTTTTAGATGCGCGACACCTATTGTCGCTTTAAACTCATCGCCTAAACTGTAAAGACACAGAATTTGCTTTTAGTGAGACCTTCACTGTCCGACCATGCCCAAACACTAATCGACCCCGTTCTGAAAAGCAGTACTGCAGCGTCGCTGAGTGGTTGAATACCTTTTTATGTCTTTATCTAACGGCTTTGTCTGTAGTGATGTGGCACGGCACTGCACATTGAATATAATGCTCAAGGTCATACCGTACACACTTTTTCAGATGTTAGATTCATATTTAGTCACATTGAATGTGGCTGTGGATTGGCTGTGGTTTAATTGTCATGTTTCCATGGACATTAGCAGCAAGGGTAAAATTATTTATGGGTGCTTTTATTCGTCAAAGTCAGAAAGGCTCAGACGCAGACTTTTTCCATAGGTAGAAATTACACTTAGGTTGCAGCAAATTGATTACAGTTCCAACAAACTGATGGTTTCCATGGTGATTGATCACTTACAGCAGAAGTTCCCAACCTTTTTCCTTAAGAGACCCCTTTTCTATCATTGAGTAAAGTGACATATTTTATGATATTTCACATTATATTCAATGCAATATCACCCCAAATTGTGAACGCAATAACTGCAAAAATGTAAAAATGTAACAATATTGCATCAGGGATGAGTTTTCCTTGACCTTTTTTTTGTATTATTCTGTCTGTATTATGATTTTTTATTAGTTTGTATTTTTTAAACTTCTTCTTCGACAAATTCGATGTAGTCTTCTCCTTGACACTTTGCCATTGTTCCATTAACTCCGCACATGTTTTGACTGTGTACTTTTCTAATGCAGGACGAGGCTGTTAAGCAAAGAGTGAAGGCTCCGTGGAAACAGCTTCTCTTCACGTCCTCACCATGCCCTTGTCCTTTGACACTTTTTTAAGCTAACTTTTCAATAGTAATCTAACCTTTGAAAAACAAAATTTTAAAGTTTTCTTCACAGAAATGAATAATTCTTAGATATAGGCCCATTGTATGTTTTTCCAAACAGTTTTCTTACATCCCTTAAAGTTAAGAAGGCCTTGTGAAGATTTTGTGACCCCTATTTGGGGTCAGGACCCTCGTGTCGGGAACTTGTGACCTAGAGTCCCATTAACTTCAACTGAAGCTAGCTCAACAGCATGTGTCACCTGTACAGCTGAAACAGTTGCCTGATTAATTGGTTAATCATTTGACCGAAAAATACTTTGCAGCTTTTCTGAAAACCACTTAATGGCTCTCAGCCTTTCAGCCTCTCAAAAACAAGAATTTCTTTGGGTTTTGGCCCGCTGATCAGACAAAACAAGACATTTAAAGATGTCACCTTTAGATTTAACACTATTTTCTGACATTTAAAGACCAAAAGATTAATCATTTGTCAAGAAAATAATCAGTAGTTACAGCCAAAGTTTCCTTTGTTGGTGTGATGTCGTGGCTGTTATTTGGCAGACTTGCAGGTCAGATTTCAGCCGTATGCAACTTCAAATGGCAAATTTACCCCGTGGGCTGGTGCAAACACTGATGCACTGTTTCTGGCATGAATCTAACAATGTGCCATCACCTTATTTTGCAAAATATTACACTACCAGACTAGAAACTGCAGTACTACTCTCATACACTATTCACAGTCTACTTGATAGTTATTTATCACCCGTGTTGTAACTTTTTCAGGGCTGAGTGCGAGGCTGTGTGTAGGTGAACTTAACCTAAGGCCATGGTTTCCAGCAGATCCTTACATGGAAATCTTTATGTTAAATCTCCCTTCATGTGACATGACTGTTCTCGAAAGATTAGATGTTGCTCATCACAGGCAGCACTGCATGAGATCCTTGACAAGTCAGAAAATAAGGACTACAGAAGAAGAGAAATCTGAATTCTCGCACAGGCGGTCTAAATGACGGATTTTAAAACATATTTTGCAGTTGAATGATTGTTTATCCCTGCGGCTGGATGCTGGCATGTTGAGCATCACAGAAACATCTTCACAGAATGGAGATGACGCTTTATATTTTTTGGCAGATTTTTCCCCTGTGATTTTTAAAAAAGGGTGGCTCCATCTCCGGTATAACCCCATAGACAAGGTAGCCTTGGTGATTAAAAAATACATGACTTTATATGCTTTTTACAGAATTTATATTTGATATTTTTTGGTCTTTTTAAGTAGAGTACTTAGTCCTTTGGCAAAAAAGATAAAGCAGGCCACCTACTGTACTGTATTAACATTCCTGTGGACCGAATCACACCCACTGCTACAGTGGGGCCCTTGGTTTTTCTAAGGTCCCAAAGACCAAAGTTATCATGCTGTTAGGAGGGAGACAGGTTAGTCTGATGGGGCCCTTTCTCTGGCAGGAATGTCACAAAAGAAGAAAAGCAAAAGCTGAAAATAAAAAAAGAAAGCACATGGCCAAGGAAAGGTCCTCAAGGTCCACGCCTCTCAACACTTTAGCTGTCCTGTCTCATAAAGAGCCTGGACACAAAGGTTTTGACACAAGCTTTCACAACCCCCTGCAGGAAATGGAGGTTACGGTTTAGATGGAGACTTCGGCCAGTGCTTGATGGAAAGAACAGACAATAAGTTTCTTGATTCTGTATAGCTCTGCAAAGAGTGACCCCAATGTTTGGGAGCATTTTAAGCGAAAAAGTCAAGGAATACAGAGGATAGCACACACAACTGCTTTTTAAAATAGATCCAGCACATAGGCGGCTGAATTTCCCTTTGGGATAAACAAAGTTCTTTCTGTTTTATTCTATATGGTAACATAGTATTGAATCAGAGCTATGATCAAGCCCAAAGAATTGACTGACTCTACATGAACTTGCACAGTTTCTGTCCAAGCCTGACCCAAGCCCTGAACTACGACCACTTGGGGCCAGGGCCTGATTGCACACCAAAATTTCCACTGTTAAAGTATAAATAATCCCCTCTATTTTTTAAAATATTAAAACATTTATTACAAGCTCAAGTCAAGTAGTCTTTTTCAGGGCAGGAACAAACATTCGTGACACAGTTGCCGACATGCACCGGGAAATTGGAGCCAACCTGACCTGGTTCCAGGGGAATTTGAGAAATACAGCCCAGTTTGGCCCAAACCTGTTGGGTTGGGCCCAATCGGGTCCAGGTAGAGAATCATAGCTCTATAGTGAATATGTGTAACAGAGTCAACAGGCATAGTTATAAATTTCGGGGCTGGGGGTGCAGGGGAAACTTCCTTCTCATTATTTACAACATGTGCCATAGTCTTTTTATTTTGACAAAATTAAAGAGATTTCCTCTCTAAAATGATGCGGTTCGAGGCTCAAAATTTCCTTAGGGAGGACCTTCAACCCCCATTTCATGTGTCCCACCTTCATGTTGAAATAAAAAACCTACACCCCTGTCAACAGGTTTGGGCAAAGGATTTTAGTGGAAGGGTTTAAGTGTTTGGCATCAGTGTTTTTTGTGTGCTTATCACACCCCTGCAAATAACACTGAGAAATAAGAGGGTCTCTGAAGACCTGTGAAACAGAAAGTACAGATGCACCCTGGTATTTGTGATAAAGAATAATCAACGGCTGCACTCTGTTGAGAAAGAGAGAAAAATCAGCGCTGTCTCTATATCTCCCTTTTTGGTAAACCCAACTGTTATTTCCACCAGTGCACCTATTATTTACCAACATGGTGATGGGGATTATCAAATTAATTCCAGGCCCTTCTCTGAGCCTGGTTTACGACCAAAAAAAAGACAACAAGAGTGGTTAGAGGAAGGGTATGTGGTGTATTGATGAGCCTCTTTAAATCACTAATGGATTTGCGGGGGATTTTATACCACTCCAGTGAGTCTGTGGTGTGTTGAGGATAGGGCGAGGTCATGGAAACATTTCTCAACTGAACCTCCAAGTTATAACTTGGAGTCCTGACAATGACTAGGAAAATATGGGCAAGGACGTTCCAGTGTGTAGTAGGAGATAAGATGACTGGCAAACCATGAAATCAATTGGGGCATTTTGCACTGTTACATTTACAGAAGACACTCAGCCTCGACTGTGTTTTGAATTCCACTGGCACGTCATTTTAATCTATGCATTCAATTTAAAGAAAGGCCTGCAAGGCTGGTACATTGTCAAGCTCAAGTGTAGACGTTAGCATGACCGGTGACAGTGTGCTTTGAAAAATTCTTATGCTGCAGTTTTTATTATCTGCGAGCCACCCCTCCACCCTTAATTTGACACATAGTTAAGTTGTCCCCAGGGGGGTCAAAACACTTAGCAGGCGCATTTTAACACTCGACAACTTCTGCAGGGAGAGATACAAAGACTGCATGCCAAGGGGACGTGAGCGCAAAGCATTAACTAGCTCGTGCAAATGCAGATCATGCATTCATTTTAAGAATGGAGATGAAGATGTCATCTTTGCATTGCAGCAATGGTTCTTATAAGAATGTTGCTTGCAGATAAGGACCATTGCAGTATTCCTGACCAGCGAGCAGAACAGTGATCAAATCAGTAGCCCCTTACTTGATAAAATCAGTGCAGACGCTCTTAGCAAGTATATCTGTATTCCAAAAAAGCAGTTTGTTGTATAACATTGTTAACCCTAGCCCCCCCTAGACTGAACTGGCCCAAGGAAAATGAACGCCTACCAGTGAAAAGGATACATTCTCGGCTGGAGTGCAGATATGGACCCAAAAATGTCAACTTAGCATTTAAAGCAATCCAAGCCACTCTTACGACCCTGTTGGTGGTGTTAAAAGGTACCCAAAAGCTATCAAACTGACAAAGCCTGACGGAGCCGCAGTACATCAACCTCTTTACTACTCTGTAAAATCTGATACATTTGTCTATGTGCATTTTACAGTATGACGCCAAGTTTTTTCCAACTATATTGATTGCTTTCCTTTGTTCTGAGGGTTTTTTTCCTTGTGAACTTTGGACCAGTGAAGAGGATTCAAACAAAGATGCAATGCTTCTCCGAGACCGAAGCTCTAAAAGAAGTTAATTTATGGCCTGTTTGGGAGGCAGGTTAGGGCTTGAATACATAATAAGGTAGTGCACCTGCAGCCGCATACAAATGAATGGAAATGACGGTTAGTATTTACGCCTCCCTAAACCATTGGGACCTCCTGATCTGACCACTAATTGGCCAGCGAAGAGAAATGAAGATAGCTTTCTTGTTCACAGGGTGCTGTCTCTGCAAATATCAGGTGCAGATTTGCGCATAGCAGCTTTGCACCCCGAATTTCACACCAGTGATCGAAAGGCGCACCTCCAACTCATAGGAAAACATTACAAAGGAGAATTATTCTAATGCAGTAATGCCAAACAGTCACTTAACTTCATATTTTGTGCTGTTAAAGTAATCAAATGTAGGTAGATAAGACCTAATATTTATAAAGAACTCACCTTTCTGGATGCTTTTAAAAACAGTTCTGTCAAAGCAGTTTGCTGTATAATTGGACGATATAAAATACTGTAGCTCCTCAGCACAGACAGATTATAGGACAATGGGCCCCTGGGCACAGACACGTAAAAGACCACCCACTGCTCTGGCATGGGACTAAGACCCCCAGATTGAAAGAGACACAAAACTGAACACAATGAATTGTGTAGTATCTGTGGTCGTTTTGTTCCTTTTTAGATGTTTTGCGAATCTTTGTTGATGTTCTGCAACTCTTTATTGTTATTTTCCATCTCTTTGTAGTTGTCTTGTGTCTCTTTGTTGTGGTTTGGTGTCTCTTTGTAGTTTTTTGTCTTTGTAGTCATTTTATGACTGTATCGGTGTTTTGGAGACTCTCTGTTGTTGTTTTCCATCTCTTTGCAGGTTGTTTTTTGTCTCTTTGTTGTCGTTTTGCATCTCTTTGTAGTTTTTTGCATCCCTTTATAGTTTATTTGCAACTCTTTGTAGTTTTGTATCTCTTCCTAGTTTTTGCACCTCTTTGTTGTTTTTTTGATTTCTTTGTAGTTGTTTTTCATCTCTTCATAGTTTTTTTGCATCTCTTTGTAGATTTTACATTTCTTCATCCTTGTTTGGCATCTCTTTGTAGCTTTTTGCATCTCTTTGTACTTGTTTTCCATCTCTTCATAGTTTTTTGCATCTCTTTGTAGTTTTGCATCTCTTCATAGGCTTTTTGCATCTCTTTATAGTAGTTTTGTATCTCTTTGTAGTTTTATGGATCTCTTTGTATATGGTTTCTATCTCCCTATTTTTTTTACATCTCTTTGTAGTTGTTTTGCGTCTCTTCAGTTTTTTTTTGCATCTCTATAGTTTTGCATCTCTTTATAGTAGTTTTGCATCTCTTTGTAGTTGTTTTGCGTCTCTTCAGTTTTTTTTTGCATCTCTATAGTTTTGCATCTCTTTATAGTAGTTTTGCATCTCTTTGTTGTTGTTTTCCATCTGTTGTCATTTTGTGTCTCTTTTTAGTCATTTGTGTCTCTTTATAATCATTTTTCATTTACATCTCACCCATTTAGTAATCCATCGATGCTCCTCAGTACTTTGAAATCTTTGAAATTGCCAGCACACTGAAGAAAGTCAAGTCTAATAGTGTAACTATTATGTTTGGATGAAAATTCCATTGCAACATTTTTTCATTTGCTTTACTTTCAGCCTTCCACTTCAAAAGAGCTTGTAATGGAACACAAAGCATGAATGCCTTGCAGAAATGTTGATTACAATATCCTGCTGAACCTTTTAGATTAAAATACCATTTTTCCATTCATACTTGATCAAATTTGCAGAGGGTAGAAGTGTTTTTGCAGGTGGATAATTAAAGTGTTTTCACACAGGTGGTTGGCTTCACAATGAGGGATTTATGCTTTATTTATGTGTAAGGTCATTTCATCTTTTTCTTAATTAAGAGAAGGCACATTTATCATGCACTAAACCAGGGTGTATTCTTTGAGTTGATCAGAGTCTGATTCCACTTGTGACTTCAAAATGTATTGCAGCGTTTCAGCATCTCCCTCTGTGCTTGTGACTTAGACCAAATTGATTTTCCTAATCGATAGCATAGGATTGGATTTAGGAGTGTGGGAGTTGGGGGTGGGGTCTGGCAGGGCCGACTGCCTCGGCCAGCAGGCTCCTCAAGAGTAGTCCCTTGTTTGTTCCCGTCTTTATGAGCTTCTGCTCACCAGGAACAGTGCATTTTAAATCTGGGCGCTTTGTTCATCTGCTATCCTGCTTCATCTCAGGTTGGTATAATGACAGCAGAAATGTGTATCCACTGGCAAATATAAACTTCCCTGCCAGCCCTTTGTCACCTCTGGAATGGAGATGACTGAATTGATGCACCGCCCCAGTGGAGCAAAACCGTTTAAATGACAACACATTTTTGTCTCACCTTGAACTTAATTGACTGCCTGAAAGCTGGCGTTTGAAAAGTGCTGACAGAATGACTTCTCTTGTTGTTTGGAAACGGTAGCTATTGACAGAGCCTGTTCTGTGTTGTTTTCATACTGCTGTCACACCTGCATGCAGCTGTGTACCACATTCATGAGAAAGGATGGCTGGTGTCTTCATACTGCTGTGCATTATGGATGGTTCATGTGACATGTATTACTCCTAATGGGCTTAATGTCTGTATGCATTAGTATGTATCGCCGTTCTGCAGGGAGGAGAAGTGGCAAATGTGCTCCTTACTATTCAAGGGCGAATTAAAATACATGGATCATTATTTAGTCACATTTCTTGCAAGTTGGCTTCGGAAATGGAAATATCTAATGTTCCCACTTCAGCCTGTTAGTTAGAAAAAGCAGTCGTTAACAAGGCACCTGATGACAAGTAGGTTGATGACCCAGGTGTCCACCAGTGTCCCTGTCAGTCATGACAGCTGGAGGACTGGGTAGCAGTTACGCTGTCACTGGAAAAGACCAGCTACCCCCACTGCTCGCCATCCATTCGTACGTTAGTCTTGCCTGTGATGCTGAGCTGCCACGGCGCAATGGTGGCAACTGTGGGATTTCTTAGAGGGGAGCCACAAGACTGTAATCAGTCATTATGTCAGAAGCGAACCCCGTGAGCCCCGCTCCAGCTCATTCAGCCAAATAATAAGCAGCAGATAACGGCGCTGGCGTGCAGGCAGGAACAGAGCCCCCCCGGGCGAGGAGCTAGAAAACGGGGGGCCTTTTCCTTTCGTCTGCCTACGCAGGTACGTCACCTTGGTTCAAGGGCTGGATCGAGCTTCATACGGCGGACTGAAAATTTTAGCTGAGACCTCCCTCTGGGTTAATGGCAAACACACCTTGAGGTGCTGACAGGGAGTGTGTATTTCTTTGTCTAATGATTGCAGGCAGAAATATGCTTTAGAGTTAAAAGCCGTGTCAAAATATAAACTCAGATCAGGTAGCAGTACAATGGGAAAGGCTGAACCGGCTGCTAGATGGTGCTCCCTAATAGACTGTAGATGTCTTAATGTGTTTTTCACATTTGACTCTTGAATAAAGGTCTTTTTTGAAAGCCTATTAAAACTTTATATTTATGCATCCTGAAAAAAAATGTCTACTGTGAGGTTATAGCTGCGACCAGCTTTGTTGGTCAGTTGGTTGGTCTCCAAAAATTTCTCCACCCCTGACGGCCACAGTTTTTATCCCAGGAGGCTGAAATTTGGCATGGAGTTCAAGTATGTGTTTGTGTTTATGCTAATTGGCTAAAAGGGGTAGGGGGAGGATGGCAATGACAGTGGCTTATTGCAAAAAAAGTGGCATAACTTCCAAAGGGACTCGCAGCTTGTTTGGTTTCTATTTTCTAAAGTTTTTTAATAGGCTTATTTGGACCAGAGAAAACTTTTTCATAGGTCTTTGAACCCCATTTTTTGTGCCTGTGTTGGGATGATCATAGTTTTAAGAACGCTATTTTATCTTCTAATGTAGAGTACGTACTTTCTCAGCAAAAGAGGAACCATGAGTGACCTAAGGGTGTAACGATTGGTCCAGAAGTCAGTGTATGTGGATTGGTCGAACACAGCCAATGCTGCACTGGCAACCGATGTATTTAAAATTCATTAGCTGTGTAAACAACAGACAACAATAAACAACAGCTTGGAACAAAAAATGGACGAAAATGCAGACAAATGGACCAACCGTGAAGTCCAGACTTTATTGAGCATATATGCAACAGTGGTAATACAATGCAATTTTGATTAGTCGAAGCAAAAGTGGTGGTACGATACCAACCACTGGTCGGTGCACAGTACTTTGTTTACAGTATTTCACCAATCGATGTTGCGAATGGAAACAGAAAAAAAGCCTTGATGGTATGTAGTTCTTGGGGGAGCTCCCCAGTGAGTCCTATTGTGAGACAATGAAAGATCGTTTGAGTCTTAGTAAAGGTTAGTGGACTGCGTAAATACCAGGGACAACAATTGGAAACAATCCAGTACTTTATTGTTCGGCACTTTACAAAGTCTAACATATGTTGTATTTTATAAACAATGTTGTGAGTAAACCCAAATTTCCAGTAACAGATCTCAATGAGCATTATTTCAGCATTAGCACTGGCATTCTTGCAGTGTTTAATCATTCAGATGCCTCCACAAGACTGCTGACTATGTGATATTGAATGAAAAAACCACCCCCTCCCCTTTTAAGCCCCATTCCTTTCCCCTCCACCCTCATGGAGTTTTGTCATTCCATAACAAGGGTCACAGTCCCCCATTGTCTTGCTATAGCATTCCTCGACATGGTAGTATTGACTGGTTCTGCTGGGCGAGCGTTGCCATATAACATCCATACATCACTGGGAAGACAGAATGACAGACAGTGGGAGTAGAGATGTCAGATCGTCCTCTCCAGGCTACTGACATCCACTCCCTTCCTGCTCTCCACGGCATTCATAGCCCCCCGCTTCCGCACCATGCTAGTGCACTTGACATGCCCGTGATATAAATTTTCTTATAGTGGATGGTGCAGGAATAATTCTGCCTCAAATTAATGTTATTTTAAAGGTTCTCAAGCGGCTCTGAACATACATTCACAGTGATATGAATGTTATTTGTTCATTGACTGCCACATTATAATTGGTTCACTACTGTATGCATGCAAAGATTGATAGCTAGATTAATCTCATCAAAATGTTAAGCTTTTATAATCTTCTCATGGACCCCTTTTACTCTCTCATACATAATAAATGTAGCTAAAAGTCAGGCTGATTTAGAGAAATAGCTTAACACAGGAGCATGCTCGTTGAACATGGAAAATATGAACCTGCTGCATGCCACCAGACAATGAGCTCATACAGGTCAGGGTAGGTCCACCCTTTATGGAATTTCTGCCCATAATGATTAATAAGGTAGGTGTAATTATTGCCTTGGAAGTCATCAGTGGAATGTTGCAGTTAATTTTCAGAATACCTGTGCCTGCAGTTTCTCTTTCTTGATGCATTGTTCTGTCTTTATTATTTCAGTGTGCTGTACAGTTTCTGCTAATGAACAGCCCATTATTGATTTGTATAGGCAACAAAGATTGCTTTGTTCAACTGTGTCTTATCAGTCCGGTCGCTTTCAAAGAGGTGTCGAAAGCAGTAGAAAGACATCCCACTACTTTTGGCGACTCCAGACCAAAAGTCCATTTAGCGGGGGTTCTGTTGTCACTCGTGAGCGCTGTGAAAGGTTAGGCTCCTGTAATCTTGTTTATGTTTTTGGTCAGTAGTAAGCCTCCCTAAGCCAGCTTTGTGTCAAACACAGCTGGAGAGGCCTTTACAATTGCAGCAGAGCAGAAATAATTGGTCCAGCAGCTTGGATGCAGCCATGACACACAGGTAATTTGCTAATTTCTGTCTCTCAGCTGGTGTTATCAGTGCAGGAAGCTGCAGCTTTTGGAAAGAGTGTGTTAAAATGATTTATACTCTTCGTGCTGCTTTGGTAGAAATGGAAATTAAATGGGACGAACAACTTGTATAAAAGAGGCTTTGGTTTGGCTTTTGTACCAAATTACAATAATTAAACATGACCCCCTGAAATCTCCAATTAAGTGTCCTCATCACATTTCCCCGTTGGGTTGGTTGTGTCCTGCTGTACTGTATCTATCACTGCAAACAAAGTGCACACGCTCGTCCAGTGAATTGCCACAGAGTAGCTGTCAATAACCTGACCTTCTATATAGGGCTGAGCGGTATGGAGAAAATCAAATATCACAATTAAGTATGTTGGTTCATTTAAGCTATATCACACCAGAGGGAGTGCCGTTGTACTGTATGTCAACAGGTCAAGTGCCGAAGATAAACACAGCCGTGCTGATATTCAGTACAACAGCATGACCTCCAGTGATATTGCTTTTATACAGCAGTTCTAAAAGCACCAGTCATCAACAGTAAAAAGCAGCAACATGTTATGATTTGCTAACAGCTAATAAACGATTAACATAATGGCTCAGAACACCTGTTAAGCGGAGGGATACGTGCATAGTTACAAGACCCAGTGCTGTTATACTGTATATCAGCACTCACTGGAATTGAATTGAATTGGCTTGGTTGGAACTAACTGCTGTGTAATTTGTTTTTGGGAACAAAAAAAAACACTGACTCAGTGAGCTTGAGCATTACATTTTCAAGGGCTATCAATTTAGTGAGGGTGAAATTTAAGTGTTTTGTAATGTAAAATGCCTTTTCTTTGATTTTCTGTTAGCTTTGCGGATAGACAGCTGCATTAGCGTGGACATATAATGCCCACTGCAGAAATCCTTTAGCAGTGTTAACTATGTTAGCACCACTAGCAGTGCTGACACTGCTAATGGTGCTATCAGAGCTAACAGTGATAGTATAGCTAACAATGATCAAGGGGGTTTGGGGCTTAACATTGGGCTGCTTATTCACAGGGGCAACCTGGGGTAGACTAGAGGGCGGGACTTCAGTTTCCACAGCAACACTGTTGGGTTGGGACAGTGTTACTAGCAGTAATCGCCAAATGAGCAAATTAACCTATAGCCCAACATGTAGTGAGAAGTATTCTTGGTGGTTAACAGTTGACATCACAATCACAATATTTTTGACCAAATACCTTGATGTCAGTATTGTGACAATATTGTAGGGCTGATTTTTTGTTCTCCCACAAAATATTTACACAGTAAGATTTTTGATAAGTTATCATCAGTGATGTGGATATGATGACTAAATAGGTAAAGGCAAATACTAGAGCAGCTGCAACACTGTGGTGAGTTCAGAAAATTACATCACTTTCCTGTAATGCTTCCTTTAAAACCAGGAAAAACCTACGTTATATGATTTCCACAGTCTAAGATGATATCTAGTCTCCTATCACAGTGTCAATGTAATAGCAAAATACTTTCCAACCCGACTTTCACACAATTAAAATGAGTCCTGGCTATGTCATGTTTTAACATTCCCAAGAGAAACCTTTTTCCCCTCAATTTTAGCCGTCATGACTTTAAGCAGACCACCTCCAACTGACGGGGAAATTTGAATTGGAAAGTCCGTCGAAGCCACTTTTAATTATACTGGCAGTAAAGGATGAAACTGAGCAGGAATGAAGTGCTTTTTGTGCATTGATTTTTCTCTGCATCTGTAGATGCACTAGAGAGAGAGAGGCAGAGACAATTGTAACCTTCTCTATCGCTGCACTGCAGGCAAACAAGGGGGGGATCCATGCATTGCCCTTTTTTCTGCTTTCTTTTTAATACAATGAGAGCATGTACATCAAACCATCCTTCTCATCTAATTAGGAAATGCCATTGAATTGAAAAGGAACTCGGGCAGGTCTGGAAAGAGGCCACACAAGCACTTTACCTTGATAGAGTTTTGATGGTTTCTTTGATCTGTTTTGACATCTGACAAACTTTGGCCAACCTTTGGTGTGGATTTTTGTAAGTTCGATGACAAGGTGTGGCAAGGCTTGTGGATCCTTTGCGCTCCCTCTGTAGCTTTCCCCTAAGGATTTATGCCCATTCCAGTTGCTGTTTCCAGGGATCTTAAGACTTCATTTTGGCAGAATGTCACCTCACCTGGGTATTGGGAGAGTGACTGCCACCTTGATTGCCCTCAGGTCCCTGCAGGATTCCTGCCCGACTCGGCTACTGCAGATGACTCCAGACTATAAAAAGATCAGTTACTTTGGAAGCAGATGACAGCCTGGCGTTTGTTTGCTTGTTTTCAGATGACGCTTCCTCCTGTTTTCTTGAGAAGTTCCCCTGACCGCGTGCTTTGCACAGTCACACCAGCAGATGCAGCAATTCGTCATGCATAAGAAACCCCACTCCGGCAGCCATCTGTCTACTTGTGTCTGTTACCATGCACCGGCAGTTTGTTTTGATACCCATTACCCATATACAATTTTAATGGCATGCAAAATATGCTGAACCAATCTCATGGCCTCTGAACCTCATTCTAAAATCTCATTCCCGACCTATGCATGACCCAAGTAACAGAAACCAGAAAATATACTGACTGTCACCATATATAGTTTCTGAGACTCACGGAAAGGTCTGCCATTTGGTGCCCTGATATACTGTTACCTCCACTGGATGGCTGGAATGAGTTATTATGCCCAGTTAAAATGAAATAAGGCTCCCCTGACCTGATTTTTAGATGACCTAACAAAAACAACATGCTAAATCACAGCAGGTAACAAGCAAGGAGGTCAGAGGGATAGCTCTAAGTGCTCTGGGAACTGATACCAAATTCACAAGCCATTTCACCAAGTCAGCACTGCTACTTCTAAGAATACTTAAACACAATTGAACAAGGTGTATAACCAACCCACGAACATCAACACTGGACTAGTCTGTAGAACTATGGATAGCATTCAGGGACAACTTAAGAAAATCTTGCTTTCTAAAGTCTCCTATAAGGTTAAGATTAAATCAATAATGTGTTTATAGCAAATAAATTATTGTCAAGATATAGTTAGAGCTAGACAATTAAAAGACTTGGCTAAGGTTAGGGTGTGGTTAGTCAATTAAAACACTTTAATTCATAAATAGATGATTGTCAATTGTTTGACGGGCAGTAAGCGCATCTTTGAGTACAAAGATTAATTTAATTAGTCTTAACGTTAGCTTTTGATGTAAACTGTGAGGTGTGGAATTGTCCAAAATGGATATAATTCCTAGGACACTGGGGTAAATTATACCGTCCACCAAAATTAGTGCATATATGCATGTTTTGTAAACTAAGAATAGGCGAATCTCCTTTGCCATTGCCAGTAGACGAGTATGCCTTTCTTTTTTATTTTGTTATATCAGATTAGATGTCACAAACACCCCAGAAAATGGGGTTAGTTAACAGTAGAAAGCAGGATGGAGACCAGTGAAATTGTTACAGTGGTTACTTCTGTTTTAGATCTGTTACTTATTCATGCTTTCTTTTAAACTCGGCACCAACTGATTCGGAACAATGTTGGAGCACTACTTGGACAGAGATGGATGGAATTTGTGGCTGAGATCATAAAGATTTGCAAGTTACTGACTGTTGCACCAGAAAAGGGGCAGAAAAGAGCGTGTCCACCCGGGTGTCATGTTTCTATCAGTGCTGATTGGAGCTGGTGCTGTTTAATACCTTTGACTACTGCAGAGTAATTTGTCCTGGGAATCATGCCGATTGTAACCTTTCCCACTCAAGACAAAAGCCAGATGTTAGTGGGTGTTAGTGGGTTTTTTGTCTAGTGGGAAAGAGGCTTTACACAGTTGTGGCAATGACTCTCCTCTTGTTGTATTAGGTGCTAGCTGCTTCAAAGATCCGGGTTTCCATTAGTATGCAGCTCCTCTTTCAGTTGAGCACTGAGCACTGGTAACCACAGCACACTGCTGCTTACCATTATGATTGTTTCTGGTTTCTTCTTCCACCCCCACCCCACCTTTTTCCCCCTTGCATAGCAGCCCCTCTGTTTCCTTTGCATAGCAGTTCCCTGTTCAGATGACTAAATTTGACATTTGTGGTGACAGTGCGATGTTGGAGGTGGGATTTGGGGGGCTTTCAAGGCGCTTTCAGAGTATAGCATAAAGGTTACCCATACCTTGTTCTGTACTGCCAGCAAATGCACACACTGCAGACCATCAAAGCTTTTCATTCCTCTCTCTTTTATGCAGCCCTTTCTTGTCATTCTGAACAGAAACACCTTTTTCTTCACATCGTGTGGCCATGCATTAGTGAGGCCAGCTACTGTTTCTCCTCCCATCTATTCAGTTCAGTCACATTTGCTCATTGCAGGTGACCTGATGAGAACATGGCCCTTATCTCTCGCTGTGCCCAAGAAGAATTGAACACGTTTCCTCGGCCCATATTGTAACATTAAAGCAGTCGATTGCCACATGCTATCACATCAGCCACTAGCATGGAATAATGCAGTGCAGGCTTTCAGTGATAGAAAGATGCCTATCATTCTTTGCTGAGCTTTTACTCTCCTCAGGGCTACGTGTTTAATATGACTCTACAAATGTGATTTAGTGGGTAGATAGCCTTGGGACTCAGAGGTCGCTGCTGCAGAGACCTCTGGTATGTAGTATATGGCAACAACGTATGTAGGCTAAGGTTATCTCGCGGATGTTGTGGAACTGGATATTGCAGAGGGATTCTAACAGAAAAGGCTTGTATGGGGTTGGTGTTAGTGAACAACTACCAAGGCTTCTTGCATCACCATCAAGGGCACAGAACTTTTAGAATTTTCCGGATTATTTCAGCAGCTTCTGTCTTCTCTGATAATTTGGTGCTTATTCCTTTGAGCAGCCTAGTCCTTCCTTACTGCATATTTCCTGAAAGCAGTCTCTCACAAAGCATCAAATTCATATGACATGTTTTCCTTCAACTCTCATCCCACCCCCTATCTTTATTCATCCTCGATTCAATTACTTTTTGGTTTCAGCAGAGACTCGTTCTATACTATATTGCTCTCCGATGCGTGTTGCTACCCCACAGATTTATGTCGGAGCTGAAGGATGGCTGTCCAATTTTCTGCATGGATAGCAGCGCCGGTGGCATTGTGTGTGTTTTAAAAGCTCTTGTCAGATGTGCGTTAAGGACGTATGGACCGCGCAGCCATGTAATTCTTCCAGACAGTGGCCATTTCTGTCACATCCTGCCATTAGCTTGTGTATGGCAGTGATTTGCCATGTGAGTTCTTACGGTCTAGAAGAAACTGAGTGTCTGAGTGTGTATTGGTATGCATTAGACTGGATTTGAAGCCATAATTCAGTGGCTGTGGGCATGCATGTCTTAGTAGTTAAATTACTCATATTGCCAGCTTTTTTTTCTCCTCACCAGTTATTAATTTCAGAGATAATAAAAAATGTTACCACCTGAATGGCCACTTCATTCATCCTTGTAAATAGGGAATGCATACCAAATTGGAAAATTAGTCAAACCAGTTGCATTTGCTGTTGAACTTTTTAATTTTTGCAGAATACCTGATGGTGGAAATTTTTTCTCAGGGATGTTTAGAAAAGGGCACGTTCAGTGGCTTGTTTTCTTTTTGACATATTTGGCACATTCATAAATACAGACTCTGCTATAGTGTAGGGTGTATATAACTCCATAATCATTTATTCTGACAAGTCTTCCAATGTTTTCATTCTTGGCCTATATAATGTCACTGCTATTCTCAGCTATTCGCCCATTAAAGGTCCCATATTGTGCTCATTTTCAGGTTCATGCTTGTATTTTAAGTTTCTACCAGAACGTGTTTACACACTTTTATGTTCAAAAAACACATTATTTTTCTGAAGCTGTCTGCCTGAAAATACCTGTATTCATTCTCTGTCTGAAATGCTTCAATTTAGCAGCTGTGTCTTTAAGCTACCCTCCCAAAAAAGGCCAGTCTGCTCTGATTGGTTAGTGTTTTCAGGTCTGCACCATTATTGCAGCCAGGGATGACTGTATTGGCACCCTAATGGCACCATTTGATTGTCATTCTGTTGCAAGAACAACAGATTTGGCTCCTGTTTACTTCCTGTCAGCTACTGCATTAACAAACATTCCAACAGGAAATACAAAAGGACTCCGACTATACAGTGTAGCTGTCTGACGTCACAACTTCATGGAAGTCCTCGCAGCTCGTTTACAGGCACAGTTTCTCTATGGATAGAGTGTTTTGATGCTTTCACAGTATATAAATAGCACCTACAGCTGCTTTATATATATCTAAAAAAGACATAGAAATCTGACTCCTTGCCTTATGGGAAGGTTAAGACCCATAGTTCCACATTAAACCCAATTTTTGGCCTCAATAGTCAAAGTTATCTCAGTAGAATCTGTCTAAAATTGTAGACAGCCTAAATCTGTCACATACCAGTAGACAGCTCCCCAGCATGGGGTCACACAGCCCATTACTGTGTTGATGCAGTTATAGTTATGTCTTCCTTTGTAGTCGCAGTGAAAGGTTGACGTGCCCCCAGCTGACCGCCCCCTCCTCACAGGGGTCCTGCGATATCTCGGTTGTCTCCTTCCAGGCCTGAATGGGCACATTGTGCTGCTGCCTGCCACTGCTCTGCAGACCACTAGGTCCTCCACACACACCTGTCAAGCCATGTCCTTGGCGCCTTGGGTGCTGAGACACTCCAGAGCCCCCCTGCTGCACACATGGTTATTGAACCCTTGCGCACCCATACAAACCCATACACTAAAAAGCAGTCATACATGAACAAATAAACACGTGCGGTTATGCAGACCTGTGTTAAGACACAGACACGTATCCACGGAGACACACACAATTGAATTTCACATAAACACAGAGCATGCATACATGCTCTTTCACACACTCTAACACACACTCAAAGACTTGACTTTATTGGAAACACACCTCTCTCCTCTCGCTTATGCCAAGGTTATATTCAGTGTGCAGGTCGGCTTTAGAATTCAGAAGGGGTCAAGTTCCGTAACTGTCGGATAGGGAGGGCAAGGGCACGTTGGGCTGCTTGGGGTGCACACACTCGCACATGGAAACAAGTTTCAGAAGTAAACTACCCGTAACTCGATCCACTGCTTCAATCAGTTGCAGGTTTTCTGGTTTTGAGTTGACGAGGGGACCTTTGTGGGGCACAGTGTCCTTTGCTTCCATCAAGCATAAATGAGTGGTTTATAAAAGTGCTCAAACGATTGCAATAATCAACAACTCTTTTATTATCAATTTGTCATTGTAGTGCCAAAATAATTGGTTGATTAATTGATTAGTGATTACTAATCGATCAACTCAATATGAAAATAATTGTTATTTGCAGCTCTAAACTAATGTTTTTCTCCAGGTGTTAGATTTTTTAGCTTTTCTCTGTCTTACATGATTATAAATCAGAGCTTGTTACTGTTTTTTGGCCAAAACAAGCAGATGGAGGATGACACTTTGGGGTCTGTGAACTCGCAGTTGGCATTTGTCCTTTTTTTCTGACATTTTATTGACTAAGCAACCACTTTGTTTATCAGAAAAAAAATGGAAAGATGAATGAAGAATGAAAATGAATTAGTTGCAGCCCTGGTTTAAATCAAATCAGTTTGAAAAATACACTATTTTTAGTGGCATGACACATTTTGAGAACACTCAATAACTCATGACCCATTGAAGGTAATCCTCTTTTTCGATGTCTTGCAGCACTCGTCTCAAGTACATCCTCTCTGAGCGTGTCTCCATGGCCTTGGCCGGTAACCCTTCACAGAACAAATGTGCTTCTCCGTGTGGCGTTACCCTCGCAGAAAAATGCTAAATGGCTCATTGTAAATGCACACAACGTGCACCCTCATGAAGGACCTATGGTGTCAAGTCCCACTAGTGTCACCCATACAATTTTCCCCTCTATTGACTTTTATGTTCTGCTGCAAGGTTGGTCATCGTGGTGGGAATATGTATGTATTCCAAATAAAGACAAGCGTGATTATCATAATAATATTCCCCTGCTAAGGTAAACAGCTCTCTGGCCCCATCAGAGGGGAAAATTTCCATGTGAATGTATGGCATTTTGACAGCTTGTTTTTGACGATACATTTTATGCATTTAGTATCGGGCGCCGTAGACGTAAAGCCTTTTAAAAATCGACTCTGAGCTGGGATTTCCAGGTGAGATCATGTGATAAGAGAAATCTCGTTTTGGTTTAAGAAGCAATCTTGTGCCTGAGGACTACGAAAATATGATATTTACATAAATATTCCAACACATGAGCTTGCATACAACAACAAATAAAAATTTAACACTGAGGTGCTGTGGACCACTTATGCTGCATGCATTATTCTGGAGGCTGTGTGTGTTTGCTGTCTCTATCTTTTGTATGATTCCACAGACAAATGCACAAAATCAAAAACACACAAATGCATACAGCACATAGTAACCTACATCCCTACCTTTGACCCTTTTTAAGCCCTACCCTTTTCACTCTGTGCTCCAGAATGTGCAAGCTTGGTACATGGCAGAACCTCAGTGACTTTTTCGCTTTTCTTTTTTATACTTACTAACTTTCATACTTAACTGTAAAGAAGATGGTTAAAAGATTGGCTTGGGGACTTATAAATGTGACACTTGACACCCTAAATTGGTGTCCGAATCCTAATGGACCCATGATGCTGTTTCTAGTCATATTTTACGTTAGCTAATGTTAGCACAATGCTAGCTAACATATATAGCTACATCAAGAGGAGTTAGCCTATTGTCAGGTCACCAACCTCAGCCAGATTTTTTTAAGATGACATGAATTATTGGAGGAATGCCCATCGTTCCAATGGCTCAAAATTTTGAAGCCCAATTAAAAACGCCCAAATGGACCCAAAGCCCATTTGTGTGTAAGTTTGTTATCCCAGAATAAACGTGCATTGCTTCGAAGGTCTTTTTTTCGGCAAATACAGTACAAACTACAGTACATACCACATGGCATGTAGCATCATCTGACCTTTCCGCAATGGCGAAAACATGACCCTCCATACTCTGCCTCTAAATGGCTACTTGTTGGTTGAGGTTGGTTAGGTTTAGGCATTAAGAGTGGAAGTGGTTAGGGTAGGAATATGAGGGTAAGCCAATCAGAAGCTGAGAAGGGCAGGTCATGCCTTTTCCATAGCAGGAAGGTCCCATGGCTAATAAGCCATGTGTGGAGAAAAGGCAATGTGCAAATTTGTTTCAGGTAGATGGTCCAAATGGGCTTTTGGTCTACTGGGCATTTTTCGGCCTATTGGAGTTTTTGAAATATGAGCTGTCGAACAATGGCATGACACCAATTATTGTTAGCAAAGTCAAGGCTATACTTGTTGATATTATCTCTGTAAGGCTATGTGCCACCCAGAGTAACTTTTGGTGTTATTCTCTTTGGATATACACGACGTTGGCTTGTTGAAGCTGTATTGCCAGACTCCCAGACATTATCTAATGCACACTGCGTCATCTGGCTAAACAGCGTTGCCATGTTTATTTTGGTCAAGCTTGTCCAACCTAGCAACATCAATTCAGGGGAGCGGAGCTTTGGATCGGTCCAAGTAGGACCCATGTATAAAGAAGTCTTTGGGGTAAGGACTGAAGTGTTTGATGTTGCATGTCTTTCATGAGGTCTTGTCATTGGTAACAGAGTGCGGAAGAGAAATGTAGAGTAGGAGGAAAACATAAAGATAGAAGAGATTTCTGAAGAGGAAGAAGAAGCAATAGGAAGACTCCAAGTGTGTACTGAGAAAATAAAGAGGCAGAGAATTAAAGTGAGACTAAAGAATGAGAAAGCAGACATGTAAGTATACATTATCTTCCTGCAGTTGCCAGCAACCTCAGTCAATTGTTATCAGCTTCCCTGAATTTAATGTGACCCTTGGGGGTAGGGATGCTGCCCATGCATTATAAATGCTGCCCATTGACTTCGGTTAGTAAGCTTTCCCTCCCTTCCAAGCAAGCACACTCTGACTGGCCATGATTACTTAAGTGATAATAGTAGTGCGATGTAATTTGTGTTAATTTACATTTCATGAACAGAGGGCTTGTTTGTATTTCACACTTTGATGCAGTGATGAGTTGTTCTCCTTTTCCCTCACCTCTTCATAGTAGATTTAAACCCTTGAAAATATGTTCAGACTCATCCTCACAGCGTGAGAGGTGTAGTAGTTACATTTGGTGAAAGTCATGGTATGTTATACCAGAAGTGCAGTTTACCTGAGGGTGCAAACAAAATCTTTATGAGGCCTGGTTATTTCTGTCTCTGAGAGCAGCTCATTTGAAAGTCTGTATAATCTATGAAATAGCTGCAAGTAGTCGAATAAGCACTAGCAGTGCACATTGCGTACTTCACCCAAGAGTATGTGGGTTACTCAAGGCCGACTCTACTTGTAAAAGATGCCACAGTTTCAATACATTTTCTGTTCATTAGCCATATCTCCTTTGCCTTTGGCCTCAGCATGCACCGGCTGGCTTGTCAGTTACAGTGTCACAACCACAGGGTCATTTAATTTAGAGCCCTGCTCCGCCGATTAGAGCTTTTGTTGTGAGCAGCCGTGACTACTGTAACGCGGGTGTTTGGGTCAGCGATGGGCACAATAGCTTAGTTACTCTCGCTGACTTCCTCACTATTGCCTCTCCCTCTCTTTCTCAGCACATTTTCCACTTGGCTGATAAAATAAGCCACTCTTTGATGAGCTTTCGGCAGGCCACGGTGCTGCGCCTCAGTAAATGCTTTTATAGAGACACACCACAGGCTGTCGACTTGGATCAGTCATACAGCGGCTGCATGCGTCCACTGCTTTCTCATATGTTCTTTTGTCTCCTGATAGCACTTTTCTTTTTTGACACACAATGATAAGCTGGTGTTAGAGACACTAATGTATTTCAAGAAATCCCGGCGACTACAATATGCAATTTTTCGCCTTGAGGCAGGAAAAGTATCGTTTTTCCTGCCTTGTTTCTTTTCACTTGGTCAAATTCATGCCCCTGAACTTTTCATCATGATTACCTTGAAACAGCATGAAGCCAGAGGGTGAGGTAACCAACAGCTGCAAAGCCGACACAGTCTGTAGAGAAGCAAGTGCAGCCAAACCAAAAACAAAACAATTGATGATGTTCTTCTATTCATCATATTTAGCCATGCAGTTGTGTTTGGTACTGTTTTCCTCCACTGTAGCAGCTAACCCTCCTTTTAACATGTAAAGCAGTTACACTGAGTGTTTAATTTGGATGAAGAAGAAAAGGTCTACTTTCGCTTTCTCATTGTCACTCTTGTTCTTCAGTAGCTTTGTCGCCCTGAGGCTTGTGCTCCTTTTTGTTTTTGCTTTTTACATTTCCTTTTTACATGTAAGTAGTTAGACAAAAACACTCACATGTGTAATTGCTTGTTCAGATTAAACACACTGTGTTATACTTCTACATGAACATATTCGATGAATCCAAACAGTTCGTCATCATGACTCTGTACGCTTATTGATACAGGGAGGTCAAGTCATGATAGCTTTCCCTTTTTGCTGTTTTTGTTGGAATAAACATCATAAAGGATGATGAAACATTACATCTGTCATGGCAGAAAAGCATTGTTACGCCCTACATTACTGTCGGGCGTGGTCAGAAATATGGTCTGTTGTAATTGTGACCACACTCAACAGTGATATCCAGCACACTGTACTGTATGACAATGAATCACTTTTGGGGTGTGAAATCAAATTTGGGTGTTAGTTCACGGCAGGCAGTGAAAGCAGGATAGTCAGCCTGTGTTTCATCACTTTGTAATTTAGAAAACACTCCTTTCACCATGGGAACTGAAAAACAGAGAGCAGTAGATAATGTGATGAAGACGGGGGCCAAAGGCACCCTTCCTGGAACAATTGAAGTTACAGTACCTCCTCTTGGGTTTGTGCATTCCTTCAATGGCGAATCATTCTTTTGCGGATATCCAATGATTCTGGCTGGCTTACTTGGCAGTCCAACAAAACTTTCACATCACTTCATGCTTTATGTAATACTGGCTGGTTGCATATCCGTAGAACTCAGTGAAGAATAAATAACATGATGTTTTATTCTACTGTCGGTTTTGTCTCAGAGTATACAAGCAGCCTTTAGCATGCAAACTTTTTGAGCATTATTTTAAAGGGCCTTTATAACACAAAATTGTATTATATTTTTGTTCATACATAGCAATTTTTTCTACAGAGACAAATTAGACGATCGCCTCGCTTCAGTTTCCCTAAGGAAGCTAGCAGGTAGTTCGGTAGTTTTTAAGTGTAACTTTTGTCAACAGTGTTTTTTCCCTTCTGCTTTCTGAAAAATTCCCATCCACACATACTGTTTTAAAAAAAATCTCCGTCCAAATGAAAACACAAATGAAGTGCTGTCAAGAGCATGCCAAACCCAAAGGTAGCGATATAACCTCAACCCTAAAGCCATGCAAAGAGGAAGAAGCTGTTGGCCAATTAGCAGCCTGACAAAATGCTATTATCAGAGGGTTACCTGTAGCAGTGACCTTCATAACACCTATGACACCTCTGTTCCTCCTTGGTAGCAACATTAGAGCCAGCACTATTTTGGTCCGCCATTGCACAAAATGGCCGCCTCTTTCGTGACGCCCTCACCAAAGAGATAACGGCGCACACTCTGACATTACAAGCAAAAAACTGTCTACGTGTCAACACTGAAAAGGGAGTTTCTGGAAAGCCTTAACCCTGGATGGGGTCTTACTAAGGTTTTGTTTTTAGCGACCTAAAATGCAATTTGCGTGTGGACAAAAGGCCGAAATGCAAAAATCCTTCTGTCTGTGTGGACTAGGCCTAAATGTCAGATAGCTGGTGTACAGAGTTGTTTTACTTAACCTTTTTAGTATCATCTTTTTGAGCTTTCACATAAAACTGCTGAATCTAAAAATAAGCTAACATAAGCTAATGTTAATGTGCGTTAATGTTAGCTTAATCAGCTACAGCGCAGAGCTGGCAACAGTTACATACCAGAAACATCCAAGCATGACATATAGGCAGTCTGTCAATCGGTCAAATATGATGCGACTTTTAATAGTCATGATTAAATGTAAATGTTTTTGAGTACTCCTCTTGAATAATTGTAATAAAGGTGAGCTAAATTGGTCAGTTTTTATAAAGTAAATAAGTTAATTTCTAATTAGATTTTTCTCCAAGTGGCTGGATACAAAATTCAGTGTTATATAAACTACTTTTATATCATTGTTTTATCTGATTTTAGTCATGTTCAAACAAGATAAGTTGTTTAATGCCATAAACCTTTATACTTTAGATACAAGCCTCAATAAAAAGTCATTAGTTTAATCACTTTTGCAGTGTTGCTCAGGAAAATACCAATTAGACATTTCCCCAAATTGTTCAGTCCCTAATGACAGCTATGTGTTGTTGCAGTGTAAACTCCACACATTCCTGCGTAATGTTATGCTTTCATTAATGAGCAACCTGGCATTAATAAGCAGCTATCTCACACGGTGTCACATTGGGTCATCCATGCCTAGTACTTCAATAGAATTGCATATCTTTGGATGCGCATCCTAGGAGTAATGGTACAAGATTGCCTTGAGTGCCTGGAACTGCCTGGTGTACATTTCTCTAGTCCAAAACCCTTTGAAGATATTTTGGAAGCTTCAGTTCTCATCTACTGCCAGAACTTAAACACAGATGATTATAAGAGAGCAGGTCTGAATTGGGCTCTGACGGTGTCTCCGCTCAGCGAGGAAGATCAGGGAGAGGGGCAGCAAAAATGGGTTTTATAAGAGGTAAATATGTAAAAATAAAGATTTGTACAATTGCTGTAATTTCTGTAAATGAAGCCTGGGTAAAAGTGATCCAGTGAGATGCGGCCAACTTTTTGGAACATTAAGCTGTCCGGAATTCAATTTTTATTTTCTATTGTCTGTGAACTCCGTCTCTCCTTTAGCACAACAGTTTGTGGTTAGAGTTGTTGCAATATGGTGTAATTGTGATCCTTTCCAAACACTTCCAGGCTTGCTAAATGACTGGCAGATGCTCTGTTGACCAAACTAGCTTCGGCAGTTCATCTGAATCGACCTATGGCATCTGCTTTCTCCGCCAAAGTCTCAAATTTGATCAAACATAATGAACAGCAGATTTGATGAAGCACGGCCCCAGCACTTGTTCGCAAGCCAAGATCGGTCAGCCATTGTGCCCAGATGATATTTGGAAGTTTGGCAATATAATTACATTTTTTTTTGTCTTTTGTAGCATCTCTGCATAATTTGAAACAAAAAAAAACATTTTACTCAGTGTGTGTGAGATCTGGGACGCATGCACAGTATCAAACTTGATGGCTCCAAACAGAAAGCTTTTTTTTTTTTTTTTTCCACTTTTGCTTCTTTTTTAATGACTTATTATGGACATGGAAGGTAATTTTTTAACATGTGCCAGTGCTATTAAAGATATGTTGACAAGTGACTGACAACCCAAATTAGATAGAGTAAAAAAAAACCCCAAAACAAAACCTTTTTTAATTTCTGTCTAATCCAATATCTACTGAATTTGCATAGTAAACACAGCACTACTGATTAATTCTTTTTAATTTTGACTTATTATTCATGACCCTAACCTGCTGTAGACACCTCAATTACAAAAGCTTTGGGGCTCATCGCTTGTATGATTGCAGGTGTGATTTAATTATAAAACATGTAAAGATAGTTTGCATCACAATAATGGAAGCGAGAAACGTTATGTTTCTTCAGCGCTGGGGGTGAGGAAGAAACGTGGTTTTCAGTTTCACTGAATTTAAACATACCTCTGTGAAGCCCTTCATGTAGCCTATTAATTCAGCCATAATTAAACGTAACCACTTCACCTGTGCCCACTGGAATCAGAGCGACAGAAGGTTTACATTGAATATGATGAGTGAGGAATGTAACGAGCCGAGTGACGCGAAGGCTGAAAGAGAGAAAGTGGCACATGCAAAGGATGGATTGATACAAAGGCTAAGAGGCAGAGCAGGGGAGCAAAATGTGTGCGAGGGACAACGAGGCGGCGCAAAAGGTGACTGGGGGAGGCAGTCATCAAAATGCTAATGTTGTATGGGATATTTACTGCAGAGTGTTAATGCAGTTTAAAACAGGCTCTTTGTCCTGCAGCCCATCACCAAGCCCCTGTTGGGCCCTAATAAATCAGCCATTAAAAGCTGATGTGACCTGAATAGCACTTCATACAGCGGCAATCGGGCTCTATCACCACTGTGGGAACCAGACAACAGCTGAAAAATTTATGAAGATGCCACTTCATAATGGGCGACCCAGAAGAGAGCAAAATATAGTTTGTGTGTGATGTGACTGTGACTAACACTTCTGGCATTGGAAACTAATTATTCTTTTGAGTTTTTTAAAGTAAATCTTTGTCATGGATGGTCACAGGTCTGTTAAAGGATAAGTTCAGTATTCTTCAACCTGGACCCTATTTTCCCATGTTTTTGTGTTTAAGTGACTAATAGGAGCAATTAGTTTTGAAATAGGTCCAGTATTGAGCAAGAACGCTGCAGGTGGCAGCAGTGAAACAGGCTGCAATGTAATCACTTGGGGCAATTATGCACCTCAATTTGTGTCCACTAATGGTGTTTGTTTTGCCACTGACAGGGTCAGATGATTATTTTAAGTGTCTTACAACATTATAGGAACACAGAGATAGATGTCTTTGTTAAAGAGTAAGATCCTCTTTGTTCAACCAGAAACAGCCCTGAAATCGCTACCTCCAAACTCACCAGACTTCATGTCAATAAACAGTAATTTTATCAGCGTACAACACGCTTCATTCAAGTTAACAGAAACTCACAAAACCATCTTGGTTTGTCTTTCCATTGTCCCAACAATCACCAACTCTGGTTTGGTTGAAATAAACCCCTTAATTCACCCAGATAAATGTGGAAATACACTGGCTCTGTATGCGCTAAAATAGCTATTTATTTAAATGGAGTCTGGTGGGTTTGGCAATGGTGACTTGGGGGCTGTTTCTGGGTAAACAAAAAGGATGTTACTCTCTATCAAAAAGGTCTATCTCTGTAGGAATCCTTTAGATAAATTGTCAAACAGAAAAACAATAAACTGAACCTTTCAGTGGATGTAAATTGATGGTGCACAATTGCCCCCATTGATTATATTGCAGCCTGTTTCACCACTGCTGGCTGCTGTGCTCTTGCTCAATACCGGATGTATTTAAAAAATAAGTGTCCCCATTAGTCACTTAAACATGACAACATGGGAAAATAGGGTCCAGGTTGAAAGATACTGAAGTTATTTTATTACAGTCTGAGCACGTCAGTGGCAAAAATCAAGCACCTTTAATCAACGTACATTGACATGTGAACAGAGTGGTTACACTGCAGCCAGTTTCAGGATGCAGGCTGAAGTAGTCTCACTCAATACTGGACAAATTTCAAAAACTGTTGTGACTTCGACACAAAAACCTGGCAAAATAGGGTCAAGGTTTAAAAATACTGAACTAACCCTTTAAAGGTTACTTAAGGTCAGGCTGCCTGACATTATAAGTTTCTCCTGCTGGACTGTTTATTGCTGTTTATTGCTTTATTACTTGCGTCACCTGTTTTGAAAAAATAACTGTTGCCATGTTTTACTTACACAAGATCATCCTGCTCTGCCTCCTAACCTGATTTCTTTCTCTGTTTCTTTACAGGACAGAACATGGTTTTACTATCTGGAATGTGATACACAGGATTTGTGAGGAGAACAGTCAAGAATCACACTCCGCCTCACACCAAGGTATTGTACAATTTTGTCACCATTTCTGACAGCATCAGCCCGAGCTGAAAATATCTCATTGCATGTCATGAATACGCAACAGATCACAGATTAAGTACACAGACAGTTTCCCCCCCAACACGGCACGGTAATGAAGAGCATTCATGTGGGCCAATTGGGCTTGTTCTTTGTGTGCAATGGGATGTTTATGAAAATCATTCATGATAGGTACTCATCTTCATATGCAAATCTGTGGGACATCACTGGTAAGCCTTTAATTTTTGCCGCCAGCAACAAGGAGGGCTTCTTTGGTCGGTAACCATACGTATCTACCCCGCGTATTTGGATTTCATTCCCTCATGCAAATGATGTTTTCGGTGTAATCATGCAAAAGCGCAGCTGGCTTCCATTTCTCTACCCCTCGAATCTTGTGCTTCTCGTATACTCCCCACCCGCCCTCCACCCCATAACCACCAAAACCTTCACGCACCGAGCTCTTTCCCCTCTCGCTGTCTGTTTGTCATTGTTGTCTTCTACAACCCTGTGTTTGCTCCCTGCTTCTTGTACTTATCTTCTTTCCCTCTCCTCGCTCACTTGTCATGCCGGCTGAAGCCCTCCCCTCCTCATCCCGTCAATATGCACATACACATACACACACACTTCCCTCCACCACCGCCACCGCCACCGCCAGCTCCACCAGCCCTCTCCACACTGAATGGAGCCACTAGCCTCGGTGCCTCCTGTGGTGAGCCTGGATTGAATTCAATTAGGGAGATTGTTTGCCCTCCAGAGTTTACTGGTGGGCTCCGTGGATGATAGGTTTGCCTGCCGTCGCCCCCCTCTTTCCTCCTCCCTCTCACTCACACACACAAACATACCCTGCTACATCCATGTAACCAGTTTCCCCTTCATCTACCTCAACACAGCCATCCCTCCTTTCCTCTTTCCCTAACAACTTCCCTGCGGCAATGCAGATTTTTTTTTTTGGTGCATGCAATGTTTACATTGCTTTTCAAGCCCTCTGTTGATGTAATTTTACAACACTGTATTCAGTACGATCAAGGCATAGAGAGTTGCACAGTGAGAGAATGTGTCATATCACCTTTTTGATAAGGCCTCAGGGGCTCATATTCTCCACATGATGGGACGAGAGATTTCAGAAGAGAATAATTGGGGACTACTTTGGAGCTCAATCCCAGCAAGTACACACGTTCCAGGATAATCCCATTTTTAGAATTAATTTCCCAGCTCGCTAGCGTATCCGGCACGAACGACAGGACGGTAAATGTTGCTGACATAGGAGTAGTTAGTTGCAAGGTGAAAATAGAATCGTACTGTCATTTGAATAACATTGAGAGCAGCGGGTGATAGTTACGTGTGGCGCTGGCTCGTGCTTTTTAGATATGAAGCGTAAATCTGGTGCAGACATAATGGCCTTGGTCTCTATTCTGTGTAGAAACACTTTTCAGCGACTTGTCCTGCAACCCGCTGCTTTCCTCCAGATGTCACGCTGTGTGACTGTGTACTGGTGCTTCTCAGAAATCAGATACTGTATTAGTGCTGAAAGATGTCAAATGAATTAAAAGCTAGGGATCGCTTTGACGATAAATATCCTAATGCGCCCCGGCGTGGAATTACAACCTTCATTTGATGCACCTTCTTTTGCCTAATTTGTGGTCACTTTGGATTAAGTCTAATCTACTTCAGGGAGATCTTTTTTTGGGTTATGGGAGGCAAAAATCCTGGATTTACAAGCAAAAATATTTTGCAATGATTCTACAGATCATAAGGTTAGGCAGCAAGAGATTTCTGGAATTAAGATGTGACAGATATTATTTAGGTAAGGTGTTTATTTAGTATTCAGAAACTCTGCAAATCTTCCTTTCCACTCAGTGTGAACCTCTGCACCTCCTACAATGCTTTGCATACCCAACATGGTTGCCCATAGCGTCACCCATTCAAGTTAGTTTGACCATAATGGCCTGTGATGACATTAGCCCCGCCAAGTTTTGGTTCTGTTATCTTAAAGCCCTGCCGTTTGTTTTCATAGTGTGATCCTGCCCGGACTTCTCCAAATGATGCAAAACAGGTCATTTGAATGGAAAAGGACTGAAATCCTTTTGGCCGATGTCAGCAGTGTTCTTGAATTTGAATCCTGTCCAGAGGTAGTTGACTTTGCACGTCTTTGTTGTTGTGTCCTGTTACTCAGGCAACTACGGTCAGCACCAAAGCAGCCTGGCTCAAGGATACCGGACAGAGCATCTAAACCCTCTAAATGACCGAATTATTTCAAAGGCAGCACAAATGTGTATTGTACGCACCAAACACCTACAATTCCTTGAAGGTGGAAACCTACCTGGCAATAAACCTCACACTGTCTGATTGCTTGATGTAGTGCAAAGTCTGATAATGACAAAGATGTTGACCCTCCATGCAAATTGCTGTTGTCTTGACAACTGCTGGAAATATATTTGCTCAGACATGTTTGTGGTCATTTTGTCCCAACAGGCACAGAGTTCAAGTGAGAACACTCCTGCAGCTGCATGAAAACGCCTCCTCATTTACACTCATTTACTTGTAAACTTGGGTTGAAGGATCAGTGTCGTGCAACAAATACAATCTGTTAAGTTATTTTAGGTATCGTTTCATGTATTGTGTATTTTAACCTTAAAATTCACCTTCGTTCATTTAATGTTTATTAAGGAGTAGCATTAGTTAGGCCATTTGTGTATTTGCCTCTTTTGGACTTACACGTATCATACTACTAGACTGTTTAAAAATACTGGATGTAGCCACTACGACATCACCAAGCCCACGGGAATACTGCCAGGCTTTAAAGCCAATTTTACATCATGGCCAAATGTAGAATTACAACGTCTGTGTCCGTCATGTGATGCTATGGGTCCCAAAAAAAGACTTTCTCCCATAGACGAACATTCTGAAAGAGATAGCTGTTAATCAATGGGTACATTTAGTTGAGCGTCACAACCCCTGTGAAAAACATTTTGAAAGTCGCACAGTTAAATCATCTTTAATGCCATTAAGTTAAGGGAGGGCTACAGCAGGAGTTAGCCGCTTGGCCAGTTGAAGTTAGCTGCTCAGTCGCGCTTGGGACATGAGTCTCTAGCATGCTTGCTCCCACAACGAGAAATATACAGGGTGATTACATACCACAGGAAATTAACCTGTTTTGGCTTAATGCGCCACTGGAACAACTTTCGTAGGAATAAAAGCGGACCCACCTCCAATGCTATATCCAGGTCTATTAACATCCATAGACATCACCCATTGGTTTGTGGATTCCGGACTGTGGATTTTTGGAGCCAGAAGTGACCATATTTGGACAAGGTGATGAAGCTGACCCTAAAGCTAGCTCCTAGCTTGTTTAGCATGGTGTATTTACAGTCCATGGCTAACTGTGCTAATGCTAACGCTATTCTGCAATTGCAGAAAACAAAATATACTTAGTGGAAAAACTGAACTTTCAACTCCTTAGAGGGTCTTTTAGTACAACTGTGGTAGGCAACTTGTCAGCAGATGGCACCCGATGTCACTCAAAGTGGCCACACCTTTAATTATGCATGACTATGAGCCTTAATAAGATTTAGATGGGGGAGATAAATGAAAATTCACCCCCTGTGCAGTTGTAATGAACAGGAAATTAGCTATGAAGACACACACACACACAAATATTTCTAAATATTATAACATGGCTGTGTAAGGAGATTGGCTCACTTTTGGAGCCAGCCTCAAGTGGCCATTTTAGGAACTGCAGTTTTTGGCATTTCCTTCATTATTCAGTCCTGGAGGTTGCCCCTTGCACACCACACTAGAACATTACTTTTCTTTAGTTTGATCTACTGTTTTGTCCTGAGCTTAAGGCAGCTGTAACTTTAATAAATCACAGTCTTGAGATATTTTTATGCGTGCATGTGTGGTGGTAATGCTTGATCAGCACATGTGTGCATGTCAGCTGGCATGTGTATACATACATTAAATGTGCATGTGCATCTGCCAAGTGTGGTGTCTGCTGAGCATGTCCACCCCCTCCACCCCTGCCAATATAATATTCATGTCTTCAGTGCCCTCTCTTTTGAACTGCATTATCATGATAATTTTTTTTCAGCTGTGGTCTCCACATGCATACATGCATTATTAAATCCTGCTAATTGTGTATCTCACTCAGGAATATTTAATATACAGTGCTAAGAGGGTTTTCACACATTCACACAGCTGTAAAAATCAATCGTTCAGCCACAGCTAATTTAAAAGTTAAAAGAGGTTAAAGGTGGTCATTTTGGGATGTTAGCCCTTTTTTTTCTTTGGTGTGAAGATTGATACAATTCTCATATTTTTCAGTTCAATATAATACTGTAGGTGGTTAGCTTAGTTTAGCATAAATTGGTAACAGGAGGAAACAGCAAGTCTGGATCTCTTACTCCTCAGATGTAACTAAATCTGCCCATCAGCGCCTCCAAAGTTCAGTAATGATACATTTTATTTCTTGTTTCTTTAAAGTGGAAATAGACAAGTCTTTTGCTTTAACTTATCAGTATTAGGAAAATGTTGATTGCACATTGGTTGCTTAATGGATATAGTGTAATGGCACCATTGGTGTTTAGATTGGTTCCCTATGAAGTGCTGCAAGGATGGCGGTTATTTTTATAGGCCGACATGAAAGTTAGCATCATCTTAGTTTTGTTGTCAAAAAGCCAGTTGGATTTTTCCACTGGGTTTAGGATTACTGAAGAAAATAAGCTTGATGTCGCAACCCAACAATGCTGTAAAGCCACGTTCAGTGCGATGACGTTCTGTAGTCTCATTTCGTCACTTGTTAGCAGCTGCCTTTTTTAAAGACGCCTGAAAGCTTTAATGGGGTATTTACTGACATATTATGAGTACACCGGAACATAAAAGTCTCTTACGTGTGTGTTAACCACAGACGAACCAACAACTGATTGACAAACCAAGATGAGGGAACTGGGAGTGCTAAAATGCTAACTCAGTTCTGGGCTTTAGGACTTATTCCTTCAGCACTTTATAAGCCTGGCTTTTAATACACAATTCTGTCTGCCAGCAGAAACTGAAGGCTCGATTTACGGCAGAAAGGAAGTGTGTCAACCATTGCACAACCAAAACAGGAAGAAGATAGCTCTTTGTCTCACTCACTTAAGAGTGTCAGTGTCAATTCTTCTAAGTTACAAACCCCAGTAGCGGAAATTGAGGTTGCTGGAACTGTCAAAGTAACTGTGGAATCTCTACCCATCAAAAGAAGGAGAGCCTCGTTGCTAGGCTCTGAGGAAAACAGAAAGCAATTTGGTCGTTGTTGCGACAGCGATGCCAGCAATAATACCAACTGGAAAAAAAAGAACAATTTGAGGTTTTAAGGGAGGTAGCTAAGCTGGTTGCCTGACAAACTCATATTGATGGCAAGACAAGGAGTCACTGTGCCCAGCCAAGAAATACACATCACATCCCTTTAAAATGTAATTTTAAATTTAAACGTTCACTATTAACCTATTTATCAGTGAGTTCTGGAGGTGCTGGTAGATGGATGTAGCTTTGGACAGAGCCATGCTAAGCTGAACTAACTGCGTTGTGGCTGTAGCTTCATATTTCACTTTAGGACAGGCATGAGAATGATCGATCTTACCATCTAGAATGTTGAACCATTCCTTTGACGCTGGTCTAGTGGAGTGATCTCTTGAAAAATACACTTTTGTAACAACTTGTAGTTTTTCTCTCTGCCAGTCCATGTCTCACACACACAAACTCACATTGTTATTGCCTGTCACAGCCCACCTCTCCAGTCCCAGAAGGCTATGCAGGTGAGCGTCTCAGTGTCTTGATTGGTAGAGGTGAGTCCCTTCGACAGTGGTGTGCCCCCAAAGTGTGACAGAGAGAGCGGTAAATTTGGATGGAGCTATTTCTGTATGAGAACGGGTTACTGGGATGTTAGCACAAGTGTCTTGTCATGTGCCCGGCTGCTCTCCTGATACCTGCCCTGACAGTTTGGCTGTCTTAATAAAACAACACCCTTGACAGCGAGCTCACACGGCAGCTCAGTGGTCTCTCTCCATCACCTCCTGCCAACCCTTCCTCTCCTTCTCTTCCCACTGTGCATTCTATAACCCTCCCCTCCTCACCGTGACCGTTTATGCTAATGTAAACGAACAGGACGATCGGTTGATGACGATTAGACTAAAGCGCTGCTCGCACCTCTGGGGCTATGCTGATATCATCTGACATGACAGAAGAATCCAAAGCAGGTATGGCCCTAATTTGAAAGACACCGATGTTATTTGAGCTCCGAGGCACTGGGTTAGAGATATGGTAAGTGGATACTGAAGTCAGTATTTGTGGTCACATGCTGATTTAGTGGAAGCTGTTCAGATGTATCTGGTCCAGAGAGATGCCCACCAACTTGAAGAGTTTTTCCTCTTTGGTTTTTGTAACACCGAGTCTCTCTTGAACTTCGGCTGCACCCTGTCCAAGGCTTCAGCTCCAGCAAGGTGTGCGGCTCTAATCAGCTCTGTTTGATGTGCGGAGGCAGCAGGCTTTACGGAGGAGCCAAGATCTCTTAGGACATTAAGGGGAGAGGAGCGGGAGGAGAGGAAGAGATTACTGCTGGTCTTTTTATAGAGGATCACTCCATCTTGTCCTTTTTAGCTCACTCATTAGTTCTCGCTTCCCCCCGGACGGTGATTCTCTCTTTCTGTCTCTCAGCAAGACCAAGGCCACTTTCCCTCACTTTGGCGAGGAACCTGTCTGGCGATCAGTTAACCAAATATGATTCCCCAGCCTTTCCGCCATTATCAAGTCATAGTCAGAAAGCGCTTGTGTGGTCAGAGCTACTCCCGTTCTGGCAGGTGTGGAAAAAAAAAAATCGGCCCAGGAGAGGCAACGGAGACAGATGAATAATGATTGCACACGCTTTCCTTTGTTGGCAGCGGAGGCTGTGGAGCCCATGACATGCCTTTTCTTCATTTTCTTCCCCCAATTCCCTCCATTTCCTCCCTCCCTTTGGCTAGTACCTGTGAAATCAGACATCCCTCTGTGCCCGTCAGAAAATAACCAACACTGCCACTCTGTAACTGGCTGTCAGGGGAGTTCACCGCCTGACAACCAGCGTACACGCTGAGGTAATCAGAAGTTGTCAAACGTGAAGTGTCCTCTGCTATGACTGAGAGTGTGCTCTGTGTTTGCCTCTCTCCAACGTCACAGCTTTGGCTACAGTGTAGGTGTACTAATGGCCTCTTTATCAACAGGGATCATTAAATAATGTCCTGTGACTGCATATTTGGCAGCAAAATTGTTGTTTAGCAGAGGAAAATGGAGACACAGATAGATAATAGGTGCTTGTTGTCACTGTCAGCCCTGCTAGCCAAGCCAGTCGTGTGATGGAGCGCTTTCATACACTTTCATGACCTCTTATGATTATACATCATTTTCAAGTACATCGGCCGCTGTTCCTTTTACATATTCCCAAGTGGTTTATGGAAATTGAATTTGCATATTTGCTCTCCATATGCATGCCCTGCTCCTTAGCCCCCTCTGAGGGGAAGCGCCTGTCTTATAAAAACACAACCAGAGGAATTATTGATTTGCATCTGTTTATCTGGAATGAAGCAGAGCACCTCCCTGCTGTCAGCCCAGCGGTCTGTGCGTGAGGATCCCAAAGGTGCCATCAGAGCCGTCTGTCCTTTTTACGGTGGCTCTAAACCGTGGACAGGGGCTGCAATCTGCTTCCGCCCTCCCTTGAATTTTATTTACAGCCGCAGCTTGGCAATAAAGCCCAAAATTTATGACGTACTTTTTAATTAGAAATAATGTCTTGTAGAGTTTAAGTGATGGATGGTTTAATCAATATATAGACTGCGGCTGGCCCGATGATGTACGTCGCTATTGACAGCGTACAGAGTAGCCTAACTTAACACTTTGTCTTTCAAAGAAATATGCAGTGTTTTGTTTGGTGATGGAAACTGTACACTGCCCCGCTCTGTGCCTGTCGTCATTCTTTCTCCCTCCACTTGACTGTCTCTTGCTACTCCGTCAACACTTTCTCTCAACAGGCAATGTTTTCTCCAGAATGAATCAGCCTCCCCTGTCACACTGTATTTAGGCAATTATTTTACCTCAGTGAAGCCCCATTGTGTTGTGTGCCACATTTGCTCAGGTTTAAATAAAATAAGGGCTGAAGGTGGGTTCTCATGAATGGAATCTGACAAGCTGGGAGCAATGCAATTCTCGAATAGGTGGAGATTTTTTTTAATGGGTAAAGCAATTTCTTTCTTTTTTTTCTCCCCTCTCTCAGGTTGAGAGAAAAGAGTGAGCAGAAAGGATTTTCAAGTAGAATAATTAAATAGGAATCAAGTCAATGGGATTTGTTTCCTGGCGCCGGGGATGATTGCGTAATATACACCAGGGATGGAATTATGGCACTTGACAACTGAAGTTCAATTTTGTCACTTGTGGCTTATTGTGAAGTGCTCGAACAGGACTATGTTGGGACGCAGTGTGGCTTTTCATTTACCAGACAATGCCAAACACTGATCAGACACAGGGACAGTGTTTGAAAAATTGTATTTTGTTTCAGACTTAATTCAGACCAGATGTCAAGGTTGGGATGGTTTTAAAGTAAAGTAGGATTTTTCTTTTATGCATGAAATGAGCTAGAGGACTACAAGTGTTGCTAAATTCGTCATTGTGTTGATTGACCATTTAGTCTGTAACACATCAGAAAATAGTGAACAAGTTCACTTGTGTGCATTTTAGAAGCTTGAACCAGGAAATATTGCATATTTGCTTGATACCTGACCTAAACGATCAGTCGATTATCAAACTTATAGCAGAATTATACTCTGTTGATCAGCAAAATTAGTCAATAAACTAGAGTTTCAGCTCTAATGTGACACATTTATGCCCTGAGGATAATATTTTAAAGCCCCTATGTGGAGTATTTGAATCATTTCTGGTCGACTCTAGAGGTAGTGTCAAAGAAAGCATTGTCGTAGACAGCAATGGGACTCCCTAAAACCTTGGTATTTCAGCCGGGGGTGGTGCTTTTAATGTGCCTGATGCATGCCGGCTTGCATCGGCTATTCACTTTCTGGATAAGCTAGCAGAGCCGTAACCTAAAATGTTTATTAACCTGTCAATCTTTGCCTCAGCCCCAAGATTAAACCCACAGGAGACCTAATTGGAACGTCAAATGGAGATAATCTTTCAAGTTTTTCTCATGATCATCAATTCCCGAAGATATACTTAAATTTTTCGTCTTTGTACTGCTGGCACAGTCGCAGCCGCTGCTAGACTTCCCTGCAGATTTCCAAATTACTTTTACCTGATTGCTAATAAATTCCCAAATTAACCATTGTAGCATTATATTGGAAAATATGTACAACTAAAGAGTCAAAAACTATATTGACATTCAGATGGACTTAATCAGTGGTTCTCAACCAGGGGTCCTTAAGAGAGTTCCAGAGGGTCCCCAGAAAATGTTATTTTCACTATTAAATTCCCGATAGAAGTGAGCCCAATGTGAATACGAATCTTAAGTCTGTTTATTCTGATCATAGGATTAATTTCCTCCTCAGTTATCCCCTCAACTGTAGTTGGCGACCAGAGAATTCTGGTCTTAATCATATGCAATCACAATCTTTTCAGATGAAGGTCCCTGAGGCAAAATCCTATCAAACAGGGATCCATGACCTAATGTGTTTCAATTTAGGGGTCCTTGACATGAAAAGGGCTGGGAACGACTGGACTAGATTAGGCCCAAATTATGCTGCAACAAAAATCTACACAGATGGGGGGTTTGTGTTCTGATATAAATGTGGTATCTTGCATCAATAGATGTCCAGCCCAAACAGGCATACAAGGCTGCTGTGAGACCAGATATACAAAGGGTAGTATATTCTGTTTGCCTTAATAATTGTGGCACCTTTTCAAACTTTAGAAATAAAACTAGCCCATACTTTGTCACTCAGTCCAACTTCTCTTTGGACTTTGGTCTGCATCCTTACAAAGGTGCACGCAGGTTATAATATAAAATCTGAATGTGCACTCAGAGCAAAGGCAGGGATGAAATCAAGTCTTTAGGGAGTCCCAGACAGTAATGCATGAACTAGCTGAACAAAACATGGTTTAAAGAGCCTTCCGCATTGTTATAGTAATGTATTATACAGGCTCAAGTCTGTTAATAAAGTTAATAATTAAAAAGTCAGACAAATACAGAAAGTGAGTCATTTTTCGGCCTTTGTGTCCTTCTTTCACTGTCACAAATTAATAGCTGCAACGTGATTCTTGCTGATACCCTCCAGACCACCTACCTCAAAGAGATCACTAATAGACAGGATAATCTTATCCATACGCACCAACATAATATCACCTGTCCTCCAAGACCAACCACAATACCTTCCTTTCTCATTGATTACTGTTGCATTCACTGCCCAGGGCAGGTAGAGGCCTTAATAATGACTTTATGCTTTGTGTTCATGGTCTCTGGAATAGAATAACCATGAATGACATGGATCCCATGCTATGTAGCTTGTCTCGTCCCTCTGGTCAATGGTTAATTGTTCTGCGGCGATTCAAAGCATCCGGGCTCTGTCGCAACTGACCGCACTCCTGTAGATCTTGACCTGGGTATGTTTTCTTCAACCCCCCCTCAGCCTCATTTCCACTCTTTACTCCATTCCCTCATTCTGCTGGCATGTCTTAGCTTATCTGCCTCCTTTGTGCAACATAAGCTTGTAGATAAGCAGCATATTGGGCCGGGTTACTCATGTCTGTCTTGTTCATTCATCAGAATCCTCTAATTCCCCCCAGAAACCTATTTCCCAGACTGCAGGTGGCCCGTGTTGTAACACAGAGGGCACGCCTGATCTCTCCAAAGCAAACACAGACGTTTAGTCACCACCGCTGCTTTTGTATTCCCTATGAATTCCGGCAATGCTCCGATATGTATGTGCACTGCAAGTGTACACACAACTAATCTCAGAGACAGTGTAAAAACACGCCACTGATAGGTACGCAGCTTTAGCTGAGATTAACCATGAAGTCAGGGAATTAGTCATTTGTATTATTTGCCCCCTCTTTATTCCTGGTTGACAGATAGGTGGCACACATCAAATAAACAGAATCACATCGGGATCTTTTAACACTGGTTACCCATAAGCCCCAAAGTCCTCAGGTGTTTCGTCTTTAAAATGCCTCTAGCAGGCTTTAGGTTGTCTTTCTGAAAGCATGACCCAGTTCCTTGCAATTCCATGACACACGGTAGGTACATTAACTATGTTAGAGGAGGGTTTATTGGGAATGAGTGGGTACAAACCTGAGTAAGAGTAATACCCTGAGACTCTGACTGGTTCTGTTTGCCGGTCAGGGTCACTGCAGACCATGATCTCTGTTCTGGGCAGTTAATTAGGAATTAGAACATGGCACGACCCTCAGGATGGTCTCCATGGTTAGAATAATGAACACCTGGAAAAGGCGAGGAGCGAGAGCCTGAAAAAAAAATTCATTTGGCTTGTGCACAAGTCATTCCATTAAGACTTTTGAACTCCTGTAGCCTCTATAATTACACACCAGCGTTTTTCCTCCATTCCTTCTCAGTCTTTCAGCATGAAAATTTATATATATTATTTCATTAATTTTGAACTATTTGAGGGCATGAGGTAGTGCTCTCTTGTTGGATAAATTGGATTCCTTTTCGATATGTGATCTATAGTATAACACAATTAGAGATACACTGAAATGTAGGGAGCACAGATTCAGTGGCACTCCCAAGATGGTTCCAGGGGAGCCATGGCCCTGCCGATAAATTATTAGCCACCACACTGGCCCCTCTTTGGTAAAATTGGAGGCTGTTTTTACTGTCTTTATAGTTTGTGGCACTAATTTTTTTAACTAGCATGAAAGTATCCTGTGAAACTCACCAACCTAAGGCATCAGTTGTTACCAGCCATGTTAGCATAGCTTGAAAAGGGGGGTCTAAAGAACGCTCCGAAGTTAGGCTAAATTTTAAAGAGGGAACAACTTGCATGGCCATTTTTGAAGGGGTCAGTTGAACCCTCACCTTTAGATATCTTAATGAAAATGGGCTCTATGGTTACCCATGGGTTCTCCCCTAAACTTGGGAAGGGTTATCCCAGTAAATGTTTTGTTCCCTACTATCAGTGTACTCCTTCAAAGTAAAGCTGTAAAGTAACCAAGTAAGCTTGCCCTTGTAAGGAAAAGGACAACCAGCCTCTTTGAAAACTAATCAGTCATCTAACGTGTATAGAATCATACACTGAAACAGGATTGTTGTGGAACTGAATACATTAACTCTACAAATATATGTCTGTGCACATCACATAATTAGTAAAATTAACTGTGAGAAACAATAAGAAACCAATTCCATAACTCTAATATTGACTTGGTCGTGAACTAGCCTATATACTTCACCAGCATAAGCATAATCCTGAAATTCAGTCATGGCTTTTGGTTTTGGTGTGCTACCCCAAGATTTTCAGTGGCCCCCTCTGGCCACCCCTATGGAAGATTTGTGGGAGCGGCACTGCACAATTTAGAATTAATACAGTCCTACCCAGTGCCAATGAAATCATTTGCTAAGCAATTCATCTCTCTTCACTCTTCACAAGAATTAGATTACTGTAATAAAAATGTTTGATGATTCCTCAGGTTCGCCTGATTGTTTAGCACCATTCTTTAATTTTATCAAGCAATTTATCAAGTGGCCTATTGAGAGAAATGCACAGCTATTTAATGTTTGCTGTAGACCATGAAAAGCATTTCTTATTTAGCACATCCCATGGTGTCACACTGTTATTTCAAATATATCTGTGTGCAATAGAAATGAAGTCAAGGTAAAAATAAGATTCGAGGGAAGTATGACTGGAGATAATGCAAGTAAAGGGAAAGAAACTATATCTTGCTGAAATACACCCTGTTGTTTACGATGTTTGGGGAGTTTTGAGCAAAGCCTAACTGTGAATTCCTGGTGAAATCTGTTTTCTGGTCATATCTAGTATTCTATTTGTATTGTCAAAACAAAAAGTGCGCTGTTTGGGTATTCAGAAAGGAATGCAGCACAGGTGGAGCGTGGGCTCCACGGCTAAAAATACAGACCCTAAAAATTACATATACATGCTCTGCTTAGGGAAAAAAAATCCAATTTAACCTATAATTCTCATATTGCTTTTCTAGTGCAGCTGGTGTGTTCATGTGGAGCGACGGCGATTTTAGCATTCTCCCCGTGTATAAGGCCCAGTTTTGCTCCCGTCTGCCATATCATAATCATTTGGCCCGATGCCTTGATTCCAATTGGTGAATTGTTACACCCCGAGTAGGTAGAGTGTGATACATCTGCTCACAGGCCACATTATTTTCAACTGCATTTGCAGGTCACAGTGCAGTGCAGAAGGTGGTGTTTTTTCTCCCCCCCCCCTCTGTCTGTGCTGGCAGTGAGTACGCCCCAGTACACACAGTCCCTAGATGCAGTCTGGCAGGCCTAGTGAATCATCTTCCCGTCACAGGTGGGGGAAATACAACAGAGGGATTGGCAGTCCAAAGGTGGCGTCTGGCCCACTGTTGAGTGAGGTGTTTGGCTTGCTTCCGCTGGAAATGAGGATATGTCATATTTTTCCTTGCAGGAGAGGGAAAGTAGTCGTGCAAGTTTTTATTTTCCTCTACCCAGCAAAAGTAAACCAGTGACACTGTAGATATTAAAGAAATATTTTAAGATTATATTCCAATTTCCAAATACATGTAGCATCCGTCTTCACGGTGCAAATCTTAGCCCTGCTTGTTTGTTTGTGTGTTTGCACTTCTTTCAGTGTGAGTGTGCTTCTCTCGCACTTTACGTGTGTGTTTGAGAGGCTGTTTCATCTGAGCTCTTGTCGGAAGGTGGTTGCGAGGGCCGCTGATCAAAGGCAGAATCCTCAGGGCCAACAAGGGCCCAGCACGAGCAGCAGATGTTTCCCGTCTCTGTTAGCGCCTCGGTTAGAGCTATCCTTATTTAACCAGCTCCGGCTAATGGCCCCCGCTGGTGTCGAAATACACCGGATCGCTTTTCTTTCTCTTTTGTGTGCGAAACAGGGGACAGAACGCGAAACGCCAGGGATATCTTGTTCCTCGGTGACACTCTCATTGTGCTCCTCGGTGGATTTCTGGCCAGAAAAATCCCTTTCACAGTAATTGGGTGTGAATGAAACACTTGTGCTCGCCTATTGTCTAAAGTGTAGTCTTGCATTCAGGCCAGTGGTTAAACAAGCCAAGAGAGAAGGCAGAAAAGGGTAGAGAAAAAGTGGGTGGGAGGGGGGGTCGTAGGAAGTGTTGTGCAAAGTGAAAGGGATCAAGGGAAGACAATGCTAGAAAAAGCACAGTATGTGTGGAAAGTGACAAAAAAATTCAGTATTGTAGCTTGCAGTAAAATGAGGCAGGCAAAGAAAATATTAACTGCAGAAGCAAGGAGGGAAAAAGCACTTTTCAGGAACAGCAAGGCAACAGAAATGGCTCGCAGTGTGTGAGAATAAAGACAATTTGCAAACTAGGCACTGGAATACAAAGCGGACAAGCACGTTGGTTTAAGAGAAACAGCCAGCTCAGAACCAAGTTCTTCATATGGCATCCAAGAGATTGATTGAGAGATTCGGTGGGCCTAATTGTGCTGTACCATCTGCCCAAGTTACAGAACCTGCCAGGCATGTGACAGTTTCCAACAGGCTCACTGACGAGCAGATGTGTGCATGAGTGCGTTCGCTCGTGTGTGTGTATATTTAAGCACGTCAGTCTCTCTTTACTTTGTGATCACATCTTTTTTTTTTTTCCAGAAATTAAGACAAGAATTCTCATCTTGAATTACAGAGAAATGACAAATGCAAATGCACATAGTGAAAGTTATTTTTTGAACATAATTAAATCCCCATATGTGTGGCACTTTTTGTGTACTTTATTATTTGTGGGATCTATCAGTGATGTTGGAGTGTTCATTGTTGCTGTCAGTATTGCTATTGATATAAGAGCCTGACAAATGTCATAGGCACAGAATGTATTTTCATAAATCAATCAACCATTTCTCCCCCTCACTTCCACAAAGAAATAGATTGCCAGTGGCGTTAAAACAAAGGAAACTAACAAAATGCTCTACACAAAACATGCATACTAATTCAGACTGTAAATTAATTTGGTATTCAATCAGATAGCTGTGACAAATGTCTTCGAAAAAAAAAAAAAAATGCAGACGTCATATGTATTGACAAGGCACCTACCAAAAACCCGGAGGAAATTATTTTCAATTTTCAATCAATTAGCCCAATGAGATTGTCATTTTAGAATAACAGGTTGACATTTTGGAAAATACAAGTATTTGCCCTTTTGCTGAGAGTTAGGTGAGAAGATCGATACCACTCTAATGTTTGTACGCTAAGTGTGAAGCTAACAGCTGCAGTCGGTTAGCTCGCATAGCAGGAAGTAGTGAAACAGCTAGCCTGGCTCTACTTGCTCACAAGTTAATCAACTTGATGTTAAATGTGTTCATAGGCAGATCTTGCAACAAGTCCTCAAACCTATATGACCACGTACGTCGTTTGTTCCTACCTTCTAGTAGATTTGTTCTCAACCAGGGGTTCTTGAGAGAGTTCTGCGGGCTCCCCAGAAAAATTGGTAAAAGTTTATTTTCAATATTTAATCCACTACAGATGTGAGCCCAATGTGGTTAAGAGTCTTAAATGTGTGCTGTGATCAAATCAGATGGAGCTCCATTTGGGGGTTCTTAACATGATAACGGTTGAGAATCATTGCTCTAATATGACCCACAGGAACACTTCTTCAATTAGTGCCCTTACTGGAAAATAATCATGACTGGGTGTTCTAACATGGCGACGTGTATGTAGGTACACAACTTAAAATGCATCAGTGTTAACTTTTGGTTTCACACGAGACACAAACCCTGGTCTCCTGGGTCAAAGTCCTGTATTTTTTGACCCATCAAACCTCCCTGACCATCTCCCCATGTGGACTTTATTAGTCTGCATCATCTGACTTCCTCCTTAACTTTGATCATTAGCGCTATAGCCGCTAAAGGTTGCTGCCTACACTAAATGTAAACATGGTTCATAACAGGCTGCTTGTAGAAAACACCTACTGTATGGTGTTGTTTTTAGTCTCAGATCGTTACCTTTAGATGTGTTTCACCGTTCCTAGCCTTAAGCAAAGCTAACTGACTGCATGCCCTTGTTTTTTATTTACTGCAGCAAGAAAGCCACCAATACAGTTCCCAAAATGTCAGACTATTCCTTTAGTATGTCTTTTTTTCTCTTGTTGTGGAGGACAGTTAACCTCAAAAATGTGCCATGCCCCCGATACATGTACAAACCCACCCATTCCCAAATGGACAATACATCTCTAAGTGCTAAGAAACCCAAGCACAAGAAATCAATCAGTGCAAAATAACATCTTAATTAAAGATAAACAGTGTTAATGACTTAATGAAACAAAACACAGGGCTGAATCTCAATTATGTCACTAGAAAGTCACATGAAGCTTTCAAGGCCAAAATCTCTACGATCAGACACTGGAGCGTACACAGCAAACAAAAGGAAGCAGTTTCATTAATGAAGCCACAGCACGCTGCTCTCTACTTAGAGAAAGGATGGTGATAGGATTCACCTGAAATTGGACACCTTTATGTTGCCAAAGGGGGGGACATTAGATTAGTAAACAAGGTAATTGCATTTGCATATCAAATCACCAACAACTATCCTGCTGCTGCTCTGTCCATGCCAAGGGTTTGATTCAGCTTTAGCTTCTCCTCGTACTCCGATGGCTAAAAGACTCTTCAATCAAACAAAGTGTCATATATCATTATTACTACAATTAATTGATTATACACTATAAGGCATTAATATAGAGTTGCTCTTGGCTTCTTTCACTCGCATAAAAACAGACATTTTTCAGTGTCTATTTCATTAAAACCACATGTTCAGCAGTCAGTTCATGGCTATCTAAAACTACGGTTTCCAAGATTTCGCATTGATTGCTGCTTATAAAATCCAGCTGAACTCTGTTGTCCCCAGTGTGAACATTTAACAACCTGATTCATTGAGTTATCAAGCCGCAGTATCTCCAGCAAAAAAAAAAAAAAAAAAATACATGGAATCCTTGTAAATGTCCAACAGGGATCCAAGCCACTAAACATGACAATAAAGTAATGGATTGTTAATTTACATGCCAGGCTAGGGACTTCACTGATGCAAATCATGCTGATGATGTTAGCAATATGACAGCTAGAGCAGTTGGGGTTTAAACTGTTGAAAAAGACAGGCTGCTGAAGTGCAAAACAGTTTGAGAAACATCAAGGAAAAGAAGGAAAAAGGAATCAAAAGTTATGTCTAACTTTGACACATTTTTGTCTTTCATTATGTTCTGCAGGCTCCGTCTCCTTCCCTTGATTTGGCCACAGATGACAGGGGACGCTGGCATGTGTTTCATATTCTGCATACTCATATCCCCAAGCCCCTCTAGTAATTATTATTCAGTAGATGCACTATTTGGCACAAGGACAAAAGTTTGCATAATTTATGCAACGCCGTCATCAATTTTTGAAAAATGGCCCCGGCCTTTTCTTGTGCTTTTAACTAAATAGATGTACTTCAGCTCGGACATAAAACGAGCGCAAGGAACAGAGAAAACTTTATTTATATCTTTACCTAAACTTTGAACCAATGCAGACTTCAGAGAGTATATTAGGGTTGTTATGTCCAGCTCAGAAACTCAGATATTTTACTTGTTCTCCTGAGCCTGCTCTGCTCTCCCATTGGGATAGCACTACTACAGTATATGAAAAATGTAAAAGTGATACTTTGTAAGGCCTCTCCTCTGCCTCCTGAAGAAGTCAGCTTCTCAGATGAAGTATTTGGAGATGAGCAGGGTATGATAGCGTGCTGCACACTTCCTCCGGATGTGTCCCTGAGGGCTCTCACCTGAGGACTGAGGAGTTATTTCGAGCGTAGTTCTCGCAGGAGGAGGTCCTCTGAGAAAAAAGACAAGGGACTTTGTTATCCCACATCCCAAGAGAAAGTGCTCTATATTTACTTTAATGAAGGGGGACGATGTAAATAAACTCCCTTTAATGTGAGCCTCATCTCCTCCTCTTGTCCATACATCCCACTTTCCATCCCTTATTCCCTAATCCTGGTTGTAAATGTTTTTCCACTGCATTGTCCGCTGGTTTGGATTTCACTAGTCTATGGCTTGGGCATTGTAATCCATCTGTGTTGCCAGACCGGGGAAGGGATGTGTTTTTTCTGGCTCTTTTGTTTGATGTCCTATAAAGACGGAAAACTGGCACATGTCCTTTAATTTCTAAATACTGTAGGCTATGTTTAGTGGACTGGAGACCATTATCCAGAATTCTGGAGGTAAATTGCAAGATTGAATAATAAGCTTTTTGGCTCCTCTGCTTGTTCTTTCAGTCTCCCGGTGAGTGAATATGAAAGGGAGCAGAAAACAGTGTGTTTCTGTTTTATTCCTAAATCTGCTACATGGAATTCTAAGGTACTTACTAAAAGACATTTTTAATCTCCCACAAAAATGTGATTATGATATTATATTTTCTTTATATGGACACATTTGAGGCAGCTTTTTGAGTCTATTTTAAAATAATTGTTATATAAGCTGTATGTGGATAAACCACATCTTGAAAGGGACATTATTTCTCATCATATTTGACATTTAATCAATCTTTCTGGCTAAACTGTTATTACAACAATCTACCCACTACTAATTTTTATTTGTAGAAGCTAAAAATTCATGATGTACTGTATGCTGTTGCTTCACAGTCGCTTCAGTAACGATTTCAAGACGCATTAAACGAGCTATGTTTCCGTGCAGACCGAGCTCATCAGATCACATTACTTTTCCCTCCATGCAAACTTAGCATTTCCATTTAAACCTGCTGTTTGCATCTGTGGAACCAATCAATAACCCAGCAGAGTGTGTTATTTGCGTTGTAACTGCCATGGAGATGACAAAAAAAAAAGTACAGCTATTGGAGGGAAGTTCCCGTGCAGCAGAGTCTAAGAGGTTGCTTGACAGCGGTTTGCCCTTTGACCTTTCAAAAGATGTGTTTGGGGGAGAATAAATAAAATAAGAATTCAGGAGCTTTGACTGTGCTGAATAACCGCTTGACTCTGCACAGAGAAATCAAGGGCAACGATGCAGGGATATTTTGAAAATGGCTCTAGTAGTGTTTTTTTTTTTTTCCCCAATCTCTCTTTTTTTTTTTCAAAGGAAAACAGATCGATGTACTTCAATTTGTTAGGTGACTCTTGGGATATATTACTAGTCCGTGACAAGACGCCACAACCATTTTTGCCCAGATTTAAGGATGCCAGACAGATACGTCAGATGTGTCTTACTTCATAACACGACCTCCAGAGCTGTGTGAATTTGAATACATACATAATAACAAAGACTAATGTTTGGTCATGGACGGACTTGTCTGATATCCCACTTACTTTATGCCATCTATTGTGTTGTCAGATTTGTGCTTGACTATTTATTACAGCTCATAAGAACTTGTGTGGGGACAGTGATGGAGGACGCTGAATACTCAACTGTATTTCTTAGTGAGTCTTACTTCAAGATAAACAATAGCATCAGCCATATATCTTCACACAGCGTACAAAGCAGGGGCGAGCCAGTGTTTGTTGCTTTTGCTGAGGTCTGTAGGAGGAAGAAACTTTAAGATACTGAAAACAATAGCTTGGGGACACTTTTCTTAAGAGTATTTCCTTTTTTTTCAGCGACCAGAGACAGCTTGAGTTTATCCTTTTGTCCATCAGTTTCCAGACAGCACTGCTGAAAGTGGATATGAAGCCATATGGCACTGTGAACCCTCAAACTACAGTCGTCTGAGTGCTAAGTGCTTCATTTTTCACACTTGCATGAGGTCCGTTGTATTTATAATTCATTTAGCGGAAGGGCAAGCTTCACGCGGTAAACGGGACATTATATGCATATTTAGGCAATTTAACACCCACAAACTGCGAAGCCTTGTTTCTGCTAATACACAACAACGTTCTCATTTTTTTCCCTGGCTGTTTGAAGATGTGACCCAGGATATGTTGCCCTATTAGAAAGCAATAACGGATAAATTGCTTTGCAGAAGTATAATAAAGGAGTGCTGTGAAAGACTGCAGGCGCTAAATAATTTCATTTTCAATCGTTCAAATATGACACATTATTAAAATTTAAAAGCCTGTGTTTTTTTTCTTCTTCTTCTTGTTTTCTTGACCTGCAGGGTGTTTCTGTGTTTATTTATTGGGAAATAAATACAAGTCTGACTCATTTCTCAGACTTTATCCGTCGATACTTTTGCACTGAGTTGAGGTATGCGCATAACACTTGTTTCCTGTCATGCACAGGCTCCATATGAACACAGATGTGCATTCATGCTCCTCACACTCAATTTAGCAGGAAACATGAGCCAACTCTCAGAGCTCGGGCTAATGACTGTTGCTCTGGTGTTTAATGTGCAGGTCCTGCTGTTGATGTGGTGTGATGTGCATGTGCTCTGTGTGAATGAAGACTTACTTTGACTTTGGCATGTATGCCTTGTGTGTCGTTATTACAGCTGCACAGTGCTGACGTAACTCTGTAGGAGTTAGTTTATGATCCACGTAGGGCTGCACAATGTACAGTTTTTTATCGTCAACTTGCGCAGTAAACAAATTACGAAAGACTGGATTTTTGTTTTGCACTTTATAATGTAAATATCATATTTCTTATCCTGGTTGGGGGAGCCCTTCAGTGCAGAGTTTGCATATTCTCCCTGTGTCAGCGTGGGTTTTCTCCGGGTGCTCCAGTTTCCTCCCACAGTCCAAAGACATGCAGGTTAATTGGTGACTCTTAATTGTCCATAGGTGTGAATGTGAGCGTGAATGGTTGTCTGTCTCTATGTGTCAATCCTGTGATAGTCTGGCGACCTGTCCAGGGTGTACCCTGCCTGTCACCCAGTGTCAGCTGTGATAGGCTCCAGCCCCCCCATGACCCCTACCATGATAAGTGGTTTACGGAAAATGAATGAATTAGTATCTTTTTAATGATGCCTTTTGTGTTTAGTTCAATTTGTTTAATTACGGAACGCTGAAAATAATTCCCTTTTTATTATTTTTAATTTAATAAGAAATGTGTTTTATTTTAGCAGTATACTGAAAGCAGCAGAAAAACAGCAGTATACTTTAATATCTGTTTATTTTACTGTGTAGTATTGTTATTGCATCATTAGTGTCGTCACAATGCTGGAATATCTACTTCGATACAATACCTTGAAAACTATTGATACTAATATGATACTGCAGTGAAAAACTGACATTAAAGACATAAGATTTAATTTTTTTATTGAAAGATAACTATAATAAAGCTATAAAATGACAGCAACAAATGTTCTTTTCTTGGCTAAGAGAACAGCAGAATGACTGTAGTCAGCAGTCGAACAATACCAGAAAATAAGTATTTAAACCATTTCAAATATTCAGAATTGATATGTATCAATACATTGATATTTCTGACAACGATACGCAATATTCAGCAACATTATCACATATCTCCCTCACAATGTGCACCAATCTGGAGTCAAAATAGGGTCAAAAGTATTGTAGATGTGTATGACCATATCTATCACATTTAGTACGGTTACATTCAAATGTGTGAAAATGTTTTAATCAAATGTTTAAATGTGCTAAAAACATCTGAACAGATACATTTCATTTTTGAATCTGTAAGGAGATCGGTAGCTGTGCATTACATTTTTAAATAGATAACAAAAAAGATCTGTTAGTGTACATTAAAAACATTTGAATGTATTGGATCAAGACATTTTTACACATTCACAGGTTTGAATGTATTCATACAAAATGACTCCTTTTTGACTCCTTGATCCATGTACATGTGGAAATAAAGAAACAGAATTGTCCTCGTGTTGTGGTTTACAGCTCGTTGGTCCTAACATTATTAGCATGATAAGGATAATGTAACATTTGACTCATAGCCCGTAACGCCAAAAGCTAATGTAGCTAATTAATACACTTTACAGTGCTAGCAGCCGAGCATGCTAATGATCGTACCTTGCCCTAAAACTTAAATAAATAGCCTGGCTATTATTTGCTTAAATCACAGTACTTGGGACAGGCCTTTAATTCCTTTCACAGAAAAGCTGTTGCTCAGCAAAGTTCGGGAAATACAATCAAATTGCTTATTTAAACCAGTATGAATATTACCTGTTTAAAAATGAGGCTTCAGATAATATATCACTTATGAATAATTCATTTGATCTCGCTCCGACAGGCAGCGCATTCAATGGAAAGAGAGTTGCGGCACTTGAGGCTTACAGCACCAACGACCCCACTTCATCCTGTTAAAACAATACTCACAACTTGGATTAATTTTCATGAAAAACCCTTTTGATTCTTTTGATCTGAGAACCTTTACGGACTAAAGGAATATATGAATAACTTACAGGGTATTCGAGGAATGGACAACAACCTGCTTTTATACACCTGGAGAACTTCTATTAAGAAAATGAACTGAACTGTCTGAACCAGACCAGACATGTTATTGAGACAGGCATATATTTGTGAGATTTGTGTAGCCACACTGTGCTAGTAAAAGGGATTGGGCATTTAATTGGGACCAGGCTTTTGATTCAAGTTTTACGGTATGATCAGTAAACACACCATGTCATCTGTTCCTTATGCTTTTGTGTTTTTGGCTGTGGAAAGGCTAGAAAAACAAGAACCCAACCTCCAAACTTTTAAAATTGCTTTCAAGAGGAGGGGTGTTGTTCAGGATGACTTGCAGCTTGTTAACTGTGTGCAGTGATTCAGGTGTATGCAGTGTGTATAAGGTGTATATCACTGACATGATAAGAAATATTTGCATAATACTAAAAACAAGACATATCACATAGAGCATCATAGCTGTGACAAAATACCTGACCAAGCAGCATAACAGTTAAGCAAATTTTAATAAAAACTGTCATAAAATCATAATCACTTTAGTCCACTAAATCTCAACGAATGCTTACCGTGCACTTTTGTGCATGAACTGTCTTCAGCTTGCCTCCTTCCCGTGCTCGCACACACCGCCTCATCTCAAGCAAGTCATTTGAATTTTTAAGGGATCGTCAAAGAAACTGTCAGCCTCAGCTTGTACGGGGGAAATCGCTCAAATGTACTGAGTTATTGGGGCCATTTGCGGCGAGCATTAGTGCATGGATACAGGCTTGGATCGCTGAGGTGTGCTCCAATCTGAATAATGATTTGCAGAGTCAGACTGAACAGAGGACATTTCTCCGTGTCACTCCACTTAACATGTGCCCTTTCCATCCTGGTGACAGGTCCCCGCGTCTGACAGAATGTCTCCCGGGGAAGCTGTGGGGATATGTTGTGTGCTGTTGTCCTTACCAAAATGTTATTAAAGCTGTCTGGTATTTAAATGCAGCGCTGACAAAATACTGTAAGGAAAGAATAAAAAAAAAGAAATATCACTGGCTCAGTTTTGTAACACATCAGTGGGAAAGGGCAATGAAAACAAGTTTTTGAATAAACCCAAGTGTTAATGTGGTCTGAATCGGGCTCTCACAGTCAACTGTACATGGCACTTGACATTGTCCGCTGACATTAAATCTACTTTATTGTGCTGTTTTTATTTGAAACTTGTTAAAATATCTTCACCCTATCGTGGAATTGCATTAGCCTTTGTGAACCTTGTTTTCCGTTATAATGATTCAGACAAATCCTTGTAATGCTCGCATTATGGCTAAAGCACAGTGCCTGTGTACTGTGGGAATAGACACACACTGGGAATGTGTTTTGGCTGATGACTGAATCAGCTCTGGGCAGTATGTGAGGTCAAAGCAGATGCCGCCTATATGCAGATAAGGCTGCAGTGACTGGAGCAGAAGCGATTGCACATTCACGCTTGTGGGCTTTTTCTTTACACATTTTAGACAACAGAAAACAGGAGCACAGCGGTACATGTTGCCATCATCCATCACCTCTGAGACTCGGTCGCTGTGATGTGTCAAAAAGGATGAAAGGCATGATTCTCAATGATAGGGCTGTTAAAGATTCAGGCTCCAGAGTAGATGGCATCAGGGTATGTTGTTGAAGGAGTTGCCAGAGCTGAACCGGTGGGGAAACTCATCTCACATGTTTACATACACACAGGAAGGCAGGTTATTAAGGGAAACCAGGCATGGAGAATATTTTTACTATAAATGATTGCATGCACACGGTCAGCAATCTGATTTTTCTTAAACATAGTACCATGCATTTAAACAAAAGCAGGCACAATGTCATCGTTAGTGGTATTAGTGATGCCACAGAGGATGCTTCTTTTTGAGCAATTGGACTGAGAGCACAGTGACAGTTTTCCATTAGTCTGTGAATGTGTCTGACTTTTACAAATAATCTGGTGTTGCTTTTAGTTTAGTAGGATATTTAATTCAATTATTTGGATACAAAGATGCATGACTGTGTGTTATGTTCCAGCGTCTCTCACGGAATTACAATATATTTGTGGAGGTAGCTGCCTGGGGAGCGGGGGGGTTTGGTGTGATGCACAAACTTTCCTTGATTAACATACATTGGTGACATAGGTGCCCCTTCCACAAGTTGTTTATTTGTGTTGATCTCTAATTAGCTCTTGTTTTTCTTTGTAATAAATACAACAAATATAAAAGATGATATTGACGACTACAGCAACATTAATAGCAGTAATATGTGGGGTTGCCGAAGGTTTCAAACGCTAGATCTGGCACTGCCGATGCTTGTTGAATGCACATCAGCAGGTCTGAGTTCTATACATCTAGTGTAGGAAATTTCTGTATTGTCACTGTGCTGCGTTTTCATAGACTACAATAAACTCGTCCAGGTGCCATCTAACTCATACTCACAACCGAAGTTACATCCAGTACCTACCTACCTAGAATTTGTGTAACTTCTGTGTAGAGGATTGTGATGTTTAGTACAGCTTCATTAGTATCTTTTGCCTTAAGTTCGATTCACAGCTCCGCTTACTCTTTTCCTGTATACGGCAAAGCAGCTGTCAGTATCAGCAGGCTATTACTCATGACGTGTCACCAATCAGATAGTGCTGTGAGTGGGACATTAAGCAAGTGACGAATATTTCTATCAGCTATCAGATTTTCAATAGTAAAGAAAAAATAAGAAAATACAATCAATGTATGGCAGTCAGTGTTGATTCTGTGGCACACTGCCACATGAATCACTGTAAGGGAAACACTGTCTTTGTTTCATTCCATGGCGCAACTGTCTATATACACAACCATGTATTACCTGTGTATACAAGACCAAGAAATCCGGTTTGTTAAAACATCTTGCTGTGCGAACAAGGTTTCTCTTAATCCCTTACACCAATGAAGAAAAACAGGTTTCCTATTTACAGTACGTGATGTTTAAGATACCAGGTTACAGCAGAAAGCCAACAATAACTAGGTCTCACAAAGGATGAGGCTAGCATTATATATGCGTTTCTTACAGTCAACACATCCCTCAAAGAGATCATAGGAAAAAGGTCTCTTAGAATGTATTTCAGTACCTTACAACTTTTCTACCGTTTGTGGCAGCCTATTAGTTTCTACTTTCAGATGTCAGTTTTGAAAAATAATTCACAAATAAATTGTTAGAATTTTGAAAAACAAATCATGTAATTCCTGAAAACAGCTGGGCACTGTAGTTTTAAACAAATGTTACTCAAACAGGAGTGAATGGTTTATTTGTCGGGGACTATTTTCACCTGTGGATTAATACACATCTGGTTCTGCTGTGAGTATTGACAACAGCAGGATGGTGCATGTAGGACAGATTAAAATAAACTATGATGCCCATGTTGATCCTAATAAAGAAACATGTCACTGTGAGCAATGGTGTGACTTTTCAATAGTTTCTGGACAACAATGGAACGCTATGGCAAAGAGAAATAAGCTGTATCAGGCTTTGGTTAGGTTGGTTAGGCTAGTAGGATCAAAACATTATTGGTTTTCGTCTTTTGCATGGGATATTTTTTTTATAGAGTATCATCAGACTTGTTCTGTAAGTTCATGTAAATGGCCCTGACTGTAATAAAGCACAGACAGCATATAACAAAAAATGGTAACTACAGCATTGCATTACTGGTTTTTCCTGGCTCTTAATGTTTTAATGACCCTTAATGCTAATGTGTGCAGTGAATTACACAAAACTGCGCTGAAGGAATGCTCCCAAGTAAAATAGGCCTGCTGACATAAATAGTCTCAAACAAGGCTTTACCATTTGAATTTTTAAACTGATGTGAGTCAGGTCTACCATTAACATGAATTTAGCTCTCCCCATTGGCTGAATCACATTACTCATTTCTCAATCTCAGTTTGCAAGTATCCATCAAATTTGATGAAGCCTCTCAAACTCAAGATGGTAGCAGATTTTTAGAAGCAAAGCAGCCCCTGTACTGGGAGTCCTAAGTCATCTGTTAATCAGAGACAACCATAATTACGCTAGTTGTGAGGCATTTTCCCTCATTTCTCAATCTGTATGCCAAGAGTTGCCTAACTTTATCCATTCTGAAATGACATGAGCATTGTGGTGTTGGCTGCTGTTGCAATATTTCCACCCCTCCCGATGGACATATTGGGTAATAAATATGAGATCCACCAGTACTCTCTCACACAGATGATGTTATTAGACTTGCCAGCCTGAGGCATCAGCTGTGTGTATTGGAAGTCTGTCAGAGCAGAGATCTCCCCTCCCCCCACTTCAGACTCCCCCCTGTGCCGAAACCAACTGGTTCAGGAATTGCATGCCAGACTCGTGGAGGGTCCCAGAGACCCCTCTTTGCTCCATGTCCAAGTCAAAAGAAAGAGTCTGGCATTGAAATAGACTTCCCTGCACTCAAGATATAAAAGTAAAAAAAAATCTCCTTCCCCTTGGCGAGCTTCATTGGGGAATCAGGGTGGGGGTGGATTGCAAGGGGTAGTTGGTAGGATAGAGTTTCAGAGTTTGCTTTGAAGGTGGTCCCCACCACATTCGTGATGGCCTGTTGTGAAGGTTAAATAACATTCCAACGTTGTATTGGTACAGAAATGAAATGAGGAAAATGAAAAGAGAAAGGATGGAGGGGTGGAAAGTCTCTGTCAGTGGAGCACAGGAGTATAGGATTGAGGTGGCTGACAGGACTCCCCAGAAATGGAGTCAAAATAGTTCTGTGAGAGGTTGTGAAGTTCTGGATCAAAGAGGATCATCAATGATGCAAAGCGAGCCACTGAAAGATTGCCATCAATTTCAAAACGATTTGACACTGACGCCATGCCTCAGTGCACAACACTAAGATTTTCTAAATTTACAAGTAATGGAAACGCTGATGGGCATCACATTTTGTCTAACAGATTTCTTTTTAAATGGAGCGTTGTCACTGTGGGCTAAACAAGTCTAAGAGTTGACATCCACTGTACAGCAGCAGCTGTGAGGCTGTACTTAAGCGTAGTGGTGCATAGAGCTAACTGATCACATGCTACCATGCCCATATTAATTATTAGTTATGATGCTAGCATGTTGATATTTCGCAATTTGTATATTTACCACGTTCACCATTTTAGTTCAGTGTGTCAGGTAAAGTGGTGTTTAGATAGAAGTGCTAACATCAATATGCTAGCATTGCTTCATTGTAATAATAAGGCTAGCATGCTAATGTTTAGCAACCTTATATTTACCATGTTCAGTGCTGACATTATTATAATGATGCTGGCATGCTGTTTAGCAAGTGTAACCATGTTCACCATCTTTGTTCAGTGTGTTAGCATGCTATCATTTGCTCGTTAGGACTAAACACAAAGTACAGCTGAGGTTGACGGGAATGTCATTCACTTTCAGGTATTTGCTCAGAAACCAAACTGTTGACGAAACTGAAAATTTTGGTTGAGATTTACCTTCTGGGAACCATGGATGCCTGAAGAAAATGTCATTGTAACCCATCCCACAGTTTTAGAGGTCTTTTAGCCCAGACCTAAATGGTTAACCAAACGACTGGCTGACATTGCCATCCCCAGAGCTACACCACTAGATCACAATAGCGAAATGAATCCATTAATCTCATCTGTCTACAAAGACACTATAAAGATTGTTAATTGGGTTAGAAAAAAATCCAAGGCTTTGGCATGAATAAACTATAGCTGGATGACTTTACTTTAAAACCTTACGGGCCAATCTTCGTGGCCAAATTAAATACAGGTTGCTCCCAGAGACCTCACTGCATCGATACGCTCAATATTGATTGGGAAAAGGCCAATGCCATCAAGCGAGAGTCTTTAGTTATCCCGTCGGCATAAACAGGAGGCAATCTCATTAAAAAGACTGTGCTCCGAGTGGGTCTGCAAAATTTCCACATATTTGGGGCGCTGTACTCTGGAAAGTCAAAAGCAATTACTGACTTCCTCGCTTTCATCCGCTCTGTGGAGAGGGCAGAATGGTGTTTGTGGCTCTGGCATAAGTGGACGAATAACATTACACCAGAGTGCAATTAGGACTTGGACCTGGGTCACAAGTCGTGATGATTCTACGCTTTGTCAATTAAAGTGTGTTTTAGAGCAATGGAGAAAGAGGAAGAAAGTGCAAGAGGTTGGGGATGTGAGATTTTGAGGGAGAAACTGTGTAAGAGTATTGTCATAGAAGAAGTGTATGCACTTGCTCCGTCTTCCACAGTTTATCCCAGCTGCCAAGAAACAACAATATTACATTTTCTACAGAGGATCTGGGTGCAAACCCTATTATTATGCTTTCCGGTCAAATCATACCGCAGTTGTTAGGCCTTCCAGGTCCAAATATCCAAACCCTTTATTTGTATCCGTATTGTGCATTTTTTAATTCTTGGACTAAAGGCTCTTTTTCTAACAGCCTGCCCAGTGTACCAGTCCGTAGCAGTCCAGTGTGTGTACATGTGTGTAAGCCCCAATCACAGCACTGTAAAAGCCATGGTTTACAGTCTGTTCCTGTAGTTTGACATTCGCTAACTATCCCCCAACCGTTATGTGGCTGCCTCACCCCGGGAGACCTCCGCTTTTAGATTTAGAAAGGTTGCCTGCTGAGTCCAACCCAAACACATTCTACTGCTCAGCCAAGAGACACAGGGCAAGGTCAGTGGATTGTGTGTGTGTTTTCATGCCACTACCCGAAGTGTGTCTGAGTGCATAAAAACACAAAGGCACACACAGGTCACAGAGTGTCCTCTCCTCCCACTGTGTACTGCAGGTACTCTCCGTTCATGCTCTGATTTGACATGTGAAACATCTAACTAATTTGCCCTACCCCCCTCCTCAAGCTCACACACAAAGCAGATAGAACAACCATCGATGGCATCAACATGGTGTCAATGTGATTCTCGCTTTGTGGTCCCCAATTCACTTCATTAAATCCCTTGTGTTTGCAGATTTGTACTTCAAAGTAAGTCTTTAATGACTTAATTAGAATTAGTCAGCATCTAGTGAAATTAAACCAGTACATCCTAAATGGCTTTTTTTTCTAAATAGCTCAGCATGAGCATCCATGCTGCTGAGTCTATTACACAAGGACTACATTAGTTGGAGTTTTTGCAATGCTGCTGCAAAACTCATGCCTCACTTTTTCTTTTGTGTTCACTTAAGCCCCTTCACATATGCACTGCTAAACTTAAATTATCTAGACATTATGTGTATGTGAGAACGCAAGTAAGATGACTTTACCTTGCCAGCTCTCTAGTACAAAATCTGAGTAATGTCTGATTGAGCCTGTGTGTGAATAGAGCAGGTAATCGTCCAGAAAATTTACCATTAGCAAGTGGGCATATGGATGACGTTTCTATCATGCTGCTTGCGGAAAACTGGAAGAGGGCGAACATCCACAGGTAAAGAAGAACGGTCATTCACACAAAGAAGGCAAAGAAAATGTCTAATCCAGAGATGAGGAGATTCGGAAGCTTTTGTTGGTAAGGGCCGGCACCGAAATTTTCAGACAAATTCAAGGAGCGGCAAAAGATGCTGATGTCCTGCCTTCTACACACTATGCCCAAGCACCACCCCAATGCCTCAATCAAACAGAGTATTTCCAGACACGGACAATTTCCTTTTGTGTGCTACATGCGTCAAAGGAAAACCCCGGACAATTTTGGGACCTGATTTTACAGAGTTCACATGAAAAAAAAAAGGTTCTTAGTGGGCTGTAGGAAAAAGGTATATCAAGAAGAAAGAAGAAAAAGCTTGCTTGGAGCTCAGTAGACATTTAGATTGAGTTTGATAAACCCTGGGGGCCCCAGCTATCTCATCAGGTTTTAGAACTCGGGGTAAGACCATGCACCTCGAGACCAGCCTTGATTTGTTAGACCTTAGAGCATTTACCTCGACAAGAGATGAGAGTATTGCTCTCTTTGTCCAGAAACATACCCCACGAGGATGTTTGCCCAGACCAAATCAAACGTTCATCAAACTCCATTCTATACCAGTCTGAGTGAAGGCTGAGAGACCCCGCAGCCCGTAAGCTCTCTGCACTTCTTCCATACATTACTCTGCAGGCACTTCTTCCCTGTGGCTTGGAAAAACAAAACACCCAATTATAGATGATTATCTCTGAGCATTCTGTGATAAGTTGGACTCGGGGAAGACAGGAGGAAGCAGTGTTGGCAACTAGGAGGGCTTCTCGGGGTGACCTGAACCATAATGATTCGGAAATGGTTCATAGAATCTTGGCTGGGCTGGCAGCTGTTGCCAGCGGACTCTAGGTGGTTTCTTTTCACTGCTGTCTGTGAAGTGTGCAAATTGCCAACCGACTAACTAACAAAAACAGTTTTAAAGAAAGACCGTTTTACTTTCATTTCTCTGAATACTTTGTCGTATTATCCACCTGCCTCCTCTCCTTTTAAACCTTCCAAGTCCTGAAGTGTTCTATCACGCATTCACAAGTTTATTCTTGCTTGCTAATCGATCACTCCAAAGCCCTGTCACCGAGGTCTTGATGAGACAAGCTCTCTCACATTTCAGCCAGCATTCTTTAAAGCTGCTAGACAACACAAAAGGAGCCTACAAAGCAATTCACCTCAGTGACTTTTGACCCTTGTGTCAACTATGTTTGGACGATTTTTTACCTTTAAACACCAGGTGAATGAGAACAACCAATGCATCAAGAAGATGGAATATTGTTGAGCTCAAAGAACAAATCTGGAGTGGTTGGAGTGTTTACGCTGGTTTTGCCTTACATTTTTCATCCTTTAAATGTTATGTTTGACTCTTTTATAGAGATGTGTTACATTTAAAGACCATTGTTAGTCACTTTTTGTCTAGTCAGGTTGATTTACTCTGATTCAGGTCAAAGCAGTGTGGAAAATACTTCGGTGAATGTAGACAAACACTTCAAATGAGTAATGTTTTGCAGAGTTGTAAAGTATGATATTATTTACTTTAAAGGATTAGGAGCAAAGGTTAACTCACAGCACACTAAAGTAAAGATGGCACAGCTGTAGGAATGTTCTGTGCAATATATGCAAGAAATCCTCTCAAAAAAAAAAACAGATTTATTCATATATTGTATTTATTGACTTTATTTTGAAGTGCTTTTGGTTTCAAGAGGTAAAAAGCTGGACAAAGAAATGACCACAAAAAAACATATTTCAGCGTTAGCGCCAGCGAATCGATAATGCCTCGCAACAAAACACAATATATTGCTGCATCGATTATTTGTTCACACTCTGATATTGATATTTGCACATACAGGAACATTGCTACGACCAGGTCATTTTGCACAGTAGCAGGCAGAGCAGGTTCCAACAAAGATGTTTTGACTGAAATGTCAACAGGTAAGCCTGAATGAAAAAGGGCTTATGGAGCTTTCACTGTGTGGCAGTGCATCCTTTTTACCGTCACCATGTTCCTTACGTCATGTGCGGGTAAAATGATTTCAATGCAACTTATCAACAGTGATACACCAATGAGGGAATTCAGAATTTGGTCAGAAAAACTTACATTGTCTGCAACTTAAAGCAAGATTGTGTATTTTATTAAGAAGAAATACTGCATTCACTTTGTTACAAATAAAAGTTGAACTCATAAGCAATAAAAAACTCAATTTCCTCAACATATTGGCGGGTTCTGCTGCAACAGCCTGACTAAGCGACAGGTAATTTATGATGGCTAATGTTAGAAAACTTGTTTGCACAACAATTTATCTGCAATAATTGATTGAACGTCCTGGCAAGCAAAGAATGACGCAGTCGTGAATGATCTAAATTGCCACATTAGTTTTCTGAGTTTGACTTCCCTTCCTACTATTCCCCAGTAAATTTCGTTGTTACTTATTTCCAGTTTTTCATTTATATGTATGAATTGGACTTTAAGTGGACATTGATGAATGCATAAGTATGTAGACAAATCTGCCTTCTGTTTAAACCACTGGATCTTTCAGTCCCCCCCCATACTCTCCCGCGCCGCCTCTAATTGAGACGTGCGTGAAGTCCAGGTGGGACCCATTTGAATTCCCTGTGGTCGTGACCACTGTGGTTGCTCGTGACACAGTCGCACCTCTCATTTCCAGACCATTTACAACATATTCTTGCCATTGGTAACACTCATGCTACAATCATTATGTCGCCTAGACACACCATAGCGATTTGTGGTCAAAAACACTAACACAGACATGCAGGACCAGATGGAAGGGAGAATTAACATTGTAATCAAGTCTGTACTGAGTGCGTGCAGCATGATACATAATGTACTTGTTGAAAATGTGCATCACATTTGCCTAGCCAGGGATGCTCTGCAATTCATGTTTTAAGATTTCATTATATTCTGTGCACTTGGCTCAGCATCAGATAATGATATTGAAATGCATGCGCCATTGGGATCAGTGTTATTGACATTGGAATTTGCTGTATCCCTGATTCAGAGGCTGAGCTGAAATTGCTGTTGTTGTTTGTGTGTGTGTGTGTGTGTGTGTGAGCGCGCGTGTGATTTTTTTCTCCCTTCTCAAATCTGGCAGGGAATGAAGTGTCTATTGGAAAATTATGCAAATGCCGTTACAGGGAATACAAAATGCAGGGAAATTGAGACCTGAAAAAGTCAAATACAAATAAAAAAGAAAATAAATTGAGGCGGTTTATGAGCAGATGCCCTCCGAACATGGCTCAGCTGAGTTCAGGCTGTGCTGAAAAATGATAGCAGTAATTAGAAAAATGGCCTGGTTGGGCTTTGTTTCACGTGTGAAAAGGGTGTGGCTTGTATTGTGTTTCTTTGCGTGCTTCAGGGCTTGAGGCTACAGTGCTTCATGTGGTTTGCAACTGTGCTCTGGCCATATGTCGTCCATTTAGTAAACAGTAAATGGTTTTGTATTGGATAAACCATCACACCATTTTGTCAGCCAATCAGAATGAAATAATTATCAGCTCATTCATATATATATTTATAGCTTCAACAGACACAGCAACAGGCTCGGTAGCTGCTCTGTAAGGCTATACCTACTGTTGTGAGCTAAATGGTAACATCAGCATGTTGACATGCTTACAATGACAGTGGTTATTATAAGCAGGTATAATGTTTACCTTGTTTACCCAGCGTGTTACCAACATGTGTACCAAATTTCATGGCCATCCATCCAATAGTTGAAAGACATTTCACTCAAAACCAGAGTGTATACAAGTCCTTAAAAGGTCTTAATTCAATTTTATGAATATTAGGCCTTGAAAATAATTAAAACGTCTTAAATTTGAACTTGTAAACACTGACACAAACATTGTATCTAATTTAAAGGTCTTGTGTGTAGGATTTAGTGGTATCTAGCAGTGAGGTTGTAGGACTATACTTCCCCTGTGTGCCAAGTGTGTAGAACTATGGTGGGCGAGGTAAAAACAACATTGTTGGACTCCTTGGAAGAGGACCCTCTGTATGTAGATAGAAATGAGTCCTTCTAAAGGAACAAACATCCATTCATCCATCCATTTTTATCCGTTTATCCGGGGCTGGGTTGTGGGGGCAGCAGGCAGAGCAAAGAATCCCAGACGTCCCACTCCCCAGCAATGCGTTCCTCCTGGGGGAACCCAAGGCATCCCCAGGCCAAATGAGATATGTAATCCCTCCAGCATGTTCTAGGGCATCTGAGGCATCCTGATCAGATGCCCAAACCACCTTAACTGACCCCTTTCGATGCAAAGGAGCAGCAGCTCTACTCGAGCTCCCTCTGGATGTCCGAGCTCCTTACCCTATCTCTAAGGCTGAGCCCAGCCACCTCACGGAGGAAACTCATTCCGGCCGCTTGTATCCTCAGTCTCATTATTTGGTCACTACCCAAAGCTCATAACCATAGGTGAGGGTTGGGACATAGATTGACCTTCACCACAACAGAACAGTGCAGCGCCCACATCACTGCAGAAGCCGCACAATCCTACATATTTGACCTTTAATTTATCCATCTTTTAATTTCTCTTTGTCAAAATGAGACAAGCCCTCCTGTGTGAAAGTCCACATTTCTGATGTTACAAGTCTACTACTACTGAACCTAATGCTATTTTCACTTCAAACTTGTACCTACCTGGTTGGCAAAATATAGATCAATCTACCTCACTCTAATAACCACATTTCTGCATAAAACCTACCTCTGCACAGGACCACAAAATACTTACTTTATACTTTTCTGGAATGCTTAAGTAAGATAAAAGAAGATTTGTCCAAAAAATTATTGGTCTCAAAAAGGTCTCAAATTCTTAAAAAAGTCTTAAAAGCATTAAATTTAACTGTCTGATACCTGTAGATAGCTGAAAACCACAAATATGAACCTAATGGTGGTGCTAGACGTAAAGTCAAGGTTTTGTCAAAGTCAATAGGATACATTGTCTGGAAACCACGAAGGTCTGCACAAAAATTTGGGCGAATCTACTCAGTAGATGTTGTGATATTTCAATGGATAAGTGAAAACTTTGCTGGTGGAGCGAGATGAAAAGTAATGGGCTCCCATTATCCCATTATCATACCAAATTTCATGTTAAACCATCCAATAGGTGTTTGAAATTTTAGTCTGGACAAAAGGAGGGGATAGAAAGACAGACAGTCATCCCTAGAGCTATGCCAATAACATGGCTAAAGCACCATAGATGAGGTCATGTTTTCCCACCACGTATCCATCCCATAACCCTGCCAATACTTGTATCTTTGAAAATCGCTTGTCAGCAAATACACAAGCAATATATTGATGCCGCTGTCTAAAAAGAAATCCATACAATGCATGGGATTTGCCTCTTAGGTCACGGCATTTTAAATCTATGTACCATATCTCTTTGCTCGTAATATTGCCATGGTAATTAGGAGTAGTTTTTGCCACGAGCAACGAACGATGCAGTTTAGGCACCTGCAGTCATGGAACGTGCCGCCTTTTAGCTCACATCCAAAATCAAGCCTGGCCACATAATGGCTTGCAGTGTTTGTAGGCACAGCATGCCAATTGCTCCTGGTAGGTGATTAATGGCCGACAGGTAAGGTTGTCATGGTTACCTGCCCACCTGAGCCACAGAAGCAACAGCAGCTAAAGTGAAGGCTGTAAGTTGGATTCGCTCAGTGCAATTCATGACCTTGAAAGAGCAGCTGACATTTCCCTTTGCATCTTCTGTCTTTTGTTTTCTGTTTTTTTCTTAATCTACGAATTCATTTCATCAGTCTCTCCCATTTATCTCACTGATTTCCCCTCCTCTCTTCCTGTCCTCCCACCTTCTTATCGTCCAACCCTCAATCTTTTACATACCTCCCTTTCCAAATTCTTGATAGTCCATCCTTCTATCCGTCCTGTCCTGCCTATTACCCCGCCTCTTCCTCTCTTTCTTCCTTTGTCTGGGATCCATTTGTGCTGCATTAGGCAAGATATGCTGAGAGAGAAAGAGAGGGAGGATAGAAAGAAGGAAGACGTGGAAAATGGATAGTGTCTGAGCTTTGCATTATAATGGAGAACTGTCTCAAGGCAGATTTGCCTTGCCTTTAAAGGATGCATCCATCTGCATTTATTCACCCAACTGTACGTCCGCTCAGGCCTATGTGCTTCTATTTCCCTCCCTTGTGGGAATGTATCCCACTCCTATTGTATGCTTCTGTGCTGTTAAATATTTGTAATGGTAATTTGTTTTATTTGTTTTGCAGCTGTGTTTTTTTTTATTGCGTGTGCAAGTAATTTCCTCTAATGGATTGTGTTTCCATTGTCTTGTAGTTGGGAAGTGTTTCGTGTGTCAGGAGGGGTTGCAATGCCTTTGTGCGCATGGGAGGGAGGAGGGACGGTCCCATTATTTAACCCAAGCCATCAGTCACACTCAACAAGCCTATCATATAGGACCATTCAGAGACTGTGCAGGCTAAAGTTAGCGCTATTATCTGCCTGTCACTGTTAGCCGTGTTGGGGTCCCTCGTGGAAAGCCAATTGTATGAGTGAATGCCTTGCTGCTCACGTTGTCAAGCTTCAGAGATGCGCACAGTGCCTTAAAAGAGCACTCTCCATTTACCTTCAGTTTTTCACACCTTTCAACTCACATTAGAAAGCACGATTTTGACATTTCTGCCGTGTTTAGTATTATAACATTGACCGCTCAATTTTAAACCATCAGCAAGGTTTGAAAGCCCGACCAAGCGCGAAAAATAATCTTTAACTCTAGAAAGAAAGGATCATCTCGATTTTAATCATCTCAGCTCATCTCCTAAGATTTCCGAGTGAGTGCTCATCAATCAAACTGTATGCAGACAGTGTGCTTGATTAATATTCATTTTATATGAGACACTTCATTTGCATGAACACACTGTCTGTCTCATAAAAATTACCAAGCCCTCCCTGCTGGTGAGATAAGCATCTGGACATGAAACAGTTGAAAATCTGAGACATGGTACTTAACCCGGCAACACGATCCCACTTCATTACATAGTGTTACGTGGGAGGGCTTCAAACAGGCGTGACTAGTAACATCATACTTAGTATGTCCCCATCAGATAACACAGAGGATCAAGTTTCACTTTGTTGCAGAGGCATTGTATAGAATGTGTCTGGATTAATGAAAATCATCTTCGGTTTCATCGGGTCAGGAAGTGACAGATGGAGAAATGCCCTAAGGTGGTGAGGTGCATCAGTGTGATGGCTATCTCACTGTTTATGTTGGGGTGGCTGAAAGGGCTGCACGTGAAGATATCCATATCTGTCATTAACTCAAGTCCAAAGCCCAAAGTGCTTCACATGGCAAAATTGGAATGACAGACACGTGACAATAAAGTATTAAAATAGCAAACCAACTAAAACAGAACAAACTAACAAACGATTATTAAAACTTCCTAGGATAAAAAGAGAGTAAATAAATAAATAAATTAGAAAAAAAAATGAACAGGGGATAAAAGAAGGTTAAAAAAAAACCCTGTAATGTTACCCCTCATTAAAAGCCAGATTTAAAAAAGGGTCTTTACGTTTAAAAATACAGAGAGAGCTCGCCATTAAAAAGGTTTTAAAAGAAAATATTGTTATGGTTGACCTGAGAGTAAAGGTAGGATTTATCCGAATTGATTTTTCAGATATGGCCAGATATATTTCAGGTACCACTTCAAAAAACACACAGGCTTGATATCAAACCCTCTTTATGATGATCATATCAGAAAAGCTGAAACAATAAATCCATCAAAGGTGTAATTTTGAACGTTTCCGTATTAAGATGTCTAGGAACAACTAGACCTATGATACATATTTTGTTGAGTTTTGTACTGAAATTATTCTAAATGTTTCCAGGAATGTTCAAACCCAGAGAAATCTGTTTAACATGAGATAACTGTTGTATGTCCAGGGAAGCACCGAATAATATGTCGATGACACAGTATAAATCATCATATTATCAATGTCATTGTCATGTCATCAGTCATTATAAATACGATGTCACGGAATTGATTAATTATTTTAATTTAATTATTTTCCATAACTGCTTATCCTGTTAGGGGTCGTGGGGGGGCTGGAGCCTGTCCAAGCTGACATAGGGTGAGAGGCAGGGTACACCCTGGTCAGGTTGCCAGACTATCACAGGGCTAACACATAGAGACAGACAACAATTCACACTCACATTCACACCTACGACCAATTTAGAGTCACCAATTAACCTGCATGTCTTTGGACTGTGGGAGGAAGCTGGAGTAGGGAAGGGCAGAGAAGGGCTCCCCCACCCTGGGTTCGGACGAGGAACCCTATTGCTGTGAGGCAACAGTGCTAACCACTGCACCACTGTGCTGCCTCATGCATACAGTAATGTTATAAAGTCAGAACACCCTGAAGTAAGACAGAATTCAACACATAATGTTAGCTACGGTAGCTATATGGGTAGTCAACTTATTTAATTCTGAGTGAGCAAGTTAGCATTGCGTTACTTGTGTAACGTGATAATAAACGTAAGAATAAAACTGTAATACATTAACTTGTCTAGGAATGTCACTGCTACCTGAATCACAATACAACTGCAATGGTGGTTGTTTAACGATGAAGACAACAATTCCCATGATTCCATGCTACTCCACAACATCATGAAAGTCTGTCATTTGTTACTGTTTTGATTGAGAGACATCTAGTAGCAGAAATCGCATACTGTGCATTTAAGTAATTAGCCAATTGTCGGAAAAATAATCAACTTTTGAAAGCAAGTTTTTGTCTTATGTGACTCTATATTGAGAATTTGTGGTTTTGGACTGTTGGGCAGAGGAAAAGGCAACAACATTTTGGGCCATGGGATATTGCTGTCTTCCATAGACATAGAAAAGGAGTAAGAGAATAGTCTCTTTCTCTTTGCTGTCCTGAGTGTTATTTTAAAGTCATAATTAGTCTGTTTTGGGGTGAATTTTTAACTGTGAAATCACACATTTGCATTGCAACTTGTTAAATAGCTACTGGTGCAGTCCTCAGTTGATCTGCCTCTGTGATGTCTGTGGTTATATTTTTGGCAATGATACAAATCAGCTGCATGAAGATAATATTGGATTCACAGGATTTTTGCATCAGTGTGTTGGAATATCTTAATTTTGCAGGTAACATACATTTACATTAGCTTATTATTGCATGATATTGTGATGTATTTTTACAGTCAATTTAAAGTTACCATAGCATGGTAAAAGAGTCTATCCATATTGCCCACCCCTGGGAACAATACTCAGTCTGTCTGTACCACTAACATCTGTTTTATTGTAAACTGCAGTACACTATCACACGATGCTCTGCCACTCCACTGCATGAGGATGTGATAAAAGCATCTGGATTCATGCACTGTAGTTGACATTTTGCCGAAACTGTTAAGAAATATCACATTCAATAATCATTTTTTATGACTCCCTTGGTCTTTAACAAGATCTTAATATCTTTTCAGAATGGATTTTTCTTTTTGAGAGTCCAGTGATGCTGCTCAGCAATCACAGTGGACAGACAGTGACTCACATGTAAACTGGTAGTTGTGTATTTAAATATGAAAAGTATATGTAAAAAACATGTAAAACAACTTGCATACTGTACTTTGCTTCTGGCAAACCCTCTTGCACCCAGGAGTCTGAGAAAGGACGAACAGGAAGCCAGGGACGATCTCCATGACCAGGCTTGTATGAAATATATATGAAATGGCCCCCCAACAATTTTCCATGAGAGAAATTAAATTATAGTGGTGACAGGTAACGCACCAAATGCCAAGACATACAGGCACATTATGATTTCCCTCATTTGTTTTTGAATAGAATTTATTTTGGTTTCCAGCTTGTCCTCCCTGGAAATGTTTATTTCAGGTGTTGTGTCATTGATAAAGCACAGTCACACATCATGCCTAATTACAACATAACACATTTGACTCTCACCCAATTCAAGGAGCACAGGAGTGCTATCAGTGTCAAGATGGCAGGAGGTGTTTGGTAGTAAATCAGCAAAGCCAAACATCTCCTCTTGTAGCTTTTAACACTGAAATCTCCTACGAACACCTTTGCAGATAGGTGTTTTTGTCATTGTGGTATTCCCAGACATGAATAATAAAAGTGTATTTTGAATTCACACGTGAAAATTCCACTGCATTTTCTTTAACATTCCTAGTCTCAGTAACTCCCAAGCCCCTTTCAATGCAGCATTAATTCAGAATCCAGCTTAAATCAAGCTAATAGGTTCCATTTCCCTTAACACTCCTCACCTCCCATTTGTCTTTTTCTCCGCGTCGCATGATTGCTGCGAGACATATTTTCTCCCCATCAACTATTGCTGTTACTATATCACCCGGCTCCGATTTGCTTTAACTAGATGGAAAAGTCAATTAATTAAATCTGTCAGGTTTCATCCGGGCCCCTTTGGCACACGCACGGTTACTAAAATAACAAAAACAACAGCATCACTGATTAGAAAAAGTCGTTGTGCAGGAAACAGCGAGACAGTAATGAAGGAGTCTCCTTGATGTGGCTGAGAACAGAAGCTGCGGCCGCTGCTAGGCCCGCTAAATGTTGGCCAACTTATCTAAGGGAGTTATCTTAAATCCCCCTCAGAGTAAGTACCCTTGAAACGTCAGCACCATAATGTATCATAAGGCTCCTTCTGGAATACAAGACGAGTTGGCAATGCTGGACTGCCGCTCTGTCTCTCTCTTTTTTTTTTTTTCTTTACTCCTCTTCTTCCTCTTCCCTTTTTTTTTTTTTCATTGAACTGGGTCCAAGCCCTTCTCATGAATATGTATTTTATGATGTGTTCTTTTGGCGGTTGATAGCAGTTCCTGTACCTAAGCCCACACATTTTTTTGAGAGCAAATTAACGACTGTGATAGTGAAGTGTTTTTCATTTTATGTGATAATTCCTAAGTAACACCTGTGCAAGTAGTTGCTGCTTTATCGGTTGTGCTGTGAGATATGGCGCATGGAGTCTCACACACACTCAGATGTATGCACGCGGTGATACACAGGGAGCTACAAATTCTCATTGTCTTCTGTCATAAAAACAGTCTCTATCTCCTGCTTCTTGCTCCCTGCATGGTTTTTGACACATTGGGTGCAAACCTGCAAAAAAACGCCATATGCCAACAATCATACCGTGGAAATGAGTGATAGATTGTCTCACAAGCTCTTACGGTTTAAGATGCTGCAGAGATTATACTGTACTGCGGCAAAACTGAACGCTATGAATTCAGACACAAACTTTTTGTTTTGGAGGCACAAGCGACAAAAGTGGGGTTTTTTGCACATACTATGGTCTAGAATGTGCTCTGATATGTCATCACGCTTGGAAATCAATCTAATTCCCACTCAGTGTGTCTTTCTACTTGGAAACTCTCGTCTTGCATTTATTGCTGCAAAAAACGTATTGCTTCTGGCTGCAATGGAGGCCTCTTCCCTACCAGAAGAGAAACTCCAATTCCTGACCAAGTATGTCTGACTCCGTCGGCGCTGTGTCCTTTTTAATATAGTGCTGTTGAACTCGTTCCGGTTGACCCAAAGAGGTATAATAAACTAAATTAAATAAATCCACGTTTCGCATTTTCCTACCATCCATAAACTTCAAAATGTTTAGCTCCTTTAGCTGTCGGAGCATGAATGTAGGTTCCTCATCCGTCCAGAAGTGCGTCTTCTGCTTCTCGGTCGCCATGGTGTTTGTTTGTTTGTTTTTCCGGGAGTGAACTGCTGCTACGTCATCTCCTTCTTCTTCCGGGTCAAAGCCTGCGAGAGAAAAAGTGGCGCATGCGCAGAACACCAAGTCCGATTCCAGTCGGACTAGGTGGATACATGCAGCAATAGTTGGATTTTCAATCGAATTATCTAGGTGTGCTAGTCGAGCTATGTATAGTCCAATTTCAGTCGGACTAAGCTGTTTACGTGCATTTAAAAGTCTGGTTTCAGTCAGACTAAGCCAATAATTTGATTTTCTCAAGCTGCATGTAAATGTGCTGAGTGTCTCAGTGGAAGGCGGAGATTTCAAGTTACACTTGACTTGATTACTTGTATTACAAAATGAAAGGAAAGCTGAGCATACAATACAAACTGTGGAAACCTTATGTAAACTCTATTGACATCCATTCATTAATTTTCCCTAAATGCCTATCCTGTTGGGGGTCGCAGGAGTGCTGGAGCCTATCCCAGCTGACATTGAGCAAGAGGCAGGGTACACCCTGGACAGGTTGCTAGACTATCACAGGGCTAATACACAGAGACAGACAACCATTCACGCTCACATTCACACCTATGGACAATTTAGAGTCACCAATCATCCTAACCTGCAAGTCTATGGACTGTGGGAGGAAACCGGAGTACCCGCATGCAAACTCCGCACAAAAGTGTGCCCCCACCCTGAGTTTGAATCAGGAACCCTCTTGCTGGGAGGCAACAGTGCTAACCACCACCTTGCCACCGGCACTCTATTGACAACCTTTGAATAATTGTTGTTGAGGTCATCTGCCATTACCGAGGCATTGTATACAATGACCTCTTGGTGTTTGGGGGAAGACTCACCTGGGGAGTGACCCCATACCCTGTATTGTTTGTGGAGGGTCTCCACTCATTGCAAATCTCTTTTGTTGTCATTTTTTTTCCTTATTACTTGTTTTTATTTGTAGCTGTACCCCTAACATTGCTTTGTCCGTCCTGTTTGTCTTGCACTGCCTTTCCAAGGGCATCCAACATATGGATGAGAAGCATACACACAGCACTGATTCTCACTCCGCAGGGGTCAGTCTGGGAGGAGGCTCGGTCCTCTCAGTGACCCAACCCCACCTCTGTCACAGAGAACGCTTTTGCAGATCCAGTGAAGGAGGGTAGAAATGTTCTGTATCGTCCTATATGACGTCTCTTGTACTGTCTAAAAAAATAGAGAATATTACATTTATACATAAAGACTGTCTTGTCTGATAAATATTTTTATATGCCGTTGTGCCTGTGCCTCCTATTTAGTCTGTGTCTCCAATTAAGGAATAGTCTTACAGTATAAACTTCAGGTCCAATTTGCCGCATGGACAGTGTATTTGAATGAGATTATTCCTGCAATAATGTATTTTTTTGTCAAGGGAGTCACAGCATCTGATTTGATGTCATATTTAATTCGGCTCCTCTGCAGCTGTCAGAGCGTTTTATTAAAGGCGCCGTTTACTCACAAGGATATAACTTTGATCAAATGTACTCTTTCACATTGCTTTTAATGTCTGTAAATACCTGCCAACATACTACTGTGTGTATATATACATATATATAGTCAACAACACAGTAAATGTGGTTCAGCCGAGTTGTTCAAGCTCTAGTTTTGTTCACTTGTGGCCCTCTGCCAAGACTTAGCTGATGAGCACACTGCCTTTTAACCTCTTAATATTGCCCAAATGGTCTGTTTATGCAGAGATTCATGATCGGCTCGCGGCCCTTCTCTTAAACCCATTAATATCCGCTCCAAAAAAAAAAAATCTGATCGCTCTAATCTAGGATTTTTTTAAGGGTATTAAGGACTAGATTTTGAGATGGGGGGAATGTCTCTGAAACATGGGGAGCATGACTCCACGCAGGGATGCACATGGAGAGTCTGATAAAAGGATAGAGGTGTATTTAAAATGTACTGTCGGTATAATTTGAGATTTTGATGTCATTCAGCTTCCCCAGTGCCTTGTCCTTTGATGCGTCGCTCCCGTTTTGACCTTTTGTAACCAGATTTCCTGGCGTCCCACAATGGAATTAACTCCCCGCAATATTAAATGCAGTATGGAATGCCTAATGTGGAAAGGATAATGCTTGCGTAGAGGATGGCGGCATTTGTGCACTCTTGGGCTTGTATCATTTTGCTGAGATTATATTTCTGCAGCAGATCATGGTTGATAGTAGTGGATAATAGAGGGGTTTGGATTGCCTAATCATTAAAGCTGACTTAACCTTAATATCATGATATGGGTTTGATGGGGATAATCCGGAGTATCTCATCAGAATATAGATGAAACAATCTTTTATCCTCATCTAACTGCGTTTTCTAAATTCATACTTGACTTATGGGATGTGGAGTTGCAAATTTTCACGCACCATTTTGTGAATAGCGACACATCCAAAGTGTTGATCTCACAGCAGTCGCAAGCCAACACCACGTAAAGTTCCATTTGATGTTATCCATTGTATGTTAACTAGCAATAGCATAACGATGACTTCATCCAGTGTCAGGAGTTCACTAGTGACGGCACTCCCATGGGCTTGGAGGAGGCCGAAGGCAGCTCTGGCTCATGCAGCCCTTCAGAGTGGATCTGGTTAGCCGGTCTGTCGACTGGAATTTTGGAGTGCAGCCTGCAAGCACAGTAGTCGTTTCTTAGGCCGTGCAAACACATCCACAGGTGCAACAACTCAAGCTGTGAAGTTATGGCTCGTGCCCACAGGAAAGGGGAAACACTGCCGCGTTTCTTATGTCAATTACCATCGGGCCTTGCAAGAATACACACGAGGTCTGAAGCACATATGCACATGTGAAGACGTATACTCTATACACCGCCAAAGCCCTAAGCAGCATGCGCTTCATCGCTCACTCCTTGTCTCTCTGTGGGAGTGATTTGCTGATAAGGTGGGGGAGTTAACACATTGATGAACAAACAACAACATAATACCCGAAAATACATTTTGCGATTCGCGCTGCCTTTAGTGTTTGCTTGATCACACCCGGTATGACTTCAGCTCACTGGAGATTGAGCAACTTGCACTGTGATGACAACTTGAAACCCACGATGCCATAAGGACCGCGCGCAAGGATGATGAAGCCACGGTGCATCCATCTGTTGTGTTTCTTACTGGAAAAGACGCATTGTTCCTGTAAATGAACAAAGAAGTCAGTCATGTAAAGTCTTCTGTTCATCTAACATGTATGTTTTTTATTTCCTTTGACAGATTTTTAACAGCATCTGGCACCAGAACAACAGGGCTTGTGGTCTTGTGGGAAGAGTGGCGCAGTGGAGGGAGCCGTGCCATAGAGAAAGCACCCGATTCGGGCATTTGCCAGCAAAAGACTGAACTCAACTGGGACCTTCGGCAGCGGGCGGTAAGAGGAGGAGGCCATGTGGACCGCACGCCTGCTAGTCCTCGCCAGCCTCTTCGCACCAGCCGCTCTGGGTGAGTTTGGCTCATTAGAGCTTGTGTGTGATGGTCTGTGTTTGTGTCTACGTGGAGCAGATGCGGGCATAAAAACATACCTCTTGCATTTGGTGACTGGCATGGTTTGAAGCTGTATCAGAATTCCATCCTTTTGCTATTTAAGCGCCAGATTCTGTCAGCCAACTGCGATAAAAGCCTTTGACTTTATGTCTGTCTGGTTTTCTGTGTCTATCTAGCGCCTCTTGCTAATTAGCAGTTTTTTTCCTCCTTAAACTCCCTGAAACTTCTTTTCTACACTTTTCTTATTTGCACTCTCTTGTCTGTTCCTTTTCTCTGATTTTTTTACATCTATTTTTAGATCTGTCCCTCTTTCTCCCCGTCTCAGTCTCCTGCTCTCCTGGCAATAGGAAATGAACTGAAATTACTTTCAAAGAATCATTAACACCGCTTTGGCTTTGTGGCGCATGTTTAGTATAGCGAGAATTGCAAGAGGAGGGAAAAAAAACGACTTCTTTTATCATTTCACGCATTAAGATCTTAAGATTAAGTTGCAAGGACTCTCTTTTCCAGCGTCTCGGTAAATGGAAACCGCCGTAGTTTCGCAGCGTTTCCCTTTGGCCTTCTGTGAATTGTTTCAGAGGCAAACTAAATTAAGTCATTTAAATTCAGATTAAAAGAAATCAGTGGTGGTGGTCGGGTGGTTTGTGTGTGTGTGTGGAAGTGTGTGTGTCGAGGATGGGGCGCTTGGTCACAATCAACTAGGGTTTAGATGTAGGGAGTGTTGGGAGTGGGGCAATAGCCCATAACAATGTTAATTTGATATGGCTAAAACCATTAATGGGAGATTTGAAGCTAATTGAATTGTTTTTGTGCTGCGATATCTACACAGGGCGGGGGAAACTGGGCTCATCATCCAGTGCTAATGAAAGCACGCTACCCGGCTTCGTTAGTTTTGCCTTAATGCTCAATAGGAAGAGGTCAGGGGGCAGCAATATGTCATGCATCTCTCTTTAGAGAGCTGTATTGACCAGAGGTTCAGGCATTATGGAGCAGCTGATGTAGTGCAACGACAGACCATCAAAACGATAGGGTGCTGTTTAAAAGTCAAGCTGAAATTAGAATTTATTTTCAATAATATGTTTTTTACATGTGTACATATGTGATCACTAATTACCTGAAAGAAAACAAGTATTTAGTTTTTTAGCAGGCTCCATGTTCGTGTTCTCCAGGGGTGTGAATTTTTGGTTTTAACTAACTGGGTACAAAGCAGTTTGGGTGGATGGATGGATGGATGGATGGATAGGTTGGTAGGTTGGTAGACAGACATTTAAACAGTTCCCAACGCCACAGTTTATTCCACACTACTGACACCGCTCCTCTTTCTGGAACCACCGCAGAGTCTGTAATAATTTTGCTTTCAGCCGTGCTTGTTGTTGGTATTGGTAACCGTGATACGTCAATATGTCAACAAACCGAAATATCGCGAGTATCACAATATTAATTTTTTATTTGATATAAAAAAAAATACCTTTATTATCGTGAACGATCGAGATAATATGGCACACCCCTACTGGAACCTCTAAAACAGAGGCCTTTGAAGCACTGCTTACCCTGTTCCTGGGTTGCAGTGATGTGCAGATCAACCTACAAACCTCAGGCAGTTTGGGTAAGCTTGAAAGTATGACCAATTTCAGACAGCGGGGTTATTATGACAAAGCAGCGTTCTCAGTACGTTAGTAATAACCTACAGAAACATTGTGCAATTGTCCATCTACCACCTTCTCTTTCCCTTTCTCTGTCTTTCTCTCTGTCTCTCTCACATAACCATCAGCTTTATCATCAGTGCTGCTGCGCTCAGGCTATCTGTTTTTACATATGCGATAATCAGGTTAGCGATTAACATGTATGCTTCCGGGTCAGGCAGTGAGGATTGCCTCTCATAACAGGCTGGGTTTGTTTGAAAAACCGTGACATAAGCATTACTTTTGGGTTGTGTCTTAGTCATCCTTTGAAAGGATGACCCAGACACCCACCTTTGCTTCCTCATAGGGTGCTTTTATCCGTCTCATGTTGGTACTCCTCTACCATTGCCAGAGCTTCCTCTGCGATAGACAATTCTCCCTCCCTCCCACATTGTTTTCCACCACCTTGACCACCTTAAACCTGGGTTACTTTCAGTACCAGCCTCCAAATCAGCCCAAGCAAAGAAATCTTTTGCCTCCTGTTTACATTGACAGGTGCACACCTAGTGTGTGTGAATGGTCAAGTGATATGCGTCTTCAGGTGTATTTCCTCCAGTTGTGCTACTTGTGGTCTCAAAATATGTGTCAGTTTTTTAAGATTTCTTCAAGAAATATCAGGATTCATTGCGTGATTCGTAGGCACATGTGCTCTCAGTGTAAATGCTCTTTATTGTTTTAACCTCTTGACCTTGCATTTGATTAGTATTGACTCCAAAGTGCTCTGTACAACAGATGTGTCAATCACACAAGCATCTCCTGACCTATCCACGTGAGTTTTTTTTTTCTGTCTGCTGCATTTTATCTGCACTTGGTGACATTTTTTTAAGAAGTGTAAATTGTTTTCCCACTAGAAATCTATTGTCCACAAACACCATCGGAAGAAAAAGCATTTAAGCTTGTCTTGGGATTAAAGAGATGCATATCGATGGCCCATTGGCTGGATGAACACTAACTGTAGGACAGCCAGCCTTGGCCAATTAGAAAGTGTCACGGGGGATGGATGTGAAGCGGTTTAAAGAAGACGGACGTCTGAGAAATGCAGCTGAAACGTGTCCGCCGCAGACACCCTGTGACAGCCAGTTTATTTAAAGGAAGTAAGTTGTGTTTTTGCACGTTTTAGCCCATTTGCCGCGACTCTAATATACTCCACATTAGTGCAGTGTTACTTTTTCCAAGATTACCGTTGTTTTCTGGATAGTTGACAACATTTTCCTACCTTCCAGGCTGCCATTGCTCTTAGTGTATGTCCATGTGGTGTGAGAGGGTAGGAAAAGGCATCCATCAATCTTAAAAGCTGCTTGAACCATTTGGAAAAATGGTCAGCAGCAAATGCATGCATGATTTATCATAAATGGGCTGAAACATGCAAAAACACCTGCACAGTCCTTCAAATCAATCATTCTGCTTTGTTCATACCACAGCAATCAATCACCCATTGATCCCATAGGAATAGATGACATACCATTTATTAACTATGGTTTTTGGTGCTGTTACAAATGCCCTAAAGGAACCACGTTTGAGCAACACCAGATTAAGTGGTTGACATCCCACGTAAATAATTTGGCAGTTTTACGAAGACAAAAAAAAAAAAAATCATTTAACAGCCAACCTTGATGCTATAAGCAGAGCAGGCCAGATGTTGCCAGTGAATTGTTCTGCAGCTGGGGAAGCTTGAGTGGGAATATTCACCACGATGTCATTGTGCATGTTTCTCCCTGAGAGTGTTGGAAATGTGTACTCCAGGGGATGCTGGCCTACTTTGGGATCTACAGTCCCTTTTGTCTATAAACAGACAGGCACAGGCATGCACACACATGTGCGCTGATGAACGCCACTTTTCTGACACACATGCCAAGTTTCACATATAATAATCACAACATGCATGCAGAAAAATGCACACACACGTATGTTTTGTGTTATCGGGGAGCCTGTAATTGAAGCGGCACAGCGTCCTGCCCTTTCTTGTCTTTATTTGTATGTCAACATGCATCCAAGTGTCTGACACTTTACACTTGTCGGAGGAAAATGAAGAATATTTCTGGACAGGCGTGATAAAATAAAGTCAATGATAGAACGCAGCTTAAGGAGCGGTAGGGATTTGTGGCTGTGTGTGGGTGGAGTTGTGCACTTGCTTGTGTCTGTGCTTGTGTGTGTGATCCCTGTGTGTGTGTGTGTGTGTGTGAGTATGGCTACAAAGTCTTGCAAGATTAATAAAAAAAGTTCTATCACAGATGCTGTCACTGGGTTGAAAAATAAGTAAAACGCACCCTTGTCATTGTTTTGGTAACAGTGAATAACAATGAAAAAGCAATGTCCCAAACACTCTGGCCATGCCTGAGTAGCACATTAATCATGCGTTTCTGTGCATGTAAAATGCTCCGGGAAGGATTTTGTATTCATTCCACTTAATACCACCCCATGGAATCGGAGACATAGCGGCTATAATGGATGATGGGCTTGTGGACCAATCCAAGAGACGAAAGCGTGAAGTCTGACACATATTTTTCATGGTCAGATACTAGTGCATACATCAAGCCTGGAAGCAGATATCATCCTACCGGGGGGGAACAGGTACGTAATGAGGGATGGATGAGACAGCGAGGCAGATGTATGCCTGACGCATCTGTGCGGCATATGTGTGTTTGTAGGTTTTTCTAGCTTTAGAACAATAAATGGCGTTTCTGCAAAGACGACTAAGAGAGACCAAACATGCAACCCCCATCTTGCTTTCGTCTTCTTCCTTTCTGTCATTCATGTGACTCCTTGCAGAGAGTACACAAAGTTGAATCCAAGCCAACATGCACCTTACAAACACCCTCTGTTGCTCACGTTGAGGTATCAGCACCAATATGCCAAGGATAGCTGTATCTAACCAAACAAGGGCATTAAACCTCAACGTCGGTCTCGCTGCTCCCGTACGGATCCACTTAATTAATCTCCTTGTGCCAGGGCAGCGACTCCATCCGCCAAGGCATCCCTGGATTTGCCTAATTTGCTTAATTAATTAAACAAATGATTTATTTGAGCTCCTATTTCAAAGCAGCAGAAAGTTCTTTGTAGAGCCCACTGAGGCATGTACTGTTTTGTTGTGACTGAGATGCCTCTTGAAGCATTGAAAATGAGTGGGCTTTGGAGTGGGTGGATGTCAATCATTCATTTGCGGCGGCATAATGTACAGGCAGATACAGTGCCTCGGCGCAGGGGTAGATTATATATGCGTTTGAATGTGACATGAGATCAAGAAAATAACTTTCAACAGTGTCTGTTTTAAGAAGGTGAAGGAAGGGGATGGTTACAGTTATATTGTTTCACTCTGGTGTGCAGCCAAATTCTCAATGAGAAGAAAACAGGTTTAATGTATTTTGAGGTGTCATGTGAGTGGGTGGTGGAAGGCTACATAAGTTACAGAAGTGAAAATTGGGAAAACTTTGTGCGGTGCTATGCATTGTGCTCCTATTGCAACTAGCAGCTGATTCCCAAACAAAGACTAGAGACACTTACTTCCAAATCGGTCCAAATTATGGTTCCTAGTGTTGGCAGGTGCTAGACTGAACTTATTTTTTTTTTAGCACAGCCACATAACAAACCTAATTAGTTATTATCACAGTAGTTTTTAGTGTTTCAGGTCAGGCACACGTCTAGTTTCAAGTCAGTACCCAGTTCTGTGGAAATATTGACATGCCTATCTCTATTATGAATCATGCATATATATTTTGCATGTAAGAAAAAGTTTGTCTATTGATTTACATTGTTATGTCCACTAAATAGCATATATTTTACTCATGTTTTGCAAGGCATGGGGCAATATGAAAATTTAGAGCCACAATTATGTGTTCCAAAATAATTGTGATTCATGATATTATCCTGTTAATCATTAAAATATGCTAAAACATACCTTACATTATGTTAAGAAACAAATCCCAGGCAGGACATGCATCTTTATTTCGTGACCATCTGTCTTAGTGAAAATCAAACACTCTTTTAAAGCCAGGCTCTATAATGATTTGAAATGGCATTATATCTTTCAGTATGAAATATGCCAATGTTTGATCAAGTCTATCTGCATTTTTTTTTAAGTTGTAAGCCTGTTTTTTTGCAGAGTCTCCTTTATGATTTCTAGCAGTCTTTTTGGGTGCTGATAAACACTGTCTTCACAGTTATCCCGATAATGGAATTCACTTTTAGTTTTTGTTTAATCAGTCTGTGATAAAATCACATATTATATCATTCATAGAACCAAACACTGTGCTCGTACAGTACGTGCTAGAGCTGAGAGATACGGAGAAGACTAAACTTAATACCTCAACGTTGATATTGCGATGAAATCATTGATATAATGACTATGTGGGCAAAAGCAAATAAAAGAACAGCTAGAAGAGTCTAGTAAGTTCAGAACATTACTTCACTTTACTGTTACGTCACTTTTAAAACCAGGAAAAGACAACACTTATGATACAACAGTACTCAAGATCCAAGGCATTATCAAGACTAGCTAACAAATACAGTAATTTGCTTACACATACAGTGAATGTCAGGTAAAGAAAAGAGAAAATGAATTGATTAATTAATGTATCGATCCATCAATCTGGATCGATACATCGATTTAATGATCAACAATCCAATCACATCGATGTAAAGTGGAAACATCGATCATATCGTCATCTTTAGCATAGGCTTTTATTTTGAAGGTTTGTGTCACTGTCAAACAGCGGCAGGCGGATGGTTAGCAGCCAAGAGAAAGACGATGAGGATAACGTTATTTACACGGGAATAAATCAGCATAATGGAAATATTATGGATGTCGGAGAAAAGAAGGATCAACAGACAGCACATGGCGCATGTAAACAATGACGTTACGAGACAGAACACAACGTGACGTCACCTGCCTGGACGAGTATCTCACTCCGCTAGCTTCTGACTTTAGCAACATTAGCCGCTCTGTTTTAACAATGTTCGTCTGAAACACCGTGCATGAAGGCTGAAAGTCAACCGAGCTGTTCTGTCGGGAGATACAGTGACTTAAACCAGCGGTGAGTAAGATAAATATTACTGCTGCGTGTCATTTGTTAAGCTATGAGAAGTGGAAAAATGTCCGCTAGCCGCTAGGCTAATTAATGCAATGGAAACATGCCAAAGCTAATAATGGGTGATAAGCAAAAAACAACTGACAGGTCTCTGACCCTTGACACTTATTACTGAACTGAATGTTACACTTTTTCTTGAATGGTCCTGTTGTTAATCTGTTTTATGGCTGTTGGGAGAAGTTTTCCTTCAGGGCTTTAAGCCAGATATTCCTGAAGTTTGATGAAAAAGATGATGTTTTTTTTCTTCCAGAAAGGTCTCTCTGTCAGAAAGCCCTTTGTGTCAGTGGAGTCAGTTTAAAGTGCACTTTACTGAACTTATTATTTATGTGTTTATGTGTTTTATGGCCACAACTAAAAAAGAATGGGATGTCAGCTTCTTCTGTAACAGACCGTGTTAAATGGGCATTTAATATCGCCTAATATCAATCGCAGACCCCTGAATTGTATCGAATAGAAATCGTATCGTGGTACACTTTGTTATATCGGAAAATATATTATCGTTGTTCATAGTGTCGATATGATATTGTATCGTGATGAAACTGGTGATTTACACTCCTAGAACCAGCTAGGTCAAGACGCTGGTGGTGGTAGAGGTGGCGAAGACGAGATGAGAGGAAGATGGAGAAGTGCTGATGATCTGGATGAGTAGAGGAATTAGCCTTTGTTGAACTCGTCCTGGACTCTGGATACGATGGCTGGAGGTGATCGGGGTGGAGGAGGGCGCGAAGATTCTGCCTTAAATGACAGCTGAGAGCAGCAGAAGAGAGAGCAGATTTAAAATCTTGCTGTAGCACCCTGATTGGCTGATAGAGATCGAGGCAAAGTTTGATTGGATAAATAGAAGAGAGAACACCCATAGTCAGCTGATTAGAGGAAGCAGTGGGAGTGGGATGGAAAGAATTGTGAAAGGATGAGCACAAAGAAAGTCTTCCTGATTGAACTTACGCTGAGCTTCATATGCTGTCTCAAATCTGCATGACAAAATGCAAAAAAAAACAGAACAACTTTCTTGTCTTGGAGTCTACAGCTGCACTAGAAGCTCTGTGTTCTGAGGGGACATTAACGTCCGAACTTAATTTTATGGTAATCCATCCAATAGTTGTCACAATATTTCACTTAAAACCACAAATGTAAACCTCATGTTGAAGCTACAGGGAAAGTCAGGGCTTCACCAAAGTCATTTCCATTCATCCTCTGGGGCCCATGAATCTCTGTAAAGAGGCATCCAATAGTTGTTGAGATATTTCAATCTTGACCAAAGTGTTGGACCAACATGTGGACTGACACTGCCAGTCCTAGAGCCACACTGCAACCCTGGCTAAACTCGTTTCCAGCCTCCTTTGTATGTTTATTTTGTTAGAGCCCAGTGCTGCTTATGCAAGACAGTATGCCTCATTCACTTTGTATAAGGCCCTGAAAATGCGCACAGCATCCCTCAAACTGGAGCCTGGAATGTGGAATGTACTGCACATACTGGGGCAATAAATGTCAAGGCAAGGCCACAAAAGTACTAAACGGGCGCAAGCAGGAAAACATCAGCTTGTGCCCGCTGACATTAGTGCGTCCCTGATGCACGGTCACTGCACTCGATGTGTGCTGGCATGAAAATACACACCATCCCTGATAATAATAACCTTAATTCAGTTTAGTCTTAAGTGTGGGCATGATTAGACAATAGAGATATTTTAAACTTTGAGCACTGCAGGGGAGGTCAGACTTGAGATCCACATATTTTAATCTAACAGTAGAGCTATTTATTTCTGGCCAAATGTATAGTTTAAATAATTTTCTTCCTTGACTTTAACATAAAAGTTTGATCGCTTTTGATGAGATTCTTAAAAATGCCTTGGGTTTAATGCTTTAACAGATTTTTTATTTGCAACTCTTTTTCCTGAAAATGGATTATGCTTTTCCCATAAGCCACACACGGCTTCCTCAAAATAGATAATAGTGTTGCAGTTGTGGAAAAAAATTACTTCGCTTTTATACCTACCCTAAGGGTGGCCTGCACAGCTGTCATTTGGATGCCAGCTTATTTCGTAGCTTCTTTCTGAATGCTAATTTTTTTTATTTTTTTGCTTTTGTGTAGCAGTTTTAGTGGGTCTCGCTTTGTCAGGACATGCGGCCTCATTTCAATAGCGCTGTTAGATTTGTATTTAAACTAAATATACTGGGTTTAAAATCCACTTTTCTTTGTATTCAGCTTCGATTCTCACTTCCGTGTTATCCCCAGTAACATTTTGTGTGGCATTTGGCATAGCGCACAGAAATCCCCTTCTCTTTTTATGCTCTTCTATAATGAGTGAAAAATCAATACCTGCTTGATATGGGGAATAAAAGAATGGCCTTTGCTGCCCATGGCACAAGTAGTGACTGCTTGACATTGCCAAATTGCTGTCAGAACTTGCAACCCAAGAGGAATGAATGACAGCAACATTAAGAATGGCAGGGTGGGGTTAAATACCCCTGCATGTTTTATAGGTGTCCGTGCTAGGACCTGTGTATATCTTCCAAATAAATGAATTAGACTCCCCATTCATTCAGGTCGGTTGCACAGGCATAATTTGGTAAGCGCTGAATGATGCCATTTAAAGTGGACTTGCAGCTGGCCGAATGGTGTTTAATGAGGACAGATATTGACAGCAAGGTCAAGTGGCAGTGGATGTTAGTTTACATTAGGCTGCATAATGTGCGCGTGTGCGTAGTGCACGTATGTGTTTGTGGTGTGTGGCGGAGAGGAGAGAGAATTGCTAAGTAACCCCGCAGACCAGCTCACAGGGCAAAATTGGTGGGCGTGCAATACCACAGGGTTTCCCACACTGCATAACAGCAGGGGTCAGACAGTAATTTGGGGTGTGGGCGGAATGTGAGGAGCAGGAAGGGCAAACAGAAACCACGCAGAGAGACAATGCAGCGACCTATGCTTTACTCAGTTTATGAAATTAATTACTTTTTTCCTTCCTACTGTGAAATGTATACAACATATGCTTCTCATTCCTCGCCTGTAAAGAAATCCGAAGTGTCCACATACATGTTTGCATATGTGACATATTTGCATTTTGACAACACGCTCAGTGCTGTGAAAACTGGGCCGATGATCACATGTTGGAATGTTACACACTGCAGTGCTATATATGCAAATGTATCAGCTTTGTAGGAGCCCCCCCCCCACCAAGCTCTGTTTCAACCATAAGGCTTTCACAATCATGGGTGAGGTTATGGCAGTGTGTGAGTGAAGCATGTTGAGGCTGTCGCGCCTCCCCACCCATCCACCCACATGATGAATTGTTGCTGCAGCAGTACATGATTATAATACATGCCTTGAGGCCATACTATATGCATATTTGCTAATTATTCAGATTAGAATCTCCCTTTTTAAACCACATGTTGCTAATTGCATGCATTGGCATCCAGATTTTGTTATGTGTTTGTGTATGTGGTGGGGAAATATGTCTATTAGGGATGTTTATCTCTGCCTGTCAGAAAATTTAACAAGTATCCGGGTAAGGCTGCTTCCTGATAGTCAACTAAATGTTCGTCAACCAGAGAGTCACATTACAGATCATCACAGCTGACAGGTATCTTTCCCTTCTTCCGTAAATATTCAGTCTGATAAATGCGGAAAAGTTGATCATGTTAGTGCAGTGCTACCCAGAGCTTTACATTTGTCCCTGGCACAGAAATGGCACAAAGAGTCGCACCCAGCGCCTGACCTCACGTTTTCCAGGTGGTTAAAGACGCGGCATGTTTACGGCCTCTAATTTACAGGGCTGGCACCTGGGGTTATCACATAGGCTAGTTAATAACATGTCGGGCAGGAAATCCAAAGTGTGGGATCATTTTGAGAAGGTGAAGGACGAACCCAAGGTGATATGTAAACTCATCTTCATTCATCAACTACAATCATCTAAAACATGTAGGAAGCTACATGCCCATTAGCCACTTAGCACAGTCATTACTTATCAGGCGACTTGCTCAGTGTGTGACGTGCACTTGTAGATAAAATATAGGCCTACATTAATGAAGGTTACAGCCCGATATCTGGCTACACAGTCCAGTATCACATGTACATTTGCGATGATGTCATACAATGCCTCTTTAATAAAATTTGATTCAGCTGCCTGGATTTAATATATTTTCTTCTTGATTATACAAATGTTACTAAAATAAATTAAATATTTCCTTAATTTTTCTGTAAATAGTCAATCTGAAATGCCCCAAAAAATCATGACCAGTGGTTTCCCCCTTTTTTCCAGTCTCTGTGCTAAGCTAAGCTAACTGGCTAGTGGTGGTAGCTTCATATGGAACATAAAAATGAATGGTATTGATTTTCTGATCTAATTTCCTCCAAAAAGCGAATGAGTGTAGTTCCTAAAATGTCAAACTATTCCTTTGAGGTACAACTGCACATTGTGAAGACTGTTAATACAATGTAAATACTTCCACTGCACATGGTGTTGACAGCAGGTATGTGATGGGGCAAAGCAGCTAGATAGCAGGAGAGCAGCGAGTCATACACAATGACTCTCTCACACACACATACACACACATATAGGAGTGCAGAGGGAGAAGAGAGTTACTTGGAAAGATGACCTTATCAACATTTTTTTTTCCTGAATGTCACACAGACTTGAGGTCGGAGCTGGTTGTGTATTGATGCAGCTGAATCTCTCTCTTGTATTGGTTTTTTAGAGACAGTTCATGTTTACACCTCTACAATCTAGTTAGCTAGCTAGCTCTTGCTTTGTCTGGCCCCCTTTCACATTAGACTGTTGATCAAGTTGTCGTGTTTTTGGCACTCTTCAGTGACATTGAGACACACAGATCTTATTTCAAGGGAAACTGCCTACTTCAGCTTATGTAACATGTTGTTTAATGGCCACACAACAGCACACAGTGAAGTGCTTTTCCTGTTGTCCCAGATGAAATATACTGATACGGTGGCCGACAAGGGTCCAAAACATTGCCCTGAGGAGAAATGTGCTGCAGCTTCAGCAGCAATGCCAATTCAAAAACACATGTGACAATCCAACACAAATACAGTATTGGAAATATGTTGCTAATGAAAAGAAATGTGCTCCAGGAGGCTTGAACAAATAAATTAACAGCAAACAGGCTGCAAATACAGAAACACTACATGCTGAAAACAAATGCAACAGAAGAAAAACTGCATATCCACTCAACACAGTGAAAATTCTCCAGGCCTCCAGGGGGAGCACTTAGCAGAACAGCCAAACAAGAGCATGGATGTATTAAGTTACCTGGATACAGCATTGTGAAGGTTCTTGTGAAGGTTGCTCAGTGGCACATGAGGCCAAAATGCTTTAAGTGCGTGTATAACATAACCCAGATGATCGGCAGTGCAGGTGCACTAGAGACTTATGGCTACCTGCCGCCAGCCGGCTTGGCTACTTCCGCTCCACTGCTGCATTAACTTGAATGGGGATAAAATTATTAAATTGTATGGCTTTTCTAAACTTTCCAAACGTTATCTTGGGGGTTGTGATGATCACAAAATTCATCCACTGATTTACAGATGTGTCTGTCACAATTTAAGTCTATGGGAAAAAGTCTTTTTTAGCCACAGGGCATCATGTGACGTGAAAACTCGGCTTCAAAGCCTGGCGCACTTCCTGGGGACCTGGATGAGAGAGTGGGGGGTTTTTGTGTGTGTTGTTTTGTGAGAATTTTTTCAAATCAGGCTGATGACACATGGGAGAGTGGCGCCATAAATGGCAACCGACAAGCCCGCATCATCATTTGTGCGACACAATACTCCAGGATGGAGGATGCTCAAGTTGTTCTGTTGTTCCTACATCGCATATAAAACCAAACGCACAGAAAAGACAACAGGCGTTATTAGCAAAGACAACTGCGAACTCCCGAAGCTTCTTATAATCTTGCTTACATTTCTTCAACTTTTCACAAATTAGTTTCGGCATACGCCATACATTTAGCTCCGTCAGCTTGTCAGCTATTCTTCAGTCGTTTTGAGTCACCGGCTTGAAGTCACGCTGAATATATTCCTCGGAAAATACACTCAAAAGAGCCTGGGCCTTGTCGTCCGTCCACTTCTTGTAGCTTCTCTTCTTTTGCTCCATTTTCCAAATGATCAAAACACAAACGAAGTGAAGCTTGTAGAAATGAAATAAAGTTTGCAGCCACACTGACACGGAAGTGCAGAACCCTGCAAGTATGTGTTCCACCAATCAGCATTCTTCAGCACAGAGCCCCGCCCCTCAAGAATTCCGAGGAATCTGAAAAGTCCTACCCTCCTGCTAGGTTCCTTTTGTCAGGGGAAGTTTGGGGTTGAGGGAAAGTTTTTTTCCCTGGCTAATTTCGGTGGAAACACGCAGAGGTTTCACAAAATCGCGGGTAAATGATAGAAGTTCCTGCCGTGGAAAAGGCGCTATAGTCAGCATAATCACACTCTGTGACCACAACTAGATAGCAGGCTCGCAAATGAAGGCCATATTGTTGTAGAAAAATTGTGTTCATTAGTACAGTGAGAGCACCCAAACAACTGCCTCTCTGCTTGCTTTCATACATTGTTGATTAATCTTGATGTAAATCCTAGAGTCTTTTATTGTTCAATACATGAGACACTGTTGATGTTGGGAGCAACTGGGGCCATTGGAGAACTGCAGAGGGAAATACAGGTGCCTACCTTAATACGATTCAGAGGACGGAGTGAAGCGATGCCACCTTTATTCGACCAACAAAGGGAATAATTGAAAAGTAAAAAGGGTAAAAGATTAATTAGTTATTGTTCCTTTTGATCTCTCTTTCTTATGTAGCACTCGAGCTTTCAGGGTGAATTTTAATGTATTCATACACAAACAAAGAATACTAAAGATCTAATGCCATTTGCTTCAAACTAAAGTTCACAACAGATGCAGCAAAAACCAATTACGGGCAAGATGGTGAGTGACCCTGCTCTTTCTTCCTGCAGTTCGGTCATTGAATAAACCAAGCATGCACAGTAACTGGTGATTTTGTCTCAGCGAATCAATATGAAGTATTGTAAAGTCTGCATTTGGAGCAAAGGGGTGGGTGGGATCAAATGATACTGTGGCACAGATTAGCCCATGAGACCTTGGGGATAAGAGAGAGAAGGAGCAAGCAATAGAGAGGTTGTGGATGTGGTGGTGTGGGGGAGGTGGGGCGATACTGGAGATGGCCTTCAATATGGCCCAGTGGCCTTGTAGGGGAATTCAATACAGCCATTGACAAAAGAAGGCTTCCATTGTGGAGGAACCCGCCTCCTTTGGGAAGCTGTTCCATTTCCTTACTAATTGTGCTCTCATTAAAATAAAAGGAACGAGAGAGGGGAATGGATAGTGCGGGAGAAATGGTAGCTTCTTGTTTGGAGGGATGCCAGGGTCAAGAAGTTTACAGTTCCAGCGCTTTACACAGGATGGAAAATACACTGCAGTTTATGTATTTTATGTACTGGCATGCACAGCACACACAGATATACGCACATACTTCCCCCCTCTATCTTCCTTCTCTCAAGCCCTCCCACACATTAAAACACAAATCTTCTGTTCTGGCCCCCATAGCATCCCCTGCAGATGTACTGTATCAAGACTCTTGGGGTCACTGCTTGGCCTCAGTCTCGCACCACAGCTGTCAGACATGGGAGGAGTTGTCAGTTTAGGCCATGGATCACTGATACCCTAACTTAACATACTCCCTAAAGTATACTCCCTTGACCCTATGCTTAAAGGATAAGTCTGGTTTATTACGACTTGGGTCATATTTTTGTAGCGTTTGCCATTGTATCTATCGGTTATGATGATGTTGAACTTACCAAAATACTTGCTCAGATCATGGAGACCAGTCAGTTGGGCAAGAAAACATGAACAGTCAAAAAAGCTTTGTACAGAAGGTTAAAGTTTAACCAAAATGTCTGTAATAGATATTTATATTTATATATTTCCTCCTCCAAATAAGTTGTTACCTGAAAGTTTGTTCTAAACCTGTATAATCTTTGACCTTTCGTGGGTTGTTGGGCCATTAGGCTTCTTTTTTGCAATGTTACCACATGTCCTGATTTCAGCACAGAATTTAGACAGTAGGAAGTAGGGCTGCAACTAACAGTTATTTTCATCGTCCATTATTCTTTTATTTCTTTGTCAATTGATTGTTTTGTCAGTAAAATGTCAGAAAATGGTAAAAAATGACGATTAATGCTTCCGAAAGCCCAAGATGACATCTTGAAATGTCTTGTTTTGTCTAAAATCCCCTGAACTGTCAGTTTACTGTTGTAGAGGAGTTAAGAAACCAAAAAATATTCACATTTAAGAAGCTGGAATTACAGAAAACCGATTAATAAATTATCAAATTACTTAATTTAATAATTGACGACTAAATGATTCATCATTGCAGCTGTAGTAGAAAGTGATTGTTACTGTTGGAAACAATGGCCACTAGTACAAAACCAGTACAAGTGCAGTTTTAATAAACTGGAAATGCCCTTTCTGCCCTGCAGTGCTCATGGGAATGTGGAGACTGACTTGATAGATGGTTGATTGATTGATTAAGCGCTCTGCATCTCTAGGTCACAACGACAACCAAAATTATCAACTAGCATATCTTAATGTTGAGATCCATAAATTCAAAATATTTCAAAAGATTATATTTTCAGAACAGAAATGCCCTGGTATTGTATGAGAGACACACAGGGCTGAAATGAAACAGTGTTGAGCAAATGCTAACTCAATTGATTGGATTTAAGTCACTTAAAAAAGGCCAACACAAAAAATTTACATCATTTTAAATGTATTGAATATTGAATATTCTTATGGCTTTACCTTGCTGCCAGAAAGCCTATACTAGCAAGACATTGAGGCCACTATCTCAATCAGTCCATTGACAAAAACAGTAATCTTACTCAGCAGAACGCAGGAGTTGCTGGTCCACCGCTGCCTTGATTGGTTAGTGTGTAAAGTAAGCATATAAAATATTTCAAATATAGCATTCACTTGAACTGATACAAATTTTTTAGGAGGTCAAAATACATAAAATAAACTCAGCGAAAACATCAGATATGTCAGAACACTGTGTCAGACTATATATATTTAAACGTTATGGTTACGGCTAATAATATCAACAGAAATAAACAAGTTTGCAGATGACACATGTCTCATCAATTGAAATCTATTGCCGGTTGTCTACCTAGAAGGGATTGTTGTTGAATGTCCCAGTATTTGGTCTATAGATGGTTTCATTGCAATTCTATTTACTTTTTGTCAGCTACTGCAGAAAATACACTAGAACGAATTTGGACGAGACTGTTGTCAAGTTTGAAACAGTTTTATACAACAATGATCTCCTCAGAAATCTATTTGTCAAATAGCAGACCCTCAGGTCGCTGTTCTCAGGGTAGTGAAACACAAAAAGGAATTCCCCCTCAGCAATGCCAAGATCACAGAAACACAAACGTCTTCTTCAGGCCTTGACTCTGTATCATGTTGAATATATATTTCTTTTTTTTCTCTTAAATTTGAACTCAATTTCTATTCTAGTGTCTTACTCCAGATATTGTATTACTATTGTTCCTTTCAAACCAATCTGCAATGTTCTCTAACATACAGAAGCCACGTATATATATATGAACAAATGTAAGTGTTCACTGTGATCTTGATTAATGTTCCTCATAACCATGTTTTTTTGTTTTTACTTTTTTTCTACTGCTGTCTTTGTTTTCTTCTCCCATATGGATCTGCAGCTTGTTACAAGGTTTGTTTACATCTGATAGCTCTCAAGTGGTAAGATACTGTATGTGTGTGTGTGTGTGTGTGTGTGTATTGCTTCTGTTCGGCCAAACTGTTGGGTCATCAGTTGAATATGCACCCCAGCCCCTCCCCAATTTTTATATAGGCTCGTCCAAACTAAGACGGAAAATACTGTAGTGAAGATGTCTTTTCTTTGGGAGCGGTGGGGGTGAAGAGCAGGAGCCATAACTTCCACAGACATCCCCCTGTGCCTGAGACCCTACAAAAGACCAACTGTGTCAAATGAGAAAAATTGCAGGTGCACATTCCCCAGTGGTGCACTCCCTCTTGCCTCCCACTCTCCACACACATATTAACACATGCAAGCACACACACACACACACACACATACACACACACAGTGCCTCCATGATCACTGCCCCTCATTTGGTGGCGGGAGGAGGGGAGGAGGAGGTTGGGGTTAGAAGGAGATCCTTTTTCACTGTGATAATGCTCTCCTTTCTCTGCCACGAGATGGACTGAGGAAAGGGTTGAAACTGGAGAGGCAGAGTGAGCGATGTCATTCCACAGCAAGCAACGGCATCAAACAAAATGGGCATGCCAATTTTCCAACCAGTCGCCGTCAGCCCAACAACCAGGGATTGTTGATATATGAATTCATGTCCCTCTCTTTCATTGAACTGAAGCTAGCTTATTGCCTTGTTAGTACATTGTAAAACACGCTTTATTTTAACTCGACACAAACAAATTATAACTCACCAAAACCATCTTAGTTAGTCTCTACAGTCCTTCAACAATCACCAGCTCTCGTTTGGTGGATATAAACCCCTAATTCATTGAGTAAGATCTGAATACATGCTGGCTTTACATACTGTTTCTCCTGCTGTCTCCCTCCCCAGAGTCTTTCTGTGCCTGCTGCCTGCTGAGCAGCAGCTCCCACTTGTTCTTCTGAGGCAGACCATTAAATTAGTAAAAATAAATGACAAATATTGCCCAAAAAAATCACCCAGAAGAAACCACTGGGATGTTCTGAGCCAGTCGCCCAACCATAAAATGGAGTGCAAGTACATTTAAACGAGATGCAGCATTTAAAATGTGGTTTTAAATGTGGTTATTCCACAGGCTAGTTAATAACATGTCGGACAGGAAATCCAAAGTGTGGGATCATTATGAGAAGGTGAAGGACGAACCCAAGGTGATGTGTAAACTCATCTTCATTCGTTGACTACAAACATGATGCATCATCTGAAACATGGAAGTAGCTACATGCCCATTAGCCGACAGCGTAATTAACAGGCGGCTCACTCAGTGTGTGACGTGCACTTGTAGATAAAATATAGGCCTATATTAATGAAGGTTCATTAGTACGATTTTGTATTTCTCTGTAATGTAGCACAGTGTTAACAATGTTACTGAGACTATTCTTTCAAGACCTCGAACTCAAACCATTGTGTTGCTCCGCCCAAAATATATGATTTAATAATTAAATTAATATTGTAAACATGGGAGTGACGAGTTTACTAATGGCCCTAAATTACGACTATTGGTCAACTAGTAAAATTCTTGGTCGAGGGCAGCCCTAGTTTCAGTACAAACACCATTAAGAAGTGCACAATGACTTTTTGTGACACTGCTTAGCCAAAATGCCTGCAGCTAATTTTCTGACCTCCATGGCAACAATGCACTTCCTGTTTACATAACCTAAAGCAATGGTTTTCCAACCTTTTTAACCACATGACCCTTTAAAATGAGGCAGTGCGACCCCTTGTAAAACACTGCACATGTCAAGGACTAAGGTGCTGTTCGCCAAAGAGTGACTTTCGCTTCTGAGATTGTTTGATTTGAAGATTTTGGGTGGCCTAAGGAGGTAAAACTACCCAGAATTTTACCCTCCAAAAACACAGCAGACCTGAAAATCTCACATACTCCCAAATTTATCTTGCGACCCTTTGGGGGTAGGGCTGGGCAAAATATCTACACTTTATCGATATTGTGATATGAGACAAGATATCATCTTAGATTTTGGATATTGTTATATTGTACGTGTTGTCTTTTTGTGGTTTTAAAGGCTACATTATAGCAAATTGATGTCATTTTCTGAAATCACCAGACTGATTGTGCTGTTCTCAGTCATTATCAGCATTACTGATTATTATTCAGAAATCTCTTGTGCAAATCTTATACGTTTGCACCAGTTGTCAACCCAACAGTATCATTGCAGTGTCGATTGTGAAGTTTGATGTTCTCTGTATCAGCCAGCTACACGTGAAATGGTCCCTCACCTTGCTCTTGGCAATCACTGACGTAAAGCATGATGGGAACTGTAGTGCCACTTTTAAAAATGATATTTTAAGCCATGCCTAATGATTGCATGTTTTACTATTCCACAAGGGAGTGAAAACCAAGCTGAGTAAGAACCCTGTTGCTGTACTTTAAATCCATAGATGACCATTTGAATACAAAGTTGTAGACACATGTTTAGGGTGAACTGGCAATGCTTTGCAGCAGTCGAACACTAATATATGCAACCACTGAAGCTTCTCAGTTACAGGTTTGCCAAATAAATGAGTTGTTTTTTGAGGTGCAAGCCTGCCTCAATGTGATATTGTATCACACTTTACAGCTCTACACCTGCTTGTGTGAAACCATGTGTGGCATGTTTTGCCTAAAATCTGGCATTCCCTCCTGTTTCATGCTTCTTATGCTTGTTGTCGGATTCCAATATGCCACATGTTAAGAGTTGCGGCCAGATGATTTGATGCGCGAGCGCCACGTATTTGTTGCTTCATACATATTCAGTACTCATTATCTCCGCACGCTAACCCCATGTCTGATACCTGTCATTTTGAATACAGAAGAAAAGACGATCAAAGGAGATCATCATAGCTGTGTGTCTGAGATGTAGCGTAGCCACCCAGGCTAATTTCAGCAGCACTGCCTTGATTGCATACATGTGGAATGAGATTACCTCTCACTCTGTGGGTGGTTGAGCAATCTTTTTTTTTTTTTTTTCCTACATTTATATCTATATCCAAAACTAGGTTTTTGTCTCCAACAGTTTTTTTTCACCTGCTTTCTTCACCTTACAACCTTTTTATCTCACTTTTCCCCCGTTACTTTCCTTTCACAAATCCACCCTTACAACAGTGTCACCCACACACTCCCCTTCACTTTTTCCTGTTTCTTTTGCCTCAGCTTCTTGAGTGGCAGTATGCCAATGCTAATCATTTAGCTGTACTACAAGTGTGCACAAATAGCTCCTAAGCCACCGTGACCCTACTGAAAGGGACCTCCTAGAGCTATACAGTGGCATCCCCAGAGGTGGGTGTGGGGGAGCAGGGTGGCCTGTGGCCCTCCTAATAAAATTGCCATTTCCTATCCTGGTGAAACTAATTGGAGGCCAACATGACTGTCTTTAAGAGGCTGTGGCACGCTTATTTTTAAAGCTAGGGCAAAGGGTGCCTATGGCCCCACATTGAAAGTAATTGGCGGCACATATTACTGTCCTTAGTATGCTGTTGTGACTTTATAAGCTAGCACAAAGGTAGCAAGGGTTTCCTACACATTCATTTATTTTTGGTGACCCGCTACAGTTAAAACATCTGCTGCCACGTTTTCATTCTCTTTCTATTTTTGGAGTGCTGTTGGAATATATCTACCGTTCAGCTATTTATTGCACCACACTCAAGTAAAACCTAACCAGTCATCGCACTGGGTGTGAGAGATTGCCTCTGCAGCAGCTGCTCCTCTTATCCATCAATCCGACTGATCAGTTATCCATCCCACAACTTTTTGTGATTAAAAACTCTACAAACTACTGCAGAGGAATTGAACAAACTCATGAAGAGTTCCACCTTTGCTGCGTTCACAGACCCACAAAAACCTCAGAATTTAGAGAAAGGACACAGAGCTGTGAGGTCTCACCTCAATATCTGAAAATGGGTTCTGTGGGTACCCACAAGTCTCCCCTAAACTTGAGAAGGTGTGTTCCCAGTAAATATTTTGTTCCTTACAATCAACATGCTCCTTCAAATTAAAGCTTTATATTTGTCTTTTTGAGGAAAAGGACAACCAGCCTAATTGAGGAATAATGAATCTCCTAACATGTATAGATAAATAACGCATTAAAACAGGATTGTTGTGGAACTCAATATGTTAACTGTGACGGTATATGTCTGCGCACATCAGATAGTCAGAGACATTAACTGTGATGTAAGAAACCAAAGTGATTCCTTAACTGTCATACCTATCTCATAAAGCTTCATCTCGCTCATACACTACAACAGCATAAGCAAATTCCTGAAATTCAGTTGCGGCTTTTGGTTTTGGTGTGCCAACCCATCATTTTAATTGGTTTTTTTCTGCCTAAGCACATTGTATATTTTATTTATTTTTGTTTTTTTTCTTTTAACCTGTTTGAATAAATAAAATAAATGAAATTTTCAGTGGCCCCATCTGGTCCCACCCATGAGAAAATTCTGGGGCGCCACCTGATGTATAGTATGTGACCACTGAAACGGCCCATGAGGTGGCTTGTGCTGTCCTATTGGACAGACTGGGGTGTTGGGAGAGGATTGACACAAGATTAAATGAGTGGTACACCTTGCCGGTGATGTTATAGCTCAGGAAGGAGGAGATGAAACAAAGCAAGCAGGGGTCCTGATTTAAAAATTGTCATCCTTGAACGGTGTTGTGCGTAGGCGTATATGCCAGATAGCAATATACCCGAGGGAGACAACCCCCACACCCAATGCATAATGTATTAAAGTGGGCAAATGCACATACAAACACACATGTGAGAATGAACAAACCACAGGGGAGGCAACAAAAGAAGCAGCTTGCAGTTAAGTACATATACAGGCAGCCCTTAATCTACTGATGCCACCCGGCACATCAGAATGCACCACCCTTTTGGTTCTTACAGTATATAGGGCAAACACCTGCACCCAACCCCCAACTGCTTCCCTACTTTATTTCACTGCTATCTATACTCATTCACATACCTTTGAATTATACCTTTCAGGGATGTTATGTGTGTGTGTGTACGACTTAAAGTAGTTTTATCATCTATTGGGTGTGTGGAAATATCAACTCTTACTCAAGAGTCTATATGTGTAGTCAGTGTATGTGTGTGAAAATGATGTTTTTAGCCAGTGCTTGATGTTGTTGTGACTGTGCCTCCACTGGCACCAAATACTTTGAGAAATATGAAGTAATGTCTTTGTTAACCTAAAAAACATAACAGATGCATATGCATGAAATCACATTTTAATTTTGTCATTTAAATAATTTCTTGTTCTTCATTATGTAAGTAAACATTACAGCACTGAGCTGTAATTGGTATTAATTCATGCTTTTTGCCCCTCGGATATTACACTGCAGTAAAAATTCCACTCGCAGAAGTGTGGGAAGGAGGTTCATTTCCAAACGTGCTCTGCCGCAGAAAACAAATCACTACAATGTCATTCTTAGAGTTCGGTCCTCGTGCTGAGATACTTCTGATAAAATAGAATGCAAACAAGAGTGCTGCGAAAGAGAGCTTCAATTTCCTGTTTCCTGAGAAATTGAAAAATGTTCATCCTTACTTCCCACAATCCTAAATTCCAAACAATGCTTCATAGAGCCTTCATGAGAAACAGGAAAGGAAATTTCATCTCAAGATTTCATCAACAACCAGTATGCTGTTTTATGTAAATGATGTTACTATCTTTCCCGCACTCTGTGCTTGTTTCAAGTTGAAAAATGCGTATTTTTATCAGCTTCCAGTAAAATACTGGCTATGTACAAATGACGGGGGTGGAGTGTGGTGTTGTTGACTGATTGGAGTCATCTCAGATTAAGTGCTTTTGTTGAACTATCGCCATGATTGACACATGTATTGTATTGTGCCAAAGCAGAAAGTTATTATTATCAGTTTGGTTGTAATGGTAGTAACCTGGTGACCAGTATGTTAGCGCTGGAGGTCAGCTCTATTTGTGCTCACTGTTGCACTATTAATACAACTATAATGAGTAGAGTCCCTAGGATCCATTTAGGCAGCAATATTGCTTGGTTTCCTATTCATTACAGGAGAACTCATTTTCAAGGTGTTCTCTCATTGTGGTGTGTGCTGTATCTCATGTGAAAGGAGCTCACAGAGCTTTTACAATACTGTGGGTTGCTATGGCAATAAATGAAGTGCAGTCAAGTGTTCACATAAGTGGTGCTTCCTAAAGTGAAGAAAGAGATATAGAGGTATACTTTACACCAGATAGTGGACATGTTTGTTGACCTGCTAGACAAGGACTTAGTGAAGAAGATCACATTCTTAAAAAGTGGTCACGAAAAACAACTTCTGACATTAAAAATGACACAAAAGTAGAACTCTCTTAGATTTCCCAGTGGTTTTAAATACACACTTACTGCAACTTGAGAAACAAGGCTTTGAATATGATTTTGTCTGCCATAGACACAATCAAACTTAACTGTTTGAACAATGTTGTAACAAGTAGCTAGGTTAAGGCAAAAAAAACCATTTTGCTATGGTCAGGAAAAGATCATATTTTTTCTTAAATTTCATAGTTTTAGGAGCAAAATCCTGGCAGGAGACGTAGGGATGTCTTGGTCGAAAAACAACCGCATTCGTGCTACTAATTTAGCAGAAAACACGGCAAACAACAGCTCCTTTTTTGGCACTATCCCTGCCAACAAGGTGCTAAAAAACATCCACTTTTGGTACCATAAAAGCTTGCAGTTTGCCACAAAACCCCCAGCATTGGAGCCAAGTATCACAACTAGTTTTGTTGTTTGTTGGTCGTCGAACAGTGGTCTGCCGCTTAGCAGGTGTCTTGGCTAGGTGACGAACTATCCACCATCCCCGCCACCACCCAGCTCATATACTTCATCACTTTTAAAACATTGATACGTCTGACTTAACATAAGTATAAAGAGTGAAAAAAAGTCGGAGTAGGGCGGTTGGTTGAGGTGGCGGACAGGTTAAATACAGGACTTTTACCCAGGAGACCTTGGTTTGTGTCTCGTGTGAATACAAAAGTCTACACTGACTTATTTTAAGGTTACATATGCCAAGTAATGTACTTATTTTAAGCCAGACCATGATGTTTTTTCACAACCTAACCACGTAGTCTGTGCCTACATTTAACAAAAGAAATTAAGAGCCCCGTTTCCACCAAACACTTTTGGTACAGTAACTTTGGAACCAAAATTAACCCCTCAGACACGTTTTTTGGACATTTTGATACACCGGTAATAGTGTGGCATGGCATGAACATTTTGCTGTTAGTACTTTGATACTTATTTAGGTAAAATTATGAATCCAGAACTTTTAATTGTAATTAATTAAGCATGACTTTCTCCACCACATTGCTAAGCAGCACAAACTGTAGATTTGAAAATTCCAAGGGTTCAGAAAATTCACAAACCTAGGGAGATTGACCTTTGTCGGATACAATTTTGAGTTACCACATCTTCAATGTATATTAGTGCTGAGGTGGTCAGTGCAAAAAACAAGCTAATACTGACAATGCAAAGTTTTCAGAACATTGTTTTATATAAAAAGGAAGAATATCAGCTGTCTACATTTTGGATTTCTAAAGGTGAATCTTCACTTGGTGGTGTTTAAGAATAGGCCCTTTGAAAAAATTCACCCAAGTCCCACATGGAAATATTCAACTGTGGAATCCGGAAGAAGTACCATCAATTTGCTAACACCAGAGTAGCTCCCTCAGGATGTTTTAGAATGTGTGCATGTCTTTTTCATATTGATTGTCTGGCCCCTGTACTCCTGTATGTTCCTTGTCTGAACGCTGCACATCCTCCGTTTCCTGAGAGGTTCACATTTAGCAAGGTTGCACCGCAGTTCACAATGCTAAACTTAGCCAAGCTCTTGCCTCCAGTGTGCTATTAGGCAATTCCATCTGATGATGTGTGGTAAAGGAAGAGTGAGGAAAAGACCTCTTTCCCCTCACACAAGACGAAAATCAGCCTGTTGTTTCTTTTCTTTGACCTCAATTACTATCAGGGCATGTGTTACTATAGGGCCATGTTGAGTCATGCCTGCTCTGGGAGTTGTGTGTGCGCGTGTGTGTGTGTGTGTGTGTCTCCTTCGTGTATGTGTGACAGGGATTGTGTTCATTTTAGCCTAGGAGGCACCGTACAGTAGGTGGGGGCCAAGGTGCATTAGTCTTGGCTGAGATGTTCCCTTGAGTGATGCCGGCACATGTGGGTGGGTTACAGGAAGGAGGGGAGAAGAAGCGGGAGGAGGGCGAAGGCAATGAAAGGAGAGGAAATAGCAAAACGATGTCAGACATGACGGGAGCTGAACAAAGCCCAGCTCGCTGTCAGGAGCTGCTGCTACGGCAGCTGCCAGCTCCACAGACTCACCTCCGGCTTTGACCATCTGACAAAACGGCACTTCACTGATAGGAAGCAGGACACACTTCCCTGCTCTGTTTACATTTAGGGGTGGAATATTGGACACCAAAATTTGTTCAGAATTGGGCTAAAAAAAACCTAACAAAAGGAAGTATTTTTCAAACAAAGGTTCAATTTCCATCTAATTTATTTCTAAATAATTCAACATAGACTATTTATATCCGAGGAGGGGTTGGCTGAGGTGTGACCTTTTTTTTTTAAACATCTCTCCGCCAGTGGCTGCAGGCATTATGTATTTCGGGTGTTGTCTATCCCATTCTTGTGAACACGACATCTCAAGAATGCCTGAAACAAATGTCTTCTAATTTGGCAGAAATGTCCACTTGGGCTTGATATTGATCTGATTAGATTTTGGTGGTCATTGTTCGAAGGTCAAGGTCACTGTGACCTTTTCTGTCCCATTCTCATTGATGGGATATCTCAAGAACGCCAGGAATTTTTTTTTAAATTTGGTCCAAACGTCAACCATGACTTAATGATGAACTTCATGAGATTTTGGCGGTCAATGGTCAAGGCCAGCTGCAGCCTTGCTTTTGTCTCATTCTTGTGAACTAGATATCTCAAGAACACTGTTGGCACAAACGTCCATTTTGATCCAAGAATGAACTGATTAAAATTTGGTGGTCAAAAGTCAAGGTCATTGTCACTTGGCCATTGCATTCTCGTCAACACAGTGTCTCTAGAGCACCTTTAGGGGTTTCCTTTAAATGTAGCACAAACATCTACTTGGGCTCAAGGTTGAACCATTTAGAATTTGGTGGTCAAAGGTCAAGGCCACAGTCACCTTGTGTCCGCCTCATTCTCATTAAGGCGATATCTCAAGAAGGCCTTGAGGGAAGTCTCTTAAATGTGGCACAAATATCTACTAGGACTCAAGAAAGAACTGATCAGAATTTGGTGGTGGAGGGTCAAAGATCAAGGTCACTATGACCTTGCCTGTCCCATTCTTGTGAACAGGATATCTAGAGAACCTCTTGAACTAATTTCTTCAAATTAGGCACAAATGACAACTTGGACTTATTGATGAACTGATTCGATTTTGGTGCTCAAAGGCCAAGGTCACCATGACCTTGCATCTGTCTCATTCTTGTGAAAAAAGGATATCTCAAGAACTCCTTGAGGGAATTTCTTCAAATTTATCACAAGCATCCATTTTGATCCAGGGATGAACTGATTAGAATTTTGTGGTCTAAGGTCAAAGACACTCTGACTTTGTGTCTGTCTTGTGAACAAGATATCTAAAGGAGGCCTCGAGGGAAGTTTCTTAAATTTGGTACAAATACAAAAGGAACTAATTAGAATTTTGGAAGGTCAAGTTCACTGTGACCCCACAATTCTAGGTTTTCCTTGCTAAGAAGCTACAGATATTTCTCTTTGAGTCTCACTAAGTGACTGGGGAAAAATCCATGACCCTCTCTCCATCATAAACAACCATATATTTGTATTGTCAAACCACTTGTAGGTATGGAGCCAATACAACAAGCAAACAGCATGAAGGGAGTTATCACCAAAGCAAACAGCTAATTTTTTAAACACAATGCAAGTCCTCCTTCAAAACTGCATCCCATCACAAAGCTGTGTGTGCACTTCAGTAGAATATGGGAGCATTACAGCCACACAAAACCAACAACCTGTATACAGCCAGTATATTAGGAACTTGGCACGTAGGTCCTTAACAGATTTTAAAAACTTACACTTTGATGTTTGCTGTTTGCAGAAAAGTTGAAAACAAGTTTCTTTTCTTGACATTTAAATTAGACCCATAGAACAAAGTGATTTGAAGAAATATTACTATTTTAAGTTTAGATTTGATAATATTTTTTGATGGAAGTGTTTGCTGTACGTGGTGTGTTCAAGGACCATTTGAAATTTTAAAATCCAAGGATAGTTTCTGTTTATAGTATGATGAATAGTGTAATTTTGGTAATAAAAAAGAAACAGAAAACATGCCTATAAAACCCAATTGCTGGCTGTGGGGTTCTGAGGGTATTTAAAATAAATACAAAATACAACCATTTAAAGTTGAATATCCCTCCCCTAAGCCAAATAGTAAAACATAACTTCTTCCCCAGTGCTTAAAAAATTGCATGTGCCTCATTTTGCACCATGCACAGTCCCTACGTCTAAAAGAAAAAAATAACAAAAAGAAAAGAAAAAAAAAGAGAGAGAAAAATATAAACTACTTTAACAACACTGATTTCCTCTGAGCTGAAGTGGATTTGACCTAAGAAACTAATGTTGTAATTTGCACACCAAAGTGGTTTTGAACATAAGACCTTGATGGGAGACTTGCCTCCCATTTCCTCTCTTTTTTTTTTCTTGCCACGGCTATGCACTTAATGAATTGAAGTAGTGATTAATTAAATGAAAGTGCTTACTGGATGGAAAGACACTTCACCCCTGTGTTCTGAGTATGTGAATCAAGCCTTTATGGAGTGATGGCAAGGTACTTGTATTTGTTACTTGTGTGTACGCAAACATGAGGTTACTGTCTGGTGGAAGTATATCACAAGGGGCAAGAGAAGTCGCTGTGCTCTGCAGATTTCCCTCCATCTAGCAACCAATTTATTAACTTTCACAGTTATTAACTTTCACCGTGTCAATACATTGTTACAGTAGGAAAGAAAAAAAGCAATACAGCGCTACACTGTAATGACGTCTGTCTGTTCGATTCCATCATGTAGATGGTTGCATGCAGCTTCTCATGAAAAAACAGATCAAATATCCAACATGTGAGGTAGATCCAGTGTGGTGCAGTGGTTTGTTATGACTGCACTGTATCTGGTCCTCCCTCTGAGCTAATTTGTTAACACTGTGGAGCTAATTTCCCTCCAGGCATCATGGGCAGTTTGACTGACGCTTTGAAACTCGCATTTGCACGTCGGCGCCCTGCAAAAAAGCACCATCAGTCTTTCCCCTCTGCTGGAATTTGCGAGTGCGTGGTGTGTTGCCAATTAATGTGTTCAAATGTGTGTCAGCGAACGCGAGCCGAACCAAAACAAATGGCTCGTTCATACGGCATGTTGAATGGATATCTGGGTCCTGTCATAATGAGTAATGCTAATTGTGCTTAGCAGCATCATTGGTCAAAGTGTCAAAAGCCATCAAGTCGATTTGAGGAGTCCGTCAGGATCTCATCAGTGGTCAGATCGTGAATTCGGCATTGCAGAGGTGCTGACTGTCAGCCAGCTGCACGTTCCAATAAAATGGCTTGTTCAGTCTCATTTTTAAAGCTGTGAAACTTTTGTTTTTTCAGAAGTTATCTGACCACCTCAATGCGAGCAAAGCGATTGCACCAATTCCGAGCCTGGAATTCTTCTCATGAAGCTCGAGCATTGTTTTATTGATGCTGTTCTCTTAAATGCTCTATCTGCAGAGTTCTTTGACAGTTCAGTTCCTGGATAATTTTGCATTCCGTGTAAAAGCCTTTGAGATTTCGCTTGCCTTAGGCCATATGTAAACGTAATTTACTTGGGAGAACAATTTGCCTGAACTGTTTCTCACTTCAAGATAAATAATCCCTCATGCATTATTGAAAATGCTTTACTTTTTTTTCTGAGTTGCAATTCAAAGTAGTCTTGCAAATGACTTCTTTTTTTCCCCCCCAGAAAATGTCATTTGTTGCAAACTAGGAAGTGGGTGTGACAGGCTGCCATTGGTCTAATCAAATAACGGTATCCAGAGTCATGCGCTAATTAATCACTAGCTCTGGGGGTCGGACCCATCCAGCGATTCTCGGTAGAAAAAGAGACATTTGATCTGTTGAATCAGCTCCCTCGCCATCCCCTCCTCTCTCTTCCATCTATCTTACATTAATTCAATGAAGTCAGAGTTCATTTGAATGCAACCCCCCTCGCGCACACACACATAAAGTTTTCAGTTTGTTTCATCTGCTGCAGAAACCGAGCCTCTTTTTCAGGAATAAAATATTACATCCTCACATTTTAATAGCCTAAACATTTTTTTCCCTCCTTTACTGGGAACATATTCGGCATTTTGCCAGACGGCTGCTTAATTGTAGGGAGCAATATTGTTTATTGGAAAATTATCCGCTGTGTCTGAGCTTACACACTTCAGCTGAAGCCTGAAAGTGTTCTAAAAGCATGTTACAGTTATTGAGAGCTGTCACATGTATCGGACATCTGTTTATCCGAGCGCTGAGTGCTCATTTAGACAGGCTCATTGTAATAATGTGTGGTGGCTGACCTTAACTCCTTCTCCCTGACACGTTTTCTTGGGAGACGAAATGAAAATACAAGCCCCCTAAGGCCTCTGTTTTGTTACTAATGATGACTTTTAAATGTCATTGTTACTCACTTCGATGCCCGGTGGTTCGGAGAAGGTAATGTGTCAGTGACCCAAGAATAAGCTCTGCTCTTTAACAGCAAAAATCTCTCCCTTCTTGGTTACTATCACTATTAACAAACCCACAATCAAAACTCCAAAGTGTTTCCCCCTCGGAGTGATTTTTAAAAGCTCTGCGGGGGAGCGACATTTTCCAAATGGCCATTTTTCTCTCTGACCTTTCTGCTGCCCTTTTTGGTGAGTAATTGCATTTTTTTTTTTGAAATATTCATTTGTGAGTTATGTCATTTGCAAGCATCATGATTAAAAACACTGCTCAGTGGTGTGAAAGTAATGGAAGTATCCAGCCTGACCCTTACAGTTTGCTTTCCCCAAACTACTACGTCTTTTTTCCCCCCCCCTTCCACATTCTGCAGTGTACTTGTCAGAGGAATTATCTAGGGAGAATCTGCAGTGGAGAAAAAAGAGATACGCTCTGCATATGAATACTACTCTAAAGTATTAGCTGCAGAAGGAGGAAGAGAGAGAAAGTGAATAGAACATAGACCCAAGATGAGGGGATGGACTCTCAATAAGACTATTTCGATTTTCGATAGCTCTGTCAATGCTGTGTACAGGTAGACAACGATACGTGCGAGTGGGGCAGGATGCTGGCTCTGGCACCCGAGGAATATGAGCCCTATCAATCACCGCCTCCGGGCACAAATGTAATTACACTACAGTTGTTGACTAGGCGGGTAATCCGAGACACCACTGGCATGCATTTACTTGCTTACATTAGGGGATTGCTGGTGCCCATGTTGACGGCGTCCTCCCTGCTCCTCTCTGATGTTTTTTTAATGCTTCTTTTTGGGGAAGCTGGCATGACTTGCCTCTACAGGGTTAGAAGAAAAATCATAGAGATCAAATGAATCAAGATTCATAATGTAAGGTTGTACAATAGAAACTGTTTAACAGGGCTTTTTCTTCACTTTGGATGGCAGCTTTCAATAAAAGAAGAAACCACACACAAAAGACTGAAGATCAATAAACAAAGCGAGATTTTCTTTTTCATTCAGACTCAATTACTCTTTTGTCATTCATCTAAATGCACCTGCCTAAGTCAACCTATGTTGTCCTTTTTTTTTTTTCTCTCTGCGGTTGTCAGTTTCAAAGAAGTTTGGTGTGATCCAGACCAATACTTTTCAGGGGGGCGGAATAAATCTTCCCATTAAGAGGAAGATAATTGATGGCTTTCATCACCAGAATGAATACAATTATTCCAATTTGTGATGTTTCCATGGCATTGCGCTTTACTGTGTTGGGGTCGTGAATGGTTTCGGAGACAAAGTGAAGTGACACGATAATGAGGGGCTTCTTTTGTTGTTTCACCTCACCGTGTGTCTTTGTGTTTTTTTTCCTCTTATGTTTGTGGTTTATTTTTAGGGAATGATTAGAAGTGGTACCTGGATGACATTTGAAGATGGGAAAATGGCAGACACAACAAAACTGTAAATTTGTGGGCTGGGAAACCAAAACAATGAGCTGAAAGATGCAAACATTCTCTGTCAATCGGAGGAGAACACGAACCCTTAGACCAATAGATTTGATTGATAATGAAAGCATATTTGCAGAGAGCAGCTTCAAAGGGACAGCTAATCCCAAAGTTCAATTTTTTTCCCTCTTTCCTGTAGTGCTGTTTACCAGACTAGATTGTTTTGGTGTAAGTTGCCAACTGTTGACGATATCAGCTGCAGAGATGTCTGCCTTCTATTGAATATAATTGAACTTGATGGCACGCAGCTTTTGGTCCTTAAAGCGTTAAACTATACTTTTGAAAAATGTCTCTTTCCAGAAATCATGACCCAGTTACTCAAGATAATCCACAGACCTTGTTGTGAGCAGTTTGTTGTAGGGACTATTTTCTTTCTACCTTCTTTCTTTACACCCCCCAACTGTATCACCGTGCAGAAGGAAGCTTGCATCTCCTTGCATTCATGGTGTCCTCCTCAGCTGAGCTGTAACTTTAGCTAGCTCAGTTATGCTAGGTGAGCTAGCAGTAGATGCACTCTTCCTTCTGCATGTTGATGTGGTTGATGGGTGTGATTCGGTAGACATAAAGTAGTTCCTAAACAAAACTGCTAACAACAAGACACACTTATATCCATGGATGAATTTGAGGGCACTACGTTGGAATAGTTGTTGTTTTATTGTGGATTTTTGTATTATATGTTGTATTTGTTGCGTTTTAAATGTGTTTTGATTGGCTGCTACCTTAGCTAGGCCTCTCTTGTAAAAGAGATTTTCAATCTCAATGGGACTTCCTGGTTAAATAAAGGTTAAAAAAGTAAGAATAAAAAAAATAATGGATTATCTTGAGTAACCAGGTCATGATATTTTCAGTGGCACTTTGAGCACCACAAGCTAAATGTTATCTAGTTCTATTATATTCAAAAGAAAGCAGACAGCTCTATGGACGATATCTCCTACACTCTGCAACTCACACCAAAACAATCCAGATTAATAAACAGCACTACAGGCTACAAATATGTATTTTTGATTTTGGGGTGAGCTGTCCCTTTAAGTGATGACCATATGTTTGGTAAATTGCTTCAGACACGCTGTCACTTTCTAACATACCCCTTTAATGCTCCTACAAGTATAAAGCAGTGTCTCTCAGTGTGTGCTTGCATTCTTTGTGTGCTTTTATTCCAAATAGAGTAAGTCTTGTCGACACTGTTGCACTTAGCTGTTTAAAGATATGTAATTAACCGTGACTACCCAGTCTAACACAGATAATATTTGAATGCCACATGAGTCAACACGATGCTGAAAGAAAGTTAAATGTAACTTCTGTTGGAAAATAGTCATTATGACAGCTTCCAAAGGAAACGAGGGATTTTTTTTTTTTTACCAACACCTGAATCACAACCATGTCTTTTAATAAAATGGTAGCTGAGAAATAAGAATTTCACACAACACCAAGACACAGACAGAGCAGCTTACCACTTCGGCAATTGCCCTCTCAAACCCTAAAACTAGCAGAATGAGTTGATTGACACCATAAATGTCTTTCCAAATCTATTTGTAATATGTGCACAAAATAATTAGAACTTAAGGTTCACTCACAAAGTTTTTTTTTGACAATCTAATGACAAATGATCATTGGATTATGGTGCAGTTGAAAGCTAAAAAAAGCTAGTAAGTAGACCTAAAGTTTAGATTATGTTGTCAAACACACCGAATTGATGAGTCCAAAAGAATCCTGTGCACGTTAAAAAAAAAATCTATTCTGGCATTCTAGTCTGGCAAAAAAATGTGTTGTTGTCGAGGTAAATGTGACAGTTCATCATGATATTGATTTCAGGTGATATTGCCAAGCCCCATTTTCACATGTGGAAACACTCTCTCTGTCCGTCTCTGCTCCCTGATGAATGTCCGCGGCGCACGTCATCTGGCGGTGGCTCTCGCAGCTCAGACGCTCGTCTCAAAGGATGTTTATGAAAAAAAAAATCTATAACTGCCACAGTCCTCCTACAGTCACTCAGGCCAATGTTTACGTTTCTCGCTCATTTTTTATTCTCGCTGTAAACACAGAACTCCTCCAGTCTGTTGTGCACATGCCCGCTCGTGCGCGAGTGTGAGCCTCCACAGACGTGCGTGGGCGTGCGTGCGTGCGCCGGTGTCAAGGAAAAGGAAAACAGCAACCTCCGAACCGCTGCCGCTCGGCCCTGCCGGCCCTCCCGGCCATCTTGGCTCTGCGGTAAACAGCAGATTTTTGGCCAAACAGCTCAGCTTTGGTTTGAGGCAACGGGCACCTTTTGACCCCCTGCCTCCTGCCCCTGTGTACTTAAATGAAGTGCACTGTTTCACCTTAAAAGACAAAGAAAGAAGCAGCCTCTGTGATTTATAGATTCTAGTCTGCAGGGAAATTGTAACAATTTACATGAGGCACGCTCTGCTGTGGTTTCTTTGTCTGTGTCTCTGTCTGTCTCTAATTTCTCACTTGAATGCCCATGTAATGAATGTTTATTTTCTCACAGCCAAATGCAAACACCGTGTCTATTTCCTTATGTTTGATCTGTGTCAATCTCGCACTCTCTCTTTCCACAACTCCTGGCCTCTCGAGGGCCCCTGTGGTATTGCTCATCCTCCCACTCCAAACAACCAGCGTCCTGTCCGCCCACACTCTCTAGACCAGGGTGGACAACCTCTTCTCATATGTCTCAGTGTCAGACCTTTTGATTGCAGGTCCTCCCATCTGTTTTCCTGCAGGAATATACTGATTTTTTTATTCAGGTTTCAGCCAGCCCTAACTCTAGGATGAAATTGTTTTCTCACTTAAGTGCAGGAATCATTTAAGCAAAGTGGAAAAGGAATCTGGATAACTTATACTTACATCCTGTTTGTTTTTGTTTTGTCCCCTCTGCAGCCTTAGGTCGAGCACCCATCCCCATGGCAGTGGTGAGGAGGGAGCTGTCGTGCGAGAGCTATCCCATCGAGCTGCGCTGCCCGGGCACGGACGTCATCATGATTGAGAGCGCCAACTATGGCCGCACCGATGACAAGATCTGCGACGCGGACCCAGCGCAGATGGAGAACACGCGGTGTTACCTTCCAGATGCATACAAAATCATGTCGCAAAGGTAAAGTCACGTTTTGACAGATTTTTATGAAAATTGGTAAATGGCCTTAAAGGGACAGTTCACCCCAAAATCTAATTTTTTCCCTCTTACTTGTCGCCCCTATGAATCAATTGAGTTTCCAAGTGTTGGAGATATTGGACATAGAGATGTCTGTTTTCTCTCTTATATAATGGAACTAGATGACACTTTTCAGAAATCAAAGACCTTATTGTGAGCAGTTTAATGTAGGAACTATTTTCTTTTGACCAAACTACACCCGCCAGCGTGCATCTACTCAAGAACGAGAGGTTGTGCTTGGGACAGCCTTAGCTGTAAACGCTAGCTTGCAGTGGTGGCGAACTAGCATAAGATTCTTTCCGTGCGGTGATGTCGTTGGGGGATGTAGTTTGGAAGACAGAAAATAGTACCTAAAGAAAAAAACAAACCCAATAAGTACAGTTTTGAATGAGCGTTCATAGGCTACAGGGCTACAGTGTGCTCCAGTCAGTGGCCCACCACAGAAGCTGATAGCACATCTTGTGTCCAAAGGTGCATGGAAAAATGGTTTTATGCAGGACCTTAAAGTCCAAAAAAGTTTTTTGGTGTTTAAAATTTAAGGCCATAAAATGTCCTAAAAGGTCTTAAACTTTGAGACAATCGTCTCACGTGCCTTTGCTGTGTTGTATATCAATATAAAACCAGTTGTTTGTCTGAACCAAGTCCAGTTTCTAGTCTCAAGTTTGGCCTGGTTGTCCAGACCACCACTCTCTCTCACGATTTAAGGTAACAGAATTTAGGAAGTAAAAGATCATGCTAAACTACAGACAACCCTGAGGGTGTCTAGGGAAGAAGCAAAGTCTCTTTTTTAAAAAAAAATCTCTGTTTGGTATTAAGTGGAATCTGGACAGTACATCATTCTCTACATTTCCTCACACGAGTGAGGAGAATACAAATTTCAGTTCGACTTTGATTTATATCTGGGGTTTAAACACGACATGATTTACAATGTATTTTCTTTTATACTGTCGGTGTTTCACATGTCAAAGCTCTTTCATATTAAGTCACTTTAAAGCTCCATAGATGACGACAACAAATGACAGTAATAAAAAGTGGTTGCTTGTAGGCCCCTTTCAGGATAATGAAACATGAATATTTGCATGTATGAATATGTACACACACAAAAAGGCACACTCCCAAGCAAAATTTGCTTTGCGCTGTTAAGTAATTGACTTGAGTAGGTGCGTTTGTTGAAAAAATCTTGAAAACATAATGAGCTAATCTTCAGTTAATGAGAAATGCTGTAACTCACACCACCTGAGGTCTGCTGAAATTAAACGCGGCTCCTCGAGATGTATTTTTCTTCATGAAACAACTGCATTTATTGATCTTACACACTTCAGAGACTATGGAAATGTCATGGCTTTGTGGGAAAATGGAGCTTTGATTTTAAAATGTAGAGCACACAATATCTTTATGAATTGTGTGATGAATGTGAGGAGCGGTCCCAGGAGGTCACTGGAGGTTTGGGAAAATGAATACAAACACTCTTCTTTGGGTGGTTCGGTAACATATCCCTGTTATGGATTAATCTATATCAGTCATAATTTTGCTCTGTCACAAATCAATGTTAATTTAACATAACATGATTACATGATTAGTTATTTGTCAAAATAAGAATGTGCTCGATTAGCTTTGCTGCCACTTGTGAGTCTTGCTTTCAGAGTTATGACCTCGTTGTGCACAAACCGGGACCTGGAGACCTATTTGTCAGGGCAGACACAGTGTAGTCTTACCCTGCTTTAGTTTTTGCGGTATAATGGATTGGGAACATTAAGGTAATATATACACAAGTTTCGGGGGTTTTAACCAAGTAGTCTGGATTCAAGAAAATGTAGAGCCCAAGGCGGGTGTGGTGGGAACGCATGTATAGTCCATCGCAGCTCTTTTGTTGACTTATTGCAGCACTTAGAAGGGATGGACTTTATCTAAATTGCTACTCTGTGTTAACGTTTGTCTACCTCTTTTTATTTCCAAAGCTTTAGTTTCACATTGGACGGACCCCTTTGAGAATTCTAATGGACCTTTGGGCTTTATCAAACAATTGCTCTTGGCTTTTTAGTTTGGTACCATAGAGTTCAGATAATCAGCTGTGTGAAAAGCAGCTGATGGTAAAAAGAGGTAGTTTGAAACATGTTGTCAGATAATTGATGCACCCTGCGGCTCCCTTGTTCTCCAGCCGCCCACTCAGACTAAAAATCCCTGCAGGAATGAATCAACGGGTCCTGCTACTGTCAAGAACACAAAACTAACATAAAGTACCAGGGAAAAAGCAAGTCTTTTTAGCATCTCGTTGCTACCGGGGGCGTTTCAATGATGCTAAAAGGTAACCACAACCCCGATTCAGAGCCAGAGCACTTTGTCTTGGGAGAGGAAGTTGCTAAGTGGATGAAAGGTGTGGGTGGTATGAATTGAGAATGGGTGGGGAGGGAGGGGTGCCAAAGCAGGGATGGGGGTGAGAGCATTCAGTGATATTTGTGGCTTTAGCGACACAGCTACACATTAGCATGCGGAGGTTAGCACAACAAACGAACGCCACCCCCGACTATTTCATTGTAGAGCTGTCAGAGCCGTTGCTAGGCACCTGCGGCTAAGCTCATTAGGGTTAAAAAGAAAACGAGAGCGAACCAGAAGCAAGCAATTTGAACAGAGGAAGTCTTCAAAGACTTGCGATCAGGCCGAGGTTGAAGCCAGGGCATAAAGATTTGACTTTTAGATGTATGAATATAGCAATGATAATGTGATAATGTGATGCGTGATAGGGTGAGCCACAGTACCTTGTCACATGTTGCCATATGTCTTAGTTCACTTACAGTGTTGCTTTCTCTTTTTAAATTATAACTAACGAGCTTTGATCAGATCTGCAAGCACAAGATTTTGTAATTCTCAAATTTATTACCCCAGATAATTATTATTTTTTCTTCAGTAGCTTGTCTACTTTATAATCTCCAATGAGTCGATATCAGCAGTGATGCAAGCGCTCTCTTTCATTAATATTTTAGCTGGATTTTCCTCCCCCGTCTCGTTCTTTCCTGTCTCCTTCCTCCCCCTCTATTGATCATGCAGTATGTTTACATGCACACTATTACCCAATCACTGGAAACAACCCAAACAATGTAATAGTGTGATTAAAGCATTTACATGCTTCGCAGTAACCTGATTTCCACAATAATTGTGGTTTCCATGAGTTGTTTGATTACTGGGCTGATGTCTGGAAGGATGTGTTGCAGACTGCAGAAAACAAAAGAGAGACAGAAAATAGATGGATTCATTGATGTTTTTTCTTCTTTGTGGGGGTGAATTTGCATAAATACAGCCAGCCGTGCCATAGTTTCTCTAAAGACACTATAGCACCAATCAATAGAATCAATGTTTGAGAGTTTAAAGAAATACAGTAAGGATATATCACCCAGTCTCATAAACATAAACATCCCTTTTTTGATCAGGATCCCTTAAATTTGTCTTTTTAAAGATTTGTAGCAAAAGTTCACACCGAAAAAGAGTCTGTAAGAATGATAAAGAAACTTCTTATGCTGTCTAGTTAGGCCTGCATAATAGTGACACTGTTTCACAATTACACCCAAACATATCCATGGGATTTCTGTACTGCATTTCTTTCTTACTAAACAGCTGACATACTATACATAAAAATACTAGTTTATTTGGTATTATTGATCAGACATACTTTATTTGCATCTGGTTTGAATGATTAAAATCAAAGACGCTAGTGCCCTCTGTAATAGTTTTCAATACACAGACACTGTTGAAAATTCATTTAGCCAAAATGATGCAATCTGCAAGGCATCTTGCAAATATTAAACATGTTTAATATGAATGGGACCAGAATGGTGGTGACAGTATTTGCAAGGAAAAGCATTCTAATCATTTGGCTGAAAGGGACAGTTCACTCCAAATTTGAAAATACATGTTTTTACTCTTATCTGAAGTGCTGTTTGTCAGTCTAGATTGTTTTGGTGTGGATTGCTGAGTGCTGGAGATATCAGCCCTAGAGATGTCTGCCTTCTCTCTAATATAATGTAACCAGATGGCACTCGGCTTGTGGTGCTTAAAGAGCCAAAAAAATACTTCAGTCAGGAACATTTTAGTCAAAGAAAACTTTCTTTCATTCATATTTCATTTGCAGTGTTATATTTAGCGGTATGGCTCAAATCTGGGGCCTCTCTGTTTCTTCTAGGCCTACACAGAAGCGTCTTCCACAGGCCTATGTGGAAAGCCTTAAGGCAGAGAGAGCATAAATCTCTGCCCTTCCATGTGCCTACACAGAAAGCCTAAGGCAGTGAGAGCAGCAGCAAAAAGCCCCCAGGAACAGAACAGAGCAGCAACAATGACAAACAGAAATGACATTAATAAGGCAGACACAGCATAAAAAGGTGGAGCTGGGGTGGAGGCAGGTTGCAAAGCGGCTTGCAGAGGAAGCAGCAACAGTAGGCAGGCCGGAGCAGTTTAAATAGGGTGCCTTGCATGACTATTTTCTTTCCACCGAACTACAACCTGTTAATGGAAGGAAGTGTGCATCTACTCATGGACAAGAGTCTTATGCGTGTGACAGCGCAAGATGGAAACATTAATGGCGTCCTCCTCGGCTGAGCTGTAACATTAGCTAGCTAAGTGTCGCTTCCTTCTGCACAGTGAAAAGGTTAGTAGAGAGAAAATGGAAGGAGACATTGCTGTTGAGTTTGTCACATGTATTTTTTGGCTCTTTGAGCACCACAAGCCGAGTTGTCCTCTAGTTTCATTATATTGCAGAGACATTTCTACAGGCAATCACACCAACACTTGGCAATTCACAATAAAACAGTCTACTTTGATAAACAGCACTACAGGTGAGAGGAAAACATGTATTTTCATACTGGAAACTGACAAAATTAAGTATATTCAAAGAAGTCAGTATGTACAGCAAAAAGCACTTGATGTATGTTCCCTCATTACAGTCGACAAAGAAGATGGAGGCACTACTCACAGCTGCACACAAATAAATAAATTGCTAACAAGGGTGAAAGCAGCTCCTGAAAGATCTTAGAAAACACATGCTAAATATTTACAAAACCCTTTTGCTCCTTCTTTGTGAGTTTAATTGGTGTTTGAATTCTGAAGTTGTGATTTGATCGATGTCTGACGTATAATTTATTAATTTCCTGTTGGTGTAAAATGGCAAAGCATGTTGATGTCTCTGTATTCCACCTGCTGTAACTGTATACATTTAGTATGTAGTGTGGAACTGGGGCACGGCAGAGTGAGTAAAAAGATTGGCGACTAATCTAATCTGATTATGTTTAATTTAACAAAGATAAACAGGTTAAGGTGTAATAATCTGAGCATTACCTTAAAATCTAATTAGCATGCTTGTGAATGCACTGATAGTATTTTCCCCTTGTGGGACTCTGCCCCCTTTTTTCCCCTAGCCTGTGTACCACCTGCCTCTCCTGCTGGCACCAGTTAAGTCGTGGTGACTGGCAAGCGTGGTAGTTAGCATTCACATCCCGTCTGAAGATGAGCCACGCTGCTGCCGGCTTAGTCTGTGTGCCAGGCTCGCATCCATCACCGGCAAATGCCCAGCCATATCACCGGCTCTCTCAGCTGTCAATATACATTTAGGCAGCTCAATCCCCCTTGCTTCCCCAGCCACTAAGAGTGCTCCATTGATATTCAGCTATCAAACCCAAGCGCTACCTTCCCTAGTTTAGCCCTCTCGTAAAAGGTGTACACTGGGCCACTTCGGCAAGGCGTTTGGTCTTTTAAGCGAGAGCTAATAGCAGCCTGTATCTGAGTGATAGCACGCCACTGAGCTTGTGAGTGCTGTAATGCATCCCAAAATGAAGGTTGTCTCGCACCATGCTGTGACAGGATGAAATGAATGGCTCTCTTTCATTAGCCATTCCTCCCTTTGTGCTGTGAGCATCATGGCTCTGCAGAATCCACAGCTCCTGGATAAACATGTCACCTATAGGTGGTGCCGTGATGCTGGCTCAATGGAGGCTAATGATGCTGTAATGGAAACGCGCTACTAAGGATTAATTCGGCACAATTTGAGGCCATTTGCATAGTTTGTACACACATGCTGCAGCCTGTGCCTTTTGCAATCACTGCCATTCCCTCGTGGGCTATTTTTGGAGCTTATTGTTTGGGAGCTAAGGCGTCTGTTGAATCCGCCTCTCTCCAAAGCATGTATAGATCTGGTGCCATTTCCCACTGTGTGAAATCACTGGAGAGGCTGGGCACTCGTGCTATCAAACAACAGTGACCCTTTTCTCATCAGAGCCCCAGTGTCTCTCTCCTCCCTCTTTTTGTGTTCCCCTTTTCCTTTCCCCAAGGCGGTGTGGCCTTCACGGCTAGTAATTACAGGCTATATCAAAGCTATATATCACCTTATATCTCAGTAGACCTCAGCAGGCACCTTAAGGGACAGCTGATAGCATTGTGGCAGGCTTGTGCATGACCCCTGAAGGAGAAAAGCAGGTCAGGAAGGTGCAGATCCACCAAACACATACATCCAAACACACATTCTTGTTCCTATCTGCCCAGACTCTCCTTTTGTCTTTTGTATCTCTTTCATTTTTCCCCCCACTGGGACTCTTCCCACTGCTGTGTCATCACACTTGTCATTTCAAGGAACAAAGAACAATACATATTTTTGTCTACTAGCATTTTGTGTTTATGCACATGACACTAATGATGAAGGTTAATAGATACCACAGCTTGATGAGGCTCTCGAGGACGATAAAACTAAATGAGCGGCAACCTGTGATTTGAACCTGCTGGCCTTGTGACAGTCGACATTTGACAACCTTCCTGTTAATGATGTTTAGGTGGAAAATAAACGCTTCCAGGCCATTATTTACTTCACCATGCTAAGGCTGGAACGCATGTGACAAATGACTCGGCTCCCGTCGGATGAAAACATGTGCTGACAGAGGGACAGGAATGATTGAGGGATAAGGAGGGGAAAGCAGATGGGAGGATCCTTTCTCCTTTGCTGGTGATCTTTCCCATACGTTCCAGCTCTCATTATCCTTGGCTTCTGACCTTATTTCAGAGTTGAAGGATTTGATGAGATATTTGCTTGAGCAGGAGAGTAGGATTAACTGAAGAATCCCCATCGGTTCTTTTGCCCATCTTCATTTAAATCCTCTCATTTTCAGCTGGCTGTTTTGGGTGCAGGTTTTCTAGAGTAGAAAAAAGGAAAACACTGAGGTCCATGTGTTGCCTGCTTGCCAAAAATACTAAAAAATGGAAATCAAGGTGACACTTTTTTAAAGAATGCACGCTATTTATGATCAGAAACATTATGCCTGAAGCAACAAGGGAAAAATACTCAAAACTAGTCAACATGATACTTAATTCCGTACAGCTTAAAAGCACAAGCACATGCCTACCTGTCCTCACTTGCCCTCAGCTCTGAGGGTGGCTAGGCTGATATGAGAGGGTGACCATCTGCTTCATATCCTCCCACATATCCCTTGTCCTGGTTTGGTTTTTAGCATTTGATGGTGATATACAGATGGGATATCACGCTGTCTTATCAAAAATGAAATATTATTTCATAGTATTTCCCTGTAAAAAGTCACTTGGCTGTTTACATGTACTCACATAATGAGAAGTCTTTATTTATCACTAAAGACAAAAAAGATAGCATCATGTTGTAAATGGAGATACACAAAGAGATAAACTGAACTGTCCAGGAAAAAATAAGGGTTGTTTTTGTCCCAGATTTGTAATTATTATTTTTAATATACAGAAAACATATGTTACAAACTGGTGGTGCTTGGAAAAAGTGGGTATATAGAAGGCTGGGGGGATCTAATGAAAGATGCTACGATGTTGCATTAAGGGAAGTGTAGGATACAGTACAGAAGTGTAATGCTAAATTGCTGGAGTACCCAATTTTTTTGTATTTTTAATTATAGCTTTGAAGGGGAACCCAACAACCATATGTTATTTCAATGGCCTTGGAATGTTCAATTGATATCTGCAGACATGAACTACTCTCTCTCAAAGCCAGAAACCAGAGAGGTAGTCTCAAATTTGTTTTGTCATTAGTTTAAAGGCTAGTGCTGCCCCATAGACAATGAACGATGGACTGATTTTATGGATTTTATTTTCTTTTTTTTATACCGAAATGAGCTTTATTACATTATAGTGTTCTCAGTCCTGAAACAAAATATGTACCCATATACTCAGAAAATTCGTCTGGCTGCAATTAGTGTCATCTGGAACAGTGGTTCCCAACTGGTGGGTTGCAGGTCCACTCTGTATGGACTGCAAGTGACTTGCAAATGTGTAAAGTTTGTAAAAGACGCACTTTATTTTGAAGTAGAGCGAGCGAATGATGGACAGCTACCGTCCAGAGACAGCAAACTAGCTTGTCAACATGGCCAAACACAAGTATGATGTTGAATTTATTAAACTGGCAAAACCTTGAGCTAATGACTAAAATCTGGACCCCAGTTGGGAACCACTGATCTAGAACATCTTTCCCAATTCATTGTCTATGGAGCTGCTCGAGACTTGAGTAAACTGACAACCCCTGACTGTGACATATTTAATGGATACTTCATATCATATTCAGTGCATAACAATAGCAGTACAGAACTGATGAACTGTATAATTACCCAAATAGTGAATGGTATGTCTGCAGTACGTTTGTGTAAAATGAGCAATTTAGATGGATTTTGAGCAGATTATTTGCTGTACTGTAAATAATTTATCAGAAATTAGTTTTCTTGATAGAATTCCCAATGAATGTTTTATACAATATCTTGTCTGTAATATGTTTTTTTAAAACCTTAAATTAATCTAGACTTTAAAACTAACAAATTTATAATGTTTTCTTCGCAGATATGGATGAAATGCTGAGATATAGGCTTGCTGTATATTTTAAAAAAGTATTCTTACACCCGTTACAATCAAGAAAGCCCTGTGACCCCCACGAAGCTCTGGTGACCCATAATGGGGTTGGGCCCTTCAGGTTAGGAACCAGTGACCTATGACATTTTAAAAAAATGTAGTTGGGGTGGAGGGAAAAATCAATACAGCATAGTATCGCGATATTTGTATGCAACAATATTGCATCGTCACACAGTGCAAAGTTCTTTTTTTTTCCATTAGATACATTTTGCGGAAAAAAATGGCTGAAATGAGATTAACAGACTGAAAACTTTATCTTATTAGATAAAACTTGTTGATTAAGATTTCCTTTGGGGACATAATTATCAGTTACATAAAGGTAATATAGTTTATCACAATACTCAGCATATCGTATTTAAAATCGCAATAATGTATTGTGACTTAAGTATCGTGATAATATCGTATCGTGGATCTTCTGGTAATTCGCACCCCTACAATGTAGGACTTGATATCAAAAATCGAATATGATATCTTTGACAAAAATACCTAAATTTTATATTGCAACAATATTGTGTGATTTAAGAAATGTGCTTTCACAAAATATTTTTGATACTTAATCATCAGTAATGTGCATATATTGTCTAATTGGGTAAAGACAAATAACAAAAAAGCTGTATCGTTCTGGTAAGTTCAGAAAGTGACATCACTGTACTGTAATGCGACCTTTAAATCTGTAAAGAAAACCCTGACAGTGTTATGATATCCAAAATCTCAGATATTATCTAGTCTCATATCATATCATGATATCGATATGTTGCCCTGCCCTACTCGTTATGTATTCTTTTGTTTCTCAGTGCATCAGAAAAAGCTGAAACACATTCATATTCATGCAGTAGCCTTAAATACTTAATATAGTCTTTAATATTTGCAAATAGACAGCTACCAGTGACATTAAGAGAGAGCTTATCATGCCGAGCAGACGTGAGCTTAATACCATCATTGCTCATGCATGACCCCCAAAGCTCTATCAGAAGTGGCCTCCCTTGTTTAAAGTAGAGGTTTGCATAAACATTTAACTCCCCAAACAATGGGATGTCAGATGAATTAATGCATGACTTGAATGTTGGAAGTGCAAATATCACGCAGGTGCTGCTTTAAATGAAAGGTTCTGTGAGGCGGATTGTAATAAAAGGTGCTCTGTGGTACTTAATCATATAGAAAGATCCACCACCACTTTTACTTTGATTCCCACTGGGCATTCCAAACTAGAAATACAGTGCAAAGTATACACATAATTATGTACACTTTGTTTTAACCATGCAGGCAGCATATTGGATTATGTAGAGTGCATATTTTGCATCAATCACTCAGCAGAGTTTCTATGAGGTCTCGACTACAAGCTTTTTCTACCAGCCTCTCTCTGTTTGTGCAGGAGTCGTTGGTTTGTCTTGCTTACTCTTCGTTGGAGGCTGTTTTTCCATGATACAATTATGTGTTGAGCACCTGACAATTACAGAACAAAAACATGACCGATGAGCACAGCGGGGGACAACCGCCTGTTGTAATAGTACGAACAAATAGAGAATGGTGGGTGGTTTTGCAGCCAACATTAATATGCAAAAGGGTAATAATAAAAGCTCTGACAGAGAGACGATAAAAACTCCCTTTCGCTATAAAGCAAACATGATAAGTAATAAACAAATTTGGGAGTTGTTTGGATTACGGTAAGAATTTAAACCGTCTTTCCATCTGTGCATGTTTGCCTCTTGTGTAACCCTCTTTTCCTACAGACTTTTTAAATCAAAGAGGTTTATTTCTTCCTCAGTCTATTCTTTTCCAGCATTCGATGACATCACCTGACATTCATTATCCTGTCTCATTTTTCAGCCCCTTCCTGCCTCCAACCCTATTCCAATCCTCTTTGATAAGAGCCTGCCGCATTCAATTTTGGCCAATTAGTTGCTGTAAATTTCAAGCCTGCAGCCCATCCAGTCAGCCCAGGTCTCCAGACGTGCCCCTACAAGACTCTGTGGTGATTAGGCGGAAAAGGAAGCCCGACATGGCAAATGGGGAATGTTTAAGGACATCTCGACATACAGTACGAAGCGGATTGGTATCTCTCAGGAGATGGAGTTAAAAGAGGAGCGGATTGACCAGTGGTTCGAATCGACCGTAACGGTGTCCATTTTTGGATTCGGAGCGGAATGCCCCATAGGCTTTGTTATGCCCCTCCAAGCTGAGCGCTTTGCCAAAGAATCCAGAAGTTTGAGAGTTTTCAAAAGTACTTGTATTCTAGGCACCCTTTCATATTACCCTCAGGAAGCCTCAGTCTGGTCATACAGTAGTGTCAGATTAATAGCCGTCACAGTGGTGGCTCACTAAACATGGGGTTTTATAATGTGTTAAGAAATGGAAGCAGGAGGCCTCAGTCCATTTGTCAGCTAGGGGAGTGAGTTTCACTTGGATGAGTGCAAACAGTAAAGAAAGGGCTAATTCAGACAGGAGCAGGTGGTTAGTCAGAGAGCAGGGAGCCGACTACCCTTTTTCCTTCCCTCTATCTGATATTTGCCCTTCTCTGCGCTCCATAGTCTTTCATCCTTGTTCTTCTAGTTTTCTGCTTCTTCTTTTTTTTTGTCTTTTAATTGGCAGGTGGGAGTAGACAACATACACATTTGATGTCTCTTCCTACTGCCCCGAAGTGGTGGATCCACCACTGCCCCCCTCTGCAACGTAGAGAGGGCATGCAACTTCTATAGACCTTTAATAACTTTCCTGGCTATTCATCATCTCTCCCCTAAGATAAAAACAACATCCTTTCATGCTGATTCATGGCTCTCTTTTGGAATGAGGTCCAAAACTTCTTGTGTCTCTTTCATCCCCTCCGTCTACCACTTTGCCATAAACACAACTTTCTCTGATGACTTTCCCTCAGATTAACATCTTCTATTGTAAACTAACCTAAGTCAACTGCTATGTTGATTCGTGCCCTGTGTACATAACCTTACTGGAAGAATGTTCTTTTTCTTTTTAGCCTATCTATTGGTATTTGGTGCCCCTGGCAGCTAGCATGGCAGAAAAGGTGCAACACAGTTTTATTTCCATGCAAAAGGAGAAAGGTATTAGTGTTTTTTTGTAGAGGTGGGACCAAGTCATTAAGCCTCAAGTCTCTGCACCTGAGTCAAGTCCGAAATAGAGACTGAAAAGTCCAAAGTCAAATTCCAAGTCCTGAACTTCGAATTTTGAGTCCTAAACAAGTCTTAATGTGCTCTTAACCAAATGTAATGACATTTAAACAACAGTAATGCTTTTTGCTTATTAAAATTTGTTTTTGTTGAAACAAGTTTGTCTGAGGTAGATGCATCTCTTTCTGCATTTTTTTTTCTTGACCATCGACTAGTTTTTGTACACAAAGTAAATTATCTTTAGTATCACCTTTTTCAGCTGGCATTCAGTCGCAAAGCTTTAGTTCTGCAAGGTTCTCTACCGCAACTGTGTTGATACTATGGGGTTGGTTAGAACAAAGTGGATCTGAGGAATTAAGTGTCGACTTTTTGGGGATGAATAGCGTTCATGTTAGTTGATCAGGAAGTGATGGGAACTAAATTGATTCATGGCACACTGTTTAAATAACATACATTTTAATCTCCAGGCTTGAGGTAAGGTATCAAGTACTCAAGGCACCAGGCGTTGGTGTTTTAGTCCAAGTCAAGTTGCAAGTCGTGTCGAAAGGGGTCAATTGAGGTGGTTCAGGCATCTGATCAGGATGCCTCCTGGGTGCCTCCCGTTAGAGGTGTTCCGGGCACATCTCACTGGTAGGAGGCCCTTGGGGCAGACCCAGAACATGCTGGAGGGATTAAATATCTCATTTGGTCTGGGAATGCCTTGGGGTCCCCCAGGAGGAGCTGGAAAGCGTTGCTGGGGAGAGGAACGTCTGGGGTGCTTTGCTTTGCTTTGTCTGCTGCCCCCATGACCTGGCCGTGGATAAGCAGATGAAAATGGATGTATGGAAGTTGACTTGGACTCAAGTCCAAGTCATGTGACTTAAGTCCACACCTCTGGCATTTTTGTGAAATCACTTAGTTGATAGTTTAGTGAGTTTACCAGCAGGGGTTATGAAACATGATGCGATTACAGAACATTGCTGAATCTTGTTAATGGACTCTTAAATCAGATGCTTCCCACAGGTAGTCACATTTAGACAAGCATTTATAACACAGTTTTAAGTGATTATTGCAGGAACTTTAGTCTTGGTAGTATCTGATAACATTCAACACCAGACTACAACGGAATAGCCACTCAGTAAACTCTCTTTGCACCTAAGCTGACTTGGTATCTTTCAGTTTAAGCATTACACACCATCAGGTTTAGGAGATGATGACTTCCTAAGGGACACATTATTGAACATACAGCTGAAAGTAAAAACTCTCAAGACCCTTTAAAAGTTCTCTCTTTCCTCCACATTACTAAATGATCTTGGGACTGTTTGTTCCCACCAGTTTTCTCTCTATATCCTCATCCAACGACCCTAGGTTGCCAGGGGCAACAGCTGCATGAGTCATCACCTTACATTCGAATTTTCTAGCAAAACTAGTACTGCATTTATAATTGCTGAAATGGCAGTATAATATTACACAGCAGAACTGTGATTGTAATAGTTTTGATTGTATTTGATAGGGATGAGCAGACAACTCATCTTCTGACAAAAAAAAATGCACACCTCTCCCTGGATAGTAATGTAAACAGGATTATTATGGGGAATTGTCTGTTTATGCAATCATATAAACAGCTTAAACAAACTGCTTCACTCATAGTTCTGGCAGCAGCAGCAGCGCTAGCACGCATATAAAATTATGCGTATCTAATTGAACCAAACCTGATCAATCACTTAGGTGAAAAAAAAACCCCACACATCGAAATAATGCTATAAATAATTCATTTTTTTACAGAGTCTGTGGGCAATTGAGGATTTTTGTGTTGCCAAACTTTCTGTATCTCTGCAAACACAAAGGCAGGTTACCTGCCTTTGGTGCTATGTATTTGCACATTGCTGCTCTGAATCTCCCAGAAAACAAAATTATTTTCCCACCGTGCTTTGCTCTCTGTTGGGGGAGCCATTTTTGTCAGTCACTGCTTGGGCGGAGCTGTTTAAAATGTATGAGACCAGTGATGTGACTGGCCGGGAGGATCATGATTAATCTCCCTCCTCGTTGTTATCCACTTCATTCGGCCCTTTGGTGCATAGCTTACTGTGCTTACAGTGTATTAATGAAAATAACAGCTACCTATAGACGTACCCTCACTGCACATGATCTCGTTGTGGTCGCCACGATTGCCTTCTTTGTTGTAAGAAAGGTCAGAACTCTCAGACCAGCTAAGCATTGCATTAGTGGCTGAACTGATTGGGTCAATTTGTGCCATTGGATTTTGCTTCGAGACCCTCCTCACGACCAGTGGATCGAAAGTCAAACACAACTTGGCTTTGGTACAGAGGTGTGGATTGGAATTTACTTTAATGTTATTACTTTTTAAACTCCCTTACCAATATGGGTTCAGTAGACCTACGCTGTTTGTGCATCTGTAGCTTGAAAATATCAATTACGTCTTTCTTTTATGTAGTGACCTCCAGAAATGAATGGCATCTAAAATTATTTTGATGACTCATGTTTTCCATTGTTTGGATTTGTTTTTTGTCCCTTTGGAAAGTCTTTATCATTGACACTGGGACACTGAGACATTTCCAAGCTCTCTGCACTGGCTTTTGTTATGTTTTCAAAAGTCCCACAATAAGAGGACACAGATTTTAGTTTTCCATTGCTCTCATACAACTCCTGATTCCGAGCATTTGTCATGGATTTTTAAAATGTGTGATTACTCTGTGTGTTTTTATGTCTATGTGTAGGGTGATGTTTGTCATCTGGCTTGGTTGCCGTTGAACATTGCTTGAAAATGACTCATCTCTGAGAGTTTAGGCTGTGATGAGGTAGCTCTAGTCCCACTGAAACGATGGATGGCTCAAAGGGCTTGGCAGGGAAAGCCTCCAGTCGTTGCTCAGCCCAGCATTACAAGGCACTTTCTACCTCTCTTAATCCTGCTATCTTCCCCCTCTCTCTGCCTCTCTCCCTGTCCTCTCAATTACCGTTCGACTATGAATCCCTTTCGCCCTCCTTAGCACTCCTCTACCACTGTCTCAGTTTCTTTTATTTCACTTTAATGTTTCTCTTTTTCTTTGTGTCTTTGTCACATCACCCCTCTTATAATGAGCTTATGCTGGGCATGAATGAGTAGCCGCAATCCAAAGTCTCTAGGTGCTGCGCTTGCAGGGAAAGTGGGATCTACATTCACGCCACATGCCCTCTAACCTTGATACGACGAAATCAAGGGAGCAAGACAAGGAGCCGTTTCACCTTGTTTCCTCCTGGAGTCTCTGATGACTGTACACAGTTAGCACCACACAAAGGACCTGTTTTATTAGCCTGGTCTCATTCACGCACAGTCAACGCATTCATCTGCGTTGTCCATTTCATTTTGGCTAAAGAGGATAGAACTGTGATAAATGCGATGGTGGTGGTAATCTAGTGCACCAAGCTGGCACTTAAAATTTGGAATCCTTTTTCATCTCTATCTAATTAGATCTCAAACTAGATTTTGTCTGAGTCTTGGTTGTTTTTTTGCCCTTTGAAACTTGACTAACTTTAAATTCCTAACAAATAAAATGGTGCAATTACGTCTCCGTTTGATCTTCAGCTCTGGACCTACCTGCGTGGTTAATACGCAATGGGAAGCTCAAACATAATGCATCAATCTTTAAGATGAAAATCTCATGATACTCTTCATAATCAATGTTTCATAGCAGTTTTGCATGATTCACTTTGATCTAGCCCAAGCTAGAATATTAATACTGTGTACCACTTGAACTCTATACGTATCCAGTAATCCATATGGAAATACTCAGCAGTGAGGGACTGTTGGCTGTGCATGACTGTGAGTACATTTAGATTTCATGACAATAGATGAGTTTAATTTGACATCCCTTTTTCCTTAAGTGAGTGACATGGATTAAACTGTTCTGATAATCACCATCAGGCTAATTGGTCATTTATCATCAATGACATCCTCATTTGACGGCATTTAGAGACATTTCTTGACTTCCTACAGTAAATGTAACCATTGTGACTGTTGTTGAAGCTCTGGAGCTTATTGTATGTCTGTGCTCACTGAATTCAATACGCCTGCTACCTGAGTTGTTTTTAAATCTTTTGGGTCAAGTCAGGTCTTAGGTCTTGGCATTTTGCTCTCTATGTTTTGCTACTAGCATTTTTGGTTTGTTTTTTTTACATCTCTGAGATCACGTCTGTGGCCTAATAAATGAATATTTGAGGGATGTGGCTCTGCAAGGCCCATCTGTCGTTGCCTCATTTGATTTTTATTGTTTATTGCAGAGCTGTAGTCAAGACCAACTCAGTCCAGTCCAAGTCAAGTTCAAGGCCAGGTCCAGTTGAGTCCAAAGGCAGCTGAAACCAAGCCAAGACCAGAGCAAATCGAGTCCTCCAAAAGAAAATAATAGGCAATTGTGCCCTTCAGATATAACAATATGGCAACAAAGGGGTTAAGACAGACAGAAATAATCTATATATACACTATATAAACTCAATATACTGGAAACTTACTGGAAACCGATCTAAAATGTCAATAAGATAAATAATTCTGACAACACAATGCTGGTGAAGTCAGTATCAGTCATTCCTCCTGTTCTCTGTCTTCCTCCCTCTGCTGCTGATGTGATTCATTGCCTGTTGGTCGCTGATAAAGAATATTGTCTAAGATATCTGGCTAACTAACATAAACATATACATAGACGCCAAGACCAAGACAAGTTCAAGACATTGAAAAAGTCGTCACGAGACCGAGACTGGACTGGACTGCTACAGCCCTGCTTTATTGAACTGACAAGGTTCAACCTTGAGTCTTGATTATTTTTGCTTTGCATTTTCAAGTTAAGTCAGGTCTTTAGGGAGCCAAGTTCCAAATAAGTCAGGCCCACAAGTTTTGCTACTGAAGTCTTACTCAAGTCCAAGTGTCAAGTCTGCAGCTCTGCCCACCCTGCTGAAATGAAAGGCTGAAAATAATTGTTCTTCCTGTATTTATTTTTGAAAAATGTAGAAATTTCTGAAATATTTAAAAGCAGCGCTTGCCAGCAATCTGTTTTTTTCCAGTCTCAAAATATGTTTTTCTCGAAGCCAGCGATTCTCGACCTTTCCTGGCCTCTTAGCTTGTTTTGATGTTTCAAAATGCTGCAGCGACTAAAGTTTTCTAAATTTGTTATGTGGATTTGACTGATCTTCTATATTTTCAAGCACGAGGAACAAGCTCCAACAGCAGCATGTGTTCAGTTTAAAATTAATGTCTATTTCAAGCTTTTGATAACACAATCTCAGCTTGAGGTGCATTTAGTAGGTGTTCTGGAGTTTTTTGATCATATCTTGTGATCTCAATTTGATTTTTGTGATGTGATCGATAACGTTTAAACTCAACTATTTTGAGCCTCATTGCTTTTTTTATCATAAGTACATCAAGAAACCCATCTGCAAATCATGTGACCCATGTTGGCTTCTAGTACAGGTAGCTATTCTGCAGTAAACTGTCCTGATGGAGGACCTGTCTTTCATTAACCCACACTGATTGTTCCTCCACCTCACCCAAGCACTCCCCTCATACTCAGCTGCACACACGTTCCTGTTGAAGGTTTTGTCTGTGTCTAGCATGGCGTCTCCTGCTGGCCCCATACTTGCTTGTGAAAGCTAATTATGCTGGGCTATTTTCTGACCAGGGAGCATGTCAATATTACACAGTGGGAGAGCTCTCACTCACCCCGCGCTGCATTCTTATTCATGAGCCTTAATTCCATCAATGGCCTCCTCAGCCACTGGACCGTGGTTGTTTCTTATTATGGTGTGATTTTAAGGAAAGTGCTTGTAGCTGCCACAGAGTAATGCTACACCATAAAGGAGTGTGGCTTGTGGCCTCACCCACTCACCATTTGCTTAGAGCATGTTCAAAAGTGATGCGTATAAAGCAGGAGAGGGGCTTTTGTGGGTGCTGACATGGACCTAATTTTCTCATGTACGTGCTCATTGAGGTGTGGTGTGCAGAGGGTGGGAGCTGAATGGATCTAGTTGAGGTTGTGAGGCTCTTGTAAGGGATCTCGCAGTGGAATTGAAAGGGATGCTCAGGTTTTCTGTGCAATGTTACAGCAGTGCTGTTTTGGATTCAGTTGTTATTGAGATTTAAGAAGAAGTGGTGTTGGCAAAACCCCAAAATACATTACATCAGTTCTAAAACGTAATATGGGCTACTTTTCATGGCAAAAACTACCTCTACCTGAGAACAAAACTTTGTTTTTTTATAATTTTACATGTCCCCTTCATGAATGGATGGCCATAACTAAAATATTTTATACAACAAAGAGAGGTGAAGATGATCAATTCAGCAACTCATCCAATAGTTGGAAAAAGTGCGGAATAAAACTACTCTGGTGATGGTGGGTGTACCTACTTAATCTCATGTAATTTATCACCTAATGCTCAGGTGTAGTTCAAATTTGCACTGATATCTACCCTGATATCTGCTCTACATCTCAAAGAAATATTAATATTCATTCATTTTCTGTAACTGCTTATCTTGTTGGGGGTCATGAGGGGGCTGGAGCCTATCACAGCCGACACTGGGCGAGAGGCGGGGTACACCCTGGACAGGTCACCAGACTATCACAGGGCTGACACATAGAGACAGACAATTTCATTCACATTCACACCTACTGGCATTTTAGAGTCACCAATTAACCTGCATGTCTTTGGTCTGTGGGAGGTAGCCAGAGTACCGAGAGGAAACTCACGCTGACATGGAAACTCCACACACAAGGGCTACCTCACCCTGGGTTCAAAACAGGAACCGTCTTGCTGTTAGGTGACAATGCTAACCACTGCATCACTGTGTCCCCAACATATCCTTTTTTCATAAAATGGTAGGTTTTGTACTGTAAAAAGAGGGGGTGTCCAATACTCCTTTCTAAAAAAGTATAGGTAGCCTGTCCCCTGCCCCCACCTGTAAATTACGCCCTAATCAAATCAGATCAGGACAACTGTAGCTGCACAGGAGGCTTGATCACTACCTTCATTTGTGGATTTTTAGTGACTTGTATATGTGACCTTCTTTTAATCAGTTAATTCCCAGTGATATTAAGATTACGTGTTCAAGGGAAACCTCTGTAGATTGTTGTTTTTTAGTTTTTATTTGATTTGATTACTCAATAATTATTTAGTCCTCCTGAAGAGTATTAAAATGGCTTGAATTTGTCTGTATTATATCAAAGATGGAGGAAACCAAGTCACTAATAGGCTATCCCTTACCTGCCTTTAAACTCAAACAACTTAACAATGAAACAGCTATAATTGTTAAAGAAATGGCTACAGGGAGGCAAATCAGGAAAATGTTTGGGGCCTCTTATATTGGTTAATTCCCCTTAAACCTCTGCCACTGCCCCAAAAAACCCTAAGTGTTTGCTGCTTCTAGCTACTGTATGACAGCTAGATACTGCAGATACTAGGACAGTTGGCCACCTGCTTAACTGCCATACATACTTTGAGTATAACCGTCAGCAACATGAAACTAACATACCTTGCTGGTCACCAGAAACACAAGAAAAAACAAGAAGAGGAGGGAAATGATACCACGGGGTGATAGGGGCTCTTGATGGGCTTTTTTTTGGCGTGGAACCCCCCTCAGAGTCTGTGGCTGTAACCTGTATCTGTTTCATCGGTTCAAAGAAGTAGGATACACTGAGAAAGTTTGGAAGTTTGGAAGTGAGACAGGGACTGTCTTTTCAAGTTTGAGAATGACAGAGAGGGACACAGCAGAGATAAAAGATGGTTCATCTGAGACACTGCTGCACCCTTGTTCCTTTTTGCCTGCTGATACTGTCGCCACGCAATCACGTTTCTCATGTCACCTTGAGAAGATGATGGAATTTACTTAACGCCCACTGTTCCCTGATACTGTTGTTTACAATGCCGTTCTGTTGTAGCTTGGGCATCTGTTGGTGTTTGATTAGTTTCCAAGGATGTTGATTTGACATCACATCTTACAAAGCCGTCCCGTGGGCTACTGTTGTTGGTCATGGCCTGTGTATTTAAATGCATCATGTTGAAAGTTTTGATAATGCTCCTCGGAAACTTGTTATCTCCGAGCCATTTCAAGAAGGCACCCCAAATGTGTGCGTCACTGTCACATCTGAGGCCTTTCGCATGATGCAAGTTCACATGAAAGAGTATATTTAAAGTATGAATGTATATTTAATAAAAGATATGATGGAGGTGTTGATTCCAGCTGGGAAATTAGGTTGCTGCAGCGGAATAAAATATTAAAAAGTGAAGGGCATCGAATGCAAGTAATAAAAAGGTAGAAAAAACAAGACAATATTTAAATTAAGATGGCATATATGAAGAACACGACTCTTTTCTTGTGAAGCGAGCAAGTTTAGCAAAATACAGTTTTTAAATACAAGGATTACAGAACATTTTAACTTCAGTAAAACTGTTAGTGCTGCTAATGCAGAATACCTTACATATTAGAAATCTGAATGTGAGAGTATGAGTATTCTTCTATAATTGCTGCCCATTAAAGATTTTCTATTCAGGTCAGTGCATGTACTTTATAACTGCAGTGATTTTACATGCATTAAACTAGTCACCGTTAGGAACACTGTAGAATAATTTAGCAGCTATTAGTAGTAACTAATGAATAAAATGTCTAACTGATAATAACTACCTGCTATTTCTTGGAAGGAAGGTAATTATCATAACTTATCTTCTCAGTACCCAGACGTCAATCTGATTCTTTGTACTTCTAAGTGAATGCAGTAGTTTTCTTTCTGTTGGAACCCCGTGGAAATGCTTGTGGGTATTTATTCAGGAGCCTGGACAAAACAGTCCCTTGGAGGATTGGTGTTCGGCGTTAGAATCCATGGCAGCAGAGCTCGGTTTGAACTTGAGAAGTCTTTGCGAGAAGCAGCGAGGGTTAAGCCCAAAGTTAGCTCGCCTACCCACTAATCCTGCACACTGAGACAAGCCTCAGGTCATAATAGATAGCAGAAATGATGGAATTAGGTGAGGATAACACATTTTTTTGTTCCGTACAACAGCACAACAAAGTGCGCTCCAAAAAACTGTCATTTTTCAAAGTGTTTTGCAATAAATCTTCTGCTACAAACAGACGTTGACACCGAATACATACCGGAGTTGGGAAGCAAGCCGAGCAGAAACAAACAGACAGGATGACACACTCTAGACTTTGTTTTCCACCAGAATGCGACTCCCCTCCTCCTCAGGCTGTATCTCAGGAGACCTGTTGGTATGGAAGAGAAGTTAAAAGACAGCTAAATGTCTTGACTTCCCTTGACAAATTCAATGGGACAGTGGTGCTGCGTGGGGTGAAATACAAGGATCGCCTTGTCACCTCTACCAGTACAGGAAAGGGCCAGAACTATATCAGTCTTTGTACTTCTTGTTCCCTCCTTGTTCACCTTGCTTGCACTCCTGGTCTGTCAAACGAAAGCTCTGCATAAATCTGAAGCAAGCACACCGAGTGCTCATGAAGTAGGGCCTCTGGATTAAAGCTACAGAGGAAGATGTTATTAAAGTAGAGAGCCTGTAATGTTCCGGCACGTTTTTGAAACACAAAATTGACTGTAGTGCTTTAGCAATGACTCAGTTAAGTGGTTAGTTGATCGATAGATTATTTAGTTCTTGGTAAAGCAAAACTGTGTAGAAATCATAGAATAGAGACACTCTTCATTGGAGCTATATGTGATATAAATATAGCATTGATATAGCAGCTATGTATAGGCATAGTTGAGTGATGGTATCCTTCTGTGTGTTGCAGTCGCTATAGGTTGTTTGCAATCATGTGACTCTTATGATGCACAAAATCGAGAAGCAGGAAATAATGCATTACTCTGTAAATTGGATATGGACGAAAGTGACTACAAAAAAGATGTTGGGTGAATCTGCAGGCAGCAGGTATAGTCAGAAAATTGAAACTCATGTTGGATGTGATCCATACAAAAAGTGATTTTCCTGCAACTTGATTAATTTGCCAAGTGTGGACGCTGTTATCGTTTCAAAATACCTCAACCCCCTAACGTTACTGATATTACGTGGCGAGCCGATGAAAGTGTACAAATTTATCGAGTTTGTTCTTTCTTTTACCATTGTCTGTTGGTTTGGTAATCTGAGCCTTAAAAACAAGAACAAGTTGTGCCATAAGATCGCTGGTTACTTTAAATAACCTCCAGCATCTGTGTGAAGAGAGGGTCACCACTAAAGCTGGGTCTGTTGTCTCAGACTCTCAACATCCCCTCCGTGTTGAGTTTCAGATGCTTCCATCAGGGCGAAGGTTTGCCTCCCTAAATGTAGCGCTAAGTGTTACAGATCAACTTTTGTTCTCTGCGATCGCTTTTCTTAAACATTGGTGACCACTTATTGTCCATGATTTACCCCTAACAGTGTGTGATTCTGGACTCGTTGTACTGTCTGTTTCGTTTTAATTATGACTGCTCTCTGTGTCCCAAATTGCCTCCTGGGGACAATAAAGTTTTACCTTACCTCCATGACTGGAACGACTGCCGTGTTGTTTTTGGCCAAGTAAATAATTGTGCTTGAGTGTTACTATCTTATACTTCAACCCTGTACATGGATGCACTGTTGTCAGGCTAATCTTAGTAGGCAACGTTAACTAACTTTAGCTACTACTTTTTACCTACAAGGTCATCCATTCCTTGATGTCTGGTGAAACGCTGTCAGAAATCTAGTTTGTGGCTTAAAACATGGAGGTTTTTGATCAACTTCTTCCCTTCACATCCTACTTTTTGGGGGACTTAAAGTGGCCTTTGTTTTGTTCCCAATTTGATTGATACAGATATCATAGACAGTAGTCTTTGCCTTCAGGTTCTCTGCCCTCCATTTAGACAGCGCACCGATGTATGACATCATATGCAAAGAGGCCATTCAGTGTTGCGGTATAGTTGGTCCAGCCACACGTGCACATGTTTGCATGTGTGTTTCCCACTGGCTAGCTGATTGCTGCGCTCCTTCCACAGCGCTCATACAGTGGTTACTGCTGACATCAGGACAGCATCATTGCAGAAGCACAGCACCCACCCTCTGGTTCCACCCCGGTTAACACTGTCAGCTCTAGCACTGTTCATGCTGTTAGCACTGTTATGTTAGCTGCTGATTGCCAGCTCAGCCACCTCCATGTTGAGAGCCACGTGGAGACAACCTCTGAATCGTATAGAGCTCCTTTAAACTCCAGAACTTTCCTGGCAATCGACACATTTTTCTTCAGTTTTAAATTAATCCAGCTATAGTTGTCTGAACATCCATAGGTCCTGCAAAAACCAATGTAAAAACTAATTCAGCCTACTTTAGTTGTTAGCAATTTGGCCCTAAATGTAAACAAATAAAATTTGCAGTTGTCTTAGTTTTGTCTAAGGGACGAGGCACAGTGTCAAACTTTGAGAAGTTCTGTTATAGTCTAAACAATTAATAGAAAAACAAAACTGACTGAATAATCGATAATGAAAATAATCATTAGCTGCAGCTCTAATCAGCTGTGACATTCACAGATAATGTTTTAATCATCCTCTGTAGGTTTATAATTAATGTTTGCTGTTAAAAAAGTCTTCTATCTTAATTAAGATCTTTAAATGTAAAACATTGTATAATAACACTCAAGGTGTATTTTGCCACTGCTGCCATCCTTCCATCAACATAATTGATACATCTTGTACTGAATTAGAGCCTTTGTGCCTTTATAGACCAGTAAATTACTTTCCTCTCAGACTGAAGTTGTGACTGACAGTACCTTGGGCGTATTGACACAGGGGAGAGGAGAGTTCAGTCAAACCCAATCTTTTAATCCCAACCATGCTTCCTTCAGGACAATTCCTTAAGACCCGTGGTGATTTCCTGCATGCCAATGCAAGCCTGGACCCCTGCCGAGCTATCGACGCATGACCCCTCCTGTATCGAACGCTAAGGTTACTCATAACCCCTGCTCGTCTTTCATTATTGAGATGTGAATGAGGAAGGTCGAGGGAGGAGGGGGCTCTCACATCGATCGGTCAACACAGGAATATTTGATTGTCGCTCGGGTGGCTCTGCCAAGACATCCTTCTTCATGGCAACAAGGGTGGCCATTTTGAATGTACAAAAAGGTTGAACATGTAAACATATGGTTTTGAAATGGCTGGGTAAAACCTGCAAGGTCATGCTCAGTGCTCTTTTATTCTGTTTTTTTTTTTACTTGAAGGATTACGAAACAGCAGCTGTAAAGAGAGGTTTATTTATTGCTAAACCTTGTGGTTTGTATAGATAGAGTGGCTTGTTATTAGAGGCACCTATTTGTGCCTTTGTCATATGAGGTAATTAGCAGCTAAACGCCCTCCTAGAAGCGAAGCACTATGGGTGACCGTCAGTGAAGCAATGCGGGTTTAGGCTTTGAAAAAGGGCTTTGAAGAAGGAAAGTGCTGGAAGCACATACTGGCCCAAGTCGGACATTGGAAGTTACCATGGTGACAGCGACTGGAAATGAAAAATCTGTGCTTAAAGGCAGGCCTTGGTGTGTGTGTGTGTGTGTGTGTGCGTGTGTGTGCTTGAGAAAGTGAAAGAGGGAGAGAGATGGCGGAGGGGGATCAGTGATACAGTATGCTTATTGATTTGTGTGTAGATTATAAATACAGAGAATGGAGTGCTATTCTATTTGAGCTCTGCTGTGAGTATTTTTTTTCATTCTTTGTTCTGACAAACCTCAGAATTTCCTCCAATTTTCCAAAATAGAGATTGAATAATGGTCCAACGAAAGGATTAGAATCTTTTTTGTTGTCGCTGTGCAGTGCATGCAGCCACATAAGCTCCCCAAAGAACTCCTTTGACTCGAACCAGCAGCAGACGTCGCTCTTTGTGCGTAACAAACAGGACTTGATGCCTTGAAAAGTCAAAGCTGTGGCATTTCTGCCTCTCTGTTTTTATTCCCCATCCGTCAGTGTGAAGGCCAGCACAGCAGTGGCTCCACTGGGTATCTGGCTGAAGAATCTGACGCTTGCAGAGATGCTCTTGAGATGGGCTCAGAGTCTCAGCAGGAATGGTTCAAAAGGCTAACCCTGGTCAGCAATTCAATGGGGCCTGTCACTGGAATATTTCAGGATGGGTTCCTTTATGTCGAAGAAAGCGTATATTGAGTGTGTGAATGCATGTGCATGTTTGTGTGCGCACCAGCCTGCCTGCAGAGATGCTAGTGCTCATACATACGGCGCTTCAATTTAGCCACACACGTGTGCACACAGCCACATGCCAATCAGAAATCTTACTTCACACGTCGCACATCAAATTATTATTTTTCTTCAATATATGACATTAATATTCTTATGACTGCAGTTGTAAGAAAAATACGACCCAATCCTCTCTTTTACACTTTCCCACTGGAATGAAGCTTAGCCTAAAATGGGCCTACAGGCTGAAAGTCCCCGAGGGCCTTCGCTGGGAGATAAATCAAGCGTCACCAGGAAGATAGGGAGCAGCATCATTTGTTGGCAAGAATAGAAAAATTCATCCTGGAAATCGTAAATCATTAGACGGGCAGGCCCCAGTGAATAAGCCTCACCCACCAAACAAATCGATTCGTGAAGTTATTGCACATTTCAATCCTCCCTTCTGCCTCCGTACAGGCACCTGGAGAGCCCCTGTGGGCGTTATGATTTACATACACATACCCAGAGATTAGACGCTTCCTGTTTTTGACAGAAAGACAGATATTTAAATCACACGCTGAGCTTTATTTATTTGTTTACTTTTAATGGAAGAGATGTACTGCAAAATATGTTTTTAGGCTTGTGTAATGAATATCAGTGTCAGCAGGTTAGTTCCACGGTGTGGGTGCCTGTAAGTGGAGGAGGAGTGAGAGCGCTTTTCCAATCAATGCCTATTCTTCTCATAGCAACAGATTTCAAAACATGTCTTAATTAACTATTGTCCTGAGCAGGTGGAAATAACTTTTCTTTTTACCCATTTTGACTTAGTAATAATCCGTCTTAAAATAATAGGCCCGCTGCTTCTAATGACTCCACGCATACAAATTGCTTTCCAGGTTGAGGTTGTTTTGCTATTAGAAACGCCATCCATACAATGCAATTGACATGTTACTTACTGATCATAACTGAGGGAAACAGCCACCCCACAGGGAATGATATTGTATCTTATGAAGTGTCACAAATTGTATGTTGAGTTGTCAGTCCTCCACAGCAGAAATCCCTGTTGTCTTGTTTTAAATGAGAGCAGTCAGGGGGATATATTGACACCAGTGCTCATGCTGGCATTTTAATTAACCGCCGTCATCGCTGCTGCATCATATAAATCATATATGTCTGCATGTATGATGACATAATTTACATACAACTCTGCTTTCCAGCCATTTCTCTAATTAAGACCACAGCACATAAAGGGAGCATTGATGATAATGGTGATCGTCTGTGTCTAGAATGTATAGTTTCTATAAACATTAGTGCAGGATTCAGTTGATTCACAGGATGAGGCAAAGAAAATAGAGCGCACATGATGCATTATTTATTGGAATTTCCACTCTGGCTACAAGGCTGCGGCAGAGAGTTTTTAAACTAATATTTGCAGAAGTTGGAATCACTATCGCGTTTAAATAAAACATTGTTCTTTGCTCTCGTTTGAGCTGCGCAATTTTCAAGAAGATGTGTATCTCCTGACATCCGAGGAAACGGGGGAGGATTATTCTGTGGAGTTTATCTTTGCCCTTTTGAGATAGAACTCAGACACTCATGTCTGTGCTCCATGCGACCACTTGCTGTGTCCCTGCCTTGAGTGCGGAGATAAGCTGCACATGTGAATGCATTTATGAAACGGGTCTAGCGCTGATGTCAAAGGGAATTCATCGCTATTGTCTGGAGAAGAATTGCTGTATATTACCGCTGTGTGAGAGAGCACAATTGAACTGCAGCAATATGAACTCTTAAACTCTAAATTAATTATCATACGAGGCCAACCTTTTATTGTATAATTCAAACAATACACTTGCAGTATAAACTCTAACTGCACTCCCCTTATAAAAGCAGTTTTACTGGATTTACTCAGATCAGTAATTCTTTTTTTTTCTCCCCCTAATGTTGAATTTGGAAGACTCCAACTCCCCTAGCACTCTCCAGCATGTGCCAAATTCATACTTTAATGGAATTTCAGTGTGCACAGCCAGATAGATGTCTACAGCATGTGCAGAATCACGGATTGACCTTTCAGGTGGTGAGAGAAATTGCATCACCTAATACCTGTTGTGGCACCAAAATAGATGGATTAATTTCAAAGAGGCTAGCTGAGCAAGTTTGATCTGTCTGCAGTGGGATTACTTCTCCTTCAAAATAACAAGAGGAGGAGTCATATTCAAAATTCTTGCAAAGGAATTGCAGTGCTTCTTAAGTTTGATGTGTCCCAGGGCTCATATGAAGACGTATTTTTAATAAGTATTCCCTGAAAACAAAAAACAAAGCTACCTTTATCCTGCCTGTGGTCATAATCAATGCTGAATCCATATACTCGACGCACAGAGCTTGCTTACAATCATGCACATCCACTACGCTGCAAAAATACTTCATTTCCCTTTGTCTTAGCTCTCGACTTGCACTAGCTGAGTGGTTTGGAGCAAGCTGTTAGGGCTAAAGGTGAAGTAAACATCTACTCTGGAGCTCAGAGGTCTGTCCTCCTTTTCAACTGTTCAAACTTACTCAGAGTCCTATTCAAATTTCTGGGACTCATTTAAGATTCAGCAGCAGTCATCAGTGCCACAAAGCACAGCAAACAGAATATGAAATATCTGAGGACCTTTCTCGTCCGGTTACATCTCGCGTTAGACAATCTAACAGGTCAAAATGCTCTTTATTAATCGGTGAAATACCAAAGCAAAGCAGGTTGTGTTGAGTGACTTCAATTTGCACTTTGTTTCTTTTGATAAACACCTTTTAGGGGTGAAGATTGCTCCTCCAAAACGCCTGCTCACGAAATGTTTACCGGAGTTGATCAGCCGCTGTGGTGTCAGTGAAAATGTCTCTGCTCTCATGAAACACCCTGTAGTCCAGACCTCACTGAGAACAGCAGCCAACCTGGGGTAAATAAATTCCACCTCAGAAGCAGCGTTCATCATGAGAGGAGTGCATCCCCTGAGGTGATGACCTTTGTCTGGCCTGACCTCAGATCCACATGTCGCCTGACAGAGTTACAGCTCGGAAAAGTCTCTGCAACCAGGTCTAAATTTCTTCTAGTCTTTGGTCCAAAACACAAAGTATCTTGCAACTCAGAAGGGCAAAAATATGGTTTGAGACTTTTTTTATGTGAACAATTTTAATAAGGAAATTGTACATTTATATTTGAAATGATTTATTTGTCATTGTCGGTGTTCAGTTAATTATTGTTTTATGTGTATTACAGATTTTCATATAAAATCAGTGAATCAAAGAGCAGTTAACTTTATGATTTTTTTTTAACACATAATTGTAAGGATTATGAACTTCGATATTAGCCAATATTTGCTTTGTTGACTGCCATCAGCCTATCAGCAAATAAGATGACATTTACCGATGGTGATAGCCAATGTTTTTCTGTTGAGTCACATCAATTATGTGCAAGCTAAAAAACAGAGCTCCAAGCTAACATTATCCCATAGTCCTAGGGACAATAAAAAAAAGGAGTTTGGAACAAACAGAGATCCTTCTCGGGACGCTAAATTACGAATCCTACTATGGTCACGCCAAGACCTGCCCTTCTCTCCCTCTGATTGGCTAGTACTCGTTGCCTTCATATGTTGTGTTGGTTAGGTTTAGGCAAGAGGAGTGAGATTGGTTAGGGTTAGGGCAAGAATGTCTGGGTAAGCCAATCAGGGTGGGTCTTGGCGTGACCATAGTTGGATTCGTAAATTCACTCCTGGGATACCCTTTAGGAAAATAACAATCTATGCGTCAGGTGACACAACTTTATTTTTTCCTGATAATGCTACATTGTGAACAACAAATCTGTGTTGACATTAGCAGGAAAAGAGCTAGTTAACGTTAGCTGTTAGCAGCCGGTGGCCAGAACTAACAGCGAAGGAGGTTGGATTGAGTTACATGATGATGCATTCAGGCTCTATGTCTAAGTATCTGACAAAGGTTAATTATAGCTTTCTCATGATGTGTTCAAATGTAATCTTGTAAAATTTAGCTTACGGCGAGAATGTAGTTTTTTAGGGATAAATTTGCTGATGTTTACGCAGCAATATAAAATAAACATTAGAGGGAATTATGATAAATTGGTGCTTGTTTAAAGATAGTGTAATGAAGGGCTGAATGGCTGAAATCGTTATTATAAACATTGGTATCAGTAGAGACTCTTTTACTGTTAGTAAACAATCTGACGTTTTTGGTGGGCGGGGCTAACCTGGAGGCAAAACAGTTCTCCATAGACATTAGCCAGTTCTAGTTAGCAAGTTCTGTTGGCTTCTGTTAGACAATGGAGGAAGATGATACTAGTGGCACATTCAGAAATATTCATTTCAAGTGCTGGAGCGCGCTCTGGCACAAACTGGGTTGTTCGTGAATTTGGAACACAGTCTTAAAGTACCGTTCATTTATCTAGAGCACCGCACTCTTGGACTCTCTTCTATTGTGGCACCCAATAACACAACAAGACAACATTTTTAGACTCTTATTTAGCCCTGTGGTGGTGAGTCGTGTTTTTCCTTCAGCTGATAAAATGACGTCAGCCCTGAAAGGGTCAATTAGCACACAGTTTCACAGTCAGTGCCTCCCTACACAATGTACACACCAATATATGAAGAAACCCAAGTCTGGGTCTGGCTGCTGTGCTGCATTAAGGCTTTACATTTCGCTGGAGGACTGAACATCGGCAGCTTGAACTTGTTTTGACCACTGCTGTGGACATTAGTCTTTGCCCTACAGACTGCTTCCATATAGCTGACACTGGTGTTGAATACACATTAATGAATAAACAGTCACCACAAGCTCAGATGTGCTAAAAAAAAAACCCTGGATACATTTCCTCTCAAACTAAGTGGTAATAAAAGGTACATAAACTGTAAAGAAAACAAATCACGAAGCAGGATTACTTCCTGGTGTGGGCCTCAGTAAGTGGGGAAATGTACAAATAGAACAAATCAGAGATGGAAAATGTTTTGACCGTTGTTTATATTTGTCTCATCCATCATCGTGAGCCATAAACAAGCCCAATCTCTCCTCTCAGTTACAGAATATTGTTTTAGTCATCGCCTCAGTGAAAGTGCCCACTCTCCCAAACACGCGGCGAAACAGGAAAAGCATGTGTTTATGAGGCTGAGCTTGTGCTTCACTTTAGGCTCTTGGACTATAGCCAAGCAAAGGACCTCATAGATGAATCCATATATCGCCCACATCCATAAATTCTCAGTATGAACTCGTATGATTTTTTAAAATAGTCAAGAAGCCTGTACTCCAGTTGATCATCTCCCCACATCCAGTCGCAGTGCCTTAGTGCCACTGCATTTCTCTCCGCTTGTTGTTGCGTCGGGATGAACTGCGGCTTATCTTCCAAATACAATATTAGAGAGAGGGAAAACTGTGTGATGTAAAAATCTTATGAAAGCTACTAATCTGTGTGAATGGCTAAGAGGGATTATGCTTGTCAGGACGGGGGAAAAAAATGAGCTCAAGATGCTAATTTTTTTTTTGAGAAATGGCATTGAATTTATGTAAGTAGTGGAAGTAGTTTGTGAGAGATGATCAATCTTGACCTTTGTTTGACCATCCCTAATGAAACTCTTATTCCATACCTAATAGAGCCTGATAAAGGTCGTCCATATAGCTCATGCACATAAACACTCCATCTTCTCTATACTGAACAGTCGCTTGGCACTTTATTCATTTCTGCTTAGTTCCACATAGTTAATCCTATAAAAAAGGAATATGGCTGATGTTTTGTCACCCGTAGTGTTTGTACAAACAGTGTGACAGAGCGTGGTGTTTTTCCTACGTTTTTTTGTAGCCCGTTGCTAAAGCCACCCAGTAGGCAACTGTGACTGTTCACATTGATCCGTCATCGGTTGAGCATGTAGGTGCAGGCATGCGTTTGCGAACAGATGTTCATCCGTGTTTTTGCGGTGCCATGTGAACTTAAGCACTCGAGAACAGTGAGCCCCTTCAGCGATGCTGTTTAAGTACTCCACACCCACACTCCCCCATTGTATTTATGTTGTATACATTCCCCATCTTCCTCTTCTGCTGTCTAATCTGTGTTGAGCGGCTCCCGTGGTGTTTTGGAAACAAACTCTTCAGCTTTAGAATAGCAACAGAATTCGCTGGGTGGATTCAGTAGAGCCATTACAGACCATTTGTCAGCATTTATGCGTATATATAGTGTAGGATGTAATATTACCCTTCGGCATCACATACAACATGTGGGTTTAAAAGGCTATTTCTCCCTAAAGGGGTGTCCGGTTGAATCCTGACACGAGGATGGAAACTCTTAAGGGTAAGTGAATGAACACTTCCAAGTTGCCCTCTACTATTTGACCCCTGTTTGCTATGATGGAGCTGGTCAGTAGCCAGCAACACACTATGCATACCATGTGATGCATGAGGCTGTCAGTACAAATAAGTAATGTAGACTGTCAAGACAAGACTGGAAAACAGCTCTACACAAACATATATGCAAGTATAAGGAACAGAGATAAGTAAACCTTTTTCACGTCTTCTCAAATGCTGTTGAAGTCCTATTATGCTAATTTTTGGGGTCATATTTGTAATATTGGGGTCTAGAGGAATAGATTTAGATGCTTCAGTGTTTAAAAAAACACATTATTTTTCTTATACTGCCTATTTCTGAAGCACCTCTGTCTAAAAAACTCTGTTAGGGCTTATGTCCCGCCTCCCCAGAAGCCCAGTCTGCCATGATTGGTCAGTGGGATGTATTCTGGGATGATAGTAGCACGGGTACATAACATTTGTACATTTTACACATATCATCACAACATTTTGAAAGTGAAGTAGGTCTGTTTACTTGTATATGAGCTTAGGGTTAGGGTTAGGGTTAGGGTTACGAACTGTCATAAGTGGTGGGAAGGTGATGGTGGATGGCGTGACTCCTAGGCAAGATGGCTGCCAAATTGCAGAACTCTGTTTGAGATTAACAAACAACAAAACCAGTTGTGTTTTTTGCAAGACATTGCAGCATTTCCAGTTGTGATTGTGCATCCAAAAATGTGAGTTCTAAGCAAAAACAAAAAAGCCAAGTGGCTTTTGTGCCTACTGTAAAACTTCAATTAAAAGCCTAGCCCCATTTAAACACCCAGTCCCTTTTACTAGCCAGGTATGGCTACACATTTTGACAAATAAATGTCTGTCTCAATTAGACGCCTGTTCTGGTTGCCAAGCAGTTCATTTTTATAGAATTTTTGGATGTATAAAACCGAGTTGTTGGCTACACACTTCAATCGTGCACACAAGTATAAATATTTTAACTTTTGTCAATATGGAGATGCTACACATGTTAGCTCAGTCGATCAGTACATTTTACTTAAACCATGAGCACCGAAGAATGCTGTAATTTACCCAGATTTACCGGCATGGTAAATGTGAGATGAATAAAAAAGTGGTGACTCCCTAGCTCTGAAGCTGTCATAAAGTCAAATTATGTGTCTATTATTTAATAACCTGCTGAGTTATTAATATTCCCTGAGTGTTTAAGCGTGCCTCAATCAAAAGAATCAACAGGGTTTTTCATCGGTACGCCTGGTGCCGTAATTCTCAGGTGCCATAAAATCAGTGTGGTAACACAGTCTTTCTCTGATGCGCCGTCAGTTGGAGCTACATCAAATGAATGATTCATAATTGAAATTATTCAAAGCTTTATTTTTATACAACTAATAGTCATACTGGTTTACATAAACATATTGATTGTATTTCCTATCTTTGCTTAGCAACAGTTTTGTGTGAAAGGCCTGTCCCATATATAGACCTGTTGATTTCAGTGATTTAAGAAAATACGCTGGGCTATTATATGAAGTATTACGGTAAACATAATTACACATGAACCACAGAGTTCTTGATATCTTAAGAAACGCAAGGTTTCAACATATACGCGACATAATAATGTACAAAAGGTGCATATCTATGGTTTGCAGAAATGTACAGTGCCAACATTTATTTTGGCGATTGCGTTGATGATTGATTTAAATATATATTTATGTGACAGTTGTTGCAATGATGCAATCAAAGACAAACAAACTACTGTTGTAGTTACAATCAGCAGTCTTAGGGTTTGACTTTGGGTGTCTTTGTCATTATATAACCTTTGAAATTAGACTAAATCTTTCGATCTGCCATCGTGTTGGTAAACAGCTATACCTCATGGAGATGTTATAATGGGGGCAATAGTTACATGTGGTCACATATAACGCCAAGACTGTTTTCTGTTTGTTCTTTCATTTGTATTTCTATGCAAGAAGTCCCCACAATGATGACTCTTCAGTTCCAGTTGATGAAGAAGCTGGTGCTTTGTGATGATGCACACAGTTATGACACACTGATATGGATAGCTTTGCCATTTTCCAGCTGTATTGACTTAAAACAAAACGTAATTTTGTTGCTAATTATTATCTTACTCGTAACACCCCTTTGTTAAATAATGGTGTGCAACACTTGAGCAGATGAGTTAATAACATCTGTGTAGTTTCACTGAATTCAATCACCCGACCCTGCCGAGCAGAAGCAGCACTCAGAGAGCATGAGCACGTTGTTGCAGTGTGTTTGATAATCCCCAGCTTGGGGTATCATTGAAGTAGCTCCAAATAATTAGAGCATATAAAATAAACATTATTATATAGCAGCTCCACAACAGAAAACTTCATACATATGCTCCTTAGCAAGCTCCTCAGTGTGAACAACAGCCTTCCACAGGGCCTGATCATTCGTCTTTCTGAAAAAGACCCGCACTAAACGACACTCAGCAGCTACCTTTAAACACTTCCTGGTTTTACTCCAGAGCTAAATGCACAGTGCTCACGGCCATTGCTCCCCTTCTCCTTGTAACATTTTCTTGAGGTTTTCATGGGAGTTTTAAAGGTTGTTTTTTTTTGTGTGTGTGTGTGTGTGTGTGTGTGTGTGTGTGTGCTGCGCCAGGAGACAAGCTGAATGAGAAAAGATGGATGCCGCGACGTGCAGCTGGGAAAGATAATGAATGAAGTCGACCGTGGGTGGCGAAGACCATCACTAAAGCGTAATGGGTCCCAGCAGAGGGACGGGGATATTGACCCGTCCGTCACTTTTCCCCCGCCTCGCTCCCCTCCTTCCCTTTCTTACAAATACAAACTCGCACAAGTGTGTGCACACAGACACACAGACACACAGCGCAGTGTGCACATAAAACAAACACCAACATACACTTTGTCCCTAAAGCACCTTGTGTGTCTTTTTCTCCCTTTAACACAAGAATTAATACCACTGTGTGTGTGTGTGTGATGATGTGTGTGAGGATGTGTGTGAATCTCTTGGAGGTGGGGCACTTTGGCTGTGTTTGCTCTTTTTAACTGAAAGCAAATGGAGAGTTTGCGCTCTCTGACAGCGACTGTTTCATCAAACGTATACAAACTGAGGAAGAACTCCACAGAGAGGCGTCCCCTTAATGCAGAGCGCCAGCTGAACCGTCTCCGCTCGTATTTGACTTACTCCAGGCAAACTTCTTTGATATGAATTCTATGGAAAATCACTCAAGGCAATTTGGTGTGTTGGAAGCACTTTCAGCATCGCATTCTTTTTTATTCCTCCTGAACTTTTAAAATCTGGCGACCCTTTCTCTTCTTCCACTTGGTCGGTATTTTCCTCCTGATATAAATCACCGGAGTTCTGAAAGGGAACAGTGGTGCACACCAATTCTTCTTTTATTACTCTCCAATGTGGACAAATCTGTCTAGCTTTGACAGCAGCTGCACCGTCCCTGTCTTAGACTACTGGCTGTTTCTTTTTTTTCCTTTCTCTTTTTATTTCATTGATTCAATTATTTAGCCGGTCATTTATTTATTTTTTTCTGTCCTGTGTCAGTGGTCAATAGACTGAGGGGACTCAGCCCACTTACATCAGAGGCAGCAGCAGGATCAGCCAGCGATTATAGTCATTACAGTTTGTGCTTACATAGGGCTCTTGTGCTTTGTGCCACATCTCCCCTCGTCAGCTGGCAGTCTGAGCTCTAATCTGCCAGTTATAACAAACAGCAGACGAGGGAACAGGAGGAAAAAAACACTATAAGGGAGGAAAAGTGGGAATGCGGATAAAAACGAGGGTTGGTGGCCAAATCGCAAAATCAAGCTTTGTGTCCTCCTTTGGAATCTTATATCCAGATGTAATCCTTTAGTGATTGCTGATAACACTCCGAATCATTGTATAACAGTGATATGTGTTTGAAAGAATCCGTTGTTTACCATTTTTGCCAGAGGAACCGGAGCTTCCAGCAAGGCACCAATTAGAGCATTTAGCCTGCCTTGCTTCTAACCACCTGCTGGGCTCTTCCTCCTATAGTGCATAATTTACACATATTCCCATACATATTTGAATACATCACTCAAAGTGGATCCATTTCCCTCTCTCCCCCCCTCTAGTTCAAAGGCCTCCATCAGAGCCAAGTGTCTGATGAAATCCTGATTATCTCTCTAATTGGTAATTGTGAAGTCGTCGTGGCACGTGGCGTGGGCAGCTTCTCCCGCAATCGATCCCCCTCCTACTCCGCCATTGATTTGCACTTGATACCTCTAATTGTAATTATTTCTCCACCTTATTTTATTCCCATGCAACATGCGGGTGCCTTCAGGACACTGTCGGAAAACTGAATCCGGAGGAATTTGTGGCCATGTGTGTGTGTGTGTGTGCAGAGGTAAAAATGCACAGCAATGATAGAAGGGATTTTTGAATATGGGTCAAGATCGATGTTAAGGCCGGGATTAAGTTTGCAATCCACGTTAAATACACATTATGATGTTTAATCCCTCAAGAGGAAGTTATTACAAACTATGATTAAAAATCCAGATTTGGTCCGAGCTTAACTTCTGGAGCAGGGTTATTGGATCCAGTTGTCCATCCGCAAAACAAGGCAGCAACTATCCTTTCATGCAGGAGAGTGTGTTTATGTCTCTGCTCCGACCTCTAGCTAGTTACATCTCTTCTGTCCATCTCACTTCTAATTCTCCGTGACACTTAATCTTAACTTGTGTTCTCACCTGCTGATTACAAATCCTCCCAGTTCTAAATAGAATAAACCAGAAATGGTAGTGAGGAGGGAAGAGATGAGAAGGCAGCCGCGATAATTGTTTCTCAGTTTCATAGGCCTGACCCCTTATTTATTTGACTGGCATTTACTGCCTGGGAATTAACTCTTCATAGGCAGGGACAGGCAGCAGACAGCTGAGTGGAGTGAGTGGCAGAGGGTGATGGAGAGGGGCGGTTGGAGGGTCATGAACCCATAAAGCTCGCGTGGGAGAGACTCGGCAGACCATATCTCATTACTGGGCTCGCTTGAAACGAGATGGGCTCCTTTTTGCTTGTCCCTCACTGGTTCGATTGATTAGTGGGCAGCCAATCAATGTTAATTAAGGTGTAGAGAATCCTTTAATTGTGGCGTATGAATCATTGTGTCAGACCCCGCCTTGACCTTCACAAGACTTACACTGTGAACGGCCTTGCTGGGGAATAAATACCTTTTATATATCGCAGGATAATGGTAGTCTGTAAATGGGGATAGATTTGATGGACGGCGATGCTGTATCTACTGTAGCACGCAGCAGCAGCAGCAGCAGCAGCAGCAGGCCCGATGAAGATCACAAACACAATGGGTGCTCAAATAGAGACCAGACCGACCTTCATATCCTGTTTTTCATTTTTGCAAACAGATGCAGGGCACGGGCAGATCAATACTTGTCAGAACGCTTAAGAGTTAATGTTGTGAGATAAGTGTTGCTATTATGTGTGGCGAGAGGCTCTCTGTGCATATGAAGTGGGGCTTTGATTGATGACTGCCAAAAACAAAATGGCACATGAGAACACCACCGGCACCATAATTGTGTTTTTTAATGAAGACCTGTATTTCATGTTGGAGCTGATTTCGCACTCAGTTGATTGTGTCACCCCCCCTCCTCCTCCTCTCCACCACCACCAAGGCCATCCATCATGCAGTAATAACAATGTAACCTGTACATGGTTTAAAGCCTGGTTTTTGGTCCATGACTTCCGACTCTACCCCTAAACAGAAAGATAAATTTACCCATGAGAGTGTCCCCTGAACCTAAAAAGAAGGGTGAACTGTCTCAACATTAAACATGTCACACAACTCTGCTCCAATATACGATGTTTTCAATTATCTACGTATGCTCTGTGTAGTCCATCAGGAAGTCAGGACTCTAAAGCAGCGTTTACTCATATACAAAGATTTTTTTGAAGGGTGTACAAGAAAAATACTGATGTCCATAGATACAAGATGAGTCATAAAACATTGCAACCAACTTAAATGCAATGATTCATCAGATTCAACCCCACTGTCAACAATTGTACACTTCTCAGTTTAATTCTTTCAAACACTATGCTCAAATTGATCTCCCAGCTTGTTTTTGTACTATCATACTAATTTTTAAGTCAGTCTGCAACTTACCTCAACACATTTATCCTCTAACAAAAATTCATATTATTACTACTTCCTGTGTCTGCAACAGGGGGTCCTAAACCTCACAGTTACTGCAGGGGTGCTGCTATTGTTTATACTTTGTTGAAATGTCTGAAAATACACACTAACATGAACCAATCAAGTGGAGTTTCTCCCCCCTCACCTACCTGAAAGGCAAATACAGGTCAACACCTCAGCCTGAAGCTGATATGAAACTTATTTTTATACAGCACATATATAGCAGGGGGTTCCTGCTCCAGCCAAGGGGTGCTTGGCCTGAAAAATGTTGATGACCCCTGTCCTAGTTTAACCTTCACTGCCTTAAAGGGGTACTCCAGCAATTTAATTTTGGACCTCTGTAAAGTTAGGGGACACACAGGAGTCATATTTAAAACGTGGCTAATATTAAAGCAGCAAAGGCCAAGATATCTGTATGTTTAGTCCCAGCTAGGGTTCTAAAAATACTGAATACCATACTTCCTATAATGCAGCTTAATAACTGCGTTCATTAGACCCTCCTTCTCTGGTAAATGTCAATGGCTTTGTTCGAAATCACACACTTGCATACTTAATCTGTATGTTGAGCTTACTCCCTACTAAATGATCAGATAGGTGTGACATCAGACTGGGTGGGATCAGCTGCACTTACAAAGTACATACTGTTGCATGCAGTATGCACACAATCGGGACGAGCTACTTCTTCACAACATTCTACCCCGACCTTTGATCCTCTTGTTCATATATCTATTACCTTGGGGATAAAACGAAAATGCTATTTGCTGAGTTCAGCAGAGATGGAGATCATACTGGAGAGCTCTGCTGTTGTTACTTTGTGATGTATGTAGAAAATTGCATTGGCTGTGCATTTCTCTGTCATTACTATTTAATAGCTATGTCCCTTTGTTGTCCTTATCTTTTATGATTATCATATTAATTTAATAAATTAATCTTCTATTATTACGATTCAACTCGTCACCAGTCACTTTAATGTGCTGTCAACGAGGTGTCAAGCTATCATCTGTTTGCAGCTCAGTGGATGTGACGTATCTTCCGCTGGGCACAATAGCCAGAAAGGAATGCTGGTTTGCATACTGCGAAATGCGACTGGGTGCAGTAGAACATCCTGGTATTTTGGCATACTGTGTTTAACATACTATGTATTAATGTCCAAAGACATGCACGTCAGGTTAATTGGTGACTCTAAACTGACCATAGGTGTGAATGTGAGCATGAATGGTTGTCTGTCTCTATGTGTCAGCCCTGTGATAGTCAGCTGGGATAGGCTCCAGCAACCAGCAGCTCTCATATCTACAAAAAATGTGAGAAAAACGTCCAATTAGGTGTTGTTTGGATACACTGACCTCATACTGAGTATCTAAAAAATTACTTTACTGCCTGAAAGGAATATTACGACCTTATAAAGTGACATAATACAGTCCCTCTTGCGATCGCAATAATTAACGTGAATTCAACGAAAGTCCGCAGTGTTTGAGGGGGCTTGCAATTTTTCAAAAGTCCCGCGATTTTTCCGGCTGACCGGAAGTCGTCGTGCATGCGATGTCATTTAAAACGTCATCAGACGCGTCATCAAATCGCGCTAATGGCATTGCAGTATGGAGAAACGCTCTGTATTGACATAAGAATTTGCACTTTCTTTAAAAGCATACAATATGTGTTGAATTTATTCAAATGTTTTGTTTACAGAAGATGTAGCTTACATGTTGTTTCACAGTCACATTGTCTGGTTTGAGAGCTACAATATTCACTCAGGATTTTTTGCAACATTATTGGAGTCCATGTTTTTAAACTAATCAAATAAAACTAAAGAAGAGAACTGAAACATTTGCTGCTGTTTTTGTAATATTCAGTATGATTATTATAGCAAGTGATTACATGACTTGGAGGCGGTAGTTAAAAAAAAATCTATTTGTATTCTCCTGACTTGCAATTTTTGTCATTTGCCGCAATTTCCCCCAATTTTTATCACTTTTTTTTTTTTTTGACAAAATTGGCCACAAATTCAAGTTTTTTTTGCTGCGAGATCCTAGAGGGACTGATATTAACAGCCACTGATGCACAGTCTGAAGAGGCAAAATGTATCGTGAATGACCTAATGTATCATTAAGGCATTCCTTACGTGCACAAAATCTACATATGACACAGTCTGAATGCACTGCATACTCAACTTAACATCACACTCAGTATGAATGGTATGTTAGTATGAGTTTTCCAAAATGCCAGTTTCTGTTAAACTCTTAACTGGCTTTAAGCCAATTACAATCATGGTAGCATGGTAACAAGATATTATCTTATATTATTTTTACAAGATGACTAGTATTTCCCATGATGTGTAAAAATGATGGACTGTCCCTTTAAACTGTGTCCAAATATGAAAACCCTACTCTGTTCCTTTTTATTTAAGGAAAGAGACAGGATGACTCATTTCCATAAAGAGTGGAGCTTCATAATCTTCATAATCTCTGCTACAGAATTAAATGCTTTCTACTTCATTAACCACACAGTAAACATCTGACTAATGCGCTACTGTAGATTGTGGCCATTCAGAAGGACAAGATTGTCTGACGTTGCTATTGTTGCTCTTTTCCTCTGTTTGCAGATGTAATAACCGGACCCAGTGTGCTGTTGTGGCTGGACCAGATGTATTTCCTGACCCTTGCCCCGGGACCTACAAATATCTGGAAGTCCAATATGAATGTGTACCCTACAGTATGTATTCCTTTTTTCCTCTCTTACTCTCAAGCATCTCCTAATGCTCTTACCCATTCTCATTTCCTCTTAACAGCAGTGACTCATCAACAACCCAATAATCAACATGCATGCAAGCGATGTTCCAAATGTTCAAAAATATCCCGAATGTGTCATCCAGTTCAGTGGAACAGATTAAGACGCAGCAGTGGATGAGAAGACAAGTGATGATTCCTGTGATCCAAAAAGCATAACACCCTGTACGAGTACAGGAAATATTATTGACAGTGTTGTTTACATGTGAAAAATGATACAGTATATCTGCGTGGAGGAATGTTGATGTGGAGTCTTTGTTGTAACTGACAGGAGATTAACGCTTTCTTCATTTTCTTCATCCCGCATGGCATCAATTATGTCAACAACGTGCCAGTTTCAAGTCAGTTTTTTCTCCTAGTAGCATCCTCTGTGAGATATTGGTGGTGTGATTTATTGATGGTAAAATAAGCTGATCATAGGTACATACTAAGTGATACAACAGCCACATCATTTGAGACCGAGAAGATTTGTTACCCAGAATGATGCCGCTGTGTGGGAATTATGTTGTCAACGACATGCTAAAAGGGAAAAACACAGCGTATCTGTTAACGTATTCAGTCAGAGGAAGTGTTAGCTACATTTCATTTTTAGATGGTGCTTGTCAGTGCCTCCCCATCAGCTCCCCCAGTTCACAGCGCTTTAATATCTTAGAGGAATCATGTCTGATCATGTCATGTCTCTGTTAGCATAGCGGCAAGAAGGGCCGTTTGACTTTCATCAAAATGAAACATACTTGTTGTTTTCGGTTCAGTTCAGCTCAGTGGACGCCAGTTAATGTTCAGAGTAGTGAGGCATCACTGAAGGGAGTAAATAAAAAAAGGATTTAATTAGTGCAGCAGGTGAAAAACACTGTCGAGCCGCACATAACTTGTGGAAACATTTGGGCGGGGAAGGGAAGGATCAGCATGGGGTGACAGGATGAGCACAGCAGAGAGGAAGTCCAGGTGAGGCCAGAGGAAGTGGCATGCACATTGCCATATGACCTTAGGTATTGTGTTATGATGACCTCTGAAGTGGAACGACAGAGTCGCAGTAATTAAGCCTGCCAGAATCCTGACATATTGTTTGGCGTGCTCAGAAATGATATAAAACTGGAAATATTTGGTCACGGAGTGGAGTTAGCTGCAGGGTTCAAGCGAACTATAATAATTTAAATTCAAATCAAAACCATCTTTTTAACATTTGATGTCCTTACATGGCTCCCTCAGTAGTCTGCCTGACAGGAGCTTTCATGTCGTGAAGTAAAAACCATTTCTACCTGTGATCCAGAGCTGGCAGATGGCTCTTTTATACCTGACTCTTTTCAATATGCGCATTTTTCTATCTCAGCCACCCAGTGTCAGTGTCTTTCCGAGGTGTCCGTGCAGAGCACTGACACAGCCAAAGCTACTGCAGTGGACAGTAACACAAATTTAATCAAACCTCTAGTTTTCAGAGCAAATCAGAGTTTTTGTAAGTATTTTAACCCTGTGTGGTTTGCTTTGAGTGGAAAACATGGACTTCAGTTCCAAAATAGTTCCATTAAGCTCTTAGCGACTTACATTTCCATCTACTCTGATTGGTAACCTTGTATGCCATCATTTTACCATTTTATCCAAAAATATTATTACCTGCAGAAAGCAAGGTTGACTTGTGTGTCCATCAACCCACATTTCCAACCTAGCAGAATCAGAATCACCCATGCTATTGTTGTTGTATTTTGTCCTAAAAGGTTTACCTGTGGAAGCCAAGATGGACGCTGTCCCAGTGTTGGGAACTGGCAGTGTGCTTTTGTTTTTTTGTTTTACCCAGCTTAGTGAGGGTGATAGTGAGAGAATATGTGCATGTCCTTTGTCTCTTTATGTCCCTGAAGCACAGCCTTGCTCTCTTTTGATCATAGTCAGAATCATTGCCCACTCATTGCCCACACATTTCTTTAATATTGTCCTGTCCAATCTTGCTTTACTTTCTGCCGATGCCATACAAGGCCTGTGTTTGCGTGGCTTAAATTATTGTCCATCCCATGGGAATCTAGCGGGATCCATGAGACCCACAGCAATCCAATAGAGATGACTTTCTTGACTACCACCTTCTGCCACGAGAAGGTGATACAGGAGTGATTCATTTTTATTCTCCTTTGCCTGATCCTAATTAACTTCTACCGTATGTCATTTCCAGACATGTCCGACCCTAATTCCATTACTTTAACTTAAGGCTACTGATGTCACTTTTCAAAATGTATGTTACCTAGAGCAGTTCCTGTTCACAACGGGCTGAATGCTTAGTCTTTGTTACTGCTGTCTGCAGCTTTCTCAACAACTGCTCATCCAAACAACTTAACATTCAACATTACACTTCCATTTAGTGTACCTGTTAATCGGTAACTGTTTGGGACCAGGCTATTTCCAGGAACAAAAGAAGTTACATCGCTGATGATTGAGTTTTTTGCTTCAATGTAACACCTCCGATCTCTCGGTCTTTCTTTCTTAATCTGTTCTTGAATGTACTGTCGGGGTAGGCGTTATGACTAAATTCTGCACATTGAATAAAGAAATGGTTTAAATTAGCCATACCATACTTTCTCACAGTTGATTATTTGAAACTTCCGTCAACACAAACAAAAAAAAAAACAATGGCCAATGGCCTCGCAGAAGACAACACTCATTAAAAACAGAAGATTCAGTAATTTCAGGTTTTACAGGTCTCTTTATAAACGACTTCACTCTCACCCTCCATGTCTGCCCAAATCACGTTACCCTGTTAGGTAGCTGGATTCACGAGATAACGCAATTGCACGAGAACTATGCGAGAATCATGACAAACCAGCCCTGATTTGCTACATAGCCTGCCCCAGATAGCTCCTGCGGCAGAAACAGTGTTGGACAAAATCCCACCTTTGCAAGGTATTTACCATCATATTGCCCAACCCTAATGTACTGAAGCAAGCAATGGAGAGGTTGCTGTACCCAGCATGCTGTTCAGCAGTTTAACAGTTAATCAGGTCTCAATACGCTACACAGTGTATACTTATGGCGATGGTAATGCACTACTATTACATTTGTCTTGCAGATCTCAAGAGCTCGCACTCAACACTCCACTTCTTGGGTCATCAGCCCATCACTCCCCAAGTGTGAGGTCGATCAGATGAAAGGTTGTCCAGATAATCAAAGGTCAAACAGACAGAGAGGAAGACACCATGTTAAGAGGTTCCCATCCTTGGTTTTGCCACCTTGTCCTGATCCCTGCGACACAATTAGTCATCCTCTCCCATGACACCAATAGGCCTCGCAGCATTCCCATTTAGTTGTCTGCCCTAACTACCCAGCTTCAACATTCTTTTTGAAAACACACTTCCTTAACAAAAGCCAAGTCGAATCGCAGAACAGTCTGCCCGAGTTGTTTGAGAACTGCTCTTGGCAGCTTTGTTCCTGTAACATCGGGGCCGCCTATTATGGGTGCATCAGGGAGTGAAACAGGGGCACCTTGTGTGTAACTATGGATTGTGCCCAGAACCATCATAGGATAAAAAATTCTGCTGGCAATGCATAAACATTGCAGAAGTCATGTAGGCGTTTATTTGTATATTGAGCGGGGAAGCAAAGTGTAATCACAAACGGTCACTGGAGACGGATTTTGAGACACATTTTTATTGCAGCTTGTGAATGCAATTCATCTGTGACAGCCCAGTGGACTCACTCTCTCCTTACCACCCGAATAAAGCAATTAGATTATTTTGGCTGGAATGAGCCACATTTAGAGTCAGTTCTTTTTGTCTTGGTGTCTCGCTCGAAGTTTTACTACCTGTCTTGCATAACCAATCGGGAACCCCTTGATCAATGGGCTGTCTGATGTTGAAAACTCTGGATACAAAAAGGCTAAATAGTTTTAACTGTTTTGCTTGTTAATATGCCAAAAACTCAGTATTTACATTGGCCAGGGGTATGGTTTGGGACATGGCAGCTCAATTGTGGATTGGCTTTGAACACAAGTCCCTTTGCCGAGTTCCTAAGACAGACCGACGGATTTGAGTGTCTAATAAGAGAAGCAGCCATCCATGACTCTGACTCTCCTTCAGTGGTGAAGTCTTGACTCTGTATTCCACTGTCAATCTCTCCCGCTCACTCCTAACACTCCTTTTCTTCCAAGTCTCCTTCACTTTCACTTACATTTTGTCCTTTAAGTACTCTCACTGCTTCAACCCCCCCCATATCTCTTCATTTGCCCCCTCAACTGCCCCTCGTCTCCTCTTTACCCCCTTCACTGACTGCTTTTATCTGTATTCCGCCCGAGGAGCGTCTTTTCTTTTAGGATAAATTATCGCTTTCTTCTCCATATCTTCATAAGCCGGCGGGATTGTACAATCAGATCCACCGTTAATAATGGCAGAGGAGTGTGCTAAATCGATGGACACATGCCGCAGATACAATATTGATTTTATTAATTTGCGATTTGATGCGCTCCATCAGTTGTAATGGAAAAAAAAATGTTACAACAATTACTACAAAGAAGAGCGGTGTTTGCCTGTGCTGTGTGGCAGTGTCAGAGCACGAGGCAATCCATCATATTTTCATTTGAGCTGCATAATTATTTGATATGAGCTGTGTGTGTCTTGTGCGAGGAAATAGCATCACATTGAACAATGAGGGGGGTAAACAGCACTGATAGAAAGGTGAAACAATAAAAAATAAATTGAGACATGATACTGGATAAAAAAAGAAGTATTTAATACATGAAATTGAATTGACTTTGCTTTAAAGTCATAATGGAGTCATGTGAACATCAGGGCACACTGTTTTTTTTTTTTTTTTTTTAATCTGCCGAAGGTCTCTCTCTTCTTTGTGCTAGTGCAGTTTGTGCATGCTCCCCCATGCACTTTACAGATTAGTAAGGCCACCCTCAGGCAAAAGTGATGTGCTGACCCTTTATGATGACTCATAAACATGACTCGACTCCAATGGCTAACATCTGTCTCCGCCCCGCCCTCTCACCTTGACTCTCCACGGTTCAGCGGAGAGATGCACGTCTATTCTCTTAGTGCCTTATTAAAACCTTTTTCCATCTTCCTCTCCCTGTAACTTTCACTTTAACAGCACATCCCAAAGGTCGAGCTCATAGGAGGTCAACACAACTGTGTCTCCCTCCTACCTACCCAGTGTTCTTCCTCGGCAGTAATGAAGCACTTACATCCCCTCAGTGGCCCTTTAGATTCTCAGACATGTCACACAAGAAAGCGCATTCAAACCTGCGTCGCCGGGCTTTGGCGTCGGAAGAGTCTCTCTGTTGTTGACAGCTTGCTGTTACCTTTCTTTTCCTTCTCCCTAGCATCAACCGTCTCCCTCTAGTAATTAGATGCACCTTTCTGTGCAGTTTCCATGGCAAATTGACTGATTTGGTCCAGGCGAGCGGTCAATCCCCCTCGTCCCCCAAAAAATTAGGTAGGGGATAATTACACGTCCTTTCAGGGGAACGCTTTTGTTCAGTTCACTTTTCAAAAATTGACACTTCAGTGTGTATGGCAGATGAGGTGTGGGGGAAAGTGAGAGACAGAAAGGCACAGACAAGAAGAGAGTGGGAGAACAAAGGAAGAAAAGCTGCTGGCAGTCTGTTGCCATACATAAGCCACTAGTTCCCCCCACTGTTTGTAGCTAATAAGGACAATGTAAAATCCTGTCTCTCACAGTGGGATCCAGCTCAGCCCTGTCAGATATTGCTCACACTTTGGAAGCTAAGCCAGGACATATAATCATGCAATCAATTCTCCGACTTGAGCAGAGCAGTGTAATCCGGAGCTCACAGAAACTTGTCGTGTAATTTGTCAAGCTTTTATTTCCAACTTACTTAATTGTTTTTTAATTCATTTTGCTAATAATAACACACCTAACAAGTTCAAGGGGGGGCTGGCTGAATAATGGAGTAGATTGTTTTGGCATGTTTTAGCAAGCACCTGCTACCAATCTCTGTCCTTCTGTGTTGGCAGGTGAAACCATGAAATTGATGCTCTACACATGGCTATCACTTAGAATGCAGCTTGGGAAGATTGTGGTGTGATTAAAGGGCCCATTATTCAGTGGTCACACCTAAGTTAAACACCACCTGTGTGACCAGGATGGGACTTCATGGCTGTGGTGTGGACACTGCGATTGGTTACACGTGTTGTCAGGGATACTCGCTGTTTTAGTGTCTCTACACATATGACGATTTTAGATTACTGATAACTATCATGTCCAAGCCAAGGGGTCATCTCTGGGTCTGAAATGTGAAGCCAATGCAGAGATGCCTTAAAGCTGCATTCTCTCAGTTGGCCAGCAGGGGGCGACTCCAGTGACACTAATGTACGATTGTATAGAAGCCTATGTGAAGTCAGGCTACCCTACTTCTTACGTGAGTTGCTATGTCAGGTGACAGCCGTGACCAGACACATGTTTCCTGTTGTCCGTCTGTCTGTCTCATTCTCATGACCGCAAAAGTCAAGGTCACAGTGACCTCTCAACTGTCTCATTATCACCAAGCATAATCTCAAGAACACCTTGAGAGAATGTCTTCACATTTGGCACAAACGTCCACTTGGACTCAAAGATGAACGATTAGAATTTGGTGGTCAAAGGTCAAGGTCACTATGACCTTTGTCCCTGTGTTTTTGTACTAAGAATTTTCGCCGACTGTATGGAAAGTTTTCACAAATATGTCTGACTGGGCAAGATTGAAGTTGTGACAGTCTATGTACCCAAAAGGTCAAAGGTCACCTTCACTGTGACATTGTAATGTTCTACAAAACACTTTTCTGGCTATTATTTAATGCCGTAACTCACGAACACAGGGGGAAACCTTTGGTCGGATACTGAACCGGTGACATCAACCTTGGGTGCCCATCTTGAAACTGTTCTGATTGTGTAGATCTTATGTGCTGCCGAGTTCAAGATGTGTTCGAAGCATCCACAGTTTAGAATATGTTGCTTCTTTGCAGCAACATCCATATTTGAAGCATTGTCTACTGTCATGACTACATAAAAGTCTGGACATACATGGGTGTATACTGGAATTTGACTGGTTGGGAGAGGTATACAACTGCGAGGTGGTAATTTAGATACATTAGTAAGCATTTTCCTAATAAGTATATGGTTTCAATTGCTAGTTCAAGTCTTCTTTAATACAGCATGATGTTCATGTTGTAAATTTTGGTCCCATATAGAGTAAAATAGACGCCAAAGCAGGTATGCTTTAGGGCGTGGCTACCTTGCGATTGAAGGCGCTACCATTTATTCAGAGATCTATATGGGTGTCCTCAGTTTCTCAGTCAGATCCACCCCTTGCTCCTTCACAGCTTCCCACTCTCGTCCAAACATAGTTACTTCTAGCTCCAAAAATCCAAGATGACAACTGCCAAAATTCAGATGCAGCCTGGCTTTGATCGTGCCTCACACTCAGTATTCAAACATCATCAGCAGTCTACTTTCCAAGCACCCAGGCAGTTCTCTTTGCCTTGGATAATCTTGCAGCAATTTTAAGCTTCTTCAAGAGTAGATCACTCAATTTGATGTTATCAGTAAATCTACTAAGCAGATTGTGCGGAAGTTCAGTGGCTTTTTGCCCTTGAGCTCTCCAATCCACGTTCATCAGGTCTAGTGTGGGAGTCGACACCGTGACAGCAGATACATCACACAACCACACCCTCCTCACTCCCCGCTGAAATGCCAGTGAGCATTAGCCTTCTTGTTCAGACAGCTTTTTTTTTCCCTTCTTCTCCTCTCCCCACCTGAGCGACCAGCTCCACTTCTTCCCATGTGTGAAGGGGGCCTGTAATGCCATCACATCACTCAGTGACAGCTGACCACTCCCCAACCCACACGGCAAGCTCTGACGACTATGACTTTCTGTCACATATTTCACACACCAGATTCACGCTGGTGTCTTGGCCTGAATTTGCAGGGATTGATCTTGTCACAACACATTGGTTTTAAACTGTGCATTGCAGAACCGCTCTGCTTCTATAGGGATTCAAGCCGAACAGCGTACAGTCCAGCTGAAATCACAGTTCGAATCAATGAATGAATAAATGAATGGTTTCTAACCTACACATCTAGTATGTTAACCCACCATTATCTAACAGCACAATACATAAATGTCAACCAAATATAAACATGTACAAAACATAAACATTAACCTTCTCACAAATAACAGCAGTGTCAGGGGGTTATTATTACTGAGGGGAAGAAAACAAAGGTCTTGCAAGATGTATCCGAAATGCTCTTTTTTCCCTCGAGCCTCTGAGGGAGGCGTGTCAGTGTCTGTGCTTGACTGACAGTTTAGCTAGCAGGCTCATTTGCTGCAGGGATACAGAAAGACAAAGTACAGAACCATAGCTTACAAGCCGATGACAGGATGCATTCTGTCAGCAGTGATACTGAACAATAGGAACCACACCATCATCTAAATTGACTTGAGTTTTTAGTCACTTTAATGAGCTTATGTTACACCTGGCCAGCAAAACTGCTATTGTGCCTGCTAACTGACTTTAGCAGTGCAGTTTCCCGCATCAGTAAAGGATATGATGTGTTTGTTTCTAGATAAGGAAGAGGCATTGGCTAGATAGTTAAATGGGTTGTGGCGTTCAAAGTCTGGCAGTCTTGTGGAGCATGCTGATGACCATCTACCTTTACTGCAACTATAGTTTCAGTGTATCAGCATGTTATATGTATTGGGTATGTATTTACAACCCTGATTCCAAAAAAGTTAGGACGCTGTGTATAATGTACATTGCATTCCAATGCAGCTTATCACTTTAAATTTAGACCAGACATTGGTATGACCTCAATAAAACCACACAGATAAAGAAATCATAACATTCCAAAAAATTTCTGGGCAATAAAGTGGATTGACACAGGACAAAGTATTAAACACGCTCACTGAATTGTATTTAATACTAGGAGAAGCCTTTGCTTGCAATGCCAGGAAACTACCTCTCACAGTGTTCAGATTTCACAGTAGGATTTTGGCCCATTCTTCCACACAGACAGTGTTTAAATTTTGAAGATTTTTGGGGTGCCCTACTGTGAATCTTGAGAAAGAATTGCACTTTCATTTCTTTAATAATTAGTGTCCTCAGTTCCCAACTGCTTACTGAGTGTTGTTAAGAGAAAAGGTGATGTAACACAGTGGTAAACATGCCCTTAACCCAACTTTTTTTGGAGCGTGTTGCAGCAATCCAATTCAGCATAAATATATATGAGCAAAAACACAAAAGTTTATCAGTTTGAACAATAAAAATACTGTCTTTGCACTCTGTTCAGTTGAATATAGGCTACAAAGGATTTGCATTACTATTATCACATGGACAATAAAAGGTAAAGGGGATGCTTTGATGATTATCAACCAGCTTTGTATTGTAACAGAGTGGAAATGAACTCTTGTGAATGTCCCGCCATCTTACCAGCGCCCAGATCTTCCTGCTAATTTGCCAGCAAATATTCGCCACATGACGCTGTCATGTCGTGTGGTGATAACTTGCTGGTTCTCGAGCTGCTGCTTGAGCCTACAGATTGCATTTCCGCATTTTCTTATGCCCGCCAACATGGACACAAAGAGTATACAAGCAGATCAAAAAAGACCCGCCGCTCTCTTTTTTCCTCTCTCAAACTCAGACCAAACTTCATCAAACTATAAAACTGCAGCAGCGCTGATCAAATATGAACCAGAATTCTGTCACTACTTTACCTATTTCTCACCTAAATGCGCTCAGAAACATATTTTAGTGCACTGTTTGGCTGTAATAAGAGAGTTTGTGAAGACTAAGTGGTTGCCATACTGTTTCTTGTATTGTGAAAAATGGAGGCTGAAAAAAATCTCACTGCGTTTCCTTTTTCTTGCCTGACATGATTTAAGACACATATTATAACTGACTGTCTAACTGTAATGCAACTATATATTCTTTTCAGATAAGCAACTCGCACTAAGTTACCCACGAGTGGGAGCTTTTATTCGTGCTGTGCGGCACAGAGCATTCTGGAAGTTGAAGGCTTTCTGCCTCCTAAGCAAAAGCAAATGCCCCAGCCGTTTTTTCTCTGTTTCTCTGCCATCAATATAAAAAGTCTCTGCATCTTTCTACAGCATAGACAGCCCAGTTTTATGAAAAGACCATCTTTCCAGCAGTGAAATACTTCTTTAACTTCCCTGATTTAATAACACATAGTGATAAATACCAAAGTACGTAGCTGTATATCTTCTACTACATGATGTTTACATTTTCATAATAAATGTGGTATTTTAAAATAAAAAATGGTACGTTTTGGTGGCTGAATTAACAATGGACCTACAGGGGGAAAAAAAAGATATTATTTTCCCAGTTGAGAGGCGAGATAATTGCACAGGGAGGCTGTGATTACCAATGTGGATAAATGGTGGTGTGAAAGGGGTGAATCTGGACATGTGGAAACTGTTTTCCCCCACTAATAGCTGAATAAGCTGGTGTAATCTATCAGGCTCTTGTTTTGTGCCGGCTGCTTTTTGCTCAATATAACATACATACAGGATCATCCTTGCTTTTTTGTGGATAGACAAAAATACACACGCTGCAACATATTGGAATAAATGCTCCAGCACGTCGAACAAGCTTCTGGAAATGTTCATAAACACTTCCATTTATATAACACAAGTAAAGCTTTTATCTCAGTGTTTCCTCGAACAGCTACCCACACACACACACTCAGGCACACACGTCTGAAAGAGTTGTTGGGGTGCCAAGTGTCGAGGATATAGCACTAATTAGAGATTGGTCTCTTCAGGGGGTCTCTCCTTTTTAATGATCACCATACTAATCAAAGCTCCTTTTCCATTTCTGTGTCTTTTTCTCTTTTTCTTTGTTCACTGGTGCTCCACCACGTCCAGCCACACGCCAGACTAAACACCCTCTTTCTTTTCTCTCTTCTCCCCCACAATTTCCCTCCTCCCATCCCTCTGTACTGTTCCATAATTTCAAGGTCCTTGAAAATCAAGACATATTTCAGGAGGTGCAATTAGGTTATTTCTGCTCCAGTTGCCGCCATGTTCCACAAAAATGTATTTAATTTTGTTTTGCCTAGGCCGCACTTGTCTTTTCTCCCTCTGTTGGTCGGTCCCACGTGGGTAGCCGGTTGGATGAGCGCCAAGTCCTTGCACCTGTCCCTCAAAGAGAGACAAACACACACACACACGCCTGCACACAGACAGAAGAACAAGCGCACACTCACGCAGCATCCTGCATTGTCAAGGTTATAAGATAGCATAGCAGCTTCCCAGTAGGAGGGAGAGAGAAAGCGATGGAGACAGAGAGGAGACACTAGGGAGGAGATTGAATAAGTACGAGAAA